>CM041524.1:37297762-38045262 GCA_023091065.1 Dianthus caryophyllus | reverse complement strand
TAAGGGATGTAGCTGCCGTAATGGCGAGGGTTTGTGGTCGGGCGGTGCGTCGTCTGAGAGGGTGGTATTTGGTGTTTTGGGTGTCGAAACGTTGTTGCCTCCTCCTGTGATCCATGATCCAGAAATTGATGGGATGTCGAGATTAGCATGTGCAGCTGATGGATATGGCGTCGAAGGAACCTTGTTGTAGTTCGTCGTTAACTCTAAACTCTGGTGACATTGTAGTTTGCTTCATCATTCCTAAGACCTAAAAGGACATCGGAGGTCGTAGTTTTGTCTTTTGCTCTAGAGACGGAAAATTCAAAACGTAACTACTTTTGACTATCGTTAATGAAATGAACGTTTTCGTTTACGTTTGCCTCGTTTGCTGTTTTGTAAAAAGAGTTATACCCTCGACTTTTTTAAGCTTTGGATCATGATCTTGCGTTTGTGTCGACTGTGTCTTCGACCTTTTTAAGCTTCAGACGTGTCACTTTTGTGTTGACTGTGCCCTCGACCTTTTTAAGCTTTGGGCGTGTCGTTTTGTGCTGAATGTTGTCTTTTTACTCCTTTGGATTTTCAGACGGATGTTTTGTGTTGACTATGCCCTCGACCTTTTTAAGCTTTGGGCGTGTCGTTTTTGTGTTGAATGTTGTCTGCTTGGAGTTTGTGTCGGCTATGTTCTCAACCTTTTTAAGCGTTGAACGTGCCGTTTTGTGTTGAATGTTGGTCGCGCTTTTTGCAAAGCTGTCTACGTATCCACGTGAGTGGAATCAGACCGGCGTAGTTCAGAGTTGCATTTTTGTGTGGTGCACGTTTAGGGGCATGCCGGCCCATGAAATGCTTTTGCTTATTGTAGAGAATGTGCACGTTTAAGGGCATGACGGCCCACGAGATGTGTTTGTTAAAGGTGCACGTTTAAGGACATGCCGGTCCGTGAAATGCTTTGTAGGAGGCGCACGTTTAAGGGCATGCCGGCCCGTGAATTTCCTTTGTAAGAGGTGCATGTTTAAGGGCATGCCGGCCCGTAGAATGCTTTTGCTTTTTCGTGGGAGAGTGCACGTTTAAGGGCATGCCGGCCCGTAGAGTTGTGTTTGTGCACGTTTAAGGACATGCCGGTCCGTTGATTGCGATTTTTAACATTTTGTCTGTTTGCATCTTATAAATACATTGCAGAATGTTTCGTGGGTGTTGGTTGTTTTGTAGTTGGGCATGGTTTGATACCAGGATATTGTGTTCAGCCCCCAGTGTGGTTGGAAGCATGAGTATATGCTGGTTTGTTGCGCTGTTTTGCGCCAATGGGCAATATCTGGGTGTGTGGGGGTTTGTTTAGCAGGGATGAAAGGTTGGGTAACGTGTCTGTGGATCCCTGTAGGTCGTAGACATGTGCTTCGTATGCTTTGGTGTTGGTGGTGACTTTGAAGCCTTGAGAGAGGGGTGCGTGGTTGTCTTTTGTGATTAGTAGGAGTATTCCTGTATTATGATCGTGGTGGTTGGACACCTGACTGATTGTGGAGTCTTTTGCGTTTTTTTGTGGTGTTATCGACGAGGATGTCGATGTGTAAGAGGTTGTCTTTTGGACATGCTTTGTTTAGGTTGCGGGGGCCAGTGTATACTGGGATTTTGCCGTTTTTCTTCGTGGTTGGGATTGTGTTTGATGTCCAGTTAGCGTTTTTGTTGGCTTGGACGATGTGTTGTGGGTTTTTGTTTGATGGGCTTGATGCCCGGCTTTTGTTGTGGTGTGGTGTTTGGTCAAAGTCGACTGTGTCCTTGTGAGACCAGGTGAGGGTGTCGTTGATTTTTGTAAGTAGCTTAGAGGCTGCATATTTTTGTCTGTGCTTAGGGAAATCCATGGCGGTGATTCCCTGGGTTCTTGGGGTGTTTTGGTGTTGCTGTGTTTTCAGCTGCTTAGGTCTGGGTGACGGGAGCCTCGGGAGGTCGTTTGAGTCTGGAAACAGTGTCTGCAATGTATTTATATGATGCTATGTTGTTTTGTTTAATGTTGTCGCAAACGTTAGAATGTGCAAAAGAGAATGTGCAAAAGTAAGGAGGCAAAACGAGGCAAAGTGTAACCGAAAACATTCTTGTCATTAATGTTGTTAAAAGCAGTTACATTTGAAAATTGCTCAGACAATAGAGCTTGAGACAAACCTACAAACTCTAAAATCCTAAACTAGGTCTACTATTTTAGGAATGTAATTGCGCGTCCTGGTTGGCTTAGAAGACCTGACGTCATGATGACGTGGGACCCTAAACTCTAGGCGTAGATGCTTGAATTGAAACCACCTGCGTCATTGGTGGATTCGTTGATGCTTTCTTAATTGTAGGAGGGTTGCTCGGAAGTTCAAGGCTTTGACGGTGACGATTTTGTCGTCCAGAGGTAGTTTAACCTTCTGGTGCAGAGTTAACGCAACAACCCTGGTTGCGTGAATCCAGGGTCTGCCCAGTAACATGTTGTATGTTGGGGGGATGTCCATGACCTGGAATTCAGTTTTCGTCACGACCTGTTCTGTCATGACGGATAGTGAGATGATGCCTTTTACACTACGGAGTGTACCGTCGTATGCTGCCATGTTGTCTGAACAGGGCGTGAAGTCATTTTCCTCCAACCCCAGTTTAATGGCGGTCGCAAGAGGCAGGACGTTGACTGAAGAACCGTTATCGACGAGGGTAACGGGTAATGTCATGCCTTGACAGTCTACGGTTATGTGGAGTGCCAGATTGTGTGCACCTCCGAAGGACGGTAGGTCCGTGTCAGAGAAAGTTATAGCACCTGGTAGCCAGTCCCGGATGATGTGGCTAACAAATTGTGCCGGGGGCATCTGTCCTGCTACCGGAGTGACCTGTAGGGCTCGGCGAAGGGCCTTGCGGTGCCTTGGCGAATCCTGCAAGAGTTGCCAGGCAGAAGTGCTTGATTTTGCTTCGGGGAGTTGCTTTGGAAGTATATCCTTGGCGCTAGGCCGGGCTGACGGGGCAGGGGGAGTAGTCTCGTCCTTGAGTATACCCTCGTCCCTGTTGTTGTTTGTGAGCCTGGATGGGAACCCTGGCGGTTCCAATGGAGCCAGGTACGGGTATTGGAGGTATGCAACCTCGTCGTCGCTGTCGGACATCCTGATGGGATGTTGATAAGGGATCTGTACGAAGACCCTTCTCTTGTCCACATGCCTTGCTTTTGTTTTTGTTTTTGTCTTGCGAATGCGCTTAGTGCTGTCGTCGCAGTCGTTGGTATCGCCGTCAACGACGTTGACTTGATGGTGATTTGCGGGGACCAAGTGGGAGCAATTGAGAATAGGATGCGCTCCCACGAAGATGGTGCGAGCACGGGGTGTGTTGTGCTGGCGTGATGGCTTGGGAGCCGCGTTTGGTTTTTCGATCGTCTTGTTGTCGATCATGTCTTGGATTGTATTCCTTAGACTGAAGCAGTCCTCGGTGTCATGCCTATTACCCCTGTGGAATTCACAGTAGGCGTTTTGGTTCCATGACCTTGGTTTCCTGTTCTTAGGAGGTGTGCTGACAGGGCTGGGAAGCCGCATAAGGTTCTTCTTTACGAGCTTCTTCAAAGCCTTAGAGTAGCTCATGTAAAGAGGGTCAAAGTTTCGTCGTTGTTTTGACGAGGATGACCTTGTAGATGCTGATTTGGGTGTAGCGAGCGTAGGCTGTGTTGTGAACACAGGTGATGCCGCTAGTGCATGCGAGTTGACAGTGCTGACTGGTTTGGTTTTTGTAGCGGTTCGAGATGGGCGGCCTTGTTGACCACGGCCTGTAGCTTTAATTTGGCCGGCTTGTTTTTGCGCATTTTGTCTTCCAAGAATAGAATTCTTTCAGCATGTTGAGTAGACGCCTTGGCGAGGAGTCTAGCGCTCTTTTCGGTTTCGAACTTTTGCATAACGGCTAAAAGTTCGAGCTGGGAGGTGAGATTGGTGATCTTGTCATTGAGTAACTGGATGTGTTCAGCGGTCACGAGCGGTTGCGGAGGCGATGGAAGACGACTTAAATGCGTTCTGGGGTTGAAATGGGGATCCATGTTTCTTCTGTGAGCCGTGTATCTGGGGCTTTTAGTGGGTAAACCTGCAAAGCTTCAGACTTTAGTGACTTGAAAATGAAAGAAAAGACTCAATCTCGCATTTGCAACCTAAATAAAAGTGTATAAAGAAATGTGCGGGACTCGACTCGTGTTTTTTAGCTGAAAAGACACGGGAGGCTTTTGAGGTAGAGATAGGTCAACATATCTCTAATCTGGATGTAAAAACGTTTCGTATGATCACATCTGATTAGCCCAGATTAGCGGTATGTTGCTGATGAGGGTAAAGTCGCGTCTCCTCAATCAAAATATCCTAGAGTCAACTAACTAGGTAGCTAGTGGCAGTAGGGTCGAGATCCACAGAGAGACAGGTAGTCAAGGGATGCTTAGTCAACTAAGGTTAGTCTCAAAGGTGTGAAAAGGTCGGTGTTTTAAAGGCTAAACTAAGGGCAATGAAAGCAAAGAGAATGAAAATATGAATGAGAGGGAGATTAGGGCATTCGGGGTCTTGTGACATCGATTCAGAACTCAACTCAGAAGGTAAATCAATCAACTGAAATCATGCAATTGGATTAGGTTTTGGGAAAACGCTCTCTCGAGTCAAATTCAACCTTAAGCAAATTTAGCGGGCTCTCGCAACTTACTAAATTCGACTTATCAATTACGCGTGAGTCTAGTTTCAATTAGGCTTTCGATCTTAAACTGAAACAACCTAAATTCAATTCAATAAAGGCGTCCCTAAATTCAATTGATAATCAAAACGCGCAGGAAGAAATCAATTGCACAAATTCAATCAATATAAACGATTAAAACATGTTCTGAATCAACATCACAATCACCCTAAACCCTAATTAAGGATTAGCTATGCATAATCAAAACTCGAACAAAGCAATTGAAATAATAAAGAGAAGACATGATAAAGCAAGAACAATAGATTAAACCTGGAGTAATCGGTAATTGGAATACAAAAGATCGATACTTGCAAGTAATTAAAAGCTAAACCTAAGAGTTTTTGAGAGTTTAAAAGAGAGAAAAGCTATTCTAATGTAAAGCAGAAAAATGTAATGTAAAGCATAAGTTACAAAACCCTACTCGAGTTGTATTTATAGGCCACGAAAATCCGGAGTTTTAAGTCAGCAGAACCGATCGGTTCGGGGGGTGAACCGATCGGTTTGGGGTCAGAACCGATCGGTTCTGGGGGGAACCGAGCGGTTCTAAGAGAGTCAGGGGTTTCCAGCAGTTTTTGCCCTGTTTCACGTATTCTGAACCTATAGGTTTTGCTCTGAACCTATAGGTTTGACTTCACAAATCATCGTATTAACTCCGTATTCGCTCTCGAGCTTGGCCTTGACGTCTCGATACTTGTAAGTGCTCCAATAACCTCAGGTTTTAGCTCAGGACCGCCAAAACCTGCAAAATACACACGAGGAACGACAGTATCGCAATATAAAGCAAATAGCTACTAAAACGATAATGTAATCGAGCAAATGCGAGCTAAATGCAACTAACACGGGGGCATATATGCTATATAAATAACGTGTATCAAACTCCCCCAAACCAAACCTTTGCTTGTCCTCAAGCAAACAGCGTCGGAGAAAATCAAAGTATCCAAATTAATCACGCCGGCATCTCAAAGTTGACGACCCATACACATGAACCTACAACCATAGTCTATTTCACCTTGAATAGAGCACAAGTCTCAACCATTCACACCAACATCGTATTACTAGCTTCTCACGCTTTCGCAAAAATAAACTAACGATAATTGGATTCAAGCAAGGCCATCCGCACATACCACTTTCCATTCAACCATTTCTTTCCACTTCATTCCATTTTTTCTTTTTTCTTTTCTTTTCTCTTTTTGTTTCTTTTCGCGCAATGTGGAGCATCCCTCGTATGTAGTACCGTTTAGCTTGACGTTCACTCGGTGAAAATCGCGCTCGGGTACACATATTTCCTTAAGGGTTACGTTATTGCTCATTGATAGGATTGGTCGCGCTCTCCTAATCAAAAATAAGTCCAAACTCACTCTAATAGGTAGCAAGGGTAAGTCGGGTCGATATCCACAGGGAGATGGTCGCTTAAGTTGGTTATTTTTAGTGATTCTAGTCTTGGTTCGAAGGGTCGAGGTTACTAAAGCTATAGCGGAGAATAAGGGTTTAAAACTTAGAGGAAAAAGGTCTAGGGAATCGGGTTAGGCACGGGGAATGCTAGGTCAAAGGATGGTGACAGAAATGAGTAGGAAAACGCTCTCGCTAAGGGTAAGCTAGGCCTCTCGGTCTTAAGCTCCTTTAGGTCTCAAATGCGGGCTCTCGCAACTTACAAGTGAGGGTCCTAATGATTGGTCTCGTGTCCTACCCTAAACTAGGCTTTCGGTCTTAAGTTTAAGGGTGACAAACGCTCACAAATCCTTGGCCAAAGGATCAACAAACGCATACAAATCGACACAATCAAAACGAGCGAAAAACCTAACTCAAAACATCATCAAAAACAACCCAAGCATGCACCCATGATTCACCCTTCTTCCCTAGAATAAGAACTACTCAAGCATAGCGGAAATGATAACAAAAGCAATAGAGAAAGACGAAGACATGATTACAAACAATATAAAATGAAATCACAATGAAAATAGGAGAAGAAATTGATAATACCAATCAGAAATTTGATGAAACAAAGGATGAATTCGACAACAAAAACCAAATAGACGATAAAACTAGAGCAATCCGAGTCGGGAATTGAAAGTACAAGAGATCAAATTATTTAAACCTAAGTTTTCTTGAGAATAAACTTAAAAGTGTTGTAAAAATGCTGGAGAAAGAATGATCCGAAATTATAATGTTTAGGTCTTCAAATAGACGAAGTATTTTGAGCCAACGAGGAGTCACAGGGCCGTCCCGACCGGGACAAGGGTGGTCCCGTCCGGGACATAGTCATCCCGTCCGGGACAGGGTCATCCCGGAGGGTTCAGTCTTTTCACCGTAACTCACTCGCTTTCTTGGCGGAATTAAGCGTGTGACCTGCCGTTGGAAAGCTATCGAGACGAACTATCATCTCCACTTGGTCTTGCATCCATTGGAGGTCTAAAACTTGAGATATAACCATTTGAAGTTGACCTTGCGTCGGCTTTAGTTCACCTTGACTTGACTTTGACCTTGATCTTGGTCCTAACTTGTCGTATGTTGACCCAAGGCCTAGGGACAAGGCGTGGATCATCCCAAAGGGTAGGGACGAGGTCTAAAGTGAATAATTGAGCTCCGTGCTCCGTCCCATGGTCCCGGGCACCTTCAAACGCCAAAACGCGGCTCAGACGCATTTTAATCCAAGACGAAACCAACTCGAACTTCACGAAACTTTATGAAACTTCACGAAACCTCTCGACAAGCATCCTATACTCCAAATATGCGCGTGTACCTGCAGAATGGACACAAAAACGCAGCAGTGCCAAAACGGGGAGAAATAGGAGCTGAAACGCAAGTAAAAGCGCAAGAAACGCAGAGAAAAGCTCGTGAAGCAGGGGCTAAATATAAGTAAATATATGGCACATCAAACTCCCCCAAACCGAACCGTTGCTTGTCCTCAAGCAACCAAGCATGACAGAAAATAGAGGACAAAGCGAGCAAAAGAATACTTCCCCAAACAATCGCCAAACCGCAAGCAGCTTGAGCAAATGGCAATCAATCCCGAAGCAGCATGGGACGCAAGGAAATAGCAAGCTAACGGCTGAGAATTACAAGACGGCGCAGGATGAATAGCATGGCTTAAACATAGGCTCTCTAGCAATCAAATCATGGACCTCTCGCGGTTTCCACTCTAGCACACATGATGAACAGGGCGATATATGTGATGACACTCACCTACTCGACTAGTGGAAGCACGCCCGCAATCTAATGTGGACCAAATCTCGCATTCCCGTACACAATAATGTCACAAAAACGAACCAAACATGAGGGCTTACATAGGAAATGAGGGTGTAAAGGCCAAAGAGAGGTTAAGGGTGATAAGGTGGAACAAATGATTATGGAATCGTGGAGCTAAGCCACTAGAAACCACTCGTACTACTCAAGTGCTCGTCCAACCAACAAAGGACCCAACTCCCATGAAAACGGACCGAAAACAACATATCGGTCTCCTTTACACATTAACGCAACATAAGAAACGATTACGAGTGCTCACTCATCAACAACAACAACAACTCTTTCATTTTTTTGTGCACACATTTTCTTTCTTTTGATTTTTGTGTTGTGTTTTGATTTTTTTCAGATTTTTGTGTTTGACTTTTTTTTTCTTTTCTTGAGCAAAAGAGCACACTCATAAGTTGCGAAAAACCTCATAAAAGGTCGGGGAAGCAGCAATCCCGACTCATATTCACCATCACTCTCAAAGCCAACGACGTCAGCAAGTCGTAGCAAAACAAAGATCACAACCCATCGGACAAGCACAAGAGTAAGCAAAGCGGTAACTAGCAAGGCTAGGGTAGGCTATTTAGGCAAGTAGCTAGCAAACTCATGTGGGTAAAGGGTAAAGGGATCGTATAAGAGAGGATAAAAGCAATGCATGAACATGGTGAATCATAAGCAATCAACTAAAGCCTCATATACCAAAAACAAGTGACAGAATCATGGGAAGCACGGGATAGGGGCCACACTTATGCGCGTTGATATTACGCACCCCACGAGGAGAACTACTCTCAATAAAGCACGGGACCGGATAGATGTACTGCCGTAGGAGGCTAGAAACCTCACAAAATAGTAGCTCAAGTCCATGAAATAATAAAGCCAACAGTAAAAGCACGCCATCATCTGCAACACGTCTCAACATCCCCGAAAGCGCTAATCCAACAATGAAAAATCATGCCAAAGCTCAAAGCACACAAGGGAAGGGATGTCGGGAAAGAATAAAGGTAAAAACATGCTCAAAACAACGGAACGGGATACGTATTTTTGGTATTTTTGTGAAATTTTCTGATTTTTTTGTAATTTTTGGGATTTTTCAGATTTTTTGGATTTTGTGATTTTTTGAAAAATGAAAAACGAAAAAGAAAACGCAAAAATAAAGCGAAACGAACGGAAAGCAAAGCGTTTCCTCCCCCCAAACCAGACAACACATTGTCCCCAATGTGTCCTAAAGCACATCAACCAGGGACCGTAAAAATAAGGGGGATAAAAACGAGCAAAGAAAGTCTCAAAAGAAAGCAAAGTACATACAATATATTTACAAATGAAATCGTCCCCCCAAACCAGCATTAAACTGGGGGCGCAGCAGGGTACGGGAAGTACCACCACCCGTGGGTCTCGTCATAAACGATCCCACTACCATCGTCCTCCTCATCATCATATCCGTCATCATCAACTCGGCCAGCAACATCAAGGCCTACACGTCCATCTTCTCGGCCCAAATCAACACTCGCAACAGCATGCTTGTCGTCTTTGATTACAGCTCTACCCGCATCCGTCCTCCCTAGCTCACCTGCATAAATATCATGACAACCAAGCACGGCCTCAAGAGGGTCCCTCTCGAGGGCTTGCGGTAAGTACTCATCCACGCAATCATCTATAACATCGACAGCAAAGACATGCTCCTCCATCATGGGACGCTTTAAGGCGTTCGACAGATTAAAAGTTATTGAATCACCTCCAACATCCAAAGTCAATTTGCCGTTCTTGACGTCAATGACTGCACCAGCAGTGTGCAAGAAAGGTCGACCCAAAATGATAGGAATTTGGGAGTCTTCGACCATGTCAAGAACGACAAAATCGACAGGGATGAAAAATTTACCAACCTTGACGGGAACGTCCTCTAGAACACCCAAAGGGCGTTTAACAGAACGGTCCGCCATCTGGAGAGTGATGTTCGTAACCTTTAAAGGCCCCATGTTGAGTTTCTCGCATACGGAGTAAGGCAGGACACTTACACTTGCACCTAAATCACATAAAGCGTTAGAGATAGAAACTGTGCCAATAGTGCAAGGTATGGAGAAACTACCTGGGTCCTTCGCCAGGAGGAGGCGGTTTTGTAAAAGTGCATTGCATTCAAGATAAAAGCAACGATCCTCGACCTCACTGAACGACCGCTTATGGGTGAGGATGTCTTTCAAAAATTTAGCATATGCGGGAACTTGTGTGACAAGTTCAGTAAAAGGAACCGTTACCTTCAAGTCCTTGACGACCTCCATGAACTTACCGAATTGACTATCGAGTTTTGATTTTACCACTCGGCTCGGGAATGGCAGCTTGATTTGAATTGGCGGCTCGACAGGCTTAGCTGCGCTCTGCTCCTTCTCCTTCTCCTTCTCGGCCACCTTGCTTCCTTGACCCTTCTCGGCTGCCCCACCATCAAACCCCACGGCTCCACCATCTCCTTTGCCGGCTCCACTCGCACTTGCTCCATCGCTCTTCGTACCTGCTCCTGCAAAACCATCACTAGAAGCATGCATATCATTAGGAGAAAGAGGAGGGTCTACCTCACTTACCACCGTAGGCATGGGTGGAACATCATAAGTAGGCATAGGAGGACCATCGTAGCTTGTTCCGCTTCTCAACGAAATTGCATTTATCGACTCATGTTGTTGCGGTTGAGTGCCTTGCGATGGAAGGTTACCCGGCTTCCTTTGAGAGCTAGAAGAAGCAAGTTGAGCCATTTGCGTTTCAAGCATTTTGATGGCCGCGTCTTTAGCTTGATCGCTCTTTTGCATTTGAGCCATCATTGTTTCTTGATTTTTAGCCATTTGCATCATCATGGCTTGCATGGCATCCATTCGATCGGGAACCGGAGCGGGAACAACGGGTGGTGGGGCATTTTGTTGTTGAAAATTGGGGCGATTGAAGCCCGGAGGGTTATAAGGTCGAGAAGCATTGTTGTAGCTGAAATTTTGTGGACTGTTTTGGTATTGTGGTAGTTGTGGGCTGAAGTTTTGTTGTTGGGGAGGTGGATTCAAGACATTTTGGCTCTTGTAAGACAAATTCGGATGGTTTTTATAGCCGTCATTATAGTAGTTAGAGTAGGGGCTGTTTTGGTGAGATTGAAAAGCGTGAACAGGGTACATACCTCGGCATTCTAAGGAAGAATGACCGGAAACGCCGCATGACCCACAAGTCGGATCACTAGAAGTGTGCATCGCCGCTACCGTTTGTCTCCCCGCATTTGAGGAACTACTACCCGCTTGCATTTGACTCATAATCATAGCGGTCATAGCATCCATTTTTGCATTGAGCATGGCTACCATATCACCATCGGTCTTACCACCGACTCGAGGAACATTCCGTGAGCTACCATATTGCGCATTGTGGATAGCCATGGCCTCAATCGTTTCAATGGCCTCCTCCACATCGATGTTATCAAACCTACCATTCGCCGCCGAATCGAGCACTTGTCGTGACTCGTTGTAAAGACCGTTGTAGAATTGCATAACAATAAACCATTTATCCATACCGTGGTGAGGGCATTGGCGTTGGAGATCCTTGTACCGCTCCCAAGCATCAAAGAGAGACTCATCTCCCCTTTGGCGGAAGCTAGTGATTTGACTCCGTAGCATGGCGGTCTTCTCCGGAGGGAAGTACTTTTGATAAAATGCCAACACGAGGGAGTTCCAATCCACAATAGCAAGCGCAACACGATTTAAAGAATTCAACCACAACTTTGCCTTGTCTCGGAGGGAAAACGGGAAGAGCATCTCCCGTATTTGATCTTGGGTCACTCCCGTTTGTTTGATGGTCGAGCAATAATCACAAAAGTTTTGAATGTGAAGGTTAGGGTCCTCACCGGGACTCCCTCCAAATTGCGTGCGCTCGATCAAGTTTATGAAGGCGGGTTTCACCTCGAAGTTGTTAGCGGCAATAGTTGGCATAGCATTGCCCCTCGGAACTTGAGCCGCGGTTGGCCTCGAGTGATCAGAAAGCTTCACCATTATCTTAGGAGGTGGAGGCTCGAGCTCAATGTGAGTGGATGAAGTAGGAGGAGAAGTAGCTTCCAAGTCCTTGAGCAAGTTCTTTCGCCTATGCAATGTACGCTCCGGCTCCGAGTCAAAGGGAATGGCCAAGCCTTTTTGAGACGTACGTGATAACCTGGGCATGCAGAACACTCGAGGAAGCTATAAGTAACGGCCTCAAGGAATTGAGGTTCCTTGAGACAAAGAGTAACAAGTGAGAAAAGAACCAAATAAACAACGAAAAACAAAGCCGTCTCCCCGGCAACGGCGCCAAAATCTGATAGGATTGGTCGCGCTCTCCTAATCAAAAATAAGTCCAAACTCACTCTAATAGGTAGCAAGGGTAAGTCGGGTCGATATCCACAGGGAGATGGTCGCTTAAGTTGGTTATTTTTAGTGATTCTAGTCTTGGTTCGAAGGGTCGAGGTTACTAAAGCTATAGCGGAGAATAAGGGTTTAAAACTTAGAGGAAAAAGGTCTAGGGAATCGGGTTAGGCACGGGGAATGCTAGGTCAAAGGATGGTGACAGAAATGAGTAGGAAAACGCTCTCGCTAAGGGTAAGCTAGGCCTCTCGGTCTTAAGCTCCTTTAGGTCTCAAATGCGGGCTCTCGCAACTTACAAGTGAGGGTCCTAATGATTGGTCTCGTGTCCTACCCTAAACTAGGCTTTCGGTCTTAAGTTTAAGGGTGACAAACGCTCACAAATCCTTGGCCAAAGGATCAACAAACGCATACAAAACGAGACAATCAAAACGAGCCGCAAAACCTAACTCAAAACATCATCAAAAACAACCCAAGCATGCACCCATGATTCACCCTTCTTCCCTAGAATAAGAACTACTCAAGCATAGCGGAAATGATAACAAAAGCAATAGAGAAAGACGAAGACATGATTACAAACAATATAAAATGAAATCACAATGAAAATAGGAGAAGAAATTGATAATACCAATCAGAAATTTGATGAAACAAAGGATGAATTCGACAACAAAAACCAAATAGACGATAAAACTAGAGCAATCCGAGTCGGGAATTGAAAGTACAAGAGATCAAATTATTTAAACCTAAGTTTTCTTGAGAATAAACTTAAAAGTGTTGTAAAAATGCTGGAGAAAAGAATGATCCGAAATTATAATGTTTAGGCCTTCAAATAGACGAAGTATTTTGAGCCAACGAGGAGTCACAGGGCCGTCCCGACCGGGACAAGGGTGGTCCCGACCGGGACATAGTCATCCCGTCCGGGACAGGGTCATCCCGGAGGGTTCAGTCTTTTTCAGCTTCGTAACTCACTCGTTTCTTGGCGGAATTAAGCGTGTGACCTGCCGTTGGAAAGCTATCGAGACGAACTATCATCTCCACTTGGTCTTGCATCCATTGGAGGTCTAAAACTTGAGATATAACCATTTGAAGTTGACCTTGCGTCGGCTTTAGTTCACCTTGACTTGACTTTGACCTTGATCTTGGTCCTAACTTGTCGTATGTTGACCCAAGGCCTAGGGACAAGGCGTGGATCATCCCAAAGGGTAGGGACGGGGTCTAAAGTGAATAATTGAGCTCCGTGCTCCGTCCCATGGTCCCGGGGCACCTTCAAACGTCAAAACGCGGCTCGTACGCAAGCGAATCGGCACGAAACCAACTCGGAACTTCACGAAACTTTATGAAACTTCACGAAACCTCTCGACAAGCATCCTATACTCCAAATATGCGCGTGTACCTGCAGAATGGACACAAAAACGCAGCAGTGCCAAAACGGGGAGAAATAGGAGCTGAAACGCAAGTAAAAGCGCAAGAAACGCAGAGAAAAGCTCGTGAAGCAGGGGCTAAATATAAGTAAATATATGGCACATCACTCATACTCTCGGTCGCAACCAAATTCATGGCCACTGTGGTTACTCAAATCAATGAGTCCCCTCCGAGAGCATCGAAGCATTGCTCCATCATTAAATGATCGGTCCAAACAAACCACATTCCAACATTCCAAACTTTCCACAAGCCAATGCCTCGCAAGAATACCAATATCGAAAGTAAAAGGAACGAAAAGCGATAAGAATTAAGCAAATGAGTAGGCTAGTGTTTGAGGCTCACAATCTATTAATAGGAAACAAACATACAGTGCAAGCTACGACGATGGATTTTCAACTCGGAGATGCCAAAGATCAAAATAAAGACACTAATCAATTCACCAAACTTGACAATTCAAGCCGAAAAAGGTTTGGAACATTCAAAAAAATTCAATTTTTTTGGATTTTTTTAATAAAGCACACAAAAAGGAAAATGCAAATAAATAAGCGCGAAAGAGCTTTCCTCCCCCAAACCAGAATCACACATTGTCCTCAATGTGGAAAACAGCACAACCACAAGCAGAGAAGGACAAATAAAAGAGGGGGTAGGGAAATGAAAGCGAGGAAATGAGGGAAAAAGGGGTAAAGAAAGCTCACATGCTCGTGAAGGAGCTCCCCCAAACCGAAGTGAAGCGTGGAGTGCGGCTTATGATCCACAAATTTGCATCCAATTCAGTCCAGCTGTAAAGTACTTCGGAGTAGCATGCGAGAAAAAGTAAGGCCGACGGTGGAAGGAGGCCGAGCAAGGCCTCGTCAAGGCCTGTTCTCAAGAATACTAAGGACAAAAGTCCTTGAATACCTGCATGCTAAAACAGATAATAATCCCTCATCCTCACGCGCTCAACAAAAAGTCTAAAAGCAATAAAGTCAAAGTCAAAAACAAACCAAACCAAAACAAAGTACAACAAATTACAACGTCATCGGGTTGCCTCCCGGAAAGCGCTGGTTTATAATGGTCCCGCACGACCGTCGTCAAGCTCATCAAATCACGTATAATTTGGCCAAGGACGTTGGCCACTAGCAACAGCTTCAGTTGGCGAAATAGCATCTGTTCGCCACAAAACGCGATCTCCACGAGGAAGAGCAGCATAATCCATCACGCAAGGTAGTCCATCGCGAAATGGCTCTCCATAACAGCTCCGTGCACCACGTGCCGCCAACCGTGGGACTCCACCTCCATCACCCGGATCATAGACATCCGCCTTGGTGAGCGTCCGTCCCCCCAAACCAGGATGACAGCCAACATACGTAGGACCTGCACAAGACAAAGCAGAAGAAACAACCGCCAAGGGGTCTCCAGTAGAGTGAGACGGAGGGGCAAGGTCAATAGCAAAAACAGACTCAGGCTGCATAGGGGCACGGGGGATACTAGACTTAGTATAGGTCAACTGCTCACCTCCCACCGAGAATGTCAGGGTCTTGTTCCCAACATCTATGACTGCACCAGCAGTGTGCAGAAAAGGTCTCCCTAGAATGATCGGGATGTGGGGGTCCTCGGGAATGTCTAGGACCACAAAGTCGACGGGGATGTAAAACTTCCCTACCTTAACCGGAACGTCCTCTAATATACCTAAAGGTCTCTGTGTAGTCCGGTCAGCCATCTGCAGGGTCATAGAGGTGACTCCTAGCTTAGTCATATTGAGTTTTTGACAGATGGAGTAAGGAATGACACTCACACTAGCCCCAAGATCGCACAAAGCGTTTTGAACCACATATTTCCCTATAGAGCAAGGGATAGAAAAGGTCCCGGGGTCACTCAGCTTTGGAGGAGAACTACCCTGCAAAAGAGCACTACCCTCCCCCACAAAAGACACGGTCTCGGTCGCATTAATGGTACGCTTCTTAGATATGACCTCTTTGAGAAACTTAGCATATGCAGGAATCTGCTTAACCAGATCGATAAATGGAAGATTTACCTGCAAAGATTTGAGAATCTCGAAGAACCTGTCGAGCTTGGGGTCCACTGTAGCCGGACGTACACGACCCGGAAAAGGTAGCCTGATTTGAATCTCCGGCGCCTTGTCTTTAACAGCATCATCCACAAGCTGCTGTCGCTTTGCCGGCCCATGATCACACGGCCTGGCCGTGTTACTCGCCCCATTCTTCTCCTCCTCCTCCGGTTGCCTCGGGGCGTCGTAAACTGTACCACTGCGCAAAGTAATAGCACATGCTGTATCAGGAGGAGGGTTAGGAGGATTACCTTGTGGTGGCAGGGTGCCCTGTTGACGCGATGCTTGCGAAGCGGCCAATTGAGCCACTTGGTTCTCGAGCATTTTAATCGCTGCGTCCTTGGCTTGCTCATTCTTCTGCATCTGCTGCATCATGATCTCGTGTGACTTGGCCATCTGCAGCATCATGGCCTTCAATTCACTCACACCCGAATCAACAACAGGAGCAGGAGCAGGTTGAACTGGTGGTGGGACAAATGGGGGTCTTTGGTAGTTAGGAGGGGATGGTTGGAAATTTTTATGTGGAGGGATATAGGGTAGATTTTGTGGTGGCTGGGTGGTTGGGTTTAGGACGTTCTGGTTACGGTAAGACAAGAGTGATCGATCGTAGCCAAGTTGGTTTTGGTAGGGCAGGTTTTGGTTGTAAGATTGATATGCATAAACCTGCTCCTGGGGCACAACATACCCCGTAGAATAACCCGTATCGTGCCCTGTGACAGCATTCACATGAGCACTAGAAGAACCACCTCCCTGCATCCTGCTAATCTGCGCAGTCAGCGCAGCAACCTGATCAGTGAGTGCACTAATACTCCCCTTATCACGGTCGTCATGCGCGGACCGTGAATTCCCTCGCGGCTTACCAAACTGAGAAGAGTGAGCGGCCATCTCCTCTATCAAACCCCAAGCTTTGTCGTCGTCGACGTTATTAGCGAAACGTCCCTCTGCAGCTGAGTCAAGTATAGTTCTACTCTCCGCATACAACCCATTGTAGAATGTCATGATCACCAACCACTCGTTCAACCCGTGGTGAGGACAATCCCGTATGAGCTTCTTGTACCGCTCCCACGCTTCAGCAAGTGACTCATCAAACGTTTGTTTGAAGCCTTGGATTTGGCTTCTCATCTGATTAGTGCGTTCAGGAGGATAGAACTTAGAGTAGAAGGCAAGAGCTAACCCATTCCAATCAGTGATCCCCGCAGTTTCCTTGTCGAGGTCCGTGATCCACTCACGAGCTCGATCTTTTAGTGAAAAAGGGAACAACATTTCCCTTATCTGGTTTTGGGTGATCCTTACCGCTTAATCGTGAGAACGATGAGTCGGTAAACACTTGCATATGCCTACCGGGATCCTCAGTTGGGTAACCACCGAATTGATTCCGCTCCACCAAGTTTAGGAAGGCGGGGCGGATCTCAAAATTGCCCTGCAGCGTAGCGGGCATCGTGAATCCAGCCGGAATGGATTCCGGTGTAGGCACCGAGTGACTGGAGAGTTTAGGCATTGTCACAAAGGTGGAGAAGCGGAGGAGTGTCCTCTTCAGAGGACGATTGCGTAGCACTAGACTCCGCTTCCTCGATATTAAGATCAACGATTTGAGCCGCTTGCTGCGTAACTCGTAACGCCTGCTCGCTCAGGTTCAAAGGGGACTATAGTCCGAGGTGACCTGTGCATAAACAACACTACAAGCAAACGATAAGATACGGTCTCAAGGAACTAGGTTCCTTGAGACAAGAGAAAAACCTAACTAAAAACTAAGCAAAAACAATAACTAGCTAACCGTCTCCCCGGCAACGGCGCCAAAATTGATGAGGGTAAAGTCGCGTCTCCTCAATCAAAATATCCTAGAGTCAACTAACTAGGTAGCTAGTGGCAGTAGGGTCGAGATCCACAGAGAGACAGGTAGTCAAGGGATGCTTAGTCAACTAAGGTTAGTCTCAAAGGTGTGAAAAGGTCGGTGTTTTAAAGGCTAAACTAAGGGCAATGAAAGCAAAGAGAATGAAAATATGAATGAGAGGGAGATTAGGGCATTCGGGGTCTTGTGACATCGATTCAGAACTCAACTCAGAAGGTAAATCAATCAACTGAAATCATGCAATTGGATTAGGTTTTGGGAAAACGCTCTCTCGAGTCAAATTCAACCTTAAGCAAATTTAGCGGGCTCTCGCAACTTACTAAATTCGACTTATCAATTACGCGTGAGTCTAGTTTCAATTAGGCTTTCGATCTTAAACTGAAACAACCTAAATTCAATTCAATAAAGGCGTCCCTAAATTCAATTGATAATCAAAACGCGCAGGAAGAAATCAATTGCACAAATTCAATCAATATAAACGATTAAAACATGTTCTGAATCAACATCACAATCACCCTAAACCCTAATTAAGGATTAGCTATGCATAATCAAAACTCGAACAAAGCAATTGAAATAATAAAGAGAAGACATGATAAAGCAAGAACAATAGATTAAACCTGGAGTAATCGGTAATTGGAATACAAAAGATCGATACTTGCAAGTAATTAAAAGCTAAACCTAAGAGTTTTTGAGAGTTTAAAAGAGAGAAAAGCTATTCTAATGTAAAGCAGAAAAATGTAATGTAAAGCATAAGTTACAAAACCCTACTCGAGTTGTATTTATAGGCCACGAAAATCCGGAGTTTTAAGTCAGCAGAACCGATCGGTTCGGGGGGTGAACCGATCGGTTTGGGGTCAGAACCGATCGGTTCTGGGGGGAACCGAGCGGTTCTAAGAGAGTCAGGGGTTTCCAGCAGTTTTTGCCCTGTTTCACGTATTCTGAACCTATAGGTTTTGCTCTGAACCTATAGGTTTGACTTCACAAATCATCGTATTAACTCCGTATTCGCTCTCGAGCTTGGCCTTGACGTCTCGATACTTGTAAGTGCTCCAATAACCTCAGGTTTTAGCTCAGGACCGCCAAAACCTGCAAAATACACACGAGGAACGACAGTATCGCAATATAAAGCAAATAGCTACTAAAACGATAATGTAATCGAGCAAATGTGAGCTAAATGCAACTAACACGGGGGCATAAAAGCTATATAAATAACGTGTATCAGTTGCTGAGGGGCTTATCGTTAGATTGTGATATGAAAAGGAGTCAAAACGAAATAGCGATAGGCTACTCGATTTGAGGATGTTAAAACGAGTATACAGCAAATATTGCTTGCCTTTCACGTGTGTATGTGCTATAGAAAGTCGAACCAAAATGACGATAAGTCAGCTGATTTGACATGTAAAATGACGGGCTCGTGTTTGAACGATCCCGTGTTTTGTTTGTTTTTGAAAAGATATTTGTTTAGGTCGAGATGACTAGAGAGTCACTCGGCCCGAAGTTGCTTTAAATGCATGGTGTAAAATGTATAGCGTAAAAGTGGTTGTTTTAGTGAAATATCTGAAATGAATTGTCATTTTCGGATTTTGCTTTGTGAAACGTTTTGCAATAAACGAATTATGACGATACGTCAGTCGTATGACTCGTTTATGTTTTGTAAAGGCTCGGAAATGTAGTGATTATTTCTGAGCGATTTTGAATGTAGCGGCGTGTTGTGTGTCTGGTTCATTTGACTATGGGTCAATGAACTTGACGTTAATGCTTTTGAAAGCATGCTTTTTTGAAAAACGTTTGAAAATGTATTTTGAAGAGACGTTTTGAATGCATATGCTTTGAAAATGTCTTGCATGAGTTTGTTTGAAAGACGACTATAGTGAGGGTACTATAGCTTCGCATTTGTACGTATATGACACGGGTTTTTGGCTTTTGGGTAAGATTCCCTTCGGTCATTCCCGCAACGTTTGTGTAGGGTTATCCGCAAGATTGCACATGTTTGAGTGTGAATTCAATACGGGTCCTAGAGCGTCCAAGTTTGATTGTTACGATCGTTTATACGGATGCCGTACTTGTAATCGTGAAGGGGTGAGAACTCGGTTTGTCCTGAATAGTCTCGCTTATGAAGCGAACGCTATTAGGGGCCGATTCTCGAGGGTGTATGGCTCGGAAATCCCGGAGGATTTGACTCGAACGTATCATTTGCTCAAACATCGAAAGCGTAATTGTTTTCAAATTTTCAAGCTTTGCCTCTTGCGTTTTTAAATAAGAAGAAAAAGTTTATTTTCTTTAAAAATAAAAACGTGCTCGTCCTCAGCGGAGTCGCCAACTGAAGGTACCTGGAACCTCCTCGACGCCTCGCGCGAGCCTGCTTGAATAGGAGCAAGGCGCTACGCGAGAAAAATGCCAAGTGCAAAAGTGCGAGAATTTGCTATGGGGGATATCATTGCTTGATTGCTTGAAAATCGTTTTGTAAATGGAGTCACCACCAAATTTAAAGGAATTTGGAACCTTTTTAATGCATCTTAAATTATAAGACGCGTGTCTTAGAATTCAAGGCGCGTCGATACCTATCCTCCTAAGGTTATTGTGAAACCAGAGTGGATTCGGGACAAGGTTACTTTTTGAAAGTTTTACCAAAATGTTTTATGAAAAACTGAAATCAAAAGGCCTACGTAAAGTAGTCTCTACTAGCTTGAAAACAAGTGCTTAATTTCGATGTTTGAGCTAATAAAACGCTACGTACAAGTGCGAATAATGACTCGATAAAAATGCGTAAAAGCAAATGTAAACGTCAAAGCTATGACAGGTTGCTATAGGAAATATACGTAAAATAATAATTCATTGATTTGAATTATTATAAAACGTTATTTTCCGTCTTTTGTCTAATTCTAGTATTTTGAAAACCCTCAGTTTTGCATGTTTTAAAAGACTAGTTGAAACGGTACAAGTTAATGTCGAATCCGTGTTTTAGTCGTAATTTAATGCATGCATGAGAATTTGCATAATGTAAAATGTGACGTCGGTTTGCTTTAGTGAAAGTGTGTCGTTTGTTTATGCAATATTGGCGAGGTTTAGACGGATTAGGAATCCGAATTACTACAACCGTATTGCGAATACGGGTTCGTTAAACCAATATTGAGTCGGGTTAATGTAACCCTTGTCCGAGTCTAAAAAGTCTAGTCCGAAGGTAAAATGTTTACCTTAAAACGCAAAGACGGTTTTTAGAATGCTAAGTGTAAGTGAATTAGAGAGGATGAGAGTGTGAATTGTGTTGTACTGTACGTTGCTAATGTTGTTGTTGAATTGTTGTGCGTGTGTGGGTATATATAGGCAAGTAAAAAGGCTGAAACTCATACAAGCCCAAAAACTAATCGCTAGTGTGCAATCCAGGCCCAAAACAAATCGCCAGAGCAGAAAACAGGGCCAAAAGAAGTCGCCTGTTGACAGACGACTACAAAACAAGTCGCCTGTCAACAGGCGATTTGTTTTGTGTGTGTTTTCGTTTTTGGGCTGAAATAGGCTGATGTGTGTTGATGGATTGATTTGGGCTGATTTTGTCGGGGTTGTTGCTTTGGACCAAGGGGTTTTACCCCTTGGTTTGGGCTGATTTTGTGTTTTCGTTTTTCGTGTTTCGTGTTTCGGTTTTTGTCGTGTTTTTCGATTTTGGCTCGAAATACGATTGTTTTGTGTTGTATTATTTTGTAATATCGTAAAATTTGGTTTTACGAAAATGTGACTCGTGAGGTGAGTTGGCCCGTTTTGAATGCGTGTTTTTGTAGTTGCGGGTTGGTTTTTGTGAGGCTGTTTTTGTGGGCTGCTTTTGTGGGTTGCTTTTGTGGGTTGCTTTTGAGTGAAATAATCGTGTTGTACTTCTCGGCTTGAAATAGAACGACAAAATTAATGTTCAATTTTACGAAATATGCAAATTTAAATAAATACGTTAAAAACGACTAAAATGTTTTAGACACTTTGCACCGTTTCGTCTATTTATAAAACATGCATGAAAGTCCATTTTCATCATCGGGTTGTTTTAGGGGGGTACGGATACGGGTATCTACAGTATGTATGGATATGTCGAGTCCTTTGTTTGTTTAGTATACATGTTCAATTTCTCCTGCATAGTATTACTTGAAATTCCTCGTTAGAGTAATTCGCTCGTTAGCTTGTTATATAATTATATCTCGTTCATGTTTAGTTATACTATTTGTCTAAAACTGATCTGTCATGCTCTTTAAATTGGTAATTCACGTTTGTATATCAACTTAGTTATCGTGATTTTATTTCATCGCTTAGCGTTTGTATAGTGTTTGGCTTCGTTGATCATGTAAAGCCGCGTATTGCGTGGTTCTGTTGTTTGCTGGTTTTGCTCTGTCTATTAAATCTTGAGTTGTGTAGGATTGTGTAATTTAGGTTCATGTACGTCGTGCTTGAGTACGCATGCTATTTCGCTTGTCAAAGCTCGAACTGTGTTTTTATTTGATATATGAGTTTGTGTGACTTCTGCTTTCACGTTGTACTTATGTTGTCTGCTCTTATTTGTGTGTATTAGTTGGATTTGTTTATTTAAACACTTGTTTGTGTATTTTCTTAATTGATTATTAGTATTGATTGTTAGTTGGTACATTTGTTTGCGTTTATTTGTTACAATTTGCTTATGTCTGCACGTCCTTTTAGTTGTACTTGATTTTTTTGGTTTATACGTGTGGTTGTGTTTGTCTGTCGATTATTTATATTCGCATGAAGCATTTGTTCATGTTAGTTGTTTATACTTGCTCGTATATTAGTCGTGTTTGATTATTTCTATTCGTCTGCCGTTAACGTTTGTTAATCTATCTTATGCTGTCGGTGAGTATTTCTGCTTCTTTTCTTTGTTTGCTAGAATAGTAAATGAACCCATATGTTAAACAACTTCGACGAATTCTTGTGTGCATTAAATGACTTAGAAAGGATGTATTTTTATTTAGGGTTAAAATGTTGTTTGCATACCTGCATGTGTACTCATAATAGCCATGGTTTTACTTAGTAGAGACCGTCTTTACGACGGGCGGGGTTAGGCGTTAAATTAATGAAATTCTTTTAAACTCCCTAACACGTAAACTCACACGAACTCATTTTCTCTAAAATTGGTTTTCTAAATTCCATATAAAATTTAGTGGCGACTCTCTTTTCAAATGAAAATGTTTTTGAAATAAAACATCGCGTGGATCAAATTCCCTTGTCCACAATTTGGCGACTCCGCTGGGGACAGTGAAGCTTGAAAAGTAAAATGATGGCTATTTAGAGTACCCGTTCTTCTTTTTTACGTTATTTATTCATCATACTGTTAGGTTTCGAACCATTTCTCCCTTTGGGTCGATCTCAAAGTAGGGAAATGACGTTCACTGTGTCTGATTTAAATATCAAAGTGGTTCCACCGAGGTTAGCAACCCCCATCTCCCCATTTCGTCCTTGACTTATGGCGGATGCGTGAGTTCCCTAACAACGTGGAATCATTGGCATGGACCCTTTTTGAGACTTAGAATAGTCTAGCTCATGCATTGCATCCCTGAACTGCGTATGACTAAATGCTCTGTGAATTCTGAAGCCATGTTTTCAATCCTTTTTAATCAAAACTGTCATCTTTCCAATCGAATATTTTCCAAAAATCTTTTCCTTAAGCTGAAATTCTGTCTTTTTAGGATTAGAATAATCTTAAATATTTTTCAACACTATCTTTTTCGAAAAAACAAAGATTTTTGTTTAAGCTGAAACGCTTTCCTTCTAAAATTAGAATAATCTTAGATATTTTCTGAATATTAGCTCTTTTGAAAAAAGATCTTTTCTTGGCTGAAATGCCATCCTCTTAGGATTAGAATAATTTTAAATAATTTTCGATTCTAGCTCTTTTGAAAAAAGATCTCTTCCTAGCTGAAAGGCTATTCGTTTAGGATTTGAATAATCTTAAAAGATTTTCGATATTAGCTCTTTTGGAAAAAGATCCATTCCTAGCTGAAATGCTACTCGTTTAGGATTAGAATAATCAAATTTCCGATATTAGCTCTTTTGAAAAAAGATCTCTTCTTAGCTGAAATGCTATTCGTTTAGGATTAGAATAATCTTAACCAATTTTCGACATTAGCTCTTTTGAAAAAAGATCTTTTCTTAGCTGAAATGCTATACGTTTAGGATTAGAACAATCTTAAATAATTTTCGATATTAGCTCTTTTAAAAAAAGAACTTTTCTAAGCTGAAATGCTCCTCGTTAGGATTAGAACAATCTTAAATAATTTTCGATATTAGCTCTTTTAAAAAAAAGAACTTTTCTAAGCTGAAATGCTCCTCGTTAGGATTATAACAATCTTAAATAATTTTCGATATTAGCTCTTTATAAAAAAAAAAAAAAAAAAAAAAAAGATCGTTTCTAAGCTGAAATGCTCCTCGTTAGGATTAGAAAATCCTAAAACTTTTTTTTTAAAAGAAAATTATCTTTTGAAAAAAGATCCTTTTATAAGTCGAAATGCTATCCATTTAAGATTAGAATAATCTCGAACAATTCTTAACACTAACTCTTTTGAAAAAAGATTCTTTCATAGCTGAAATGCTATCCGTTTAAGATTAGAATAATCTCGAGCAGTTCCCAACACTAACTCTTTTGAAAAAAAAAAAAAAAAAAAAATCATTTCAAGCTAAAATGCTACCCGTTTAGGATTAGATTAATCCCGAACGATTTTTAACACTACGTCATTTGAAAAAAAGAATAGTTTTTAAGCTGAAATGCTTTACGTTTAGGATTAGAATAATCTCGAACGCTTTTGAAATGCCACCCATTTAGGAATAGAATTTTTTCCAACCAAAACGAAGTTTTTCGAAGGCAAAATCTAACCCCAGTTGGACTAGAATTTTCGAACCTAATAAGCCCTTTTGGTAGTCGAAGTGCTGCCCATTTTAAAACATCGACTTCAAAAAAAAAAAAAAAAACAAGTTTCATTCTCGAGTCATGAGGAAGCATGAAATGCATCGAGTCAAGTCTACTTGGAGTCTAAGCCGTGTATAGAAAGTCTAGTCCATCTAAAAGTCTTAGAGCATTTAACTAGTTGGGCCACCCAGGCCTATTCTTAGGCCCAAATCATGCATGTCAATTAGTAGTTTTGAGTCAGGGAATAATAACGTCTCATCTAGGCTATTTTTAGAAGTTTTATGTAAACCTTAAAAACTTTTTGGTCCAAACACGAGCTAATTACTTCAAGTCCATATCTAGTTGGGTCTAAGTCTCATACCATGAGTCTGTCTTCAAGTCCATATGTCGCATGCATTTGCATAGTTAGGCCGTAGGCCATGTTGTTAAGCTCTGAGTCTTTTCATGTTTAATCCGTTCCAATTCATTTGCATCCCGAGTTGTTATTTACGAATAGTGTCAAAACCGTGTCGATTTCTGAACCCGAGTCGCATATGCTCCTCCTTAAGTCAAAATCAAGCTGCAAAAGTGGGGTAACTTTCAAACCAAGCATCTGAATCAACTCCTGAAAGGAGAAAAGTTCAAAGTCAAGGTTGGTGATTATAAGTCAGAATTTGTATTCAAGTCTTAAGTCTGAGTTGAGTCTAAGATTCGTTTTTCCACAATTATTTCTAACTCCTTCTCAAAAATCAATGAAATTGATCTTGTCTCTAATTTGCTTCCATAATCCAACTGATGAAAATGCACAACGCACTCAAAGGGTGTCCCTGGGGTAGAAATACGTATTCAATTCTAAATGGTAAGGTGCAACACCAACTCAAGACAAAAACAAAGACAAAAGGGTTTTCGACAACAAAAACAAAAGGGTTTCAATTCCATTAGTCAACTTGTGGTATACTACTCCTCTGCCTTTGGAGGAGGATCCATTAATTTGGAGCTCCACAGTGGTCATGAATTTGATCGCGACCAAAAGTACGAATACTCATGGATCGCCCTCCGTGTGCTCGATCGCGTGCCTAATAAGCAAACGAACTTGTCAGAGGAGTCCGGCGTGATATACATATTACCACATGCGACCGCCCACCACAAGATCTAGAAAAGTTGGAACAAGCCCAAGCCACAAAGGGCGCGACATATTCTCAAAAACGCGAACAAGAATACAAAAAAACAATAAATTGAGTGACAACACGTCGGAGATCGAAGATCAAAGTCAAAATTAAAGGCGAAGCCAAAACGGTCAGAAAGTACCATCAATTCTTTTTTTTAAGTCGTTCTCAAAACGGTAATGGAGACATAGTCTTGAATTCCGAGAATCATTGGCTTTTGTAATTGCACCCAAGCGTTTAGGGTCCACAAGGGATCCGCCAGTACTTTACAAACTAGAACAGGATACAACATGATACCTTAGGTGAAACCTTCGAGTGTTACACACAAAAAAATTCCATGTTTATGCACCTTGATCGAACTACATCGGATTTGATTTCACTCCACGCGAATATGTAGGCAATCCTTTAGAATATGGGATACAATCCACCACCGCCCATTATCTAATTTGTCATCTTGTCAATTTTTTACGGGTCTTTACAAAGTCCAAATGAAGCAACTTTTGTTGAGTCTGTCCTAGTACTCGATTTAGATTGAGATGAGAATCAATGTTCTGATAAGTAATTGTCCAGTCTTGGAATGATCTTTTTCTTAACGGAAATTGGCAAAGATGCTTACTTTGACAGTTAGTTTGCGTCTCGACAAAGAATTTGCTTAGGGGGAGAACATGATACTACTAACCCACGTCTATTTCAAACCACGTGTCAATCATCCTAAAGGACCCTGCACAGTTACTAGTCTACTCGTCTTTGAAACGTTGTCTTAGGTCGAGTCGGTCATGGTCGAACGTTCAAATGTCAGTTGCTCGTGTCACGTTCTTGTCATATTCATGTCACATTCGTGTCGTATTTCATGCTGACTTGGCCATGCTTCGATTTTATAATATCATGCATTTCAAGAACCTTTTTGCAAAGTTTGGGTCGATGATCCGAGGTCAAATTTGAAATTCGAGCAGATGACCCACTTTATGTTGGAGTATGTGTCCTCCACAATAGTGCGATTACTTAATAAATCTCAATTAAGGAATACATGGGGATAATCCTGTATTATTGTCAATTGATTAACGTAAATCAATAACGGTTGGCTGACTAGAGTTTGACGTTATTGTCGTGAGAACGGCGGTAATCAATTGATCCCTTTAAGTCACACCTATAGGAACGTACTCCAAATATTTAAGCTAATATATTGTATGAGATACGATTATATTAGTAACTTGATAAAATTGACTAACGGTTAGTCAGTGTATTAATTTAGAGAGAAATCGAGTTGTGAACTCGGATGATTTAATTTTATATCGATAAAATTATTAGAGGAGATGGGAATTAGTGATTAAACGTTAATTCACTAATCATGTATATTTTACTAATGAGATTAGTAAAAGTACAATTTTAATATATGTGTATTTGTACATATATGTTAAAGTGGAGTTATGAGTTCAATTTGATAATTTGTACTTTATCATATTAGATGATTAAGTGATAAATTATGAGTATTTGTGGGACAAATATTATAAAACAAATTGGACCCATAATAAGGGCCTTATAGCCGTCCAAACCAAGGAGGAAGAGGAGAGAAAAGATTCTCTTTTGTCTTTTCTATTTAACTACTTTTGCATGCAATAACATAATCATTGCAATGCTAAGGATTGTTCTTAACAATGAAAAGCACTTTCTCCCCCTTCTATACTCCTTGAGGCCGGCCCCCTAGAGGTGTGCAAGACACACTTCTTTTGCTATTTTTCCTATAAAATACAAGGCCAAAGAAAGATAAAGTATTCTTATGCTATTCTCCCCATCTCTCTCATTTCTCTCTAACTTATACTAATACACATTATATTCTAGTATTACTAAGAGAGTTAGTAATATTAATAATATTTCATATTATCAAGCTAAATACTAAGTGTTTCTAGATCAAAATACTTAGTGTTTTTGGAGTGTTCTTGGGTGCATCTTTTAGGAGGTTTCCTCTTTGGAAACTTGGGTTTTAGAGGAGGATCATCCTAAGCATATTCTCAAGAAACAAAACTAGAAAGGAGTTCTAGTTTTGTGCCCTATTTCCCTTTATAGAAATGTATAAATCTCTAATCTTGTTAACAATGTAAATTTGTACTACATAGATCTTGCTAAATCAAATTAGAGTAATTTGATTTACACTAATATTTGATTAGTGATTGGGAAGAGTTCCCTACAAGTGGTATCAGAGACAAGGCTTGTAGTTACAAATTTATTTTGTTATTTTTTGGAGTTTTATATATTTATTGAGAATAAATATGATAAAATCCGAAAATAGTGTTAAAAATGGTTTTAACACGAGATTTTTATTGCATGCAAAGTTTCTGGTCTCATGAAGTTACTGGTCAAATTTCGTAATTTTTGGAATTTGTTTACTAATTAAAATGATTTTTATACAAAACCGAGTCAAAAAGTGTGTTTTTGGCTAAAATAATTACTATAAATAGTTATAGTTCGAATCTAGTCACGAAATTTTTACACAGTGATATTTCATATTTATACATTCTGCATGTAAATTTTCAAAGTCAGATTTTGAGTTTTGAATATTTATTCATATTTTTGTTTAAAATCGGTATGGTTTGCATTTTATGTCCAAAAATATAGTAAATGTTGTTTTCTGGACATGAAATTTATACCAATATTTTTACACATTATGAGGATGCTCTCGTATAAATTTGGGATTTTTCCTCACTGTTTTAGACGTTTTCTTGATTTTATGAGATAAAATCGATGAAATCGTATGTTATTTATTATAAAATAAATTCGTAAATTTTTCTGACCAAACTTTTCTTTTCTGATATTTTGGAAGTGTTCCAGAATATACAAAATTTTTTCAAAATAAAAATAATTTTATTTTATTTTATTTTGATTTTATAAAGCTTTATTCATAAAAGGGTTATGATTAAAGTACTTCTAATTAGCAAATGACCAAGTTTATGAACTAAAATCACCTTAAGTTAGTATAAACTAATGTTGGGTGTTCTAAAATCAGTTTAGAAGTTTTAGTTCAAGCTTAAAAGGTGTTTTAAGCATTATTGGTTAATATAAGATTAATCGATTAAAAATGAGATCGGTTTGAAACGTTTTAATGCGATTATTGTTTAGGGCGATTTTGGCATGTTTTTATTTATAAGCTTTACATTATGCATGTTTGGATGAATGTTTATTATTGAATGAATGTTTGTTCTTACTAGTATGGCCATAGTTTGTTATATTTTTACCGATATTGCCCGTAATGAAAGGGAATATCGTGTGGTTTGTAATTAAATGCGATCTCGTATCGCCGGTTTGTAATTTAATAGTTTATTTCATTTATAAATGTATAATAGGATTGCTATGTATTCATTTGTAAATCATACTTGTAACTATTTGTAAATCGAAGACCGGTGATGGAGATCGACATGGAGCCTTAGAAGTGTTCTAAAGCTAGCTAGCAAGGAGGAGCTTGGATGAGATCCATATGAAGAGGGACCAAAGGAGTTGGTTTTCAATTTGTAACTCCTTGTATTTTAATTTCTTTAGGTGGCCATAGTAGGTTTATGTTTGTTTCATGCTTGTTTGTTTGCTTATTTTCCGCACACATGCCAAAATCGCCATGCATGCCACGATATCCCACTATGATTGTCGATTTAAGTCACGATTCCTAAATTAGTTCACTTATAAAGAATTTATATGACTAAAAATTGACAAGATCACCCACATTTGAACAAATGAATTGAGTTTAAGCCTTTCCAAATGTAGCGACTATGAACCCCATGTTCGTGAGGACCTCCGCAATGTGGAACCTTGTTACCATGGGTAAGTAGTGGGAGGAAGTCCCTTGCTAATTTGGTTTGGACTCAACCGAATAAGAGTTATTTGGGGCTAAAAGATGCATTTTAAAGAAAATCATCAACCAAGCATTCTAGTGTAGAATTAGTCAAGTGTTGACTTATCGCTTTTATATAAAAGGAAACATGAGATGTCTAATTTTATATGAAAAACGAGTCTTGGAATCATTTATATAATTTCGTGGGAGATCATTATATAAATGGACATTTGTTTTAAAAATGAGTTTTAGCAAATGTTATAAATGAACAATGAATGCTTATATATTTCCTCATATTTATTGTAGAATCGTTTATCATGATGGCATCATCATCATCAACTCCCCCGCCCATTTTGGGCAAAGATTCATGGTTGCGAACCGTGATGGATAAGTGTATCCTCAAGGATGACGGTAGCAACTTCGTCGAATGGGATTCGACAATGAAGGGCGCCGCGACATCCGACAATGTGCTCAAGCACCTTACCGGTCAACCACCCTTGAACCCACTTCGATCCGGCGACGAGCCGCCTATGATGAGTTTATGAAAGTGGACAATGGCGTGAAAACGTCTTAATTTGGTCCATGGCACCCGCTCTCAAACTCCGATTTGTCACTCAAAAAGTGCATATGCGATATTCACTGAGTGACAACTATGTTCTCAAAGCACCGCAAATTAGGCTTTATGAAGCGCGGTGCGATTTTCGATGCAAAGCTTGAGAGGAACCAAAAAGTTGGTCCTCATGTGCTCAAAATGATTGAGCAAATAGACACTCTTGAGCGTCAAGAGTGTGCTATACCCAAGGGTCTTGCGATCAACCGCATCCTTCATTCTCTTCCTAACAAGTTTGCTCACTTTCGAGTAAACTATAACATGAACAACATGGATAAGAGTTACCATGAACTTCATGCTCTCTTGGTCCAAGCCGAGAGGGATATGGAAGTGAATGAGGTGGAGAAGAAAGATGTTCTCTCCATGAAAATGAAGAACATGAACTTGGGAGTGAAGAAGGGGAAGGTGGCCAAGAAGGGGCCATCTAACATTGGCAAGGGGAAGGGAAAGGCTATTGTGGAAGGTGTTCCACATAAGCCTAAGCCCAAGATCAACAAGGGAAGACCCTCAAAGACACTTGCAAATATTGCAATGAAGTGGGTCATTGGATGCGCAATTGTCCCAAGTACAAGAAGGATTTGAAAGATGGATGTGCGACATCCAAAGGTATTCTTCCTTCTAATCTCTATATGATAGACATCAGTCATGCTTGCATTTCTACATGGGTATTGGATACCGGATGTGGATCTCACCTTTGTAATCATTTGCGGGGATGAGAAGCGTGCGGGCCCTAGCCAAGGGTGATGTAGATCTCGCATGGGCAATGGAGCTAGAGTAGCGGCCGTTTAGTGGGAACTTTTGTACTCGCTCTTGCTAGTGGATTAGAGTTGCTTTTGAATAACTGTTATTTTGTACCAACTCTAACGAAAAACATTATCTCCGTCTCCGTTTTAGATGCGGAAGGCTTTTCTTTTGTGATTAAGAACAACCGTTGTACTTTTTCATTTAATGAAATAGTTTATGGTGAAGCTATTTCAATTGGAGGTATTTATGTTTTAAATGATGTTAATGATGTTTATCATGTCGAGAACAAGAGGCTCAAAACGAATGAATCAAATAAATCCTACCTTTGGCATTGTCGTTTAGGTCACATAAACGATAGACGCATAAAGAGACTTGTTGAGACCAAGGTTCTCAAACCATTTGATTGCGAATCATATGGTACATGCGAAGCTTGCCTTTTAGGCAAGATGACTCGTCAACCCTTTAGCGGTAAAGGGACACGAGCAAGTGAGGTTTTAGGACTCATACATACCGATGTGTGTGGTCCATTAAACATCACCGCTAGAGGAGGATATCATTACTTCATTACTTTTACCGATGATTTAAGTAGATATGGTTATGTCTACTTAATAAGGCATAAAAGTGATGCTTTTGAGAAATTTAAAGAATTTCAAAATGAGGTTGAGAACCAATTAAACAAAAGGATAAAAGCACTACGATCGGATCGTGGTGGCGAATATCTAAGTAATGAGTTTGATTCACATCTTAAGAATTGTGGTATAATATCACAATGGACTCCTCAAGCACACCACAGTTGAATGGTGTTGTAGAAAGGAGAAACCGAACTTTGCTTGACATGGTTCGGTCTATGATGAGTCAAACTGAGCTTCCTGGATCTTTTTGGGGCTTTGCACTGTTATCTGCTGTATTTTCACTAAATCGAAGTCCGACTAAAGCGGCCAATAAGACTCCATATGAGATATGGACGGGAACGGTTCCCTATTTGTCATTCATGAGAATTTGGGGATGTGAGGCATTAAATCAAGAATAAAGCTGACGATAAACTCGCTCCAAGGTCCGACAAATGTCTATTTGTAGGTTATCCTAAGGAAACCGTGGCTATTACTTCTACAACCCTCACGAGAACAAAGTGTTTGTGGCTCGTGATCTTTTTTCTAGAAAATGAATTTATTTCTAAGAAGCAGTGGGAGAAAATTTGAACTTGATGAAGTTCAAGAGCCACAAACCGACGCAGAAGATGAGGAAACCGTTCCTCGTCTTCTCACGGATTATAGTCCCTAGGAGGTCGGGAAGAGTTAGTCAACAACCTGGCCAGTTACCTCGGTAACATCGAGGAGGAGGGTGATTTGTTGTTATTCGAAAGCAACGAACCCTCAACCTACAAGGCGGCTATTGGTAGCTGACTCGAACAATGGCTTGAAGCCATGAAATCCGAAATGGATTCTATGTACGAGAACCAAGTTTGGGACTTGGTAGATTTACCTGAAGGAGTGCGACCCCTTCAGTGTAAATGGATATTCAAAATCAAACTCGGCATAGATAAACATATTGATGTTTACAAAGTTAGATTGGTGACAAAGGGCTTTTCACAAGTCCAAGGCATTCATTATGATGAAACCTTTGCACCGGTTGCTATGCTTCGATCCATAAGGATAATCTTAGCGGTTGCCGCATTTCATGACTATGAGATATGGCAAATGGATGTAAAAACCGCCTTCTTGAATGGGATTCTAGAAGAGGAAGTGTTTATGACACAACCTGAAGGTTTTGTAGATACATCCAACCCTAAGAAAGTATGCAAGCTTAAAAGATCCATTTATGGTCTTAAGCAAGCATCGAGGAGTTGGAATCACAGATTCGATCATGTTATCAAACAACATGGATTCGCTCGAAGTGCCGAGGAACCTTGTTTGTACATGAAGTTTAGTGGGAGCAAGGTAACCTTCCTTGTTTTGTATGTTGATGACATACTATTGATTGGAAATGATGTTCCAAGTCTGAACTCGGTAAAGGTGGAATTGGGAAACCATTTCCAAATGAAGGACTTGGGAGAGGCACAACGCATCTTGGGTATCCGGATCTATAGAGATAGATCCAAAAGGATACTAGCATTAAGTCAAGAAACTTATATTGATAAAATTTTTGATAGGTTCAATATGAAAGACTCCAAGAGAGGCTTTCTTCCGATGAGTGTAGGAATAACATTGAAGAAGTCTCAATGTCCTACGACTCCTGCGGAAATTGAACGCATGAAATTGATCCCTTATGCTTCCGCTGTAGGATCAATCATGTATGCTATGATGTGTACTCGTCCCGATGTCGCTTTCGCTTTGAGCATGACGAGCCGGTATCAAGCTAATCCCGGTGAGAATCACTGGATAGCTGTAAAGAACATCCTTAAGTACTTGAGAAGAACTAAGGATTCGTTTCTAGTGTTTGGAGGAGAACTTGAGCTACGTGTAAAGGGTTACACGGATGCAAGTTTCCAAACTGATGGGGATGATTTAAAATCCCAATCCGGCTATGTCTTTATGTTGAATGGAGGAGCTGTTTGTTGGAAGAGCTTCAAACAGAGTGTCACTGCGGATTCTACGACGGAAGCTGAGTATTTGGCAGCATCTGAAGCTGCTAAAGAAGCTGTGTGGATTCGGCAATTCTTGGATGGACTAAGAGTAGTCCCTAGTGCCGCGGATCCCGCCATCCTTTGTTTATTGTGATAACAGTGGGGCTATTTTCCAAGCGAAGGAGCCCAAGTCTAGCAACAAGTCTAGACACGTTTTGAGGAAATACCACGTTATTAGAGATAATGTGGAGAGGAAGGAAATAGATATTTGTAAGGTTGGGACAGACGATAATATCGCTGATCCTTTAACCAAGCCTCTTTCGAGGGCTAAGCATGACGCGCACACCGCCTCCATGGGGTTGCGGCGCATGCCAGATTTCCTTTAGTTTCGTAATATGTAATTGAATGATGTATCCTATTACATATATGAAAATAGCATTCATTGTTTTATCTTAAGTCATTATTGAATGCATACTTTGTTTATCCGAATATTTGTGTGACAACTTTGAACGTATTCAAGTGAACGGCATAAACTAAGTATTTGGTCCCTAGTCTCTCACATGAGGTGACGTCTCGGAGAGACTAGATTGCAAGTCGATCGATGGTGGGTTCAACACCATAGGGTCATATGAGATGACTGATCGTTTGCATAGACAGACTGTGAAAAACACTCTGTCGGGCAGTGACGCTTATAGAATTCCTTTTCAATGAGATTGAAACCTGGTCGTGGTGGGAATTTCTATAGTATTCCTTTGAGTCGATTCTTTGACTGGAAACTGATTGTCTGAGTTGGTGCAGTTTCCGAGTGACTTTCATTTTTGTCCTAAGCCATGCCGTGAAAGGGGGTTATAAGGGCATCTTTGGGGTCATGGTGATCTGCATTATACAGTACAATCGAGTGGAAGGGAAATGTCCACCCTCGTCAGGGTAAAACATCTTTGGGCCACTCGAGGAGAAGCCGCTGAAAATGCGTGGCCACGCTCGGTAAGAATCTACGGTAGATTCCCCGGTCAGACAGCTACTCTCCTTATCGAGGAAACCACTCACGATATATATATCTTAGGATGCAAGTACGACCTGTAAGACACCTTGCATCGAGTGGGAGATGTGAAACGGACATGAGAATTGGTAATGCACAACTTGTCTCGGACAAGTGGGAGATTGTTGGAGTATGTGTCCTCCACAATAGTGCGATTACTTAATAAATCTCAATTAAGGAATACATGGGGATAATCCTGTATTATTGTCAATTGATTAACGTAAATCAATAACGGTTGGCTGACTAGAGTTTGACGTTATTGTCGTGAGAACGGCGGTAATCAATTGATCCCTTTAAGTCACACCTATAAGAACGTACTCCAAATATTTAAGCTAATATATTGTATGAGATACAATTATATTAGTAACTTGATAAAATTGACTAACGGTTAGTCAGTGTATTAATTTAGAGAGAAATCGAGTTGTGAACTCGGATGATTTAATTTTATATCGATAAAATTATTAGAGGAGATGGGAATTAGTGATTAAACGTTAATTCACTAATCATGTATATTTTACTAATGAGATTAGTAAAAGTACAATTTTAATATATGTGTATTTGTACATATATGTTAAAGTGGAGTTATGAGTTCAATTTGATAATTTGTACTTTATCATATTAGATGATTAAGTGATAAATTATGAGTATTTGTGGGACAAATATTATAAAACAAATTGGACCCATAATAAGGGCCTTATAGCCGTCCAAACCAAGGAGGAAGAGGAGAGAAAAGATTCTCTTTTGTCTTTTCTATTTAACTACTTTTGCATGCAATAACATAATCATTGCAATGCTAAGGATTGTTCTTAACAATGAAAAGCACTTTCTCCCCCTTCTATACTCCTTGAGGCCGGCCCCCTAGAGGTGTGCAAGACACACTTCTTTTGCTATTTTTCCTATAAAATACAAGGCCAAAGAAAGATAAAGTATTCTTATGCTATTCTCCCCATCTCTCTCATTTCTCTCTAACTTATACTAATACACATTATATTCTAGTATTACTAAGAGAGTTAGTAATATTAATAATATTTCATATTATCAAGCTAAATACTAAGTGTTTCTAGATCAAAATACTTAGTGTTTTTGGAGTGTTCTTGGGTGCATCTTTTAGGAGGTTTCCTCTTTGGAAACTTGGGTTTTAGAGGAGGATCATCCTAAGCATATTCTCAAGAAACAAAACTAGAAAGGAGTTCTAGTTTTGTGCCCTATTTCCCTTTATAGAAATGTATAAATCTCTAATCTTGTTAACAATGTAAATTTGTACTACATAGATCTTGCTAAATCAAATTAGAGTAATTTGATTTACACTAATATTTGATTAGTGATTGGGAAGAGTTCCCTACACTTTAATTTTCAAAATGATGCTTGCGGGTCGATGGCCCATTTCGATTTCTAAATGATGTCTACATTCAGAGTCGATGACTCTTCTTGATTTTTAAAATGATGTTTACAATGCGGGTCGAGGACCCAATTCAATTTGATGCATGCTAATCAATACCCCACGTCAATTCCCAAGTAATTTTTGTAGTCTAGGTTGGACCCGCAATCCCACTTTAAAAACGATGTTTTTAAACTAGGTTAACGGCCGAATTATTCGAGGTGCTCAAAATCCAAAGTTCAGGTCGATGACGTCTTTCGATTTTCAAATGAAACTTGCTATACGGGTCAATGATCTACTCACTTTCCAAAATGCGGGCCGATGACCCATTTTCAAAAGATGTGTTCCGCTCAGGTCGATGACCTATCCACCTTTTCCTTCAAAATCGAGGTTGATGGCCCCAATTTTCAATGACAATTATAGTTCGGGTCGATGACCTATCCGCCCTTTCTTTCAAAATACGAGTCGATGGCCCCAATTTTCAAATGATGAACATAGTTCGAGTCGATGACTCATCCACTTTTCCAAATGCGGGTTGAAGACTCATTTTCAGGAGATGTTTATAGTTCGAGTCGATGACTCATCCACTTTTCAAGATGCGGGTCGACGACCCATTTTCAAAAGATGTTTACGGTTTCCGGTAGATGACCCATCCACCTTATTTCAAAACGCGGGTCGAGGACCCATTCTGGAATGATATTCGCCGCTCGGGTCGAAGACCCATTTCCAAATTAATATCCTCAGTTCGGATCGATGATCCATCCCTTTTGTTTAAAAAAGCAGGTCGAATACCCATTTCCAAATTAGCATTCTCAGTTCGGATCGATGATCCATCCCTTTTGTTTAAAAAGCGGGTCGAAGACCCATTTCCAAATTAATATTCTCAGTTCGGATCGATGATCCATCCTTTTTGTTTAAAAAATAGGTCGTAGACCCATTTCCAAAGTAAAAGTCTCAGTTCGGATCGATGATCCATCCTTTCTGTTTAAAAAGCAGGTCGAAGACCCATTTTCAAATTGAAATTCTCAGTTCGGATCGATGATCCATCCTTTTTAAAAGCAGGTCGAAGACCCATTTTCGAATAAAATTCGTAGCTCGGATCGATGATCCATCCTTTTTGTTTCAAAAGTCGCAGATTTCACTATGTGAGTCGTGTGCTATGATTTGTTGTTAAGATTGAGTAGGAACGCTCCAACCGGGGGCTCTAGAGTCATTAACCTTAGACCCCGACGGCAGGATGACATCCTCGAAATAAGGAAGTACTAGCAGAAGCTAAAAGAAGTGACACTTCCAAAAAGAATGCAGATATAGGCTTTACTCAATCGAGTAAACAAATATCATTTGTTTTGGGCCGAAGCAGCAGAAAGCTACAAGCCAGCGAGCTCGAACTACGATACGGGTTTGATTCTATCACAACGGATACGTAGGCGCCTAAGGATAAGGCTCAACCCATATTTCGATAAAAATGAAGGCATCCATAATCAAGTTTCAGGTATGACTTCTTCTTATGGCTGGTGAGCTTTTATACACAGGTCTAAGGAACCATAAATGACCCGTGAGACTCTCAAGCTGTGATCTTCGATCAACTCGTGAGTCTACTTTGACTTTCGCCTGTCCAAGCCTTAGTCAAAGTGGGGGCTCTGTAGATACCCGTATCTGTCGATATGGAAATTTATAGAAAACCCGACAAACACCCAATGATGATAGGACAACGTGTGCTTCGTGTCATTTATTTGAGTTTGTTTTACGATGTAAGCCGGGCGCTGTCGACAATGTTTTATTAATTTAAATGATATTCGAATTAATTCGTTCTGTCAAATTTTATTTGTCTCAAGTTTGTTTTATTGAAAAGAGTAAATTGTTCATTACACCCTTAAATATATCACTTTTTGAAAATTACACCCTTGAACAATTTTTTTTTTTAACTTACACACAAGAAATAACTTCTGATAAAAAATTACACCCAAAAATTTAACTCCGGCAGAATCTTCATACCAATTTGAATTTTGAGAACTTAAATTGAATTTTGATGACAAAAATGCCCTTGTGACTTCTTCCTTCTTTTATCATAAGTGATTTCCTGGGTTCATTTCTTCATCAATTCAACTCAATTTTTTTTTTTTCCAAATTCAAACTCATTTTATTTTTTAGTATTTAGCTCAAGATCATAATTACTCATTTTTTTTTTCTTTTTCTTTTTTTTTTTTTTTCGTTTTGATATCCAAGTTTTATAGAAAGATGGTTATTTTTTTTTTTTAGATAAAATGGGTTAATTGTAATGGATGGTAGTAAAAAAAAAAAATTTGATTCTTAAATATTTAAGAAAGTATAGGTTGTTAGCAAAATAGCTTACTTATGATATGAAAAAACACAAATAGAATTATTATTTTTGTGGGTTTATCATAAAATATCTATCTTTTGATCAATTTTTAAGTTGCACACCAAGTGTTTGAGAAATTGTCTCGTTGAAAGTGAATGAACAAGGGGTTAACAAAAAAGGGTTTGAATTGTGGGTTTTGTTACATGAAATATGAAGGGTAAAAAACAAGGGGGAGGGGTAAAAACAAGTATGGTACATTGGTACTTTATCGAGGAAAAGTTGAGTTGAAAGTTGTGGTGGTAAAAATAAGGCATAGATGATAAATAAGAGAGGATGATGAAAGCATGAAGAAGTCTTTGAGAGGTTTAAAGATTAATTTGAGAAAGAGTAAGAGAGAAAAAATGGTGGAAGTAATGAAGGTTAGGGAGGGGTAAGTAAATTAGAAAATAAAACAAGGGCAATTCGGTCAGAAAATGGTAATTAACACCGGAAATCTCACTTTGGTGCAATTTTAGAAAATTAACAATATTATGGATGTAAGTTAAAAAAAAAATTGTTCAAGGGTGTAATTTTCAAAAAGTGATATATTTAAGGGTGTAATTAACAATTTACTCTATTGAAAATAAAATATTTCGATTTGAAAAATCATTTTAAGTAATTCGATTTGAAAAGTCGTTTTTACAAGTTTGATATTTGACTTGAAAAGTCATTTCTCGTGTCTTTAAGCCATTTTATTAAATCGTTTTCGAGGATTTCGTTTTCTTAAAAGCAAGTTTAAAGCTCGTTTTGAGCTCGATTTAAAGAGCGATTTTGGGCCCGTTTCAACACGAATTTCGAGGCCTTTTCTAACCATTCCCCCCTTCGACTGATCAGACCAGAAAACAGCCTAAAAGCCACACCCTAAATCCACCATAACAAGCCAAAACGTAGCCAAAAACGGAGCTGATCCGCAGCAGCTCATAAGCCCAAAGTCAGCCCCTATTTGACTTAAACCCGACTCCTATTTGCCTACCCACGACCCATACCCGTATCCTAACTATCCTACCCATATACCCTTGCCTTAACACTCAAGAAAACACCACACAAAGCCCTAAAACGAGCCTTGGACAGCAGCTCCCCGAAAAACAGAGCAGAGCCGCTATTCTTCCCTCAAAACCCTACTTTTTGACCCTATATATATACACCATCCACAAGCATTCAAAGGACACGAAATATATAACACACACACATAATAATAAGTCACAAAAAAAGCCCTAAAAAACCTCAAAAGAAGTCGAGATAGCCGTATGAAAAACAGAGCACGATTTTTCTGATTTTCGTTCAGCTATCACCTCTTCTGCCTCGTTTTTCGTGTTACTAGCTTCCTAATCTCTCTAGTTTCTTTACATAATCTTAAAGTTCACTTTACCACGATTCCAAAACATCTTTCGCTTTAAAATTTCGTTGAGAAACGAAGAAGTTACAAGCTTTTGAAAATTGCTGTCAGTTTGGTACGAAGTACGGATTTATCAATGGTTTTCGTCGACGACGGCCCCTTGGGATAAAATCTTACAATCGATTACGACTCAAAGAATTGGTCAACGATACATGTAAGTTGAGGGTGCAAAAATACTCACTTTATTTTGTTTAAATTATCGTTTTTATCGTTTTTTATCACTCTCTATCGTTTTTTATCACTTTCTGTCGCTCTGTCGTTTATTGTCATAAATATTATTTTTATTGTTCGTCTTTGATTTATGTTTTAGTACAATTCTGATATGCGTATGTATGGATATGTCGAGTCCTTTGTTTGTTTAGTATTGTAGATACCCGTATCCGTACCCCCCAAAAGCAACCCGATGATGAAAATGGACTTTTATGCATGTTTTATAAATAGACGAAACGGTACAAAGTGTCTAAAACATTTTAGTCGTTTTTAACGTATTTATTTAAATTTGCATTTTTCGTAAAATTGAACTTTAATTTTGTCGTTCTATTTCAAGCCGAGAAGCACGACACGATTATTCAAGCCCACAAAAACAACCCACAACTTACAAAAATACGCACTCAAAACGGGCCCACTCACCTCACGAGTCACATTTTCGTAAAATCAAATTTTACGACATTGCAAAATAATACAACACAAAACAATTTTATTTCGAGCCAAAATCGAAAAACACGACAAAAACCGAGACGCGAAACCAAAAACGTCAAACTTTGGTCCAATGGACCAAAGCTTCAAACACACACACAAAAACCCACGGATCAAAGGGTAACCCAAGACAAAAACTCAGCCCAACATCCCATCATACGTCAAACAGGCGACTTGTTTTCAAGTCGTTTGTTCACAGACGACTTGTTTTCGCTTCTGGGCCTTGCTGCTTGCCTTTGTACGAGCCCAGTCCACCCTCCTCTATATATACCCACACACACACAACACCAACAATAACATGAACAACGTACAAAACAACAACAAATCACAAAAACACTATTCACTTAGCATTTTTTTAAAAAACCGTCTTTACGTTTTAAGGTAAACATTTTTACCTTCGGACTAGACTTTTTAGACTCGGACAAGGGTTACCTTAACCCAACTCAATATTGGTTTAACGAACCCGTATTCGCAATACGGTTGTAGTAATTCGGATTCCTAATCCGTCTAAACCTCGCCAATATTGCATAAACAAACGACACACTTTCACTAAAGCAAACCGACGTCACATTTTACATTATGCAAATTCTCATGCATGCATTAAATTACGACTAAAACACGGATTCGACATTAATTTGTACCGTTTCAACTAGTCTTTTAAACATGCAAAACTGAGGGTTTTCAAAATACTAGAATTAGATAAAAGACGGAAAATAACGTTTTATAATAATTCAAATCAATGAATTATTATTTTACGTATATTTCCTATAGCAACCCGTCATAACTTTGACGTTTACACATGCATTACTTTGCATTTTTATCGAGTCATTATTCGTACTTGTACGTAGCGTTTTATTAGCTCAAACATCAAAATTAAGCACTTGTTTTCAAATTAGTAGAGACTACTTTACGTAGGCTTTTCGATTTCAGTTTTTCATAATACATTTTGATAAAACTTTTGAAAAGTAACCTTGTCCCGAATCCACTCTGGTTTCACAATAACCTTAGAAGGATAGGTATCGACGCGCCTTGAATTCTAAGACTCGTGTCTTAAAATTTAAGACGCGTTAAAAAGGTCCCAAATTCCTTTAAATATTTGGTGGCGACTCCAAAAACAATTTCAAAATGATTTTCAAGCAATCAAGTAATGACATCCCCCATAGCAAATTCGCACGCTTTACGCGCTTGGCATTTTTCTCGCGTAGCGACCCGCCCACTTATCGGACGGGGCCCGCGCGAGGCGTCGAGAGGTAGCACGATCCAGGTATCTTCAGTTGGCGACTCCGCAGGAGCTGTTTTTATTTTTAAGAAAAATAAACTTTTTCTTTTACTTTAAAAACACAAGCGGCAAAACTTGAAAATTTGAAAACAATTACGCTTTCGATGTTTGAGCAAATGATACGTTCGAGTCAAATCCTCCGGGATTTCCGAGCCTTGCACCCTCGAGAATCGGCCCCTAATAGCGTTCGCTTCATAAACGAGACTATTCAGGACAAACCGAGTTCTCACCCCCTCATGATTACAGGTACGACATCCATACAAACGATCGTAACAGTCAAACTTGGACGCTCTAGGACCCGTATTGAATTCACACTTAAACGTGTGCAATCTTGCGGATAACCCTACACAAACGTTGCGGGAATGACCGAAGGGAACCTTACCCAAAAGCCAAAAACCCCGCGTCTATACGTACAAATGCGAAGCTATAGTACCCTCACTATAGTCGTCTTTCAAACAAATTCATGCAAAATCATTTCAAAGCATCATGCATTCAAAAACGTCTCTTGAAAATACATTTTCAAACGTCTTTCAAAAAAGCATGCTTTCAAAAGCATTAACGTCAAGTTCATTGACCCATAGTCAAATGAACCAGACAAACAACACGCCGCTACATTCAAAATCGCTCAGAAATAACCACTACATTTCCGAGCCTTTACAAAACATAAACGAGTCATACAACTGACGTATCGTCATAATTCGTTTATTGCAAAACATTTCACAAAGCAAAACCCGAAAATGACAATTCGTTTCGGATATTTCACTAAAACAACCACTTTTACACTACACATTTTACACTATGCATTTGAAACAACTCTAGGCCGAATGACTCCCTAGTCATCTCAACCTAAACGAACATCTTTGCAAAAACAAAACACGGGATCGCTTGACGCCTTGAACGTCCGCTTTACACGTCAAATCAGCTGACTTATCGTCATTTTGATTTGACTTCCTTTATCACACGTAAAAGGCAAGCAGCATTTGCTTTTTACTCGTTTTAACATCCTCAAATCGAGTAGCCCATCCCTATTTCGTTTTGACTCCTTTTCGTATCACAATCTCACGATAAGCCCCTCAGCAACATACCGCTAATCTGGGCTAATCAGATGTGATCATACGTAACGTTTTTACATCGAGATTAGAGATATGTTGACCTATCTCTACCTCAAAAGCCTCCCGTGTCTTTTCAGCTAAAGAACACGAGTCGAGTCCTGCACATTTCTTTATACACTTTATTTGGGTTACAAATGCGAGATTGAGTCTTTTCTTTCATTTTCGAGTCACTAAAGTCTGAAGCTTTGCAGGTTTACCCACTAAAAGCCCCAGATACACGGCTCACAGAAGAAACATGGATCCCCGTTTCAATCCCGCAAGAACGATTGTCCTTCTTCCATCGCCCGCAAACCGCCATGATCACGAACACATCCAGTTACTCAATGACAAGATCACCAATCTCACCTCCCAGCTCGAACTTTTGGCTGTTATGCAAAAATTCGAGACCGAGAAGAGCGCTAGACTCCTCGCCAAGGCGTCTACTCAACATGCTGAAAGAATTCAATTCTTGGAAGACAAAATGCGCAAAAACAAGCCGGCCAAAACTACAGGCCGCGGTCACCAACGCAGCACAACTCGAACCACTGCAAAAGCTAAACCAGTCAGCACTGTCACCTCGCGTGCACTAGCGGCATCGCCTGTGTTCATAACACAGCCTACGCTTGCTACACCCAAATCAGCATCTGCTAGGTCATCCTTGTCAAAACAACGACGACTCTTTGACCCCCTCTACATGCCTTACTCCAAGGCCTTGAAAAAGCTCTTGAAGAGGAACCTCCTGCGGCTTCCCAGCCTGCCAGCACACCTCCTAAGATTAGGAAACCAAGGTCATGGAACCAAAACGCCTACTGTGAATTCCACAGGGGTAATGGGCATGACACCGATGACTGCTTCAGTCTAAGGAATATAATCCAAGACATGATCAACAACAAGACGATCGAAAAACCAAACGCGGCTCCCAAGCCGTCACGCCAGCATAACACACTCCAAGCTCGCACTATCTTTGTGCGAATGCATCCTATTCTCAACTGCTCCCACTTGGTCCCCGCAAATCACCATCAAGTCAACGTCGTTGGCGGCGATACCAACGACTGCGACGACAGCACTATGCGCATTCGCAAGACAAAAACAAAAACAAAAGCAAGGCATGTGGACAAGAGACGGGTCTTCGTACAGATCCCTTATCAACATCCCATCAGGATGTCCGACAGCGACGACGAGGTTTCATACCTCCAGTACCCGTACCTGGCTCCATTGGAACCACCAGGGTTCCCATCCAGGCTCATAAACAACAACAGGGACGAGGGTATACTCATAGACGAGACTACTCTCCCTGCCCCGTCAGCCCGGCCTAGCGCCAAGGATATACTTCCAAAGCAACTCCCCGAAGCAAAATCAAGCACTTCTGCCTGGCAACTCTTGCAGGATTCGCCAAGGCACCGCAAGTCCCTTCGCCAAGCCCTACAGGTCACTCCGGTACCAGGACAGATACCCCCGGCACAATTTGTTAGCCACATCATCCGGGACTGGCTACCAGATGCTATAACTTTCTCTGACGCGGACCTACCGTCCTTCGGAGGTGCACACAATCTGGCACTCCACATAACCATAGACTGTCAAGGCATGACATTACCCGTTACCCTCGTCGATAACGGTTCTTCAGTCAACGTCCTGCCTCTTGCGACCGCCATTAAACTGGGGTTGGAGGAAAATGACTTCACGCCCTGTTCAGACAACATGGCAGCATACGACGGTACACTCCGTAGTGTAAAAGGCATCATCTCACTATCCGTCATGACAGAACAGGTCGTGACGAAAACTGAATTCCAGGTCATGGACATCCCCCCAACATACAATATGTTGCTGGGCAGACCCTGGAATCACGCAACCAGGGCTATTGCGTCAACTCTGCACCAGAAGGTTAAACTACCTCTGGACGACAAAATCGTCACCGTCAAAGCCTCGAACTTCCGAGCAACCCTCCTACAATTAAGAAAGCATCAACAAATCCACCAATGACGCAGGTGGTTTCATTTCAAGCATCTACACCTAGGGTTTAGGGTCCCACGTCATCATGACGCCAGGTCTTTTAAGCCAACCAGGACGCGCAATTACATCCCTAAATAGCAGACCTAGTTTAGGATTTTAGAGTTTGTAGGTTTGTCCCAAGCTCTATAGTCTGAGCAATTTTCAAATGTAACTGCTTTTAACAACATTAATGACAAGAATGTTTTCGGTTACACTTTGCCTCGTTTTGCCTCTTTACTTTTGCACGCTCTCTTTTGCACATTTTGACGTTTGCGCTAACATTAAACAAACTGACATTGCATCATATAAATACATTGCAAACCTTTGTTTGGGACCTAAGCAGCCTTCCGTCCCTGAACATACAACAACCGTCAATACCAAAACACCTCAAGAACCCAGGGAATCACCGCAGTGGATTTCCCTAAGCACAGACAAAAATATGCAGCCTCCAAGCTACTTACAAAAATCAACGACACCCTCAAACATCCCACAACAACAAAAGCAGGGCATTAAGCCCAGCAAACAAAAAGCCACAACGGATAATCCAAGCCAACAAAAACGCTAACTGGATGTCAAACATAATCCCGACCATTTAAAAAGCGGCAAAATCCGATACACTGGCCCCCGCAACCTAAACAAAGCATGTCCAAAAGACAACCTCTTACACATCGACATCCTCGTCAATAACACCACAAAAAAACGCAAAAGACTCCACAATCAGTCAGGTGTCCAACCACCACGATCATAATACGGGAATACTCCTACTAATCACAAAAGACGACCACGCACCCCTCTCTCAAGGCTTCAAAGTCACCACCAACACCACAACGTACAAGGATCCACAGACACATTACCTAACCTTTCATCCCTGCTGAACAAACCCCCACACATCTAGATACTGCCCATTGACGCAGAACGGCATAACAAATCCGCATATACTCATACTCCCAACCACACTGGGGGCTGAACATGCAAAACCCTGGTATCAAACCCTTCCCAACTACAAAACAACCAACACCCACGAAACATTCTGCAATGTATTTATAAGATGCAAACAGACGAAATGTTAAAAATCGCAATTCACGGACCGTCATGTCCTTAAACATGTACCACGGGCCGACATGCCCTTAAACATGTACTTCCTACAAAGCATTCTATGGACCGGCATGTCCTTAAACGTGCACCCCTTTCTACAAACGCAATTCACGGGCCGACATGCCCTTAAACGTGCACCTCTTACAAAGCAAATTCATGGGCCAGTATGCCCTTAAACGTACACCTTTAGCAAACACAATTCTTGGGCCGGCATGCCCCTAAACGTGCACATCCTCCACAAAAAGCAAGCATCTCATGGGCCGGCATGCCCCTAAACGTGCAGCACACGAAAATACGACTCTGAACTACGCCGGTCTGATTCCACTCACGTGGATACGTAGGCAGCTTTGCAAGAAGCGCGACCACCATTCAACACAAAACGACGCGTTCAACGCTTAAAAAAGCTAAGAACATAGTCAACACAAAACATCCGACGCACCCAAAGCTTAAAAAGGTCGAGGGCACTTCCGGCACAAAACCTCCGTCTGAAAACCCAAAGGGTTAAAAAGACAACACTCAACACAAAAACGACGCGTTCAACGCCTAAAAAAGTTGAGAACATAGTCGACACAAAACATCCGTCTGAAGACCCAAAGGGTTAAAAAGACGACATTCAGCACAAAACGACACGCCCAAAGCTTAAAAAGGTCGAGGGCACAGTCAACACAAAAGTGACACGTCTGAAGCTTAAAAAAGTCGAAGACACAGTCAACACAAACGAAAGATCATGATCCAAAGCTTAAAAAAGTCGAGGATATAACTCTTTTTTATAAAACAGCAAACGAGGCAAACGTAAACGAAAACATTCATTTCATTAACGATTGTCAAAAGTAGTTACGTTTTGGATTTTCCGTCTCTAGAGCAAAAGACAAAACTACAACCTCCGATGTCTTCTTAGGTCTTAGGAATGAGAAAGCAAACTACAGTGTCACCAGGGTTTAGAGTTGACGACGAACCACAACAAGGTTCCTTCGATGACATATCCATCAGCTGCACATGTTAATCTCGACATCCCTTCAATTCCATGGATCATGGATCACAGGAGAAGGCAACAACGTTTCGACACCCAAAACACCAAACACCACCCTCTCAGACGACGCGCCGCCCGACCGCAAACCCCCGCCACTACGGCAGTTACACCCCTTTTTACACTAAGAACACCCCCTTTACTCAAAAGAACACGGCCGTGTATCACATCGCCCCGTTTTACATCCCTACTTTACGTTTTTTGTTTTTCACATTCAAAAAACCCATGATCCTCAAATACATTTTCAACACCACACAAATTCTCGCATTTCACAACTCTCATAAAGTACAGTTTTCATAGTGCGTTTTCATCAAAACACTTTTTGCAAACTTCATACACCTTTTTGTCAAAACACGTTTTACGCATGTTTTCACATAAAGCACAATGCATTTTCTTAAAACTGCATTTTCACGCATTTTGAGGCACGTAGTCTCACTCGAGACTCGTATCCTCGCACGACTAACGATACATTGCAGGTTTCGAAATACCGCCGCAAGCATGGTCATCCAACGACCACAACCGCCTAACGGCATCCATGCAAAGACGCTAACACAAGACATTTCATGTACTGTGTTCATCAAAATCATACGACGCAGCTCCTCACGCAACGTGTCAAGGTGGGCCCGGTAATCACCTGGCCTCCGTCTCAGCCCGCACCTCGGCCGCCACTTACAAAGCGAAAGACCAGCTAACTGGGGGCTAAAATCAAATGCAGCTACAACGAGTTTGACTAACGTTTTACGCTAAAAACTAAGTCAAACTGGGGGCTAAAATCAAAAGCAGCTACAACGAGTTTGACTAACGTTTTACGCTAAAAACTAAGTCAAACTGGGGGCTAAAATCAAAAGCAGCTACAACGAGTTTGACTAACGTTTTACGCTAAAAACTAAGTGAAACTGGGGGCTAAAATCAAAAGCAGCTACAACGAGTTTGACTAACGTTTTACCCTAAAACCTAAGTCAAACTGGGGGCTATACCATATAATACACAAAAATCAGGATCAATTTTTGCTTTTTCACAAAAATCAGGATCAATTTTTACTTTTTCCGCAAAAGTCAAACAACCAAACACGTACACTCTTTTATGAGTCCCACAAAAGCACTAAGCCTCTTTTACGAGTCAAGCAAAACATCAAACCTCTTTTACGAGTCCCACAAAAGCACTAAGCCTCTTTTACGAGTCAAGCAAAGCACTAAACCTCTTTACGAGTCAAACAAAACCACTAAGCCTCTTTTACGAGTCAAGCAAAACACTAAGCCTCTTTTACGAGTCAAGCAAAGCACTAAACCTCTTTACGAGTCCCACAAAAGCACTAAGCCTCTTTACGAGTCACACAAAAACACCCAAACCTCTTCACGAGCCCAACAAAAGCACTAAGCCTCTTCTACGAGTCAAATACATAAACACACAGCCTCTTACGAGAATGACATTGAAGCATGAAAACCAGATCAAGTATGCAACAAGCATTCAACATCAGCAACCATCTCAAGCACAACGTACAGTTCGGCTAGACTACAAAACGCCATCAAGAAGCATTAAACAGCAGGCTGGCATGCCCCTAAATATGCAGGACTGTCATGTCCTTAAACATGTACCGTCCCTCCCCGCATTTCCCGGCATTAAGTCCTCGTCTCTCCTCGAGACACATGCTTAGCGCCGCCAGGTAGTATCGAGACTGTAGTGGTCCGGATACTATCTTTTAAGTTTGACTAGCACTTTACTCCAAGCTCAGTCAAACTGGGGGCTCTTTAGATACCTGTATCCGTACCCCCCAAAAGCAACCCGATGATGAAAATGGACTTTTATGCATGTTTTATAAATAGACGAAACGGTACAAAGTGTCTAAAACATTTTAGTCGTTTTTAACGTATTTATTTAAATTTGCATTTTTCGTAAAATTGAACATTAATTTTGTCGTTCTATTTCAAGCCGAGAAGCACGACACGATTATTCAAGCCCACAAAAACAACCCACAACTTATAAAAATACGCACTCAAAACGGGCCCACTCACCTCACGAGTCACATTTTCGTAAAATCAAATTTTACGACATTGCAAAATAATACAACACAAAACAATTTTATTTCGAGCCAAAATCGAAAAACACGACAAAAACCGAGACGCGAAACCAAAAACGTCAAACTTTGATCCAATGGACCAAAGCTTCAAACACACACACAAAAACCCACGGATCAAAGGGTAACCCAAGACAAAAACTCAGCCCAACATCCCATCATACGTCAAACCACAAAAAACGGCCCAAAAACAACCTAGAACAAGTCGTAAGTGAACAAACAACTTGAAAACAAGTCGCCTGTCAACAGACGACTTGTTTTCAAGTCGCCTGTCAACAGGCGACTTGTTTTCAAGTCGTTTGTTCACAGACGACTTGTTTTCGCTTCTGGGCCTTGCTGCTTGCCTTTGTACGAGCCCAGTCCACCCTCCTCTATATATACCCACACACACACAACACCAACAATAACATGAACAACGTACAAAACAACAACAAATCACAAAAACACTATTCACTTAGCATTTTTTTAAAAAACCGTCTTTAAGTTTTAAGGTAAACATTTTTACCTTCGGACTAGACTTTTTAGACTCGGACAAGGGTTACCTTAACCCAACTCAATATTGGTTTAACGAACCCGTATTCGCAATACGGTTGTAGTAATTCGGATTCCTAATCCGTCTAAACCTCGCCAATATTGCATAAACAAACGACACACTTTCACTAAAGCAAACCGACGTCACATTTTACATTATGCAAATTCTCATGCATGCATTAAATTACGACTAAAACACGGATTCGACATTAATTTGTACCGTTTCAACTAGTCTTTTAAACATGCAAAACTGAGGGTTTTCAAAATACTAGAATTAGACAAAAGACGGAAAATAACGTTTTATAATAATTCAAATCAATGAATTATTATTTTACGTATATATATTTCCTATAGCAACCCGTCATAGCTTTGACGTTTACACATGCATTACTTTGCATTTTTATCGAGTCATTATTCGCACTTGTACGTAGCGTTTTATTAGCTCAAACATCGAAATTAAGCACTTGTTTTCAAATTAGTAGAGACTACTTTACGTAGGCTTTTCGATTTCAGTTTTTCATAATACATTTTGATAAACTTTTGAAAAGTAACCTTGCCCCGAATCCACTCTGGTTTCACAATAACCTTAGAAGGATAGGTATCGACGCGCCTTGAATTCTAAGACTCGTGTCTTAAAATTTAAGACGCGTTAAAAAGGTCCCAAATTCCTTTAAATATTTGGTGGCGACTCTAAAAACAATTTCAAAATGATTTTCAAGCAATCAAGCAATGACATCCCCCATAGCAAATTCGCACGCTTTACGCGCTTAGCATTTTTCTCGCGTAGCGACCCGCCCACTTATCGGACGGGGCCCGCGCGAGGCGTCGAGAGGTAGCACGATCCAGGTATCTTCAAGTATACATGTTCAATTTCCCCTGCGTAGTATGACTTGAAATTCCTCGTTAGAATAATTCGCTCGTTAGCTTGTCTATCTATATAATATTATTAAAAGGGTAGCTTAAATTTCTAATTATTACTCTAAATTCCACGTGGCATTACATTGTACCTTCGTCAAATTGCTTTCACCTTGATATGCTTATCCATTTGATCTTCCACTACACACTCATTTTCATTTATTCACATTCATTGTTTCCACCATTTAATGAAACCCATTTAAATGCATTTTCACCTTCATATTCGTCCGTTCAAAACATTCATGCCATTCTTTTTTACGATTGAGTCTATGACTCCATGCATTTACAATAAACTTTTCAAATCCCCTTTCCCTTTAAGTATATCAAGCTTAACTTTTTGACTTTTTGTATGCAATTTTTTACAATCCAAAAATGATTATTACTCTATGCTAGATGTTTACACTTGAATTTGTCGAATTCTCCAATTCACCTCTACACAACCTATTAAGGAACATCATTCAGATTAATTATTACGGTTATGAAGAGAATAATTGGTTTACTCGCATAGGATTTCTTCATCTGAACATTCAATTCCAAGTTAAATTAAAAACAAAAGTCGATATCTAACAATTTGTCATAAAGACGTTGATGAAAGTATTCATAGTGTAAACCATTTCATTGGTGGGGTATCGAAAAACCTTTTCAGCAAAGACAAACGACAACGACCACAGTGCGAAAGATGAGACATGTATCTAAGAATTCCAAACCCCATCCTACGATTATGGAATTCCAATTTCTATGTAATCTATTTATGATATCTAATTTTTAACATATTTGTTGATTTTTATTATTAGATATTTTTCGATTATAATGTGTTGTTCGGGTAAAAAAAGTATGTAATCATACAATAATATTATCGTTAATTTCATGAATGAAATCAATGTCAAATAAAACAAGTTCAATTGTAATCTTAAATTTTTGGTTAACCCATTATTTAGACTCATTATATCCAAACAAGAAATTCAATGAAAACCGTGAGTATCACGGGAGTTAAAACTAGTTATATAATTATATCTCGTTCATGTTTAGTTATACTATTTGTCTAAAACTGATCTGTCATTCTCTTTAAATTGGTAATTCACGTTTGTATATCAACTTAGTTATCGTGATTTTATTTCATCGCTTAGCGTTTGTATAGTGTTTGGCTTCGTTGATCATGTAAAGCCGCGTATTGCGTGGTTCTGTTGTTTGCTGGTTTTGCTCCGTCTATTAAATCTTGAGTTGTGTAGGATTGTGTAATTTAGGTTCATGTACGTCGTGCTTGAGTACCCATGCTATTTCGCTTGTCAAAGCTCGAACTGTGTTTTTATTTGATATATGAGTTTGTGTGACTTCTGCTTTCACGTTGTACTTATGTTGTCTGCTCTTATTTATGTGTATTAGTTGGATTTGTTTATTTAAACACTTGTTTGTGTATTTTCTTAATTGATTATTAGTATTGATTGTTAGTTGGTACATTTGTTTGCGTTTATTTGTTACAATTTGCTTATGTCTGCACGTCCTTTTAGTTGTACTTGATTTTTTTGGTTTATACGTGTGGTTGTGTTTGTCTGTCGATTATTTATATTCGCATGAAGCATTTGTTCATGTTAGTCGTTTATACTTGCTCGTATATTAGTCGTGTTTGATTATTTCTATTCGTCTGCCGCTAACGTTTGTTAATCTATCTTATGCTGTCGGTGAGTATTTCTGCTTCTTTTCTTTGTTTGCTAGAATAGTAAATGAACCCATATGTTAAACAACTTCGACGAATTCTTGTGTGCATTAAATGACTTAGAAAGGATGTATTTTTATTTACGGTTAAAATGTTGTTTGCATACCTGCATGTGTACTCATAATAGCCATGGTTTTACTTAGTAGAGACCGTCTTTACGACGGGCGGGGTTAGGCGTTAAATTAATGAAATTCTTTTAAACTTCCTAACACGTAAACTCACACGAACTCATTTTACTCTAAAATTAGTTTTCTAAATTCCATATAAAATTTAGTGGCGACTCTCTTTTCAAATGAAAATGTTTTTGAAATAAAACATCGCGTGGATCAAATTCCCTTGTCCACATGTATAAAACATTTACTTCCAAAACATCTTAGATGAGATATATTTGGTTTTCTTCCTCTTAGTAGTTCGTAAGGGGTTTTCTTTAAGATTAGTCTAATCATAGCTCGGTTGTGTATGTAACACGCGGTATTCACAGCCTCTGCCCAAAAGTTTCTAGGCAAACCACTGCAAAGTAACATAGTGCGTGACATGTCTTCTATGGTTCGATACATTCTTTTAACTACTCCATTTTGTTGAGGAATTCTAGGAGCCGAGAAGTTATGATCGATACCATGCTCTCGACAATATTCAATGAAGGCTTGGTTATCGAACTCGGTACCATGATCTGTCCTAATGGATATAAGATTATGCGAATACTTGTTTTGAGCTAATTTTATCAAGCACACAAATTCATCAAAGGTATGATCTTTGGAGCTTAAGAAAATTGGTCAAACAAATCTTGAATAATCGTCCACTAGAACAAAAACATATCTAGCACCGGCTCTACTACTAACCCTCATTGGTCCACATAAATCCATGTGAACTAATTCAAGTGGCTTGGAGGTACTTACCACGTTTTTAGACTTAAACGATGATCTCACGTGTTTACAACGTATACACGTGCCACATAATTTATTGGTGTCAAACTTTACGGAGGGAAGTCCTTCAACAAGTTCCAACCTCTTCAGTCTCTTTAGGCAATGTGTGTTAATATGGCCGAACCGCTTGTGCCATATAGAATGATCGTTCGTGACCGCACTCATACACGTGAAGGATATAGAAGGAATACTTTCTATGTCAACGACATAGACATTATTCTTTCTTCTTCCTTCAAGTATAACGTGACTAGATCCTTCACGAATGATACGATACACACTTGAATGAAACACAACTTTGTTCCCACGATCACATAATTGTGAGATACTTAGATGGTTATGCTTAAGTCCTTATACAAGTAGCACATTGTCAATGAGTGAGATTTGGAGATTCCAACTCGACCAATTCCAATGGTTTTTCCTTTACCATTATCTCCAAACGTCACACTTCCACCTTCATACGTTTCAATGAGAGGAACTTGCTTTTATCTCCCGTCATGTGCCTTGAGCAACCACTATCCAAGTACCATTGGTTGCTTCCTCTCACTTTTTCCTACAAAAGTTTACTTTCGTGATTTAGGTACCCACACAAAGTTGGGTCCTTTCCTATTAGTTACCTCGGGAAGTAAATCTTTACGAATCCAAACACGTTTAACAACATACTTATATTTATGATTATATATAGTACAAGTTAGGATCAAATGGTTCATACTTCTTCTTAGTAGATTCATGATAATTTTGCGTTTTAGGTTCAGGTGTGTTATCATAACTAGAATGAACATAATCCTTATTTCTTTTATAATGCATCTCACGTTTTTTACAAGAGTTAAAGTAATGACCTGTTTTTCCACAAAAGTTATAAATTTTATATTCGGGAAGACCAACATACTCTCTTTTGCGAAAATCCCGGTTAGTGGGTTCATTCATTTTCTTAACGTGTTCCATGCGACATCTAGTTTGATAACCTAAACCTTCCTTATGGTGTCGATTAGATTGTTGAGTTAAAAAGTTAAGGACTTCTTGACTAGCTTCCCATTTTTTACTTGCATTGAATACTTCTTTTAATTTCTCATTAAGTTCTTCTTTTTCTTTACTCAACTTTTCACAATTATTACAAGGTTCAACTTCTTTACTAACGGTAGGTTCTTTTTTACTTAACTCGGATTGAAGGTCAACAATTTTCTTTATAAACGATGACGTACTTCATAACTTTAAAGGTTGATTGTTGTTGTATAAGTTCATTTGTGAGGTTGTTTACTTGGTTATCTAACAACTTGACCTTTTCTTCAAGTTCATGATTTCGTTTAACATATGATGATGTTACTGTAATGTCATCCGAAGTTGGTGTATCCTTTTCAGATGTTAGGCTAACCTCATCTAGGGTTTTCTTTATCTGGTCAGATGTTATAGTAACATTGACTGGATCAACTTTGGATGATGTTATGGTAACATCATCTCGTGTTAGACTAACATCATCTCGTGTTATGGACGAATTATCGTCTTCGGAAGCGTAATTAGAGTCAAGGTCATACTTGCGGCGATCCAAGTTAGGCGTGGGTTCAACATATGTGTCAAAACTTTGCTTTGAACCATTTGGTGAACTCACGTTCTTCTTGGAGCGAAGCTTTTTGACCATTTTATTTAGTGAAAGATTCTTTTGTTTATTTTTACTAACTTTAATTTCAAGATCTCGTATGTAAGCCCTTTGTTCCTCACAAATATTCTCAACAATCGACAAAATCTTATCCTTAGACAACTTTTTAAGCTTATGTTTAATTTGTGAAAAACATACCTCATTATCCGAATCCGAAGTAGATGTTCCTACTAAGCATAGGTCTTTATATGACCTACCCTTTGACGTCTCTTTTCCATGCGTACTAAGACATACATTAGCTTTTTCTTCCTCCTCGGTATCACCATCCGTGTCAATCTCCAAATCTCCCCATCCCTCGGAGGCTAGCAAGGCCGTCTTGTACGTGTTCTTGGCTTTCTCTCGTTTGGCTTTGTTTTTAATCTTTGCCCAAGTAGGACAATCTTTGATAATGTGAGTTGTCTCTCCACACTTGTAACAACCTTTGTTGGAATTTCTTGTCTTGAAAGGTTTAGAATTTTTACTCACATTTTTAGAAGAATTAAAATCAAACTTTTTACTGTTGTACCGTTTAACAAATAATCCTATTTCATCACCCGACTCCTCATCATCACTGGACTCGGCTTGAAGAGCTATCCCTTTGTTTTTTATTGGTTCCATATGGCCTTTGTTGAGTGTTAACTCATGTGCCATCAAAGATCCAATCAAGCTTTCATAGGAAAGTTTGGATAGATCTTTAGCTTTCTCTATCGCAGTGATTTTGGGTTGCCACTTATCGGTTAGACTTCGAAGAACCTTATTGACAAGGTCCTCGGTCTTATAGACTTTGCCTAAAATTTTCAACTCATTGATTATACCAAGTAATCGATCAGACATGTCACTGATGTTTTCATTTTTCTCCATATGAAACATCTCGTACTGATGAGTTAACAAATTTTCCCGACATTTCTTAACTTGGGATGTTCCTTCATAGAAGGCCTCAAGACTATCCCAAATTTCTTTAGCACTAGCAGATGATGAAAAACGATTAGAAATCTTTTTGGTTAAACCTCTTTGTAAAAGTGTTAAAGCTTTGAAATTCTTTTGAGCAACTTTAAAATCTTTCTCATCATAGTCATCTTCTTGCTTTTCACCTTTCAAATCAGTAGAAAGTATAGCAATGGGTCCTTTGACTATGATTCTCCAACATTCAAAATTTATTCCTTTAATGTAATTTCTCATTTGATTTTTCCAATGACTATAATTGGTACCATCAAAGATAGGATACTTTATTGAGTCACTAGAATCCATTTTTTTAAAAAAATTGACTAGGCCGAAAATAAAAAGAAAGAAAAAAATAAAAATATCAAAACTAGAGTATTGGATCAACCTCTTTAGCGGTAAAGCTATCAAGAGCACGAGGCTCTGATGCCAATTGTAGAGTCCAAGGGCCCAACAATACTCTAGAGGGGGGTGAATAGAGGATTGTACCTCTTAAAAATTTTCCAACGGAAATATTAAATGCGTGAAAGTAAATGCTGAAAATAAATAACACAAGGAATTCTTGTGGTTCGGCCAATTGAAAAGCCTACATCCACCCCTTCTTCTATTAATTATTTATCAAGAGCACCTACTCCGGCCTAACTTACAACAAATAATTAATAACACTAACGACTAACCCTAATCTTAGTGTGAAGCTCTTTTTCTTTCTTTGAGATGTTAATCTCTTACAAAATGGTTTTGTTACAAGTCTCTCAATCAAATGAAAATACAATTCAATTGTCTAGAGAGCCTTATCGTAACTATGCACTTTTAGAAAATAAGATTTAAGAACAAAAGTACAAAGTTAAAATGCTTTCAAAAACAAAGTAAATAATTTGCAAAACAACAATGAAGAACACGTCTAGATTTTAGCAATCAAAAAGTATTTTGCAAAAGTATAAATTAAGAATGTATTTTGAAAGTCTTTGATTAAAAATATATTGGAAGTATTAGTTTCAATTGTATTGTGTTGGATGATTTTTAATCAAAATGGAGCAAGAGTACTTATAGTACTCGTGTAAAATAATATCACACACAACAATATTATTTTGCTATTACTTACTAATCAAGAAGATAATATTATGAAAATAATGTTGTTTAATAAAATATTTTAAGCTCCCTAATTAAAAGATTAAGTTAGGTGTAAAATATAATTAGGAAGATATTTAGGATTACTTATTCTCCAAGAACGAACCTAGACAAACTAGTTTAGCTAGGAGATACAAGATATTACAATATATTATTTAGAAAATTATCTTTTGAAATTATAATAGAAGATCCGAAAATATGAATATGTATCAAAATATATTTTCGGCCAAATTATAAAACAATAAAGATGATTTTTCCAAATATAAATTTTGTGTAGAATAAGTTTTGAAGAGGAGAATTATCATAAAAGAATATTTTGCAAGATCACAAGATATGAGAAATATTTTCCACATCTTTTACAATTAGATTTTCATATATTTTACCAAGTAAAATATACTCAAATCTAATTCTAAGATGAGTAAAAATATTCTCATACATTATAATAAAAATATGGAAAACTTTTAACACTAGATAATTATTTAGAAAATATTTCAGAAAATATTCATAAAACATTTTTTAAAAAAACTGCTACAGCACTAATGTTACTGTAACACGAAATCATGTTAGGGTAACATCACTGCTAAGATTTGTAGTGCATAGCTTCGTTAAGTCACTTTACAAGTTTCGTGCCTATAGTCTTGACTTGATACGAAGCTTGTCTTTGACGTTTCAACTCCTCTTCTTCTTTTCACTTCTTTTCGAGCTTAGATACCTACGCATCATAAACTCAAACACACAAACGAGTAGCATACGATAGAAATAAATAACTTGACAATATCAAAACTAATATATCGTGGAGTCAACAGTTCCAAAAAAAAAAAAAAAAAAAAAAAAAAAAAGACAATTTTGGGTGAATCAGGGCTTTACACGAGAAGGATGAACGTCCGAAAGGTAATGTTACGCGCACCCAGTTTTTCTTGGTGGCCTTCGTCTGCAGCTTTGCGTACTACATATTTCCTGGCTATCTATTCCAAATGTTGACTTCCCTTTCTTGGATTTGTTGGATCTTCCCAACATCTGTAGTAGCCCAGCAGCTCGGTTCTGGGTTACATGGGCTTGGTATTACTGCTTTTGGTTTGGACTGGTCCACTATTTCATCCTATCTTGGTAGCCCTCTTGCAAGCCCATGGTTCGCTACCGCCAATGTTGCGGCTGGTTATGTTCTTGTCATGTACGTGCTCACCCTTGCTTTCTATTGGCTTAATGTCTACCAAGCTAAGACGTTCCCCATCTTTTCACAAAACATGTTCACCATATCAGGCTCCATTTACAATATTTCCGCTATTGTCGACTCCAATTTCCATATTAATGAAGATGCTTACGAACAACAGGGCCGCCTTTATCTTAGCACCTTCTTTGCCATGACCTATGGGGTTGGTTTTGCTGCGCTTAGCTCCATGATTGTCCACGTCACTTTGTTTCATGGCAGGTGCGTCTCCTATCTTCTTTCGTAATCCACCAGATTTTGGAAAGCAGATTGATCCTCTAAAACCCGGTGAACAGGGAAATATGGGAGCAAAGCAAAGCGAGTTTCAAAGACAAGAAGACGGATATACATCTGGCCTGATGAGAAGGTACAAGGAAGTGCCAGGTGGTGGTTTTGGGTAATCCTAGTCGTAAATATAGGGCTTACAATCGTTGCTGCGAGTATTATAAAGAGCGACTTTTTGCCATGGTGGGGTGTTCTTCTTGCTTGTGCAATAACATTCATCTTTACACTCCCCATTGGAATTATTACGGCCATCACTAATCAGGTGCTTCCATTTTTCACTATTCCCTTCTCTTCTCTAGTTCTCTTCGTGCATGTGAATTAGTCATGAATATATTGATCCGACGGCAAGAATGTGCAAAGAAACCAGGTTTGAACATAATAGCGAGTACATAATCGGATACATCTACCCTGGATATCCAAAAGAGCAAATATGTGTTTCAAGGTGTATGGATACATTAGTATGACACAAGTTGTCACCTTCTTGCAAGACTTTAAACTTCGGCCATTATATGAAAATTCCTCCAAGAACTATGTTTATGGCTCAAGTAAGTTCTGATTATGCTACTCATAAGTCATCCCGTAGTTTGACCTTCCTTTATTGATGTTGAATTCTAATTTTCGGTTTGGAACATGTTCAGGTTGTGGGAACTCGATATCTGCATGGTCTATCTTGGGACTGCATGGTGGCTAATGGAAACAATTCGGATATATGCGAGAAGACGACCTCAAACAATGTATGGACATGCCCGGTGACACTTTGTGTTTTATGATGCTTGATCATCCGGGTTTGATAGGGCCTCGCAAAATCTTTGGAGACGAGGGAGTTTATGGAGCGATGAATTGGTTTTTACGGGAGGAGTGGCTCAGGTGCTAGTTTGGTGGGCTACCAAGGCGTTTCCAAACCAAGAGTGAATAAAGGTGATCAACATGCCGGTTTTAATAGGAGCCACAAGAATGATGCCTCCAGCAACTGCGGTTAACTACAGTACTTGGATTTTAGCAGGGTTTCTGTCTGGCCACGTAGCATTTAGATATGCTCCCCAATGGTGGGAACGCCATAATTATTTGTTGTCGGGGGCACTTGATGCAGGTTTAGCGTTCATGGGAGTAGCGTTGTACCTTTGCTTGGGATTGGAGAATGTGAATCTGAGTTGGTGGGGAAATGATCTCGATGCCTGTCCTTATGCATCTTGCCCTACTCAGAAAGGCGTCTACGTCCAAGGTTGTCCCGTTGTATCCTAGTTCTTTCAATCTTTTGCATACAAATTGTAAAGTAATTGTATGTACATGATCAAACATCAGTCAAGGTCTCAAGGACTGAGTGAAATTTAATTTGTAAATTATTAAGAACTTTCATTGTACATGAATCTGAAATCGGAAGTATTGTGAGTGAAATACACTCATGTTTGTAAGGTTTGTTTCAAGGTAGTTTTAAGTTGTTACAGAGTATGTACTCAGTTGTAAGACCCTTCCTCCTCGAGTCTGGTGTTCTGGTGCACTTCAGACTAAAAATGCATTGTACTTGTAGGCACTAAAAATTTATTAGGTGCCAATAAATTAATTAAATAAATTATTTTGGGTTAATGTCCGATTTTAACTCAATTTAATTATTAATTACCCCGGATATATATATAATGGGTCGGTTCGAGTCGTAAACCAGACAGTTGGATCGCAAACCCGAGTACAACTCAAATTTGGGCTCAATACATAGGCTAGTCCAAGGAAAATTCAAATTGGGCCCAAATTGATAAAAGGCCCATAAATGAATTAAAGGGTAAATTCAAGGGACAAGCCCTATATATACCCTTCATCTCATTCATTTGGAGGGGAGAAAAAGTTTTAGAGGGAGAAAGGGAGAAAGAGAAAAAGACTACTAAAAGCATTAAAGGAGTATCATCTTCAAATTCAACATCAAAGTTGAAGATCAACTCCAAGGTTGAAGATCAACATTAAGGTTGAAGATCAACACCAAGGTTGAAGATCAACATCAAGGTTGAAGATCAACATAAAGGTTGAAGATCAACACCAAGGTTGAAGATCAACACCAAGGTTGAAGATCAACACCAAGGTTGAAGATCAACATCAAAAGCACCAATACTCAAGACCTTCAAGTCGTCAGCTACATACAACGTAGAATCAGAGGAACAATAGAGATTGTACACACTACATTCTGATAAATAATACAAGTTTCATTTGTTACATCTGTTTGTATTTCGTTTATTCGTTAATACAAATTTGTGTCTACAAATTTTGGTGAACCCGACGTGAAACTCTCTACCTCTCATCTCTACCAATACTTCGAAGGATGTCATCCCAAAAGAACAACACTTGCGTAGCCACGAAGACATCTGTGTTGTGCTCAAGGAGCCGACCACTCTCGCTGCTTCAACCACGAACGAACAATCGATGGGCATTTGCACTAGGGGAATGATGAAGAAGGCGGCAGTCAACGCAGCTGCAACTAGTTTACGCGCCGCAAAGGTTCCAAAGAGACCCCGCGTGTTTTCAATTGAGTCTGTCATCGCCGCTGCTACTGCTTTGGTCAACGCTTCGTCTCCAACACAAGAAGAGAGCGAGAAGCTACCGGCCAACAGCCCGTCTCCTATGCAATCAAAGAAAGCGTCATCAAAGAAAGTCATTAACCCTGCAACTTCTGCCTCCGCATCCGTCATGACGATTGGAGCAAAAACGATTGAGGAACAAATGTCCGAGATGATGAAACTTATGGACCAGCTCAAGAAGGATAATGAAGAAAAGAGTAAGAAGATCGAAGAGCTATCAAAGGAAATGGAAGACCTACGCAACAAGGACAACAAGAGCCAGTCCAGCAATAGCGAATCCGAAGAAGAGAAAGATGACGAAGATGAAGAACCAAAGAAAGACGATGCAGGAAAGAAGAAACCACCAAAAAACACAGCGGGTGACTTCAACGAAAAGTACCTCCAAGGACTAATCGCCAGCGCAATTAAGAGTCAATTGGGCGATGGCCATTTGAACAGCTCACGATACGTCAAACCCTATACGAAGAGGATTGATAGTCTGCTCATGCCAGCAGGATACCAACCGCCAAAGTTTCAACCGTTTGATGGAAAGGGCAATCCAAAACAACACATTGCTCATTTTATCGAGACATGCAACAATGCGGGAACCGACGGCGACCTCCTGGTGAAGCAATTTGTGCGTTCTCTTAAGGGAATTGCATTCGATTGGTACACTGACCTTGACCCTGAATCCATCAGTAGCTGGAGCGAGATGGAAGACGAATTCTTGAACAGGTTCTACAGCACTCGACGTATTGTCAGCATGAGTGAACTCACGAACACCACTCAGTGGGAAGATGAGCCAGTCGTTGACTACATCAATCGATGGCGTGCGCTATGTTTAGAATGTAAGGATCGATTGAGCGAAACCTCGGCCGTTGAGATGTGCATTAACGGAATGAAGTGGGATCTTCTATACATATTGAACGGGATTAAGCCCAGGAGCTTCCAAGAGCTAGCAACACGCGCTCACGACATGGAAATCACCTTCAAAGCTCGTGCCAAGGGTCGTACGCCATCTGTCAAACCACCCGTTGAGAAGAAGGAATTTAAGAAGAACGATAAGTTTTCCAAGAGTTCGCCTAAGGAAGTAATGACCGTCGCTAGCAGTAGCGCTCCCGTGAAGATATCTGCAAAGCCCAAGTATGAGAAGAAGAAAGAAACCAACACAAAGGTCTTCAACCGTGATAGACCTACGTTTGAAGAATTACAAGCTAAAGAATACCCTTTTCCTGACTCGGACTTGGCGGGCATGCTAGACGACCTCCTGGAAAATAAGATCATTCAACTACCGGAGTCAAAACGACCCAACCAGGCCAACAGGGTGAACGACCCAAATTACTGCCGTTATCATCGCTTGGTGAGCCATCCACTTGAAAAATGTATTACTCTCAAAGAAAAGATCATGCAATTGTCGAGAGACGGAAAAATCCTCTTGGATTGCAATGAATGTGTAGAAACGAACCATACAACCGCAACCAGTGGCCCTGTCATTCAGCAGCACGGGATCATAACAAGCAACATCACTCCAGGTCCAAAGGAAGAATGGGACGTATACGTCATACAATTCGGCTGCCTTGAACCCGTACATGTGTCAGTGAGAAAGACGTCGCCGTTACTTACTTTGCAAAGCGCGCCCTCAATTCCAAACACCAACAAAGGTACAAAGGACGACGAAGGATGGACTTTAGTAACCCATAGGAAGTCGGGAAGGCAGACAAAGTTGCATTCGAAACTTCAGCGACAATCCAGAGGAGACTCGCTTCATCCAGTTGTGCCCATTGACCCATCGGGACGAAAACTACAACAGCGCGGCAGCTCAAAGAAATACCGCCTCAAGTCTCGGTCTGCCCAAGTTAGTGTTAACACAATCTCTGTTGCAATAACGAACGATGACGAAGCTCAAAAGGTCGACGAAATAGAGGTTACGACGCAAGAAATACCGGAAAACAAAGACCTGCACGAAGATGTCAAGGTACGAGCGACGCTTGAAACTTTGTCCACGCAAATGGGATGGAAACAAATATTTCATCTCCCAGATGAGACACGTCAACATGTGGCCCAGGCTTTGAGAAATCCGACGCTATACATTGAACCAGATGACAATGCTGATACAACTTGGGAGCAGCCTTCCAAATGTGCCTCTTGTAATGCTACCTTGTCTTTCTCAGATGACGACCTGCTACTTGGCTCAGAATTGCACAATAGGCCGTTGTACGTCGCAGGATATATACGAGGGCATAGGATAAACCGCATCTTGGTGGACGGAGGATCCGGTGTTAATTTAATGCCAAAAGCAACCATGACGGAGCTAGGAATTACAATGGAGGAGCTGTCCACAAGCAGGACGACGATACATGGTTTCAATTTAAATGGCGAGCGCGCTGTTGGCATAATTCGCGTCAACCTCACCATGGACGACTTATCCTCCGATACTTTGTTCCATGTCATTAACACCAAGACCTCATTTAAATTGCTGTTAGGCCGACCCTGGGCTCATGAAAATGGCGTCGTAGCATCCACACTCCATCAATGTTTGAAGTATTATCGAGGAGGAGAACGGAAGATCAACGGTGATGTTAAACCTTTTACCAAAGCTGATTCTTTCTTCGCGGATGCAAAGTTCTTTGACGGAAATGGCACCTCGAGTGAATTCTTGCCCGCCACGATCGCGTCGACCGGAAAAGGAGGCAAAAAGCAGGAGAATACAATACCGCCAAAATCCACAATTAACGCCAAATCATCTAAAGAAAAGCCAAAGAACGAAGCAGAGATTGAAAATGATCCTACAAATGTTACCCCGGCTGTAGTACATAGACAGCCACAAGTTACTCCAACGCCCGTCTTGCGTTACATCCCAAGATCGCAAAGGAAAGAAGGGCAAAGTCCTTTTGCTGAACTTCAAAACTCCAAGTCCAGTCCTCAAGGGCTAGCCGATCACAAAGACATCCCAAAGAAGGAGTGGGTCAAGAAGATGACCATTCCGCTGCCCAATTCCACGCAGTCACAAATTAGGAGCCCTCCTCCAACAGGGTTCGTCTTTGCAACAAACAAAACGCCTCCTACACAAGAACGTGGATTATTCAACGCCAATGCATACAAACTCTTGGCAAAGGCTGGGTATGACTTTGAAAACCCGATACCTTTGGGTAGCATCATTAATGCAGAGCCATATGGTCTCAACGAAACACAACGAGAGTTGTTTAAAAAGGGAGATGACTTTGCAACGTCCAAGGTTGGCCTTGGGTTCGAACCGCCAACGCCAGTAAAAATCTCAGGTCGTCGAAAGGGAAGTCAAATCTCTTCCCAACACATCACAGCGGAGGAAGTGAAAGAAGAAGATACCAAAAAGTCACATCAGCCAACTACATCTGTCTTCAGTAGAATAGGACCACGTTCTTCTGTATTTGTCAGGCTAGGACGCACGTCGGCACTAAGTAGGCTTACCACTCGATGCGAATGTGGTAAAAACAGGGAAGTATCGACATTCAGTCACCTGAAGACACCAAAGACATCAGTCTTCAGTCGTCTGCAAGCTCCAACGCATGGCGGAAAAAGTGATGATGTAAGCTTGGGAGAGCTGGAAACCGGTATCGACCTTCGAAGTGTTATTTCTGCTCGCAGGAAACGCCAACAAGTTGCGAAAAGTGTAAACGAGAAGTCGCTGCCAGCAAAAAGGCGCATGGTGATTTCGTCCAATCAATCGACCCAGTCTAAACAAAGTGGAGACACAATCATGAAAGAGGGAGTTGATCAAAATGAAGAGCCAGCTGATGAAGTCGTTATGTCTTGCCATATAACTGTAGAGGAGGTCTATGACAATGATGAAGAGGTAGAGGCTGATGAAGCGCCAAAGACGTTAGAAGATGGAGGACAGTCAACTGTTGACGATCTGAAGGAATTGAACTTGGGCACTGCGGAAGATCCACGACCCGTCTTCGTTAGTGCTCTTTTAACTAAGCAAGAAGAAGATCAATACCTCGCCTTACTAAAAGAATATAAAGATGTGTTCGCATGGACTTACAGTGAAATGCCAGGGCTTCATCCAAAAATTGCAATGCATCATCTTGCCATCAAAAAAGGCGTTAGCCCTAAGAAGCAGTCCCAGCGACGCTTTAGACCTGAGTTGGTTCCCGAGATCGAAAAGGAAGTCAATAAGTTGATCGAAGCCGACTTTATTCGAGAAGTTAAGTACCCTACCTGGATAGCCAACATTGTCCCGGTGAGAAAGAAAAATGGACAGCTGCGAGTATGCGTCGACTTCAGGGATCTCAACGAAGCATGTCCAAAGGATGATTTTCCACTACCTGTCACTGAGTTGATGATTGACGCGACGACAGGACATGAGGCACTTTCGTTCATGGATTGTACAGCTGGTTACAATCAGATCTTGATGGCGCCTGAAGACCAAGAAGCGACGGCGTTTCGTACTCCAAAGGGGATATTCTGCTATAAGGTAATGCCGTTTGGTCTGAAGAACGCTGGTGCAACATATCAGCGTGCAATGCAAAAAATATTCGATGACATGCTGCATAAAACAATTGAGTGTTATGTTGACGATGTTGTCGTCAAATCAAAACTCAGGGCAACTCACATCGATGATCTCCGCACTGTCTTCGAAAGGCTGCGGAAATGTCATCTCAAAATGAACCCTTTAAAATGTGCATTCGGCGTCTCCTCTGGAAAATTTTTAGGTTTCATTGTTCGACATCGTGGCATCGAAGTTGATCAAAGCAAAATCAAGGCGATACAAGAAATGACACCACCAAGAAATTTAAAGGAGCTACGCGGATTGCAAGGACGTCTGGCGTACATTCGGAGATTTATTTCTAACTTGGCCGGGCGTTGTCAACCATTTAGTCACCTTATGAAGAAGAATGCTCCATTCCATTGGGACGATGGATGTCAACACGCTTTCGACAGCATCAAGAAGTACTTGTCTACCGCACCAGTCTTGGGGGCACCGATCCCTGGAGAGCCTTTGATCTTATACGTCGCTGCGCAAGAACGCTCATTGGGGGCAATGTGTGCTCAACATAATGAAGATGGCAAGGAAAGAGCCTTGTACTATTTGAGTCGTACCTTGGTAGGGGCAGAAGTTGACTACTCACCCCTAGAGAAGATATGTCTTGCGCTAGTTTTCGCCGTCCAGAAGTTGCGACATTACATGCAAGCACATACTGTGCACATAGTTTCCAAGGCAGACCCAATCAAGTACATACTCTCAAGACCTGTTTTGTCAGGACGACTCGTAAAGTGGGCAATGCTTCTCAAACAATACGACCTCGTATTTGTTCCCCAGAAAGCTATAAAGGGACAAGCCATTGCTGATTTCTTTGCTAATCACCCAATCCCAGCAGAATGGGAACTCGAAGACGATTTGCCTGGTGAAGACATATTCTGCATCGATGTGCTTCCTCCATGGCAAATGTATTTTGACGGCGCTGCAAGACGCGACGGAGCCGGTGCTGGAGTGGTACTAGTAAGTCCTGAAAGTCATGTGTTGCCATATTCATTTGTGCTCACTGAGTTATGCTCAAATAATATGGCTGAATACCAAGCTCTTCTACTGGGTATACAAATGGCAATCGAGGTGGGAATACGAGATATTGACATATTTGGAGATTCGCAACTAGTGATCAACCAAGTATTAGAGGATTATGAAGTAAAAAAAGTAGACTTGATCCCGTATCATAGGCAAGCTGTCCAGATGCTCAACACCTTTGACACAGTCAACATCGGGCATGTACCAAGAAGTGCCAATAAGTTAGCTGACGCACTTGCCAATCTCGCAGCTACTTTGGCACTGGGGGCAGAAGAGACTACCCTCGTTCCTGTTTGCAATCGCTGGGCTGTATCGCTATCAAATACAGAAGAAATTATAGAGAACTCTAACATGATTTGTGTATGCACAATTGACGAAGATGATTGGCGGCACTCTATAATCGATTTCTTGGAAAATCAGAAGTTACCAGACGATCCAAGGCATAAGACGGAAATACGCCGAAGGGCTCCAAGGTTCATCCACTACAAGCAAACACTTTACAGGCGCTCATTCGATGGACAATGGTTGCGATGCCTTGGCAAGCATGAAGCGATGGAGACAATGCAGGAAGCTCATGCAGGAGTATGTGGAGCCCACCAATCTGGACCTAAACTGCATGATCGCATCAAAAGAATGGGCTACTATTGGCCGACAATGGTGCAAGACTGCATGGATTTTGCGAAAAGATGTCAAGCTTGTCAATTTCACGCGAACTTCATACATCAACCTCCTGAACCATTGCATCCTACTATATCGTCTTGGCCCTTCGAAATGTGGGGACTGGATGTAGTTGGGCCTATAACTCCTAAGGCTTCCAATGGTCATGCGTACATACTCGCTGCGACTGATTATTTCTCGAAGTGGGCGGAAGCAAGTACGTTGCGCGAGGTTAAGAAGGAAAATGTTGCAAGTTTCATTCGCACTCAGATAATTCATAGGTATGGTGTACCACAACGCATGATAACTGACAATGGGACACCATTCTTTAATAAAATTATCACCGCTTTGTGCGAAAGCTTTAAGTTCAAGCAACACAAATCATCAATGTACAATGCACCTGCGAATGGACAAGCCGAGGCTTTCAACAAAACCTTGTGTAGTCTGTTGAGTAAGGTAGTGGCAAAGCACAAACGCGACTGGCATGAACGAATTGGCGAGGCGTTGTGGGCATACAGAACCACGTTCAAAACGCCAACCCAGTCAACCCCATATGCGTTGGTATATGGTGTCGAAGCGGTGCTACCCCTCGAAATTCAAATCCCGTCTTTGCGTGTCGCGATACAAGAAGGTTTAACTGAAGACGAGAATGATAGGTTGCGCCTGGCGGAGTTAGAAGCTTTGGATGAGAAGAGGTTACAAGCACAGCAAAAGTTGCAATGTTACCAAGCGCGCATATCACGTGCCTTCAACAAGAAGGTGCGCCCTCGATCATTCCAAGAAGGAGATTTAGTACTCGCCGTGCGAAGGCCGATTATCACTTCTCACAAACCTACCGGCAAGTTCACCTCAAAGTGGGACGGACCATATGTGATACGGGAAGTCTACACGAATGGGGCATACAAAATTGTCGATGAAGACGGCGTGCCAATAGGACCAATTAACGGCAAATTCCTTAAGCGCTACTACACTTAAAACAAGAGTCACCATGCTCCTGAGCAAGAGCTAAAACTGCACAAGGATCCTCCTGAGCAAGAGTTTAAACTGCGAATAACCCCTCAATAAAATAATATCTATAATAAACACACAAAACACCCAAAAAAAAAAAAAAAAAAAAAAAATACTACTTCTATAATAAATACTATTTCAAAAAAAAAAAAAAAAAAAAAAAATACTATCTATAATAAATACTATTTCTAAAAAAAAAAAAAAAATACTATCTATAATAAATACTATTTCTAAAAAAAAAAAAAAAAAAAAAAAAAAAAATACTATCTATAATAAATACTATTTCTAAAAAAAAAAAAAAAAAAAATACTATCTATAATAAATACTATTTCTAAAAGAAAACGAACTACGTTGGCTTGATCTCGTGATTTACTTTTCTATGTATTTTACGAGTACGTAGGCAGCTTGGGTATACACAATGCTCGGGTGCAGCCACACCAAAAAAATTATTTCCAAATTATTTTAAAAAATGAACTACGTTGGCTTGATCTCGCAATTTACTTTTCTATGTATTTTACGAGTACGTAGGCAGTCTAAGTAAAAATATAAACTTGGATGCAGCCACAATAACCTTAACAATCACAACAATCAAAACAAAACAAACGCTCCTGGCCCGCAAGAGCTAAAACTGTGAACGGCAAAATCAACCAAAAAAAAAAGAGGAATATAGACCGTCGTGCTCTTAAGCAAGAGCCAAAACTGCAAGTAGTGCTTCCAAGCGAGAGTCCACGATGCTAGTTGTGCTCCAAAAACAAGTCATACTCTTTACACGATCCTCTACGTTGAGACGCCTTACTCCAAGAAATCCATGTTCTTCCTTGATCGTGTGAAATCCAAGTCATCGTCGTATTGAGTGTGTGATTGTCTTGACGTCTAAGGGGGGGGCAAAATGGCTTCCGCAATGTCCAAAAGTGCTTTGAACTCAAGAGGCCCAAGAGTTCATCGATCTAATACAAGACGACGGCACGGAGGCTTCATACGTAGATTCGTTGCATGGTGGTTCTAGGAAGAACACCGAAACGATCTAATACAAGACGACTCAAGACGGAGGCTTCATACGAGATTCGTTGCATGGTGGTTCTAGGAAGAACACCTAAACGATCTAATACAAGACGGCAAGACGGAGGCTTCATGCGTAGATTCGTTGCATGGTGGTTCTAGGAAGAACACCGAAACGATCTAATACAAGACGACGGCACGGAGGCTTCATACGTAGATTCGTTGCATGGTGGTTCTAGGAAGAACACCGAAACGATCTAGTCCAAGACGACGGCACGGAGGCTTCATGCGTAGATTCGTTGCATGGTGGTTCTAGGAAGAACACCGAAACGATCTAATACAAGACGACTAAGACGGAGGCTTCATACGTAGATTCGTTGCATGGTGGTTCTAGGAAGAACACCGAAACGATCTAGTCCAAGACGACGGCACGGAGGCTTCATGCGTAGATTCGTTGCATGGTGGTTCTAGGAAGAACACCGAAACGATCTAATACAAGACGACGGCACGGAGGCTTCATACGTAGATTCGTTGCATGGTGGTTCTAGGAAGAACACCGAAACGATCTAGTCCAAGACGACGAGTCGAATACGTTGCATCACGGCCTCAAACAGGTACCGAGACGATATATGCTTCGGATGACGAGTGACGCTCATTGTAACATGGAATTCTAGCAAAAAAAAAAATACACCACACATACATGCGGCACACAACATGTTCACCCAAATAATGATTATAACAACGAAAAGTATTAATAATAATATTAGTAATCATAATTATAAATAATAAATAAGTAAAAAAAAATATAAATAAAAAAATAAAATAATAAGTACATATAATATTATACGGAGTATTATAACATAACAAATATCGCCATAACAATCTTACGGTACTTGACTTTGTTATACTATTACAATATTATTCAAATACTATCTTTATTACAATAATAATGTTACTATTATAGGACCACTATTACAATATTATGGTTATAACCAAATTGTGGTTACAATACAATAAAAAGTTGTAGATGAAAAAGAAGAGGGTGGAAAGCAAGCGGTGTCAATACCCGCTAGTAATGATCTCGAGTCTTGACAATAATGGTAAATCACGAACAAATCCGACGGGAGAATCTAAGACCTGCCAATGACCAAAAAATAAGCTGTCATTACAAAAAAAAAAGCAAATTCGAAACTCATGACAAACAAACGGGGGGGCATGTTCCTCGAGTTCAATCAAGTGATTATGAAAGCTCATGATCATGGAAGACTGAGGTCACCAGGATAAAACATGACCAAAGCAAGGGTAAGAAACGCTGGACTACGAATTCCTTCTAAGGACCCAAGCCAAACAAGAGAATGAGCAAATCAACGACAACACAACAACGTTTCAGGACACATACCTGAAACAATACCGAGATCACAACTCGAGACAGTCGAAGAGATTGCTGAAGACGAACACGAGATAGAGCGTGCTGTGTCAAACAAAAAAAAACGTCAGCTGAACATCACCGAAAGCAATCAGCAACGCCAAAACGCAGCACGGTCATAAGAAGGAAAAAAGGAGACCTCAGCAAAAGTGTCAATAAGCCTCAAGATACGGAATCGACCCTCACATATCAACACAGAAAAGCAGGGCAAAATACAGCAGCAAGTACAAACTGACTGAAGCTTGAACGAAGCAGGACTGAAAACAGCATGAGTCTATTCACGTCACGAAAGTCGCCAATGAGAAGTAAAACAAAAAAACACTCGCGTCCGCCTTGATGTGAATTGGCCTCGCTCCGGGTATAAACTCCTTGTATCGTCGGAACAGAAATATCCCAATAAAAAGCTCTTGCGCCTGCCTGGATTGAGTGACCTTGCTTCTGGATTCGGTTCATCTGCTGGGCCTCATAAAAAAGGAGCAAGAAGCGGCATGAATTCAGCGGCGTCTAAAACAGTGTGCACCAGTAGAGAAGTGTCGAGCCAGCCTTGACAGATTCGCCTCGCCTTTGCCTGCTACGGATTCCTACTGCTATCCTTCCCTTCCATTGGGACTGGATTTGATACGCCTTGCAACTTTTGAAGTAGATGCCATTCTCGTCTCTGATAGCTACATTCCTTGTGATGACGAGCACAGAGGAGGCAAGATACCTATTGAGAAGTACACACTCCGAGAAGATGTTGGTCTACAAAAAATGGGCAGGCCACAGTCAATAAAGAAGAAAGAATGAAGTCAGTGTTAGCAGAAAGCATCACACAGACCTTCAATAAAAGCAAAAGCAAAGGCAATGACGAGTTACCAACTTGTCAGCTTTCAGGTGATTGATGGTGTAAGACCGTAAGAAGGATATAACAGTAACAGCGGAGCTCGAGAAGCTAAATGACATAACAGAGCACATGCTCGCGAATCTCTGTTCGGAGTGACGTCGTCGAATCGTGAATACGAACATCACGTTATGGACGAGGACAGAAGCCGGAACCTGGTAACATCAAACAAACAAACAAACTGACTTTACCGAGGTGTCATAGTTGAACTCAGAATCGAAAGTAATTTCAAGTTAAAGCAAGCAAAAAAAAGGGGAAAAAATCGAATCCGAACCCAAGACAAGCAAAAAGGGGAAATTCTCCTCGGCCATCAGTCGAGTAGCAATGTCCAAGATCGAGTCTTTGGACACGGAAACCAATTCAAACGCACAACTTGCGATTTCAACCTGTACGAGTGACGGATCAAAGTTGTCAGAAATCAACTTATCAACCCACAAAATAAACTCCCTCATTTCGATGTTGTTTCTAAAACTCAGTAAAATCATTGAAAAGGCATACAATTTCCAACTAAAATATGAAAGTTCGCATCTTTACCATCAAAATTGTCGGATTTCGGATGGTGAAGATGGGGACGAACGAAGTGGGACTCTTTCTGGTTTTTTTTTTTAAAAGCAAATAACTTGAAGTTTCAGTAAAAATTCTCACTGAGCTGAGGAAAGCTTTTGTCCTTGGTTTACTGAAATCCGACTAAAAAATGCCACTGACGAGGAATTTGTGGGAGATGATGATGACGCTGATGACGCGGAATTTCAGTTGCGGATGATGATGTTGAGGGGTAACATACACCTTAAGCATGAACTGAGAATGACAAGCAAGAACTTCGCTGCGTCAACAAAACAGACGAACGTCAGCAAAGTGCAGTCATAGACAGGAAAAGGGAATTAAAAAGTTCGACATGGAAGTGCTAACATCAGCCCAAATCAAGTGATAATGACTGAAACTCAACAAATTAATGACCAAGATCGAGTCTTTGGACGCAGAAATCGACTTAAACACATTAAGGAAGCCAAACTAATGGTTTCAATGTGAAAGCTTGTCAGAAAATCGACTCATACAACAACTCAAAAAAAAAACGAGTCATCAAAGTCCATTTTCTTTTACAGCAAGTCGTCAACACTCATGAAAATGACGATTCAAAGACTAAACACCCAAAAAGAAAAGGGAGGGTCAGCAAAGTAAAACCATTCAGAAATCGAAAAGATACGTGAAAGTTTGTGTCTTTACCGTGAGAGTGGCGAATTTTGGTCAATAAAATGAAGATCGACAAAACAGGAGCGCCTTCAATTTAGCTTGAAATAAACGACACAAAGGAGTTGGGGACGATTCTGACCGAGTTTGAAAAGCCAATGTCGAAGACGACAGCTTGATGACGATGACGACTCAAAATTCGTCAGCCTGTGTCAAAGAAAAAAAATGGTCAAAATTTTTCCTCTTCATCTTCTTGTCTCAAGACAAAAAAAAATGAAGCTTTCAATACTCAAAGATTAAATCTTTACCATCCTCAAAACAAAGTTTCCATCTTTACTAAGAAAAGGTTTCATCTTTCACCATGAAAATCAAAGAAGGAAGTACAAAAAAGATGAGAGAAGAAGGGAGCTCATACCCACGAAAACGGCGAGACACGACGCAACTCCGGCCACCGGAAAATAAGTATCAAACCGGCGTCTCGCAGAGAAGGAAGGCAAAGGTCGAAATTTGAGGATTATGTGTGCTTTGTTTGGGTTTCAGACAAAGAAAGGGTGGATATATAAAGGCACTCTTGGAAAACCCTAAACTTTGTCATTACACTGATGATCAAAGGGATGCTCACCACCTGTCCCTCTGAGTTGTCATGGTACGATCAAAAATTTTTGAAGGGAAAAGAGGGAACAAGAAGCTGCTACAGTGAGTTCCTCCTTTGATGAGTATATCGACAAAGAAAAGAGAAAGAGAAATAGTGTGGGCTGCTAAGGAAGATTAAGCCCAAGTGGTGTGGACAAATTGGGCCAAGTGAGAAGGTTTGGTCCAGCATTTAACGTGAAATCGAGCCCGTCATTTTGGTGGCCCGAATACGGTAACGTTAAAGAGGGCCTGCGCTTTACAAAATAAGGCCAACACACATCGACTCCCAAGACGAATAAATTAAATGAAGCGAGTCGACATCGCGTCGGCTTTCAAGTCGAATCAAAGAAATCAATTAAGATCGCTATGACTCTCAAGTCATAAAAGAGAACGGCAAGAAAATCGAGACCACGACGCGTCACAGCACAACAGCATACGCGCCACAGTCTCGAGGGGGCAATTTGTAGGCAATAAAAATTTATTAGGTGCCAATAAATTAATTAAATAAATTATTTTGGGTTAATGTCCGATTTTAACTCAATTTAATTATTAATTACCCCGGATATATATATAATGGGTCGGTTCGAGTCGTAAACCAGACAGTTGGATCGCAAACCCGAGTACAACTCAAATTTGGGCTCAATACATGCGCTACCCAAGCGAAAAATTCAAATCGCCCAAATTGATAAAGCGTAAATGAATTAAAGGGTAAATTCAAGGGACAAGCCCTATATATACCCTTGATCTCATTCATTTGAGGGAGGAGAAAAAGTTTTAGAGGGAGAAAGTGAGAAAGAGAAAAAGACTACTAAAAGCATTAAAGGAGTATCATCTTCAAATTCAACATCAAAGTTGAAGATCAACTCCAAGGTTGAAGATCAACCCAAAGGCCAAGATCAACATCAAGGCCAAGATCAACATCAAGGCCAAGATCAACATAAAGGCCAAGATCAACACCAAGGCCAAGATCAACATCAAAAGCACCAATACTCAAGACCTTCAAGTCGTCAGCTACATACAACGTAGAATCAGAGGAACAATAGAGATTGTACACACTACATTCTGATAAATAATACAAGTTTCATTTGTTACATCTGTATGTATTTCGTTTATTCGTTAATACAAATTTGTGTCTACAGTACTTTAATAACAGATGGTCAAACCTAGCAGAGGATACGTAATATCTTCATGTTGGCTGCCACCGGTCTATCATCAAATCCAGCACCGTCACCAGTAGCACTAAGCCAGCATATACTACGTATATGTTGGGTCCTTTTTTTGAAATTAGCACACATTTTCCACTTATTTTCAATATATAAAGTCACTTCATTAATTAATGATGAACCAAAATCTAGTCCTCCTCGGGAATACAGATACCTTTTTATGCTGATTCTAGGTAGCCAAACAAAAAAAAAAAAAAAAAAAAAAAAAAAAAACTGTATGTAATATGCAACATCTTGAATCCTAATCTGACTTGGGACGAGAACTTGGCTCCAAGCTACTCATAAGTAAGAAGATGCCGTTTTCAAGGTACCATCTATGACGTACATGAATCTTAAAAATTAAGGTAATCGTAGAATATGATGAAGCTATAAAGGAAACATGGATTCCTCCGAATAGAAGCTGAACCTTGCATTATCAGATCCAGTAAGCTGCAATCCAATTGTAGTTGTTTGAAGATTTTACTTTTTCAACTTTTCTTATTTCTTGACGCAATAGAGTTTGTGACAGAATGCCTTGTACCGTTTTATTCTACTCCGTATTATGCATTTAGCGGTTCCGCTTCCGGGTCTCTTTCTTTCATAGCTGTCCATTCCTGTGGTTCTGCGGAGACAAAAACAGCCCATATATTATGAACCAAGTTATGACAACACACTCACGCATTATCAGGCTATAGCTAGCAAAGCAATCAGACTGTCAAACTCACTTGGTCTTTGGCTTTCTGCAAGGACCAATAGCCGCCTCTGTAAAATCGATGCCACAAAAAGGAAAAGCGAGCACATACCAAACATGACCGTGATAGGGAATGCCTCAACCTGAAAGAAACAAGCATTTGAATATTCAAGTTATGAGTTCGGCCAAAAAATAACATAGATTCAGTGTGATTATGAACAAGCAGAAACCGAGGTCACCAAGTCTACTTACATTGTAAAGCACAATGCACACAAAGATGTTGAGAGGTATGCGGAAAAAATTCATGATTGTACTTCTTGCTTCTTCAGGTATGTATTGGGATCTCATTTTCATGATAGACGGCCAGAAAATCCCAACACAAGATTCAAAAATACAGAAACCAAGGAGCTGGATACAACCGGCAAAAGTAATACTTCCACCTTTCACTCCGGCAGGTGCCACCAGGAACTAAATCATAGAATACAGCAAAACAATAGGGGTTCATATATGTTGGCTTCCAATCAATCAAGACAACCCACAAGGGTGTCGCGGAATAAGGAGATCAGAATAAAGTAGACATACACTAGTTACAATTGGCAGCGTGAGAGAGGCAGCAGAGACGGTAAACACAATCTGCATGTAGCTTTCGGTCTTGGCAGATCGAGCCATCAATCTTGAAGCAAAAGAGCTTCCTAACATAGATGACAGCATGAATGTTGCAAAGATGAAGCCGTGTGGAATTTCTTCGTCATTTGGACTCAAAGCAGGAGTCCAAAGGAACACAAAAGTGTACATGGAGCCTTCGAATAAGGATTGGATGGCGCCCAGCAAAGTAATTTTCTCATCTGAGACAACACAAGTGGGAATATGAAGGAGGCCACAAATCCATCCATCCATACATATATATATATATATAGAGAGAGAGAGAGAGAGAGAGTGTGAAAGAGAGAGAGAGAGTAGTACCGGAAGCGATGGCAACAGCGGCACCTCTAAACTGGGTGAGTAAGTCTTTGTTTTCAGAAGGATCTCCAAAGTTCTCAGGCCAGGAAGAAACAATAATGATCATACCAATAGCAAGGAAGCAGGAGGCGGCATCAAAAGGGGCAACAGGGCCAAATCCAAAGGTATCAACGAGGAGATTACCAAGTAAGCCTGCCAAAATGGCGACAAGACCATTGCCGAGGAAAATGGCCTTGGAGAAAGTGAGGGACAGCCACTGCTGCTCAAAACCTCTCTTGTTGTGCTCAGCGACAAGCCAAGACTCAAAGGCAGAAAACAAAAGGGAGGTAGCAATGCCTCCCAAAATACGGCCAATCATAAGAATGCGGTACTGGGGAGAGTGCTTGGTGACGCAGCTGAGGATGTAAGTGATACAGTAGGTGACGCAGGCACGCTTACGACCAGTTTTATCGGCGAGGGAGCCAACGACGGTACCAAAGAGCATGGAAGAACCGAAACCAGCAATGAAGAGCTGACCGATATCACCTTTGCTGAAACCGTAGGTGGTGTAAAGATAGTAAACGTAAGGACCTTGAAGCCAATCACCAGCTGTTGGAATGTAAATAAAAAAAAAAAAAAAAAAAAAAAAAAAAAGGAGGATGATTGTGATGAAAGTAACAATCATTGAAACGAAATGTAAAAGAAAGAAAGAAAGAAAGAAAGAAAGAATACCCATCATGAGAGAGTAGACGAGGAGGTAGTTGTTCTTGAAGGAGGAGAAGGCGGAGGAAGTGGTGACACGATCCTTGCTGCTCTTACTGAATTCCATGGCAGCCACCACCGCTGCCAGGCCTCCGAACACAATCATGTAGAACAACTCCATTCAGATTTGATTTGATTTGATCTTTGTTTTTTGTTTCATATGTGGATCTCAGGAATGAATGAATGGTAGAGATGGAGATGGATGATGTGTTGTTGAATACTTGTACGGAGTAATGATTAATGAATACCACCACCTTGGTTGTACTGTATATGAGTGACTCTATTAGAATATATGAGGATATGTCTCGATATTAATAGTAGTATTAAGTTTAATAATAAATGTAAACCTTTGGCTTTCCAATATAAGATGGTTAGTTGTAATGTAAAGCCAAAGTTTTACATTTATTATTAAACTTAATACTACTATTAATATCGAGACATAATTATATGTCTCCTTATATACTCTAATAGACTCTGAGTGTATCAGTGTGTATGTGCTTCTATTTATAGCAAACTCTATAAATAGCACTTTCCACTTCACTCTTAACTCTCCACTCCCACTCTTCTTCTACACTACCGACACCCTGCTTTTTGCCTCACCTTGCGTCGGCTGTATTTTCATCCCTCCTTTTTTTTTTTTTTCCAATATTTCACGTGAATAAACTAATAATCAACCGATTAAAAATGATAGTATAATATTAGAAGATAGAGTATAAAGATTGTTGACTGAGAGCTAATCAAAAGTCGATGTATTTATGGAAGATCATGGTCCATCTATTCAAATGGACACTATTATAATCAAACATTTAATTTCAATTATCACTCTGTACATAAATGTATATATATATATATATATATATGTTTTTAAATGCATTCATTAAGACGTATTAAACACGATACTACATAATTATATTTTCTCAATTGCATTGAAAGAAATTTCAAAAACTATCTATTTGAAAGAATAGTGTTAAAAAAAAGTTGGATGTGGGGCGCAATTGAATGGAGTGAGTACTCCGTATACCTTTATTTATTTAGATAAAAAGAAATACTCCTTCTATTTCTCCATTTCAAAATAAGTGTCCCCTAAATATTAATGGGATACTTATTTTGGGAGGAATGGAGTACAAAATCGATCCAAAATAACTTGAGAGGGTTAAATGATACTACTCGTAATGGTAACGAATGATGGTTCGATGTAACGAATGATGGTTCGATGTTGGGCACGATTAGTTTTGTCTGCACGTCAGTTTTGGTAGCCAACGTGGTTCAATAACTTGCAACTTCAGTTTGCTCAATGAGCACTTAGAGGATCTGAGCAATTAATTTTTGTCTTTATTACTATTTTAATTAGTTTTAATGATTTGCTTTCAATTGTTTTAATTAGGTTTAGTTAATAGTGGCCTTTCAGTTGGTACTCGAATGGCCTAGCTTCGACTATTTAATCTTGTACTTTTATTGTTATTTGGCATTGGAAGTTGATAAAAATAATCTCTGAAAATTACTTGTAATTGTCGAGCACAATTCAGGTTTTTTGAATTATCGTCTAGACGCGTTTCTAACGTAATTCACTGGAGTTCGAGTCAATAGGTCTTGACTTGGTCTCGTAATTCGTCAAGCTATAGGTCTAGTTTGTCGAATATATCCTTGTTCGTTATTCCGCTGTCAAATTCGTATCATAAGATTCGTATCATAAGTGGTATCAGAGCTTCGGCTCTTGATTTCCATTAATCGAGACGGTCCTAGGTTCTCAGTTCTTTATAAAAAAAAAACAAAAAAAACACACACACAGAGTCACAAACATATACCGAAACACACACTACGACCAAAAAAAAAAAATCATGGCAGATTGTGTGGTTTGTATTTTATCGATGGATTCAATGAATTTGTTTTGTTGTTCTGATGATTCTCAAACTGATAGTGTCTTACTCTTTGATCCGAGTAAGCCGCCCATCTTTGACAGCGAGTTTGAGGGCGTATTTGACCCAAGCAAACCGCCTATGTATGATGAAGAGTATGAGACAGTAGTTGGCAGGTTTAACGAGGAATTGAGATGTGATTCGGGTCAGATTATACTCAAGGGAGTTGATGAGATTGTTGAGGATGAAATCTGGTGCTATGGATTCACGGAGGTACAAGTTTGGGTGTAGTTGGCTTCGTTCACTAGGGTGTATGATGCGAAATGGCGGCGGAAGTAGTCATAATATGATAATTAAAATTATAAGGGATAAGCAGACACTAAGTTAGACCTATAACTTGATGAACGAGATTGGCTAACCAAGACCTATTGGTTCCAATCGAGCAATAATTAGGAGACGCGTCCTAATAAATCACTAGTTTGGATCGTACGCAACAATCCGAGTTTCACAAACAAACGTAACCACGTTTTTTGAGAGACACAATTTATTTTTTATTTCATCAAATTCTTTTTTTCAAATGAATTACAAGGTCACTATATATAGGAGAAACTAAACTAAATATAACTAAATACGACCAGATACATTATTTAAGTTAAATGAATCTGAAACTAAATATAAATAGGTTCATTATCTAAGTTTAATTCATCTAAAACTAATTATGACTTGATTCATTGTTTAAGTTCAATAGATGATACGAAAATAATTACGATTATTTCGTTGAAAGTTTTCCTAATATTATTAGTAGTAGATTATTGATAGTTTCCTAGTTTATTTAGGAGATTTGTTATATTTACCTAATTGTTATTTGAGTTTTTATTTTATTATCTTCTTAATCTAAGGAAGGATTATCTTTTGTTTTAGTATAAAGAGTGGTCATTGTAATAGTCTTAGGGCATTGAATGATTGAATAAAAAAACACATCAGGTTTTTGGTTTACTGTTGTAAACTGGTTCGACGAGTTTCGTTCCAAATTCGTTATGGTTTGACGCGTTTTCAAACTTTAACACGAGTAGCAATCAATAGGTCTTGATTGTTCTCACCATTGTTCGAAATATAGGTCTATTTCGAGCAAATATCCTATTGGTTCGAAATTTCAAATGGTTTCGAAACAAATATCTCTTTTCTTATTTTTACTAAATTCGCTTCACTTACGATACGAATTTGTATTGCGGAAGCGATTTAATGAAAATCAAAACAAAAAGATATTTGTTTCGAAATCTTGTGAGATCTCGAACCAATAGGATATTTGCTCGAAATAGACCTATATTTCGAACAATGGTGAGAACAATCAAGACCTATTGATTGCTACTCGTGTTAAAGTTTGAAAACGCGTCAAACCATAACGAATTTGGAACGAAACTCGTCGATCCAGTTTACAACTGTAAACCAAAAACCTGATGGGTTTTTTATTCAATAATTCAATGCCCTAAAACTATTACAATGACCACTATTTATACTAAAACAAAAGATAATCCTTCCTTGATTAAGAAGATAATAAAATAAAAACTCAAATAACAATTAGGTAAATATAACTAATCTCCTAAATAAACTAGGAAACTATCAATAATCTACTACTAATAATATTAGGAAAACTTTCAACGAAATAATCGTAATTATTTTCGTATCATCTGAATCTTAAACTAAATATAGCCAAATTAATTGTCTAAGTTTAATATATTTTAAATATAATTTTATCCGCCGTATACGTATCACGTATACGTATCAGTGTATGTGGAGGGTGGATCGGGATAAAGGTGATAAAGCTTGCTGCTTGTCGTTGGTGTGTGGAAAGGACGGTGTGATGCGACCCGTGGAACATCAGACGATTTTTGCAGTGCATTCAAAACAACATGTATGGCAAATTCTGTCCGTGTTAGGCAACAAAGGTCATCACAAACCTCGAAAGAAGCGTTATAACGAGGATGACCAGTCCCGAGTGTTTGATCCTGGAGTATGGATTGGAAGATGCAATTGAAAGAGCTGGTCGTTTGAAATAAAGCATGCATGAAACATAGAATCGCATTTTGACCTGTCGGCAAAGAATTGATCATATCTCATAATCCGCTGATCCAACTTTAGTGAAACAAAATGCGTATGAAAGCTACCTCAATAAGCTTTCCATTGATATAGGGTGGGTTATATGGTTCAAAAGGAGCAAAGAGATACGAGATCTGCAAGTCAGCCACAATTCCGATGGGTCCGTTCAGTTTCGGATTCATATGTGTTCGTTAAGAGGATCATAACCTGAGTTCTAGGACATATTTTTTTGTGATTCGTGTTGAATTGGAGAGTATACTCAAATACCTTTCAAAAGGTACGTTATGGACGTCTTGATTCTACTTGAAATTGAATAAACGCGAGCAAAGAGTCGCTGCAAAACAACAAAGCTCAGCATGCTCACAGCTGCGTCAATCGGAGTAATCAGATGAATTTGTTTGTCTTGTTCGTTTTCATCACCTTGCGAATCTCGACCCATGAGAATTGAGGACAATTCCTTCTAAAGGGGGAGGGGATGATACGACTCGTAATGGTAACGAATGATGGTTCGATGTAACGAATGATGGTTCGATGTTGGGCACGATTGGTTTTGTCTGCACGTCAGTTTTGGTAGCCAACGTGGTTCAATAACTTGCAACTTCAGTTTGCTCAATGAGCACTTAGAGGATCTGAGCAATTAATTTTTGTCTTTATTACTATTTTAATTAGTTTTAATGATTTGCTTTCAATTGTTTTAATTAGGTTTAGTTAATAGAGGCCTTTCAGTTGGTACTCGAATGGCCTAGCTTCGACTATTTAATCTTGTACTTTTGCTGTTATTTGGCATTGGAAGTTGATAAAAATAATCTCTGAAAATTACTTGTAATTGTCGAGCACAATTCAGGTTTTTTGAATTATCGTCTAGACGCGTTTCTAACGTAATTCACTGGAGTTCGAGTCAATAGGTCTTGACTTGGTCTCGTAATTCGTCAAGCTATAGGTCTAGTTTGTCGAATATATCCTTGTTCGTTATTCCGCTGTCAAATTCGTATCATAAGATTCGTATCATAAGTGGTATCAGAGTTTCGGCTCTTGATTTCCCAAAATTCAAGACGGTCCTAGGCGCGTGTCAAAGCCAGTATTGAGTTGGATTTCTGGTTGCGATTGGAGTTCAAGGGTTAAACTCGGGCAGGTAGCTTGAGGGTTGATCGGTTTTGATTACTCATCTAAGGAGCACGATTCTACTTGAACACTTTGCAGTTTGCAGATTCGAGGACGAATCTTTTTGAAGAAGGGGAGGATGATACGTATACGATAGATTAAATTATATTTAATTATTATTAAGTTTAGACAATAAATTTAGTTATATTTAATTATAGATTCATTGTACGTAGACAACAAATCTAGTCGTCTTTATATTAAGATTCATTGAACCTAGACAATGAATCTAGTCATTTATAGTTTGAGATTTTTCTATATATAGGAGTTTGTAATTCATTTGAGATATTGAATGATTGAATAAAAAAACACATCAGGTTTTTAGTTTACTGTTGTAAACTGGTTCGACGAGTTTCGTTCCAAATTCGTTATAGTTTGACGCGTTTTCAAACTTTAACACGAGTAGCAATCAATAGGTCTTGATTGTTCTCACCATTGTTCGAAATATAGGTCTATTTCGAGCAAATATCCCATTGGTTCGAGATCTCACAAGATTTCGAAACAAATATCTCTTTTCTTATTTTTACTAAAATCGCTTCCGCATAAAATTCGTATCATTAAAGCAGGGAACAGGGATAGGGAATAGGAAGGCAAATTGGGGCTAGAAAGTGGAAAGTATCAAAAGTAATTGAGACTTAGCTTGAGAGGTGGTGGGACTTGGGAGTGTAAATGAGAGACTAATGTGAATTGTGTGATCCACGAAAACAGAAGGAAGATAAGCAAAGAATCAAACAAACGGACACGGTTTGCAATAGAGTTAACGAAACGAAACCAAACCAAACACAGGGATGGACCTGGGGATGGGTCTCCAAACCCAGGCTTCAGCAATTCATACTACCTTGCTGATTATGTTGGAGATGTTGCTCCAAACTTGTAAATATGAGAAGTTCCACATTGGTGAAGACATGATGTTTTGTTGGGTTTACTACTCGGACTAATTAAGTTGCTCATCGGATACTATATTCAGTCAAAGAAACGTATTAATGTGCTTTATTCTTCCAATTTATTGCGCATCTTAAATTCGGTGATTTATTCCTCCGATTTATTGCACATCATAAATCTGCGTTTTTATGACCATATTTATTCTGTGTTTTAATGGTCATAATGCTCTGCATTAATTCGTGATTTTGATTGTTGCTTCCAACGGTCATTTTCGAGCACTATAAATACCGAGTTCTTGCATTCACATAAACATACAACACAAAAATACTTCTTCTACCTTCTTCTGCTTTCTGTTTTCCTTTACTACATTTTCACAATAAACGAACAGCTCCCACTTCTCTCTTTGGAGTGCACCAAAGTTAGAGAAGGAGACGTTAACCCTGGAGTCGGTGACCTTGAGCCTATACGCACCATAGTGGGGGTCTAACTGACTTAGGGCAGTGTCCTACACGACGTCTCAATACCGTAGAATTCTAACAATCTAAGTCAGTTACTGTTGAATTCTTCGGTACGATAATCAACAATGGCAGCCGAGATAAACAATGAAGTTCCAATCAACACAGTTGTCACTCTTGTTGCCCCACCGTACGCTTTGCAACCGAAGGTTGTCCTGGTTGTCCACATCTTATTTCTCTATATCTCCTTTCAATCAATTTCAAGGTATATAATTGAATCTAAAAATTTTAATTTTTCATTTTCTGGAATTGTATTCGTTTTGTGCGATGTGGTTTATATCAACTATTTTATTCGATTAATTTTACTCCTCAATAGATTTAAGGTTCCTATTTTCATCAATAATTTCGCGTTTAATCATATAATTATTATTATGACGGCCATGATTATGCTTTTGTTTGGAGTTTCATGCGATTGATTTGTTGATTCGCGTAGTACTTAGTTATCTTCTAATTTTGATTAATTTCTGCGATTAGTTGATTGGGTCTCTGTATTGTTCTAGGGTTAATGTTTTAGTCGCTTGATTGAAGAATTTATTAAGTTGTCTCTTTTTATTAAATTTTCATGCGATTAATTTATTAGTCCAAATATGTTACGTCTAATTTTGTTTACTTTTAGGCTTATAAATCTTAAATATTTCTTTCATATGTGTATGAATTATTCTTCAAAAATGGTTAGTTTGACGGCAAAGGCTTTTGTAATGGTGGTCTCTTTGTTATTGACGTTGAAAAAAAACGGTTCATCCTCTTTTGCTTACTTAGCCGAGTCATTTGATATTTGGCATTCTAGGCTTGGTCACTAGGGATGTCATCGGGGCGGGGCGGAGGCGGAGGAAGGGTCCCCTACCTCCGCATCCGCGAATAAAAATTGACCTCCACCTCCGCCCCATCACCCATGGCGGAGGATATTTCCTCCTCCACCACCCGCCTAACGGGGGGAAAGTTTAAACCTCCACCCGCCCCACCATCCGCCCCAGACCCGCCCCACCCGCCCCACCATCCGCCCCAGACCCGCCCCATGGAATAACAATATCCGACGTCAAAAATTCAAGAAAAATAGAAAAAACACATACAAAATATCAATTCAATGTTAACATCAAATTAAAACACAAATGGAATACATTCAAAGTTATCAAATATTCAAAAACTAATCCGACACACGCAACGACCAACATTATACTACAAGTTCACAAGTATTACATTATTTAGTGAATACAAGACCGGCCATAGTGATACCTATTTTTTTATTGTCACTTTATCTAAAATTAAAATTTTAAGTGTGTATATAGGCGGGGCGGGGCGGGGCGGGGACGGAGCGGGACGGGTGGCGGGGCGGGGACGAGGCGGAGGCGGTGGCGGGGCGGGGACGGGGCGGAGTTTAAATTGAATCCACCTCCGCCCCACGACCCACGGCGGAGGTCACTTTTCGCTCCTACCTCCGCTCCACGACCCACTAAACTACGTCCTACCTCCACCCTAACTGGGGCGGATGCGGGGCGGTATCCACGTAGACCCGCCCCACTGACATCCCTATTGGTCACGTAAACATTAAGTCTATCAAACGGATGAGAACCAATAACCTAATATCGAACCTTAGTACCTTTGACATGGATAAATGTCAGATCTGTGTGTAAGCCAAACATTCGGAAAAACCCTTTAAGGAAGTGACTAGGAGGCAAACAGAGTTGTTAGAGCTTGTTCATACCGATTTAGCCGACTTTAAAAGTTGTGAGAGTAAGGGAGGAAAAAGATACTACATTACTTTTGTGGATGATTGCTCTAGGTACACGAGAATTTATCTTTTGAGGAATAAGAGTGAAGCTGAGACTATGTTTATGCTTTACAAGGCCGAGGTAGAAGACCAGCTAGGTCGGAAAATTAAAAGAGTAAGATATGATCATGGTGGTGAGTATGAGTCTGATTCTTTAATAGAATTTTGTTAGAAAAATGGGATTATTCATGAGTTTTCAGCCCCCTATACCCCTGAAAAAAATGGTATAGCCGAGAGAAAGAATAGAACCTTGAAAGATATGATGAATGCAATGTTGTTGTCTTTTGGTTTATCTGGTTTTATGTGGGGGGAAGTAATTCTTTCAGCTTGTTATGTCCTAAACCGTGTCCCACATAAGAAACTTGATGTGACCCTATACGAGGTTTGGAAAGGTTATCCACCAAACATGAGGTTTATGAGAGTTTGGGGATGCTTAGCTAAGGTACATATACCAGCCTTTAGGAGAGACAAGATTGGTCCTAAAACCTTAGATACGATTTTTGTGGGATATGTGATGTGTCATATATTTATATACTTTTAGCCCCTTGTCGTTTGCGTTTCTTTGCGATTCTCGTGCTTTTATATGCGTTTTAGCTTCTATTTCTCTCCGTTTTGGCTCTGCTGCGTTTTTGTGTCTATTTTGCAGGTACACGCGCTTATTTGGAGTATAGGATGCTTGTCGAGAAGTTTCGGAAAGTTTCGTGAAGTTTTGAGGTGATTCGAGTTGGTTTCGTTGCGTTTCGCTTGCGTACGAGCCTCGTTTCACTAAATGAAGGTGTCCCGGGACCTTGGGTCGGGATTTGAAGCTCACATATTCATCCTAAGACTCGTCCCTACTCGTGAGCCTCGTCCCTAAGCCTTGGGACGACAAATAATGCAAAAGAAGCTAAGGCAAAGAAGGAGCAAAAATGAAGAAATGAGCTGAAACCTACGGGAAGGTTGTCCCGTAGCCTTGGGACCGGCTGCCTGTCTTGTCCCGGACGGGATGCATGTCCCGGAGCCCAGGGACGCCCTCCGACTCCTCGTGTGCTTAAATTAGATCGTCTATTTGAGGGGGCAAATGATAATATTTTCGCACGAAATTTTTACAGCATTTTCCTAACACTTTAAACTACTTTCTCACAAAAATTTAGAGCTAGATTAATTTTCCTTCTTGTATTTTCGATTCCCGACTCGAGTACGTTGTTTTAATTGTCTATTTGGTTTTGTTGCTCTTGTTCTTCATCCTTGCTTTTGGAATTTCTGATTGGTATTGCATCATACTTCTCCCTTTTCATTATAATTTCATTATTTATCGTTGTTGATCATGTCTTTCGTTGTTTCCTTCGCTATTGTATTCGTTTTCGCTATGTGTGAGTAGTCTATTATCTAGGGAGGAAGGGTGAAGCATGGGTGTTGGTTTTGCTTGAGTTTGATGATCTTGTTGAGTTAGGTTTTGTCATGTTTTGTTTAGTCTTTGCTTGATTGCTCTCGTTGATTCCTTGATCACGTGTTAGCGAGTATCTAGCACCCTTGAACTTAAGAACGAAAGCCTAGTTCTAGGGTAGGCGCGAGACTAAACATTAGGACCCTCGTTTGTAAGTTGCGAGAGCCCGCATTCGAGACCTAGAGGAGCTTAAGACCGAAAGGCCGAGCGTTACCCTTAGCATGCGCGATACCTACTCATTCCGATCATCATCCTTGGCCTTGACTTACCCATTGCCTAACCCGACTCCCTAGACCTTTTCCTTATAGTTTATACCCTTATCTTTCGCTATAGCTTTAGTAACCAAACCCTCATTCGAACCGAGACTAGAATCGTTCAAAGTAACCAACATAAACGACCATCTCTCTGTGGATACGATCCCGACTTACCCTAGCTACACTAGTGTTGAGTTTGGTATTATCTTTGACTAGGCGAGTGCGACTAAGCCTATCAAATTTTGGCGCCGTTGCCGGGGAGACGGCTTTGTTTTTTGTTGTTTATTTGGTTCTTTTCTCATTGTTACTCTTGTCTCAAGGAACCTCAATTCCTTGAGGCCGTTACTTATAGCTTCCTCGAGTGTTGTGCATGCCCAGGTTATCACGTACGTCTCAAAAAGGCTTGGCAATTCCATTTGACCCGGAGCCGGAGCGTACATTGCATAGGCGAAAGAACTTGCTTAAGGACTTGGAAGCTATTTCCCCTTCTACCTCAACCTCAAAAGAAGCTCAAGCTACACCCGAGATAAAGAAAATGGTGAAACTATCCGATCATTCAAGGCCAACCGCTGATCAAATTCCTACGGGCAATGCTATGCCCAATATTGCCGCCAACAACTTTGAAGTCAAGCCCGCGTTCATCAACTTGATTGAGCGTACTCAATTTGGAGGGGGTCCCGGTGAGGACCCTAACTTGCACATCCAAGATTTTTGTGATTATTGCTCCACAATCAAGCAAACGGGTGTGACTCAAGATCAAATTCGGGAGATGCTCTTCCCGTTTTCCCTCCGAGACAAAGCAAAGTTGTGGCTCAACTCATTGAATCGTGTTGCGCTTGCCATCACCGATTGGAACTCCTTGGTCTTAGCGTTCTACCAAAAGCACTTTCCTCCGGAAAAGACCGCCATGCTTAGGAGTCAAATTACGAGCTTTAGACAAAGAGGAGATGAGAGTCTCTTTGAAGCATGGGAACGATACAAGGAACTCCAACGTTAATGCCCTCATCATGGCATGGACAAGTGGTTCATCGTCATGCAGTTTTACAACGGTCTATACAACGAGTCACGTCAAGTGCTAGACTCCGCCGCTAACGGGAGGTTCAACAATATTGATGTGGGGGAGGCCATTGATACGATTGAGGCCATGGCGATCCACAATGCTCAATACGGTAGCTCTAGGAATGTCCCTCGAAGCGGAGGCAAGAATGATGGTGATGCGGTGGCCATGCTTAATGCTAAGATGGATGCCATGACCGCGATGATAATGAGTCAAATGCAAGCTAGTTCTTCAAATGCGGGTGGACAAACGGTAGCGGCTATGCACACTTCCAATGATCCCACTTGCGGCTCATGTGGCCTTTCCGATCATTCTTCCTTGGAATGCCGAGGTATGTATCCCGTTCATGCCTTTCAATCTCACCAAAACAGCCCCTATTCGAACTATTATAACGAAGGCTACAAGAACCATCCGAACTTGTCTTACAAGAGTCAAAACGTTTTGAATCCACCACAACAACAACAAAATTTCAGCCCACAACAACCACAACACAATACTTCTCAAAATTTCAGCTACAATAATGCTCCAAGACCTTATAACCCTCCGGGCTTCAGTCACCCCAATTTTCAATCACAAAACGCTCCGCCACCCGTTGTTCCCGCTCTGGTTCCCGATCCCATGAGCAAAATGAGAGCCATGATGATGCAAATGGCTAAAACGCAAGAGACTATGATGGCTCACATACAAAAGAGTGACCAAGCAAAGGACGCGGCCATTAAAATGCTCGAAACGCAAATGGCTCAACTTGCCTCCTCAAGTTCTCAAAGGAAGCCGGGTTCTCTACCATCGCAAGGCACTCAACCGCAACAACATGAGTCGATCAATGCCATTTCCTTGCGAAGCGGTACAAGCTACGACGGTCCGCCTATGCCTACATTTGATGCTCCACCCGCGAAGGAGGTAAGTGAGGTAGACCCTTCTCTTTTTGCTAATGGTTTTAGTGCTTCGAGTGGTAATGTTGCAGGTCCGAGCCATGGAGCGAGCACGAGTGGAGCCCAAAATGGTGGGGGGAGCCGTGGGACCCACTGGAGGTCAGGCCGTGAGTGGTCATGGTGGTGGTGTGGCCGTGGGAGTGCAGCCCAAGGAGGCCGAGAATGACAAGGCCAAGGAGAATGAGAAAGCCAAGGTTGTTGAGCCGCCAATTCAAGTCAAGTTTCCTTTCCCGAGTCGTGTGGTAAAATCAAAACTTGACTCACAGTTCGGTAAGTTCATGGAAGTGGTCAAGGACTTGAAGGTAACGGTTCCTTTTACTGAACTTGTCACACAAGTTCCCGCATATGCTAAATTTTTGAAAGACATCCTCACCCGTAAGAGGTCGTTCAGTGAGGTCGAGACTGTGGCTTTCACTGCCGAGTGTAGTGCACTTTTACAAAACCAGTCTCCTCCTAAACTAAAGGATCCAGGTAGTTTCTCCATACCTTGCACGATTGGTACTGTTTCTATTGCTAACGCTTTACGTGATTTAGGTGCAAGTGTAAGCGTTCTGCCTTACTCCGTATGCGAGAAACTCAACATGGGGCCTTTAAAGGTTACGAACATCACGCTCCAGATGGCGGATCGTTCTGTCAAACGCCCTCTCGGTGTTTTGGAGGACGTTCCTGTCAAAGTCGGTAAATTTTTCATCCCCGTTGACTTTGTCGTTCTTGACATGGTCGAAGACTCCCAAATTCCTATCATTTTGGGTCGACCTTTCTTGCACACTGCTGGTGCAATCATAGACGTCAAGAACGGCAAGTTGACGTTGGATGTAGGAGGTGATAAAATTACTTTCAACCTTTCTAATGCTTTAAAACGCCCAATGTTGGAGGAACATGTCTTTGCTGTCGACGTTCTTGATGATTGTGTAGACGAGCACTTACATAGAGTCCTCGAGAGGGATCCTCTTGAGGCCGTGCTTTGTTGTGATATGTATGCAGGTAAGCTAGGGAGGATGGACGAGGGTAGAGCTGTGCTCAAAGACGACAGGCATGCTGTTGCTAGTGTTGGTGGCCATGGTGATGATGCCGATGTTGGCCGAGCTGTTGATGATGGAGATGGATGTGACGATGATGGCGAGTATGAGGATGATGGAACCGGGTTCGTCTACGACGAGACCCATGGATGGTGGTACTTCTAGTACCCGTTGCTAACCTCCCGTTTGAAGCCGGTTTGTGGGGGCGTTTTGTTTTGTATATAGCATGTATGTACTTTGTTTCCTTTTGAGACTTTTACCGTTTTTCTCCCTTATTTTATGGTCCCCGTGTTGATGTGCTTTAGGACACATTGGGGACAATGTGTCGTTTGGTTTGGGGGAGAGGAACGCTTTGCTTTCCGTTTGCTTTATTTTAGCGTTTTCTTTCTCGTTTTTCGTTTTCAAAAAAAATCACAAAAACCCAAAAAAATCTGAAAAATTCAAAAAATACAAAAAATCAGAAAAATTCTCAAAAAATCCAAAAATACATATCCCGAATCGTTGTGCGAGCTTGTTTTTATCTTGTTTTTTTCCCGACATCCCTTCCCTTGTTAGCTTTTAGCTTTGGCATGATTTTCATTGTTGGATTAGCGCTACGGGGATGTTTTGACATAGTAGATGTTGGCATGTGCTTTTACGTTTTGGCTTTATCATTTCACGGACTATAGCTACTATTATTGTGAGGTTTTTAGCCACCAGAGGCCGGTTCATCTATCCCGGTCCCCGTGTTTTGTTGTGAGTAGTTCTCCTCGTGGGGTACGTAATATTAACGCGCATAAGTGTGGCCCCTATCCCGTTTTTCCCCGCGATTCTATCACGTGTTTATGCATATGAGGCTTTAGTTGATTTTCACATTATTCACCATATTTATGCATTTTCTTTATCCTCTCATATATGATCCTAATACCCCTTATCCACATGAGTTTGCTAGCTACATTGCCAAATAGCCTACCCTAACCTAGCTAGTTACCGCTTTTGCTTACTCTTGTGCTTGTCTTTCGGGTTTTGATCATGCTACGACTTGCTGATGTCGTATGCTTGAGAGTTTTGGTGAATATGAGTCGGGATTGCTGTTTCCCCGACCTTTTATGAGGTATTTCGCAACATTTGTGCTCTTTGCTCAAGAAAAAAAAAAAACAAACAAAAATCAGAAAAAAAACAAACACAACACAAAATACAAGAGAAAAGAAAGAAAATGTGTGCAAAAAAAATTGAAAAAGTTGTTGTTGTTGTTACATGAGTGAGCACTTGAAATTTGTTGTCATGTTGTAATGATGTGTAAGGTGACCGATTTGCTGTTTTCGGTCCATTTTCCATGAGAGTTGGGTTCCTTGTTGGCTTGGACGAGCACTTGAGTAGTATTAGTGGTTTCTAGTGGCTTAGCTCCACGATTCCATAATCATTTGTCCACCTTCTTACCCTTACCCTCTCTTTAGCCTTTACACACCTCATTTCCTATGTAATCCCTCATGTTTGTTTCGTTTTTGTGACATTATTTGTGTACGGGAATGCGAGATTTGGTCCACATTCGATTGCGGGCGTGCTTCCACTAGTCGAGTAGGTGAGTGTCATCACATATATCACCTTGTTCATCATTTGTGTTAGAGTGGAAACCGCGAGAGGTCCGTGATTTGATTGCTAGAGAGCCTTTGTTTAAGCCATGCTATTTCATTCTGCGCCGTCTTGTAATTCTCATCCGTTAGCTTGCTATTTTCATACGTCCCATGTTGCTTCGGGATTGATTGCCATTTGCTTAAGCTGCTTGCGGTTTGGTGATTGTTGGGGAGTTTCCTTTTGCTCGCTTTGTCCTCTATTTTTCTGTCATGCTTGGTTTCTTGAGGACAAGCAACGGTTCGGTTTGGGGGAGTTTGATGTGCATATATTTATATACTTTTAGCCCCTTGTCGTTTGCGTTTCTTTGCGATTCTCGTGCTTTTATATGCGTTTTAGCTCCTATTTCTCTCCGTTTTGGCACTGCTGCGTTTTTGTGTCCATTTTGCAGGTACACGCGCTTATTTGTAGTATAGGATGCTTGTCGAGAAGTTTCGGAAAGTTTCGTGAAGTTTCGTGAAGTTTTGAGGTGATTCGAGTTGGTTTCGTTGCGTTTCGCTTGCGTACGAGCCTCGTTTCACTAAATGAAGGTGTCCCGGGACCTTGGGTCGGGATTTGAAGCTCACATATTCATCCTAAGACTCGTCCCTACTCGTGAGCCTCGTCCCTAAGCCTTGGGACGACAAATAATGCAAAAGAAGCTAAGGCAAAGAAGGAGCAAAAATGAAGAAATGAACTGAAACCTACGGGAAGGCTGTCCCGTAGCCTTGGGACCGGCTGCTTGTCTTGTCCTGGACGGGATGCATGTCCCGGAGCCCAGGGACGCCCTCCGACTCCTCGTGTGCTTAAATTAGATCGTCTATTTGAGGGGGCAAAAGATAATATTTTCGCACGAAATTTTTACAGCATTTTCCTAACACTTTAAACTACCTTCTCAAAAAAATTTAGGGCTAGATTAATTTTCCTTCTTGTATTTTCGATTCCCGACTCGAGTACGTTGTTTTAATCGTCTATTTGGTTTTGTTGCTCTTGTTCTTCATCCTTGCTTTTGGAATTTCTGATTGGTATTGCATCATACTTCTCCCTTTTCATTATAATTTCATTATTTATCGTTGTTGATCATGTCTTTCGTTGTCTCCTTCGCTTTTGTATTCGTTTTCGCTATGTGTGAGTAGTCTATTATCTAGGGAGGAAGGGTGAAGCATGGGTGTTGGTTTTGCTTGAGTTTGATGATCTTGTTGAGTTAGGTTTTGTCATGTTTTGTTTAGTCTTTGCTTGATTGCTCTCGTTGATTCCTTGATCACGTGTTAGCGAGTATTTAGCACCCTTGAACTTAAGAACGAAAGCCTAGTTCTAGGGTAGGCGCGAGACTAAACATTAGGACCCTCGTTTGTAAGTTGCGAGAGCCCGCATTCGAGACCTAGAGGAGCTTAAGACCGAGAGGCCGAGCGTTACCCTTAGCATGCGCGATACCTACTCATTCCGATCATCATCCTTGGCCTTGACTTACCCATTGCCTAACCCGACTCCCTAGACCTTTTCCTTATAGTTTATACCCTTATCTTTCGCTATAGCTTTAGTAACCAAACCCTCATTCGAACCGAGACTAGAATCGTTCAAAGTAACCAACATAAACGACCATCTCTCTGTGGATACGATCCCGACTTACCCTAGCTACACTAGTGTTGAGTTTGGTATTATCTTTGACTAGGTGAGTGCGACTAAGCCTATCAATATGCCTCGAACAGTGCTGCTTATAGATTCATGACTAAGGATGCGAGCTCAGGTCACTACGGACCTATCACTGAGTCTAGAGATGCTGTATTATTTGAGGATATTTTTCCCAAAAAATCGAGTATTTCCCCAAGTGAGCCTGATGTTGGTCTTAACCCCACTCCTGATAAAACACTCGAGGATAGTATACCAAACACTGATATTAGTGAACCCCTACCAGAACTTAGGAGAAGCAAGAGGGCTAGAGTTGAGAAAACCTTTGATTCAGATTTTATTACCGATTATGACAACCTAGTGAACGAGGGTTTAGTTGCTTTTCTAGTACAGGATGATCCTAAAACCTATGATGAGACTATGAGGTCAGTGGATGCAGCTTTGTGGAAGAAAGCCATAGATAGTGAGATTGATTCTATCATGTCGAACCATACTTGGGAGATTGTTGATTTACCTCGAGGTTGTAAACCTATAGGATGTAAGTGGGTTTTTAGGAAGAAACTCAAAGCCGATGGAACCATAGATAAGTTTAAAGCTAGGTTGGTTGCTAAAGGGTTTACACAGAAGTCTGGTTTGGATTACTTTGATACTTACTCACCAGTTACGAAGATTACCTCCATTAGAGTGATGTTTGCCATAACTTCCGTGCATAACCTGTTTGTACATCAGATGGATGTTAAGACCGCTTTCTTGAATGGAGATCTAGATGAGGAGATTTATATGGAACAACCTGATGGGTTTAAGATACCGGGTCAGGAACACAAGGTGTGTAGGCTTGTCAAATCTTTATACGGGTTGAAACAAGCGCCTAAACAGTGGTATGAAAAGTTTCATAACGTGATTATCTCCCTTGGGTTCAGAGCCTGTGATGCTGACACGTGTATCTATGTGAGATCTAGTGGTGGTGATAGTATTATTATTACGTTGTATGTCGATGACTTGCTTATTTTTGGAGCCTCTATGGATGCTATAGTTTCGACTAAAAATATGCTAAAGGGTTCCTTTGAGATGAAGGATACGGTTGAGGTCGACGTTATCTTGGGTCTTAGGGTTGAGAGGACGTCTTCTGGTTATCGCCTTAGTCAGGCTCATTATGTAGAGAAAATCATGAAGAAGTTTGGTTATTACGATATTGAGCCCGCTATAACTCCCTTCGATCCGAGTGTGCACTTAAAGAAGAACCTTTCTGATAGCGTGGATCAGGCTACCTATGCTAAGATACTTGGTAGTGTTATGTATCTAATGTGTTCATCTCGACCTGATATCGCATACAGTGTTGGGCGTCTGAGCAGGTATACTCATAACCCCGGTCATAGTCATTGGAATGCTCTTATAAGTTTGCTTAAATATCTTAAAGGTACAACAAATTTTGGTTTATCATATTGTGGTTGTCCTCATGTTTAGAGGGATATTATGATGCTAACTGGATTTCGGAGAGTAGTGATACACCCTCCACCAGTGGCTATGTTTTTACTTTGGCAGGAGGTGCTGTGTCTTGGAGATCTTCCAAGAAAACATGTATTGCGAGGTCTACAATGGAGTCGGAATTTATAGCTCTCGAGATGGCTGGTCGAGAAGCAGAATGGCTGAGGAGTCTAGTTGCAGATATTCCTCTGTGGCCTAAGCCGGTACCTTCAGTACCGTTACATTGTGACTCGCAAGCGGCGATACATGTAGCCAAGAATAAGGCATATTGTAACACCCCGGCCCCAACCAAAGGCCGAAATGTTATTCACGGTAGCTCGCCAGGCTGCGTACATCGCCCACAGACCAACACGGGCCCTTTCCAGCGCACTTTGTCCTCACTCGTGCGCATCCTGAGAACTTCCCAGGAGGTCACCCATCCTAAGACTACTCTCCAGCAAGCACGCTTAACTGAAGAGTTCTTAAGATGAGTCACCAGAAAAGAAGATGCATCTTGTTGATATGAGTAGTACTTACAATCCTTTTAAGCACTAGGTCACTTGAGCTCATCACATGGACCACTTCAACGGGAAACCCGACCCGAATAACCTCGGACAACACCGGGTGTTACACACCCCCACTTGAAGAACGCAACGTCCTCGTTGCGCCTGGTAGCTACTTACAATATAGCATTCCAGAATCCTCCCCAGCTAGGTGCGTACCTAGGATTCGACCACACGGCTAGGTGCGCAGATTTAGGGATTCGACGACACGGTCGCCGGGTTTCTCTGATACCATTTGTAACACCCCGGCCCCAACCAAAGGCCGAAATGTTATTCACGGTAGCTCGCCAGGCTGCGTACATCGCCCACAGACCAACACGGGCCCTTTCCAGCGCACTTTGTCCTCACTCGTGTGCATCCTGAGAACTTCCCAGGAGGTCACCCATCCTAAGACTACTCTCCAGCAAGCACGCTTAACTGAAGAGTTCTTAAGATGATTCACCAGAAAAGAAGATGCATCTTGTTGATATGAGTAGTACTTACAATCCTTTTAAGCACTAGGTCACTTGAGCTCATCACATGGACCACTTCAACGGGAAACCCGGCCCGAATAACCTCGGACAACACCGGGTGTTACAACATATAATGGTAAAAGCAGGCATATTCGCCTAAGGCATAATGTTGTTTGTAATTTGATAAAGTTTGGTGTGATTTCTCTTGATTATGTCAGATCAGAGGAAAATATTGCGGATCCGTTGACAAAGCTTTGAACAGGAAACTAGTTTCAGATACTGCTAAAGATATGGGATTGAACCCACCTATGTAGCATGCACTCAGTGGAAACCCAATCTGGTCTGTCAGATTCAATGTGGTCAAACGAAGCTGATGTATGTTGCTCGTTTCATGTTTATGTTATGGAATAAAAGGATATTTCCTTTGATGATTGTCCCTCTTTAGCATTTTATTTACTGCAAGGGAAGGTTGGACAGGAGGTAGTCCTTAATGAGTTCCATACCTCAAAGGCTTTGAGTGGGGTGTGCAGTACACTCTTGATGGACTCACCTACGTGACTGTGGGGGTTGGCCGCCCTCTATGAGGATACACGTGGGGTATTCTCTAATGCGATCATGAGACAGAGGTTTATTTGGGGCCAAGATTTACTCGAGGGAGTCGTTTCGCATTCTTCTGAGTTCAAGACTCTGTTCACCTGTATGATCTATCTTTTCTTTCATTTCTTTTCAGTTTAGTATCCGATACAACTTAGTTTGGACCAAGTGGGGGATTGTTGGAGTTGTTGCTCCAAACTTGTAAATATGAGAAGTTCCACATTGGTGAAGACATGATGTTTTGTTGGGTTTACTACTCGGACTAATTAAGTTGCTCATCGGATACTATATTCAGTCAAAGAAACGTATTAATGTGCTTTATTCTTCCAATTTATTGCGCATCTTAAATTCGGTGATTTATTCCTCCGATTTATTGCACATCATAAATCTGCGTTTTAATGACCATATTTATTCTGTGTTTTAATGGTCATAATGCTCTGCATTAATTCGTGATTTTGATTGTTGCTTCCAACGGTCATTTTCGAGCACTATAAATACCGAGTTCTTGCATTCACATAAACATACAACACAAAAATACTTCTTCTACCTTCTTCTGCTTTCTGTTTTCCTTTACTACATTTTCACAATAAACGAACAGCTCCCACTTCTCTCTTTGGAGTGCACCAAAGTTAGAGAAGGAGGCGTTAACCCTGGAGTCGGTGACCTTGAGCCCATACGCACCATAGTGGGGGTCTAACTGACTTAGGGCAGTGTCCTACACGACGTCTCAATACCGTAGAATTCTAACAGATTATACCATCTCCATCTCCATCCCCCAAGAACTCAACTTCACTCAGGTGGCGGCGTCCACGGTTACTGCTGCTGCTGTGAAATGCAGCTCGACACAGGATGGAGGAGACCTCAAGAATACATTATCAAACATAGTTGATAAACAGGTTGAGGAATTATTGGGTAAGGAACAAAACAAGGAAATGCTGGATAAGCAAACTAAAGCAGCACAAAGAGTAGAGCTTGCAAGGGAAGAACTCGCAAATATTGAAAGACAGCAATTCCAAGTCAATCAAATGAATGATTATATCACTCTCCTCCAAACCAGAGCCTCTCTCTCTCTCTCTCTCTCTCTCTCTCTCTCTCTCTCTCTCTCTCTCTCTCGCCACTCTAAAGGACTCATCTTGTCACTGTTTTTGAATCAAGATCGAAGAGTGCCAAAAGGAAGTATTAGAAGCCAGAAAAATACTGGTAGAAGCCGAGAAAGCGTTATCCATGACCTCTGACCAAAATCACGAGAGGTGGGAGTCCCTTAAAGCCGCTCAGTATCCGCCTTGGTGGGGACACTTGTTGCCGCCCCATCTATCTCGATCAATTGACGTCAGTCCTCAACTGTTGCTCCACTTAGGAACCACCTTTGCTAGTTGTGCATTGTTTGGAGTTACATTCGAGATCTGTTGTCAGCGAGACTTGGACAATATTGACTTAAAAGCGCGCTGCGCCGCTTTGCCTTCGTTAAAGGTAACATTACCCGTACATAAAAGTCTAGTTTTATAAGACTTGCAAGCTATACTATTTCTCTTCTCCCAACTAATATCCTCTACTTCACAGGACTCGCTACATTAAATGGATCATCACCTCTGGAACTTACGTCTGCAAGCCTCCCCTCGCATGCTCTGGATGCCACTTTCTTTGTGTCTCAGGATCTCTTGATATTTGTCTTCGCCGCTGTTTCTCTAGACTTCTGCTTTAAGACTAGAATTGTAATCCATTTCCCTATCAAAATGCTAGAATGACACAACTCCACCACCAATTGTAATAGCAAAGAAAATGTGTGAAAATGTTGGCGAGCAAGATTCTGAAACAGTGAAAATATTTGACAGTTTAGGAGGCAGCATTCCCTTTAATAACCCTAATCCTAAATCCTAATCCTAATCCTAAACCGGGGGTGTTTGGTTCACTTAAAAAAGGTATGAGGTATGGGTTTGAAATAAGCCAAACCCATGTGTTTGTTTGAGATTTTTGAGGGTTTCATACCCATACCTCAAACCCATGAGGTATGGGTTTCTCATACCCAAGGAGGGGGGTAGGTATGAGATTGAGATTGATTCCCATGGAATCATCTTAAATTCAACAAAAATATGAAAAAAAGATATAATATAATGTAAAATGATTTTAGTATATATGTAAATGACCATCCTGCCCCTCACTTCCTAAACCTATAAACCTATAAACTGGTAACAGTGTCCCCAACTATTTGCTTCCCTTTCTATAACTAGTTGTTGGACCGTGCGCTAGCGCGCACGGTCCCCCAATGCGGGTTGCTTTGCTAGGGCCGTTTGTACGTAGATTTTGCGCCTAATATGTGCGGTGGTTGACTCCTCCATTTCTTATTTTCAATCCTTCATTCTACTTTTATTCTCCTTAATCACTACTTCTATTTTCTTTTCTCAACAAATTTCTTTTCGCCTCATCTTCTCTTTCCCTTTTCCCTACCACTTTGTCTCCTCCTCACTAATACTTATTTCCCTCTCATTTTTCTCCTGCCTCTTCACTCCTTACCATTCATAATACTTCTCTTACATCATTGCCTCGTATTTCCTTAGTATATTTTTCCTCTTACTCTTTTCCATCGATTCATATCTACATTACTCTTATTTTATTTTCATTTCTCATCATCTCTATTTTTTTGTTCTTACTCCTTATAATAACGCAACTTTACCAAAATGTCTTAGCCTAACTGTTTAAGACAGGTATTCTGGGCGATAGGTCCCAGGTTCGAACCCCCCTCCCCCTTATTGTAATGCGACTAAGTGCGTTTTTCGATTGACCAAAAAAAAAATAACGCAAATTTCTCTTCCTCTTTCCTTACTCCTCATACTACTGTTATTTCCACTTTAACTTTTTGTTTTCTTTCTCATTATATTTTTCCTCGTCTCCTCTACTATTACTATATTTTTCCTCATTTTCTCTGTGACTATATACTTACTCATTTCCCTCATTACATATTTCCTTATCTGTGAATAAGCTCACCACATGTAAGGTCCCACATCGACGAAACTAAAAGAGATTTGAGTACTATATAAGATAAGGGGTTACTCCTTCCATAGCCAATTGGTTTTGGGATGGAACCTCCTTCGATTTATGAAGTGGTCAACTCTCTCGACGGGCGTGGCCCAGGCGCAATGCATGAATCTAACATTAAAACATCTTCGTGCCTCATTATTCATTACCCCTGGTAATAGTCTTTTTCTTTTCATTAATATTTTGCATCTTCTTTCGTTACCCCTCAAATACTGCTATTATAACCCTCATTCCTGATAATATTTTCATTTTCAACATTTCTCCTCGTTTATGTTCGTTTTACTCATATTTATCTAATTCTCTATCCACCACCACCACCTCCAAATCCATCTCATCATACTTCAATCTATTACTTTTTTCTTACTCGTTTCCCCCATTCTTTATATTGTTTTACCCTTCATGGTACTGGTACTTTTTTTTTTTTCACCTCTTACTCTTTTGCCTTTTCAGTCTTACCCTTATAATACTCTAATTTCTCTTTACCCCTAGTAATACTCTTACTCTCGTTATTCTTTTTATTTTTCTTATTAAGCATGTTATACTTCACTTAACTTCTCACTTACTCGGTTACTCCTCTCTATTTTCTTTCATTTTCATGCTCCTTAGTTACCATCTTCCTAAGCATCTTAATTCCTCTTTTCTCCTAATGTGTTTCTTTCCGACATACTTATCCTCGCTTTAACTCGTCTTACTCATATTACCCCGATTCTCTATACTCCTTTTGCTCTTTTTCCTTCTCCTCCTCGTCATACTACTCTCTATGACCTTTTTTCTCTTTCATTTCTTCCTCATACACCCCCTCTCGATTATCCTCCATTCTTTATTTTCTTATCTCTTTCTTATTTCCTTACTCCTCAACCTATTGTTATTCCTTTCATTTTTTTAGTTTTCTTTCTCATTATATTTTCCCTCTTGGGCATGTTGTCCTCACTTAAGCCTAAAAGTACAAAAAATTGTTATTAAGATGGTGGGTAGAATCTCTTATAAAGATATCAAATCCTCTTAAATCCCTCGATGTGGGATATCCAACCTCATGGGGTGTTACACACTGTAATACATTTTTTTTTCTTAACCCTTCCCTCATTTTTTCCTACCTCTCTTCTTGATACTACACGTAGCCTTGTTTCCTAATTCACTTTCATTTCACTGTCAGCTCTTGTTTCCTTAGCCATCATTTGTTTACTCTTCCGCTTCTTATTTCTTTACCCATCATAATTTTATTATTCATTTTATTCATTCATTTTTCCTTCCTCCGCGGAATTCACCTCGTTTACTCATTTCCTACTCTTAATCCTATCATTTCTTTTCACCTTCCTCCAATTTTTTTTATTACATCTCTTATTGTTCCGACTCTTTATTCTTTACCCCTTATAATACTCTTATAGTCTTATTCCCATTATTCTTTCTAGTTTTGGTCCTAAGCATTTTATACCTCATCTAATACTCGTTCTTCGTTATTTACTCTTCAGCCTCTTCTTTCCTTACCCTTCATGTACCACTTTTACAGCCCTGATCCATAATGTTTTCCTTTTGATCAATATTTCCTCCCCTTCGCTCGTCTAACTAAAATTTTCCCGATTCCATATCCTCTTCCTCCACCTCCTCCCCCCTCTTTTTAATTACATTTTTTTTTTTTTTAAAAAAAAAAAAAAAAAAAAAAGAAAAAAAAAACTATTCTCTTATCCTTTTAATCAATTTGCTCCCATTTACCTTCGTACTGTCCACTTCATGTTTTGCGTTTGTTTCTCTGTCACCTCTTATTTTTTTAACCCTTACATACTCTTATTCATTTGCTTACTCATCTGTTTTTAATTTCTTACCCGTCATAATACTATTATTCCATTTATTCATTCATTTTCTCTACTCATCGTCATTCACCTTGTTTACTCACTACCTACTCTTTATCCCCTAATTTCTCCTCACCTACCTCCTAAAATTCCTTTTCAGATCATCGTTAATTCCTCTGATTGTTTCTTCTTTACCCCTCATAATACTCTTAATCTCGTTATTTTGTCTATTTTTCTTCCTAAGCATCTTACACATCATCTCATTTCCCTTCACGCACTCTCATTCGTTTCTTTTCATCTTCATGTTCCATACTTACCATTTTCCTCGTGTTTCTCCTCTTGTTCCATAATTACCATTTTCTTTTCGTTTATCTCCGTTATTTTTTTTACCCCTTATAATAACACAAACTCCTCATCTTTCCTCACTCCTCATACTACTATTATTCCCCTATTTTATTTCCTTTTTCAATTGTCAGTATATTTTTTCTCGTATCTTTTACTATTACTGATTTCCCCCCATTTTCGTGCCTACTCTCCTCATTTTCCTCACTACGAATTTGCCTATCACATCTCCTCCCCTTCATCATTCATTACTTCTTGTAATACTCATTTTTCATTCCTTACTCTTCAACCTCTTCTTTCCTTAACCCTCATGTACAACTCGTATAGCCCTTATTCCGAATGTTTTCCTTTTGAACATATTTCTGCTCGACTTTGCTCATCTTATAAATATGTCTCTTATTCTATATCCTCATCTTCCTCCTCTCCATCTCCTTTTAATTCTGTATTCTTTCTCAAAATACTTTTTACTCGCCTCTTTTTCTTTTAATCAGTTTACCCTCATTTATTTTCCTTTTCTCGACTTCCTATTGCGCTTTTATTTCTTTGTGTCCTCGTACTTCTTTAGCCTCAAATAATTTTTTTTTTCATTTGCTTACTCCACTTCTATTTTCTTACCCATCTTAAAACTATTATTCCCCCTTTATTCATTCAATTTTCCTTTTATCAACGTATTTCACTTCGTTTACTTATTTTATCCTCTTTATCCTCTCATTTTTCTTTACCCCTCATAATACTCTTGATAATACTCTTTCTTCTTTACCCCTCATCGCTTATTACTCTAACTCTTTCTTCTTTATCCCTCATAATATTCTTATTTCCGTTATTCTATTTTTTTTCTTCCTAAGCACTTACATCTCATCACATGTGTTCTTACTCACTCCCCTCCAGTTCCTTTCGTCTACATGCTACCTAACATTTTCATGTTGGTTTTACTCTTTCTCCCTCCTACGAATTTCATTTCATTAATCTTTCGTTGTGTATATTCTTTTTTACCCCTTATAATAACACAAACTACTCCTCTTTCCTTAGTCCTTGTACTTCAACTACTCCTTTATTTTTTGGTTTTTATTTGTTAGTATAATTTCCCTCATCTCCTTTACAGTTACTTATTGTTTCCCCATTTTTTCGGTTAGACTCCTATTACTCATTTCATCTACTACCTATTTTCTAATCACACCTCCTCTGCCTCACCATTCATAACCATTGTTGTAATGTTCTTCGTTTGTTCCTTAAACTTCTGTCTTTGATTTCTTTACCCCTCGTATACTTCTTATTTCCTTACCTGACATAATACTATTATTCCATTTATTCCTTCATTTTTCTTTTCTCGGCGTATTTCACCTCGTTTACTCATTTCCTACTCTTTATCCCCTCAAATATCCTCACATTCCTCCTAATATTCATATTTATATCATCGATCATTGCTTCGACTTATTTTTTTCCTCGTCTACTCTACTATTACGTATTTTCCCCGATCTTCTCGTATACTCTCCTTGTACACATTTTTCTTACTACCTATTTCCTTATCACATCTCTTACGTCTCATCATTCTTTACCCCTTGTAATATTTTTTTTTTATATCTTAATCATGTGCCGCTTATTTCCTTACCCCTCAAATATTGCTCATATAACCCTCATTTCTAATGTTTTATTTTGAAGAATGAGGGTACTTCTATAAAATCCTTTGAGTAGAATTTCCTTTTATCAGACAGCTACAACCCCACAATATTATATGTTGAACAATATTTTCAACAACGGACTAATTTCTCAAATCGATCATACTTCAAAGTGCTAAACACTTTAAGTAAAATGTACTAATTTGAGAAGTTTGATATAACTTACAATAGAGAAATTAGTATTAGGGAGATTTATATACATACGTCAAATACAAATATGATTATATGAAATGTGAGAGTTATAAATAGCGCTATAGAAGTCAAATACGAATACTTATATTTAGTAACTAACTAAATAATTGTGAGATTTATATGCATACGTCAAATACAAAAATGAAATGTAAAACACCAAATTATATACTCGGTAAGTCTTTCACCGTAGTGAAAGACTACCTTGATAATATGAAAACCTTTCTTTAGTTCATTTTAAATTTCAATTACGAATCGATGTAACATTTGAAAATTGAAATCTTATAGAAAGACAAGGTAGGTATTTCATTTTCATTTTATATTTCAATTGTATGTGTTAATTATTTTATCTCTGGACAAATAGTTAATTTAGTTTAAGCTAACAAAGAAATTATGGAAAACAGAACTATATTTTAAACAAAAGTATAGAGTTAAAATAGAGCTTAAATTTTAACTCACAAAAATAAATTGTTTAAAATCATAGAGGACCCCAAACGTGCAATTCCAAATGTCCAAGGATTCTTAACTAAAACCGGTCATAAGATGTAAATGATAGATTGTTTACACAATATTAAATATTTGTAAACATATACAGACCGACACCTTCGCTCCTTAAACTGGACTTGACGGTTATTTCAATATGATTTCTTGATTGCCTCTCAATATGTGCTTCAACCCAAATCAAAGGCTTCACCTGGTCCAAAACAATTTCGAAGCTTTAATGTAAAGAAACCTTACAAAGGGCTGCAGAAGAAGAGAAAGAGGAAATGGACCTGAGTATTGAGTCTGCACGTCATCAAATAAAAAGCTCCATTAGGGGGCAAGTACATTATTCAATTGGCAATTGGCAATTGGCAATTCAAATGATCTCATAGAAATTATCACCAATACAATGGATGTATCACTATTTTTTTTTCTCTACGCATTGATTAGACTAAGTTCATGTGTGTTTCTAGGTAATTTATTTTGTTGAATTTGTGGTTCACTTTGGCCTGAACTTTGACTCGGTAATATTTTGTCAGAAATTTAGCATTTTTTCTTTAATTTAAAGATTTGGTGTTATTTTGCATTTTTGCTTCTATCACTTCAAACCGGCTAGATCGCTTCCTAAAATTTGATGTTCAAATTTGTTGTTTTACGTCTAATGATCTTAGTTATGCCTAAATATTATCTAATAATCACCTTTTTACATTTACAAAGAAATCCACACAAAAGAAAACCTAATGTCAAGTTCTAACGACGACAGCAAGCAAAAACTAAGCACGCTAATCATGTTTCTCAACAAGCCAAACTTAGCATGCCAATCAAGTTGTCAACAAACCAAATATCTCTATCATTTCTACTATGATAAAACCATAAAATTCTCAACCAAATGACATCGTAATTAGTAACAAAATTTTACTCGCAAATGATATATGGCATCACCTACAACATGTGTCTTTGCAAAGGAAACCAACCTAGTTGTTTTCAGTGAAGTCTTTCCTCAACCTAGTTGTTTTCAGTGAAGTCTGCAACCTTAGTACCTACAGATTACTGACCCCTTCTGTACCCTGGAGAAAACATTAAACAGCTCAATCTGTGAAAAAAACATTAAACAACTCAATCTGATTGAAAATGAAAATGAATGAACAGATTCCATTCCGATTTGGATTCGAAGCCAGGAAGAAATATAATGAATTGACGGTGAACTTTGTTCTGATGATCAGAAATGATTATTCAGTTGTAGTGTTCTTATACAGTTTATTCTTAACCTATCTGGTCTTGTTTAGTCCTAAATATGCATAATTTCACACCAGGATATCAAATCTGTTAAATTCAAAAGTAAAGAAAATGTATCATGACAATATGCAAAAATTAAAGTTTCGGAAGCACAAAACTATCAATAATTTATGGAGAAAAGATGACTTCCAAATGTTAGAAAGAAACTGGTATTGGTGATAGGAAAAGAGTAAGCCTTAAAATTCATAAAGGAAACATGAACCAATGTAGATGACTGAAGATGTTCATATGCCAACATAAGAGGAGCAAAACTTGGAAAATACAGGAGCCATCACAGGAGATTCCCATCAGAAAAAAGATTCGAAGCTCTGGAAACCGTACTTAAGGTATCATAAGTCATACAACATGATGATCACAGCAATAGTCTGGTATTGAGCTCCGCCTGTTCATATTTGCGGATCACAGCTCTAATACGATAATTCCTTATTAGAACTACTCTTTTCAGCTATCTATTTTAAGGTATTCTGAAGCAGAGATCACACCTGGAAATCCGGAAGCATTCCTGTATAAAAGACAAACACCAGACTTGCAGCTGCTCCAATGGTTGTAAGTATTATTCTCGTTCCATCATCTGGTAAGTTATAGTCTCTCGGAGGGGCTCGCATTCCTATAAAACCATGACTACAATCAGTTTTTTGTCACCAAACAACCTTAAAATCAAATTCCCAAGGGTCGACAACGCTATGTATCTTAGCATCCAATATCGCAAGTGAAACTCAAGAAAGAGGGCAATAAACATGACAACTAAAATATAAGCATTTTCCCGTTTCTTAACAAAGAAGCTGAGGCGTACCTAACTTGAGGATATTGAAACTGTTTAAATACGTATAAAAAGGAAAAGTGACCTAACCATCTTTAGCTAAAACCGCAACAGATATAATAATGTCAAACAAGCTGAGGACCGTTGAAACTTCAAGCCAAATCCTTAGAGCAGATAAATGAGGAATTGCTTCGATAAACCGCGTTGGGTGTTTATGCTGTTAGGTGAAAAATATAACAAGATGAACTGCGCAAGTGCGTACCTCTTTTGGCATCAAGGGGCAATTTCGTAATGTTGAAGTCCTCGTACAACATGTAGAACTGATCAATATACCGCTCTTGCATTCTCATTCTTGCTTTGAGCAGCTTAGAATCGACAACTAAAACCCAAAATGCCAGCAATGGACAGTCAGATAAACTGATGCTGACTTAGTCATAAAACTCCAACGAAACATATATCCGTAAGTAGTCGGAAGTACCTTCATCGTCAAATAGCACTTAGTTAATGATGATATTGTGAGTATCTATCTCGAATTTCGCAAGTTCCTGAACCAATCTTTCCGTTTCATAAAGAAAAAGGAATTCGGGAATGCACACACAGAAAAACGTTGTCAAGTCCTGCAAAACCAACACCACGAGCGTAAAGACATCTGTTCGCATAATAGACCTTATCGTTCTATGAAGTAAACAGATAATGGTTTTCTGCAGTTCATAGACGATTGGCAGCTCTGAACATCTGTAGTAGATTCGACAAAATAGAAACGAAAAACAAGGGTGGAGTTACGGGATCTCTGAACTGCTGGTTTACTTGTTCGATTACATGTTTCATGCCCTCAAGATGGCCAAGGATAGCATCTTCTCCAAACTCATCTTTAACGCCAAAATATACGAGTCATCTGTAAAATTTTGACAACCGTCAAAACTCGTTAAAATTCTAGCATAGGGGGGCTTGTATGACCATGAGTCCATGACGCTAGAAGTCATAAACTAAACTTATAGGATTTCATACATAGAAGATATCTATACCTGGCTTAATAAACCCCCGAATTTATTCTCTAATGTCACAAGTTTCGTAAGTCCCTTTTCCAATGTGGAAGGGAATTGCAAAAATTGGACTGTGTGTCCAGTTGGAGCTGTATCAAACACGATCACGGAATAATCAATCGTTTGAACTCTGAACCAATCTAAGGAAAAAGAAACACAAAATTACAAGCTTCCAAATTAGGTTAATGATAAAAGTCATGAACAAGCAGAAATAGCAACGAACCCTTGTTCGAGGAAACACATTCCAAAAGCATATACGGAGTATGTTTTTACTTGAGCATTTCAACAAAACTCATGGCTTCATCGATCCCAGGAATTGCATTCGCCAACTCGGATACAAAATTGTCTTGTCCCTCCCCTGCTAGGTCGTCGTTAAAGTACAATTCTCATTAGTTTTCATTTTGGCGGTATCTAGTTTCTAGCCTCAGATCCCGACAATCGTAAACCTAATTCCTAAATAGAACTGCAAATAAAGCTGATGAACAGGTGCACTTCTAACAGCCTTCAATACTTCATATATAACGGAAGCAGTTGTACGCGCAATAATTAGGTTCTCGCTGCAAAATAGTAGACGAATAACCTACAGACCATTAAATTAAAATCAAACTAATAGAAATCAACAACGCTAACATCTAACAGCCAGAGATACAATTTAAAGCAAGACTCTAATCACTAACCTAAACAGAGCATAGCGTAAACTAAATGGCAAACAAGCTTAAATTAACAGACCAACCAAATTCCCCTAACCCAGTTCACGAAATCAAAGACATGAATCAATTCAACAAAATTAACACACTCATCATACAACAAAGATGTAAATTTTAACCGATTCACAAACCAAACAAATTTTTCTCGAAACCTAACACAATTTACCCCAAACCCAGTTCACAAAACCGAAAAATGCAATCAATTCAACCAAATTGAAACACTAATCCAACAACAAAGATCAAAACTTGATCAGAAGCCAACCAAAGTCCCTCCAAAACCAGCTGGTGTAACCGAAATCGCAATCAATTGAACCCAATTAAACACTAACCAAAGTATTAGGCATAAAGAACTTGGAAAACATAGCCTCAAATGGAAGTCTGAACAAAACCTTGGTCTGGGTTTTCAGTGGCAGTGATGTATAGGCCATTGGTGGAAGAATCAGCCAAAACCTCAACCCTTTTTTCTATTTATATGGTTTTTCAATTTAGACGCTGGAGTGAGGATAAAGAATCGGTGTATCGTTGGAGTGACAGCTGCAAGAACAAAAACAACAAAGTGTGGCATGAGTTAGAATCACAGCAATAGACGGCGAATGGTAAATCCATCACAGTACTTGTTACCACTTACCACCTAAAACTTGCCTCTAAAGGAAAGTAAATTAGCTTCCGCTTTCAATTTAGGCACCTTTTCAACCTACAGTTTGATGGTTAGATATATTGACAATCAGTAAGCAGAAAGACCTGTCTGTAAGCAGCTGATCCCTGGAAGAAAAAGCGCCAAATATTAAAACCGAGATCAAATAGTGTACAAAGGTTGTGAGTTGTGGCCGAATATCTTTCAGTGAGGTGGGACGATTTAAACCAGACATGATACTCGTCACAGCTGTAAAGAAAAGTCATAGAATAATATTGCAGAACCGTTTTTTTTTAAGGTTATTGTCAGTTTGTAAAACAAAAGAGCATGTGTGTTAATAAGAACATAACCACAATAAGCGGAACAACTTACGACAAAAGCTGTAATGACGAGGTATTCGACTAACCTTCCCATTATTTGTTCATCCGATACAACAAAGCGAAACATGTAATATTTAACGCTTATAACTCAAAAAACTGGTCAAAAACTCACAGAAACATGTACACAACGACAGTATAATTGACAGACATCCATAGGCGCAAATAGAGAATTGAAAGACTTACATAAAAGTGGATTGAAAGACTCAACAAATTGAGTTCATTTCACTGAAACATATCATCCAACTTGTGTTTATATGCAGCTAATCTTTGCAGCAGAAATAATATAGTAAAAATCAATTAAGAGACAAGCGTTCTAGACTTTCTAGACTCAACAGAAGGACAAGCCTAACGCAATGATGAGTAACTTTTTTTTTAAGGTAAGTGCATTGTACGAATCCTGGTTTTAACCGGCACCGTGCCATGCTCTGTAGGGAGTTGCTGGGTATCGGTTCCTAGATGGGGTGTGTGGGTGGGTGGGGGGGTGTCCCGACACCTGCAGGTTGACTGTTTGATTAATACGGGTACAAAGCAGGGGACCGCGTAATCAATATTTTAGCACAACGCACATAAGCAGCAACAACACGAGCATCACGAAAGAACCTGGCCAGATGCTGCATGAGTCTGCGATAGGCATCTCTTGAAGAGCAGATCGAATAAAAACATTCATCCGCTCCCTCAATTTAGCATCATTCATAAATATATATCTCAATAAAAGCCTCAGCTCACGGTCTATCATCAAATCGCCAATGATTGAGTCTGAAAATTGTGACAGAGAATTAAGCGGAGATTAGTTAGATCAAGAAAACGGCGGGAACAAAGGGAAAGCAGTAATTTAAGCGCTAACAAAGGAGCAGGTTGAAGACGACGAATATTTGAGATTTTCAACCAAAAATACGTATGGAAAAAGGATAAATCAGACGTACGGAGCCATGTGCATGTCCTTTGTTTTCAGCAACTCTTGCAACAAGAGACGGAGCGAAGTCAGCGTGCCATCACTTTAAATAAGAAGTTATTGCATGACTGCCAAACACTTTAGAGTTGACAGCAGGAAACTAACATTAAGATTGTACATTATAATATCACTTCTGATCCTTCCTTGATATCTGCAGCTTTGGATCTGTCGGCAGAATCCGACAAGCAGATAGCGATTCTCCAAGACGAGGTATTACGTCTTTTTGGTTGAAAATCTCAAATATTGGTCATCTTCAACCTGCTCCTTTGTTAGCGCTTGAATTACTGCTTACCCTTTGTTCTTACCGTTTTATTGGTCTAATTAGATAAATTTGGACAAAATTAGCCAAAATAATTTACGATACGGTGTCCCGGGGCCCATACTCTCCAACATACATCCGCCAATGGTAACATCAAAGGGTCTAATACTCAGTAATTATACGGGACGCTGCCATTTTTTGAACCCACAAATGTCACAAGTAAATCATCAAAATGAAATTAATAAGTGCGTCTTTGATTGAGAATTGTGCTGCAAAAGAAGCTTTCTTCTCATTATTAATTTGATTGATTTCAACATTTTCTAGGTTAAGAATCATTCCACTAAACAAATACTCGTACATGCAAAGAACAATATTCAAGAGTCAGAAGTGATATTCATTTGCTCAAACTGGTCAAATAAATCCGTACTATTGTGTGATACCTTGTTAAGAACAACTTCAATGCTTTATGCTAGAGCGCCTCGGTAAGCTGAAATCAAGAAGACGATTACTCTGAATTAAAAAGTTGGTGGGAAAATGGTAGAACGCATCGTATACTTCGTTGTTGAATCCTAAATTTGAAGAGTTTCCATGAGAAATCACAATTGTCGCAAATCAACCCAAATCCATAAAACCGAATAAAATTCTACTCCAAGTAATTCTAAATTCCAGATTTCCAACAATCAATCGTAAACAAACCCAGAAATTGATCAACTCAAACACACAACAATATAAAACTAACACATTCACACCTCAATACCAACATTAAAAACATCAAACAAATTTCCCTAAAAATAAAAAGCTCAAAACATACCAAAAATCACATGAATGTGGAGTTTACTGAAACTGCGAGGTTTCTAAATCATCTAAATTGACAATTTGAAGAACGGAGGACGAGATTCGTAAACAGGGTACAGAATACGACAAATTAAAACCTGAAATCAAAAGGAAAAACCCAAAATCGAAAGAAATAACCGAGGAAAAATACTCACCAGGCTGCCATTAGAACACGACAAATCAAACCTTAATCGAAGATCAATACCCACAGGGCCAGAATACCATCATTCGTAACCGTTAGGTTTAAAAAAACCTGCAATTGAATAATAATTCACCCGAAAATCAAATTCTTAATCTCTCTAAGGTATTTCTCTCCCCTAAAATGCTTGCTCTTCAATAAAATGGGCTGAATAACATGCAAAAATGATGTGGTTAAGAATTGAAAAGGTTATAGAAGGATTGGGGGTATAGCGTAAAGTAGGGGAGAAGAGTGAGCAAAAGAATGGGTCAACTGATGAGGAGTGATGACTGAGGAGGGTTTTCATAGAAAACGTGTGGGTTTGGGGAGGGAAAATAGTGTCTTGCAGGAAAAGGGGTAAAGGCAACTAATTCAGCTGGAAAAGGACGAAGGTTACCAAACAATGGTTTGTTTACTGTTTAGGAATAGTTTAGTCACATCAAAAACTTCTTGTTTTTTAGGAAGTATAGATTCACTTCCAACTCCCTTCCACTTTCAGCCATACCTCCTCACTTCTGCCATGCTCCATTTCCCGGCTATTACTCTCAACCACAAATTACTCCCATATATTCATATTACTCCCATATATTCTACTCCCAAACACTTCCTCCCCCGTTTAATTAATTTGTTCATTCATTTTCGATTCAATAACCTTCAGTTTTTGTTTGCTAATTTTTGTTTGATTGTTGCTATACCAGGTTAATCTGTGGTATTTTGGTAGGTGTTTGATTTATAAGTGTTTTCTCCATGTATAATACATGTTTGTTGAAATGCATCAGTGGCTCGATTGTAATGTTTGGTTTCATTTATTCGCTCGGTTGTTAGATTTCTCAATTATGGTTTCATTTGTTGGCTCGGTTGCTAGATTTCTCAAATATTAGTCGGTAAAAAGCCGGACAAGAAGGCGACAAGAGTGGCTGTGGTGAACGTGACAGCAACAGAGCTGCGGGCGATAAGAGTAGCTGTTGGAGTATAATACCCACATGTGAGTGTCCCACATCGATTGTGGAAGAGAGTTTGGTGTGGTTTATAAAGTCTAAGAGTTCTCCTCTCATTGCCAATTGGTTTTGAGAAATGTGGACACCCTTAGACTTGTAAACCGGGCTCGCACTCTTCCACTCGGGTTTGGCCAGGCCCGTTACATGATTCTAACATGGTATCAGAGCCCGGGTTCGCCCTGGGTTCGATAAAGTTTAAACTGGTCCTGAAAAATATGCCACCGGGGGAGGTCCTCTTTGAGGGTTTGTTGAATATCACTCCGAGTGCGCTCACATGGTTTCGCCCTGGGTTTTCGAAAAAATATGCCAAAAGTTTCTGCCTTTTCTTTTATTTAGTTACAACGTGGGTTTTTTTATATTGAATTTATGAGTTTTTGAGCTTATAGTGTGAATTATTATTTATGTTTGAGTTTCAAGATTCAATCTTTGTGATTTTAATTCAGCTGTTAATTGACAGCAGCAGGTCCACTTTCGTTTCCTGGCCGAATCATGATGAGTCGGTTATTGAGTCGACAAGGCACCGAGACAGTGGTCAATTTTTTTTATTGTTTGGAGTGAAGACGGTAAAATTTTTGATTATATGCTTACTTGTATAAAAATAGTCGATGAATTGAATCATATGTTTGATTTAGTGAATTTAATTGTTTTATGTTTGAGTTCCATTTGCCGTATATAAGTTTTGATACTTCTCCGCTGTTGATAAGGTTTGATTTTAGTTAACACGTAAAATATAAAGGTCAGGAAGATGGACTTTATTGTCGATGCCCAGTTTCATCATTACGGTGTATGGTCCTATATCTCTGTCAAGGTTGTGGAGTTATACTCTATTTATAACAGATCACTGTAACTGATTATTAGATATTATTATTTACAGGTGAATATAGTGTATGAGGATGGCAGACCTGTGGATGCCAAGGGCGTGGGTAGAAAAATCCTTGATCGAGTTCATGACACTTACAACACTGAGCTGGCTGGGTAGGATTTCGCATACAACGGTGAAAACAGCTTGTTAAGTTGAAGTTTACTGTTGTTCTGAAGGAAGTAACTTCAGCTAGGTAGAGAAGCACGAAGTCATAACACTTTATTATAAACTGAGGACAAAAATTTATGCTAAGTATCTATTGGTGCATGTATATTAAGCTTGTTTTTTTGTGTTACAGAACCTATGGGAACGTTAGGCCTGAAGCGCAAAAGAATGAGGGCGACAAGAAGAGATCACTCCGCCCATACCAGCTAAAAACTTTCAAAGTTGAATTTAGCTTTGGTATCCGCGGACAGGAAAATGAGAACAGTCAAGAAGCTGTTCGAGTTCTCGATATTATCTTGAGGCAGCATGCAGCGAGACAGTGAGATCTTAAATGATAGTTTCTTTTTAGTCTTTGAATTTTTCTGGGTGTCTTTTTCTTAGTTCATTGTTGTTCCTACAGGGGCTGCTTGTTGGTTCGGCAATCCTTTTTCCTTAACGACCCCAAGAACTTTGCTGAGTTTGGAGGGGGTGTTCTCGGTTGTTGTGGGTTTCATTCCTCCTTTAGAGGAACACAGTCTGGCTTATCACTGAACATTGGTGAGTAAATCAAATATGTGATTTTCTTCATAGTGTATAATTTACCTGAACCGCACTGATTAATGTGGGAGTCTTATGCAGACGTGTCTACTGCGATGATCTTCCAGCCAGGGCCTGTGGTGGACTTTTTAATCGCTGACCAGAATGTTGGAGACCCCTACTCTATTGACTGGGCCAAGGTATCAAAGTTGTTGTCTTCAGATACAGGTTTATTGATCATTTGATCGTATTTGCATGAAACTTTTTGACATCCTCCAAAATGAATCTTGATGTATGTGATTGGCTGGTTTACTTGTGATTTTAGGATGTTCTCACTGGTGAAGCAAGTCTAAGATTGTCATTTCATATAAATTTTCTCTGAAGCAACGCCGTGGGGAAGATAATGTTGAAGTCGAACTTGTTGAATTACTGTCTACGACAACTTTGTCAACACACGTGGCATTGATTTGCGTAACTCACCTGATTTGCCTTGTACCAATGTTGGGAAGCCTAAGCGCCCAACCTACTTATCGTTGGAAGTGAGGTTTAGGTAGTAACCAGTAGTGTGTGATGGATTTACCATTCTTCATCTATTGCTGTGATTCTAACTCATGACACACCTTGTTGTTTTGCTCCTACAACTCTGTTCACTGGTCTCACTCCAACGATACACCAAATCTTTATCCTCACTCCAGCATATGAATAGAAAAACCATATAAACTGAAAAACCGCTGAGGTTTTGGCTGAATCTTACACCGATGGCCTATACATCATTGCCATAAAATCCCAGACCAAGTTTTTTGTTAGTTTTTCATTTGAGGCTATGTTTTACGACTAATACTTTGGTTCTATATTTTTTTCTCCCGAGATTCATAGCTTTCCCTGTACCACAGACGTCAGGGGAAGTCAGCATCGCAGCCACGGCCATTTAACTCGCAAAGGTAATACACGCACAACTTGCAAATTTCATAGAAAACCATCTGTAATGTCAGTTTCCCATTTCTTGCGAAAAAACTCGCAGACAAGTATTATTATGGTAACTACGAACTCGGGCGACATAGTACACCACGACTTGTACATCTTACTAGATATTGTTTTCCTTTCTTTTGGATTGAATGGCTTTTATGAGATGATGAACTTGGAATACGTATCAACATCGCGTGGTTTAGTTTTTGGCAATTAAAAGGGTAATTTTGAATGCTAATTATCACAGATTTTTTGAGCAGGAAAAAATAAACTAATTTTCTACTTTGGCGTTATTTGTTGTCTTTTGGGTCTAACGATCGTAGTAAAGGTTTGCTGTAAATGTCGTGGTTCGTAGTGGAATATGAATCGGCATATGAGGTTGGCCAACCGTGTTTTGTGCAGTTTCATGGCTGAAGGAGGCTTTGCTCCGCTTTAGCTTACTTTCATATCCTTCAAATGAAAGCAACGAGGAAGACAAACAAGGTACAAATCTTCTTTCATAACAATAATCTCAAAGGCTTTAAAGTGATGACATGGACAAACCTCAGAGATTTTAGATTTTGATGCCTAAAAATAAATAATAGTTATTGGTGGAATTCCTTGTTATATGTATGGCTTTGCTTTGAGACCTTTTTTAGTATCATTTACGAGTTTATCCATCTGAAATATATGCAGGAAGTAGATACCTTCGAAGATAAATTGTTGGTATTTAACTGTGTGATACGAAGGTCACATTAAGTTAAGTTATCAGCATTAAGGACGTGGCTGTACCCATCATATATGTCATGTTACTTGCTTGTCAACAGTGAATTTCTTGAGGTAGTTTAACGTAGCTTTTCTTTTCTTTACATCTAATTTCAATGTTCATTTCTCATGATACACACATAGTTGTGATTGCTGGTAGATTTTAGAAAGTTAATCCATTATGACAAACCTTTCTTGAAAAACTGTAAATTATTAAATTAAGTAGAAAATCGACAAGTTGTTGGAAATTGGAATTAAAAGTGCTTCGGGGAAGATTTAAATTTGTTTCTTACCTTTGAGTTACACCTGCAGGAATTCAGAGATTTATAGGCGTTTTGCCAATGGTTTGAAGTTGTTTCTTAGTTAGTACCGTAGATTTTAAAAAGGCGGGAGTGGTGGCGATTGCGGAGGTCAGCCTGTCCTCCAATGGATTTTTCCAACCTACCATTTTTAAAATATATACTGGGAATTTGTGCTTTGTGCTCAATGGCATGTATCTCCCTCATTAGTTATTTTGGGTGCTGGGATGAATGCAACTTACATAGATTGGGTGTCGGGTTGATTTAAGTTCTCACAGTTACGTGCTTATTGTACGTTGTTTGTCCCTACAGGTGAACGAGAATTCTTGCAAGGGTATGGTACTGATGTCAATAGCTTTTCCGTCCTTATGCATGGTACCTCTATCTTCCTGTGGTTGCTTCAAATTTGAGTGTTGCTAGCTACCTTTACCTTCGAGCTTTGGAATACACAATACACTATGCTGTAACCAACTACATGTTCTCTCAGAAGCAAGCGAACTGCGCCTGATATGCCCGGGAGACATATTTTACGTTTTAACCATAAAGTCTTTCCCATCAATTTTGTAATACCTGCGAAATTCTCAAGGGTTGTGGCATTTTGCATTTTGTGTCTAAAACTTCCGTCAATTGTTGTACTTCCGTTACTCCTTCGAATTCATTCGCGCCATATGTTGTAGATATACACCTTGTTACCGTAAATCCCCAGAATGAAATTTCGATTCATTTGCGTCCAAACTAAATTATTTGGTCCTGTTGTAGATATATACCTTGTTACCGTAAATCCCCAGAATGAAATTTCGATTCATTTGCGTCCAAACTAAATTATTTGGTCCTCTTTACAAATCTCAAATTGTGCACAGTATTTCATTACTTTGCATTTCCAGAATCTTTGGGGCGCTTTTAGGTTCTTCGCGACTGTTAGCTTGGTTGACTCATGGTACTAAATTATTGAGATAACATTTAGAGAGTGTAGGTTGCGGAGAAAAAAAACATCAAGAAACTCAACAAAAAAATTACACTCGGCATTTCAGGAGTCCATCGATATTTAAAAAAAAAAAAAAAAAAAATTATATACATATAATCCAATTAATTGACTATACATTTACAATCAAGCATAACCTAAAACTGCTGACAAATTATTATGTAATTTAATCGAAAATAAAATTTTGTTTTTTTTTTTTGTGTATATTGTGGTAAATTTATAAAAAGATTAATCATAAAATACATTTTATTATTTTTCGAATTTTGTGAAAATATTCAAATTTGATGACAGAGGAAATCGTTAAAAGAATTATAAAAGTAGACACATTTAAGGTTTATTGCATTTTACCACAAAAACAGCTCAACACCTTTACCTTTGTTAGTTTGTTGACACATTTAAGATTGAGTGACAAAGGCTGAGCTACGACGACGTAAGGAGGCAAAGACGGAGGCGACGGAGAAATGAAACTCGCCTGACGGAGGAAAAAGAGTATGAAAAAAAAAAAAAAAAAAGTTGTGTGAGAATTTGAATTGTAGTGAGTCGCTTGAGAATTATAAAAATAGAGGTCGACATTATATTTAAATTTGAGGGGTGAGGAAGAGTAGCAAGATGAATAAGAATGAAATGAGAGTACTACTACGAGTAAAAATGGTAAAAGAGTCGTGCATGAGAAGAAAAATGATACACGGAAAGATAACAACTATTCCGTATTATGCAAAACATTAAACTCACAATCATACACACTATGCATTTACTGGACAGTCGAATAGTAGCTCCAACATTAGGAGTTGTTCTCCAGTTTAAGTCACACAATCAAAATCATCCATCAAGTCATCATGCTTTAACTGCATTTGTCGAACAACAATTCAATGGCATACAAATTTAATCGCAACAAAGACCCCAAACATCACCCGCATTGGGAACCGCGCGCGCTAGCGCGGGGTCCAACAACTAGTAATAATAATAAAGTTCAAATGAGAAACCAAACAATCAAGAGAAAAGCACCAACAGTAAATAAATATTCCTTTATTCTGGATCAACAAGTCACATAGGAAGTCTAAAACTCGTCTCAAAAACTACACGGCATGAAGATCGTCAACGAAACTGATCAGGCATAACAAGATGGAAGGAACTATGCTACTCCATGAACAATTATCCCCAATTACACATTCCCAACATTGTTCGCTGTAACAGTGGTTGGTTGTATGCTCTCTCACAAGTTTGGTTCCACAAAAAGACTTGCTTGAGGATGCAAGCCTGCTTCTTTCAGAGTCAAAGACAGCTTTTCCGGGCCGTAAACTGTTCGCGGGAAGTTGGAGACTAAGCTATACTTCTCAATAGTTGAGCACTCTAAAGAATCAACATAGTCATATAAAGACTGGATGGTTGCACTGCTGTGAAATTTCCTGTCTTTGCGTTCTCCGGTGGGGAATCGTACCAAGACCTGATATATTGTAAAAGTATTTTGGTTAATGTTACAGAAAATCATGTTTTTTCACTTAATAAACTGAAAGCAAGACAAATAAAGAATGGATACAATGTATACAGAAGTAGACTAAAATATCGATGCCATGATTAAATGAGGAAGCCAAAATATAACCTGAAACTAGAATTGGGATGCGACTTACTTGAGTTACATCAGGTCCTTTCTCTGGTTCAGCGCCCAGAGCAAGAGCTTTTTCCAGTCTCCTACGCACTAAAGCAGCTTCTCTTTCAGCTGCTTCATGTGCTTCTCTTTCACGTGCTTCTTCTTCCTCTTTGCGTTTTCGCTCTTCTTCTGCGCGTTCTCTTTCAAGTCTCTCCTGTTCTTCTATCCTCTGCCTCTCCCTAGCCTGATCCATTGAGAAACAGGAATGAAAAATCTAACAGAAACTGGCACACAATGCAAAGCAATAAGACTCATCAACAGAAACATTTTTTACTGACATGATGTTCGAATCCTCAGAAATTGCACAAAATGCATCAAAAGCTAACCACCACACTTTCCGTCAAGGGAATTCAGCATTGAATCCCAAATAACCCAAATTTAAGAGCAGACCTATCCAACTTTTCTTTCAAACTGCTTCTAGTAACAATCATTTAAAATATTGTAAAGAATACTCCGTATATGATATGGTCCACCATCATTTCAAATCAAGCATGGAATATACTACTCGGTATCCTATTTGAATGTAACTGTAGGGATGTCAATGGGGCGGGTACAAGTCGGTATTGCCCCGCACCCACCCCACTTGGGGTGGGGATGGGTACAGGTTTAGCGGGTGGTGGGGCGGGTATGGATATCAAAATTGTACCCGCCATGGGTAATGGGACGGGGGTGGATTTTGTATACCCGCAAAATACCCGTCTACCCGTTTCATATTATCGTATTTTAAATCATGAAATAGTAATATTATAGTAGTTTTTACCTTTAATTAATGAATAGTTGTTCTAATCTTTATATTATTGTCCTAATCTTTATATTATTGTCCTAAACAAAGGTATTCTAAATTAATTTCATATTATTATAGTTTTAAGGATTAATTATCAATTACAGCCTGATAAAAACACAAATTTGCAAATTACAGCCACATTAAAACTTTTTAATATTTTACAGCCACAAACGGAGCTCCGTTTAGAATTTACAGCCAAAACGGAGCTTCGACACACTTAAATGAATTAAAAACTCAGAAATTCAATTTTGAAGCCTAAATTTCATGTGGCTGGACAAAAATGCCCCTCCCTCTATTATTACATCAAAACCAGTTGCCCCTCCCTCTATATGCTCATAAAATAATTTTCAATCTCAAATTAAAATTAGGGTTCCTCTCTCAATTTTCAATTTGTCGTGAAATTGTAGCCATCATGTCAGACATTAGTTGTGAGTATGCTTACGAAGAGGTGAAGAAATGCTACATTATACCAGCTTCTTCAGCTCTTCTAGAATCTAAATCAAGACCTCTAGCGGGACGATTTCCATGTTGATTAAGAACATCTTCAACCATTGAAACTACATTAAACGACATCGTTTCACTCGACGCCATAATTTCTCACCAAACCAACAATAAATCCAATTAAAAAAGAAAGACCCAAAATTTATAAAAAACCCCCAAATCTTTTCAAAAACCCAGAAATCTAGAAATTCCACTAAAGTGGGAATGTTAAGAAACAATCAAAAATCACACCCAAATCAGTAAATAAACCCAAAATTCTTGTGTTTGCTTCTAAAAATGAGAACAAAACATGAAAATTAATAAAGTAAAAAATAAAAATAAATTGTGGGTGTCAAAATCTTATGTAGTTAGATGATGGTGAAATTGTACAAATATATATGATATGTAAAAACTAAAGCTTGCATGAGAATACTTGTATGAAATGTAAAAGTGGGTTTGATCATGTGTTGAATGATAAGGGGAAGAGAAGGACGAAGAAATGAAAGAAACAGGAGAAGAAAAAAGAGTTGGAAACAATAAAAAAAATTAGAGAGAAGTCAATGAACAAATTAAAGAGAGAAGTCAATAAGTAAATACATCCCACTTAAATGAAGGGTAAAACGGTCAGTTTAATCTATTTTTCGCCGGAAAATGTAGTTGGCTGCAATTTAAAAGAAAAACGACTTTAGTGGCTGTAAAAAAATAAAAAATTTTAATTTGGCTGTAATTCATAAATTTGACTTTTTATGTGGCTGTAATTGACAATTAAGCCTAGTTTTAATAGTCTACCCATTGTGGTTAGTGGGGCGGGTATGGGTTTGGAAACTTCTACCCGTCATGGGTGGTGGGACGGGTATGGGTATAGATTTTTCTTGGTGGGTACGGGTGTGGGGGAACCTATATCCGCCCCCTCCCCGCCCCACCCCAACGACATCTCTAAATGTGAGGAGGAGACTGTCGGAAATATATGATGGGGATATATACAGCTCTTTCACCAGAAAAATGCTCACTCCCCACACTCCACTTTTTTCTTCCATTCCTTCCTAAATATATGGAGATATTTAAATATGGGAAGAACGAAGTAAGGGAGATAATGTTTCTGAAATTATAGTTACTCAATCTGTTTACTGCTTCTGTAAACAAGTTAGCGAAGATTACCACAAACGTGAGACAATTACCACATTGATCCAAAATCTGCTCAAAGCCTCAAACTAATCCCTGTGTTTAGTCTATATAACTATATACGGAGTAGCGCAGAGGAGTTCAATTACGTCACAGACTCACAGAGAGAATGAACATTGGAGTCATTAACAAGCCCCAAGTTGATTACCTGATCAGCTTCCAGTGCAGCCCTATACGCAGCATCTTGTTCCTCCCTCAATCTCATGTTACTTCTTCTTTCCTCAGCTTCAAGCCGGGCCGAGACAAGGACAGGGGCTGTTTCTTCCAGAACTCTCTGAAGTACAGAAACCATTTCCTCCGGGGTTTTAGGGCCCTCTATCTGTAACAGCAAAAAATAGGAAGAAAAACTCATGAGGCTGATAGAAATAAGGAGGTGATTTAAGGAAAGTCAGGATAGCATCTGATCTTGAGAAGTACTCCGTACTACGAAACAAGGACATAAACAGCCACGGGAATTTTAAATAAATATAGTGAATGTAGATTAATACAGCAAAAGTCAAAGTACATATTACTTCTCCAATCCAATAGATAATATACAGTTTGGAAATTTCCCATCTCATATTTAAGAAAATGTATACAACCTATAGGAATGGAGGAAATCTATAACTTGCCAATAGAGAACAAAGAAAGCAAGAAGCCAATTACCATAGCAGGCCCCATTTATGACTATATGGAGAAATTCATTGAAAACTTGATCTAACTAATAAAGCATAGCTCATCTAATTCAAAAATGCAGAAGTCACTATACCAGCAAGATCAGGTTTATGAAGAAGTATTGTTAGTAGATGATGAAGAACATCCTAGGCAACAGAAATCTAGGATCAGGCACATGATAAAATAACAAGAACATGATCAGTCATCTAACTCAAGCATGATATTGAAGTATGGTTTCAGCCACAATATGTGACGGTCGCAGAAGATTGGTATTGGGATGTCATGGCCAAATGGCCGATGCAATCGAAATGTCAAAAATATGCCAAATGTCTTTTGAAAAATGAGAAGATGTGGCCAAATCCCTTTAAAATATTCCTAATACGTTATGACGACCTGGATGTCCATAGAAAAGAACCTGGAGAAGTAAAGCAATGCGTTGATTGGTGGCAGCCATGACAAGGGCACAAAAGGGGAACCTGGAAGCCTTGAAGCTGTTGCTCATCTTGAAACCCTCAGTAGCACGGATGCTACCGCCCCAACAGACAAAGTTATGGTTGACAAAAGCAGACAAGGCTTGGTCGCAGAGGGTGGTCTCACAGAAAAGGGGGGTATCGGGGTGGTCCGGAGAGTGCAAGTAGACGAAAAGAAGCTTATACTCCTGCCTTGACCTCTGGAGGGCATCCATAAAGGCTTCAGCTACGAACATGGGCCTGCTGCTGTGACCGTAATCCCTGTCGAAGGCAGCTACGAATTGGGCGGCCTCAAGGGCGGAGGGAGACCCCTGAAGGAGGGGGTTGTTGTTGTCCTCCCCATGAAGACTACTACTAGGACGGGAAGAGAGGCCGACCACAGAGAGGGAGTAGGAGAGGAGGCCGCCGACAGCCCAGACACCGAGGCCGACAGCGCCAGAGATGAGACCGAGACCACCTGAGAGTACGGAGACGGGGAGAGTGACGAGACGCCAGGCCAAGGTGGGAGGGGGATTAGGAGGAGGATGATGATTAGGAGGAGGAGGATGATGATGATTAGGAGGAGGAGGAGGAGGAGGGTTATTAGGGTTTGATGTGAAGGATGAGATGGCAAGCTCGAGATCCCAGTTGTGGGCTGCAAGGATGTCGTTGCACAACTCCTGGTCTTCCAAACCCGTGATTGCCTGGAAGTATGCCAACTTATCATCAATATCAACATCCACCATCCTTTCTTCAATCAACAACTTCAACCCACTTTCTTTTCTCCTCTTCTTTAATCACTCTCTCCCTTTCTCCTCTTCTTCTTCTTCTTCTTCTTCTTCTTCTTCTTCTTCGACTGCTAGTACTCCTCCAAAATAAATGAATAGAGAGTTGATGTTTGTTTGTTTGTTTGTTTGTTTTAAAAAAGAGTCTTCCCTCTTCCCAGTCTCCCTGTCGGTTTGATCTACTCTTCTCTATCCAATTCAGTTTCTCATTGCCTCTCCTTTCTCCCACACCTACACCCTTCACCTATTCGGCTATTCCCTTTCCCTTTCTTTTTTTTTTAATAAAACAACTCACAAAGTCACCTCATGCTTCCACGTCATTTTGTTGCCACGTCAACTAATAATTTGATAACCTACATCAAAATTGAAAACATTAATCAACCTCCATCTCACTGGCCGACTTTCACTATTCCTAACCCTCCCTTTTATTCACCTCACCCGTGATCACGGCTGTCATTTTTCATCCACAGCCGTCATCACCATTGGAGCCAGGTATTTTTTTTGATTTTCGGCGTAAAGCTTGTACTTTTGTATGTCTCTGTTTGTTGTTTCTTGGAGACAGCGGCGAATTAAGGCTGAGATTAGCGGTGAATTCGGACATTAAATTGATTTGGAATGCTCTAAGAGATTATGATCAAGGGTATTAATTTTAATTGTAGTTTGCAATGATCGAAGTGATAGCTAAAATGGTTTTCAGACGTACTTAAATAAGAAACACTTTTAGTGAAGGATAACATAATGACACTTACGGGCTGCTTGAGAACGATCGAAGTGATAGCTAAAATGGTTTTCAGTCGTGCTTAAATAAGAAACACTTTTAGTGAAGGATAACATAATGACACTTACGGGCTGCTTGAGAACGATCGAAGTGATAGCTAAAATGGTTTTCGGACGTGCTTAAATAAGAAACACTTTTAGTGAAGGATAACATAATGACACTTACGGGCTGCTTGAGAACAAGTACGGAGTATTTTTATATTGATTTTATTTATGTACTTGTATGGAAGTATCGTATCTTTAGAACGTGTATTTTCCGTAATTAAACTCTGAATATGTATTGTTGTCAATGAGCTGTCGTAGCCATGAATTCATTGCAAGTGTGTTCTTGTGAGCGAGCGGACGTAAATGGTCTATGCTTTTAATTAACTATGGAGTAATACAATTCATGTATTGTGGTTAATGCGCTGTCATAGCCATGAATTCATCGCAAGCGTGTTCTTGTGAGCGGGCGGACGTTTTAGAATATGAAAAACTGATCATGGGAGTGTGAAAATAGTCGTTTCTGTCGGCGATGTAGTTTGTTTGTGCTTATAATTGAAATTACTTACTATCAAAAGCAACTGAATAAATATACGAAGCACTTTTGTTTGGTTAAGAAGAATACAAATACGCAATGCTGTTATTGGTGATGGTTATATTAATATTCAATGTTCCTTTAGCATTGGATAGTAAGATTGATTTATCTTATCAGTTCTTACTTTGATATTGCAATTGTTAGCGTGTTTCCATTTTGCGAATACTTGGTCCGTGAGACTTCCACGTTATTATGTTTGATAAAACGGTCTAAAGACATAGTAATATATCCTATTTGATGCCCTCATTTTTGGGTGAATGTTATCGATTAGCGTACATCATTTTTGAATTAACGGCTCTTATGATCAACTTTGGTAGACTTTCCTGTGCCTACAGATGCACTTATGAACTCTGGAGAAACTTCTACAGTTAGTACCAAAGGTATTGAACTCGTCTCGCCACGCTGAAATATTTACGGGATTCCCAATTTTTGCGTTTAGCGTGTTTTAGAGTAAGGCTGATAGTGAGACTCCGACATCAATTTAACCAGTGGTCGAGTTGGTTTCTTGATATAGTATCTGAACCATGGGTTTGAATCTCGACCACCTCTCCTTTTTATAAAATCGATCATGATAGTTGTTTCGTTTAGGTTATGCTTAATGCATCAGATGATGAAATTCATCAATGCTTTGGTTTTTTTTTTTTTTTTTGTATCGTACAGGAGTCTGGATGGAAACGGTGGGGAGAGGTATCTTACGGAGGTCACCAATGTGTAAAAAGTGCTAGATTAGCGGAGTATTTGGTAAAATCACTTGTAATGTAACTGAACTGTTGCAGCAAGCTTCACATTATCTCGACACGAGGCTCACAGATTTAATTCCTGCGCAGGTGCAATCTTGGATGGAAGAATCATTTCCGGGTATTGACCGCTGCATAGTTTCTTACATTATCGGGCTTGATAGCCTGAAAGTCGTAAGCAGTGAAAATTTGTATACAACAGAGTCTGAGTGCCGAGAAATAAGATTTCGCATGGACGGACTATTCAAACTGAAGGACACGCAATTCAATTCGTTAGAGAGTTCACTGCTTTGTTAATTAATGGACCTGCAGGAGGCGGTGGAATCAGGTAACTATAGTCCCGTTTAGTCTCATATCGAAAGATGAACTGTCTAGCATAACTTTTTGCAACTGTGGATTATTGCGTCTGATGGTCGTTTCCTGGTTATTTTTCTGTGGAGTGCAGTTCTGGACACAAGAAAGAGATCCTTCTGGAGAAGTATTTGGTATATTTACTCAACTCCTTTCATTTGTGCTTCGATTTTCGATTTCATTCTCTGTACAGGAGGTACTTGGTTTTGGAATGAAGTTACAGTCGGTCAATGCATTGCATTTTCTGTGAAATACTTCGTGATTCTTGCTCCAAGAAGTCGAAGAGTTAACAGTGAGCCTGAACGAGGGGAACTGAATGACGTTTTCTGCGTTTCCTCATCTTATTTTTTCTTAACTTATTAAACACTTCAGAAAACGCAAGCTAACTTTGTTCAACAACTGTGACTGAAATTTTAAATTTACGCAGGTTGGACGTGACTCTATTTTCTGGCACGGTGGAGCTAAAAGCACGGAAACAACGACCATACTCACTGAACAACAGACTAATCCAGATCAAAAATCCGAGATACAAACACCAACATCTCTCAAAATAACTCCACCTGTTTGTTGCTCACCAGATACTGTTTGTTGTTAGCTTCCAGTTTCATTCCAACGCAAATTTACTAAGTCCTTGACTATATTCCCTTCAAATTTCTACCTTATTTAAACCTTTTGCTGAGCTTCTTCCTATCATTCTTCCCATTTACTCCTATTTCCCATTTCGTTCACGCTTCCTCCTACTTTCTCTCACATGTTCACTCTGAATATTTTTTTTAATGCAGTTTTTAATATTGAAAATGTTTTCAGGTGGGAATTGAGGTATGGTTACCAGATCTTTGTTTTTATAGTTAGTTCGATTTCGATTTAAGTTTTGAATCATCTACTTTTTTTTTTCATTGAGACGTCCCTGAAAAAGACGGAGCAGAAGGCGGCAAGAGCTGCAGTCCCGGCCGTGATAAACGTAAAGGAGCCCGAGCTGCATTGGAAAAAGAAGGGGGCGACGAAAAAGCAGCAGAATCGCAGATTGGTAAAATTTGCTTATGATTTATTTGTTTTGAAATTGCATAGTTTCATATTTGAATACTCCGTATTAGTTTATCGATTTCCAGTTATTTAGGGTTATTCAATTTAACTTTAATTCATTTCAATTTGATTTTTATCATTTTTTCCTTTTGATCTTTCCCAACTCATCAATGTTTTGTTGTTGTCCAATTAATTATTGTCTATTCAATTCATCTTTAAATCGTTTAAATTTGATCAACCAAATTTGGTAGTTTGAGCTTTCAAGTGAGTAAATTTTCTGGGGTCTTTTTCGATGCCAAGTCTAATTGAATTTTTGATGATAAGTCGAATTGAATTTCTGGGCTTTCACATGTTTCGTTGCCACTGTGTTGATGCTTTTGTTGATTGATGTTAATCTTAATTCATGTATGATGAACGATGGTATTGATTTATGATGACTTCTGTAATAAAAAAATAGTTAGCTATTTTAACTTTAACAAGGTGTAACAGACATGAGAAAGAGAAAGTCGAGTGCTAAGCCTGCACCAAAGAAGCAGATGGACAAGCTTGACACTATTTTCTGTTGTTCATTCTGCTGTCAGGGGACTAGCGTGGTGTATTGAATGTAAGTTAATGCTTTTGCAAGTAACAATTTCCATATCTATTCAAAAGTAAATACTCAGAGGATTAACGTGTAATAGTATTGTTTGCTCAGACGTCCAGTGATATGATGAAGAACCTGGTGAAGGAGTATGTGGAATTTGCCAGGAAAGCTTCAGCACAACCGTCTCAGGTATGTTTTGTTCACCAACTTTTGTGAAAGCCTTAGATTTAGACTACAACTTATCGAAATCCCTCATGTTGAGTTATGGTATCTTAACTTCAAAAGAATCTTCTAAATGTGTTAGGCTGTATAGGCCCGTTGCGCCTCTTGTATTTAGACCTTATTCTAATCACAGGCAGCAATTATGTTTTGACAGTTTGTAATCTCTTGATTTGAGTCTGCTAAACTTTGTCCTTCCTATCATACATGAATTAACATTAACATCAATCAATAAAAACACCAACACAGTTAAAATTGGTGGACACAAAAGGTTCCTTAAATTAACTTGCTGACTATTCTTTACATTGCATTTTTCAGTGTTCTTAAGCTAGAGTCTGATTAATAATTGTTATGTTAACTACGTTGTCCTCTTAATATAGGTGGACGTTTAGGAACAATGTTTTTACTCTTTATCACAAACTTTGAGTTCTAACAAATGCCCAGGGGTTCAGGTGATTCCAATAATGAGTATTAATGGATTAATAGCTTTGGTCTTGTCGTGATTTCTGTTCTTTTATATGAAACTATGAAAGTTTCCTATTTGCTAGACCTTTACCTCATATTTTTCCTGCAATGCTTGAAGGTGTTAGATATATGCCTTGAATACATGCATTGCCACTTGAGTGACTATTCGGTCATTGCCGGTCGTGGCGGGAAGTCATTGCCGGTCGTGAGTCGGAATCCAGGGTGAAAGCGTGGAACTGGGGGCAACGCCCGCTAGCAGATATCTGTTATCCGATATTGGGCTAGGGTTACTGTCTGGGCCAAATTAGGTCGAAATCTGTATTAGGGTTTAGAGAGTATTATATAAACTCTCTAACCTCACCCTAATTTCATACGCTTATCATACCGTCTCAAATCTGTAATGAAAACTCCTCTCAAATTAATAAAACTCTCTCCTTCCACTTGTGGACGTAGCTAACACGACGTTAGTGAACCACGTAAATCTGTGCGTTCTTTCTTTGTTGTTCGTTTTTCTCTTTACTCTTTGCTTCTGTTACAACAGAAGGATTTCAAGAGAACCAACAGTAAGAAAGCGTTGTCAGATCTGTCAACTGAGATATTCACCCAGGTATGTTGTTCGATGCCTAGGCAGCTCCTCACTGTTTTCTCATCGTTGAAACAATGTTTTTATCAGGATTTTACTTTATGCTGAATTTGTTTAGTTGGCATGTAATAATCGCAGTTTAGGGAATCTATGCATTGATAGTCCAGCATTGTTAATTTTTCGTGATTAAGCATGGTTGATCTGCTAATGCGGTGATGTATTTCGTTGATCGGGAAGTTTGTATCCTAAAGTTCATATCTTTCAGCCGACACATAGTAATTTGTTTAGTTGGTGCGCAATAATCACAGTTTAGTGGATCTTGTGCCATATTCACCGTGTAACCCCAAGCTTTTTTTTTTTATTCGTATAAATCGTATTTGTGTATTTGTATAATATGTAAGTTTATAACCGATGGGAGTTGCAAAATATTTTCTCAAAGTGCACTCAAGTGGATTGACACTCACATATTTGTAAATCTTGTGGTTGTGAAATTTTAAGAAAATTTGTGGGTCATATAATGATATAAAGCTGCCTTACTGTGCTCGTACGGTTGTCCTTAGGCGGCTCGTAATAAAAATGCGCCGAAAATTGCATTTGCTGATTATTAGTTCGAAATATAAGAGGCGCAAACATTTTTTTTTTTTGGGGATATTTCGTGATGCGCCGAGCTTTGTGATTCTGCGTAGTGCACGTGTGTGAAGTTTGTTCGCGTAGTGCGCAAAACTTTGTGAATATGTGCCCAATATGTCCATTTTGTGACGGAATACTTGACGACGTTAAGTTTATGGAAGAAGACGCCAATTATGAGTTTAGGATACATTTAAACCAACATTATTCCTCAATTAAATGCTATTATTTGTACTCTAATCAACAAAATTTACACTATATAATCAACTCATAATAGCATTTAATTGAGGAATAATGTGGGTTTAAATTGTACCCTAAACTCATAATTGATGTCTTCTTCCTTAAACTTAACGTCGTTAAGTTTTCCGTCACAAAATATCGTAAGCACATATTCACAAAGTTTAGGGTACCATGTGAACAAACTTCACATGCAGTCTGTAATCCGCCAAAGTCGAGGCATCTACTTAAATATCCCTTTTTTTTTAACATAAGTTGTTTTGATATTTTCCTATCATAGTATTCAAAAATGTGTTGTGAGCCTGTCCTGTGAAAATGGAAACATCCCTCAGAATGAACTATTTACAAATCAATGGATACTTGAATGTTATGAGTGTACACGGCTGATGAGGTCTACACAGTGAACACGGAAAAGCATGCTTTACTAGATTTAGATGGTTTCTTTTCTACTATAAGCTACTTCCTCCATTCCGTTTGGTTCTATACATTTGATCAAAACACGGTAATTAAGGTAGAAGAAAATCAAGTGGGGTAGACAATAGAATTACCAAATTACCCCTACTTTATTCTTTAAAAAAGGACATTGCAAGTGGGTTGGGTGGGGTATTAATGAAGGGTATATTGGTCTTTTAGTTTAATAAAGTACGGACCAAAATAGAAATGTATAGAATTGATTGAAATTTCCGAAAAAGGAATATGTATAGAATCAAATGGAATGGAGGAAGTATTAATTAATTCATAAGTATAATAAGTTTATCCATCAAATTTAAATATCATACAAATATCTATTTTACATTATTTATGTGTGTGTTGTGATTTGGAGCGCTTTATACCTTCAAGTTGTTTGTTTATCATCTGCTTATTTTTGGTACGTTTGATTTCTGATGATTTCCTTTGTTTGATATATTAACAGCTACTTTGTGGGAAAGATTAAAATGCGGAAGTAAAGGTATGCATTTGATTGTAGAGGTGTATGTTTGAGACTATCCCCATTGAGAATTTGTCTAATTGGGTCATGACCCATTTAATTGAAAGTCATAACCTTTCACAAGTTTGATCCTCCCATTAAACAAGGTCATGACTCCTCTTTTTCCACTTTTTTCATACCCCACCACTTTATATATCCTACTTTTATATTTATTTAATTATTTTTTTTTATCAAAGGTTATATACTTTTATTGAATAATTTTAATTTCTTATATTTTTGGAATTTAGATTTTCAATTTCTAAATATTTTTTCACATAAATTTTTTTTTGTGATAATATTTGTGTGTTTATGTATTTTTTTTTTTTTTTTTTTTTTTGTAAGAAGTGAAAAGTAGAAGGTAAAAATATAATGATTTTTAAGATGTCCAAATAGTGTCAAGATTGGTCTCATTTTATAGATATTAAAAAAATATGGCCGTTGGAATACCTTTTTTTTTTTAAAAAAAAATGAATTTAATAAACTAACAATTCTTTTACAAATATATGCTCAAGAAAATTACACAAGAAATAAAAGAAAAAGAATAAAGAACTTTCCTATGTAAAAACAAAACAACTTTACAATAAAAAAATTTAATATATTCCTCCCCACTAACTCAACTCAAGCTCACTCAATGACTGCTCTGCTCAAGTTCCCACACTTAACTCTTTTTTGGAGTGATTAACCCAATTAAATTGAGTCATGACCTCCCCTAATTGTTTCAATGGGGATAGTCTGAGTATTACTGTATTAGTCCCTCTATCCCAAAATAAGTGTCCCTTTTCCACTAAAATTTATCCTAAAATAAGTGTCCAAATAGAAAGTTTTAACAAAGGATTTTCAAATTTTTTTTGTATTTTCATTACTATCCCTTAAATCCTTCCAAAATAGAAAGGGGACACTGTCCCCTTATTTTGGGATCGAGGGAGTATTTTATACTTCCTCCATTCCAATAGGATCTATACGTTTGCTTTATGCACGTTCATTAATACTCGTTTTGTTTCGTTCATATCTTTGGTTTCGTAATCTCGAAAATTTTAAAATTTTGATATTAATAATGTGCTCGATAAGACGATTAAAACAAGATCACACTTGACTGTTTTTCTATTTTGTATGCTAAAGTTATATCGAAAATTCTACACACTTATAAATAGTGTCCAAAAAGTGAAACGTATAGAACCTATTGGAATGGAGGAAGTACGTAATTAGTAGGTGAATTAAATTTTGGGAATTAAATCGTGTCCCATTTGTAACTGACGTATGTGCTCACCTTATTTCCACCACACCGACCTGCTTATGAATGCAAACACTATATTTGCTTCATATCTTCATTTTTACTTCCAATTTTACGCTTTTTGGTGTGTGTTTTTATTTGTCTCTATTTGACTTGAATTTGATCTGTTTTTCGTTTTAAACAGGCCGTGAACTATAATGCAAGCAGCACAGCAACGACGGCGGTCGATGATCCATCAGGTTATTTCAATTTTTGATTAGTCACGTGTTCTGCTTGTGTTGATTGAGCTTTTGATAGAGGTTTTGGTGATGTTCGATTTCAGTGTTGTATTACTTTTTTTGGGGTTTTGGTTTTCCTTTTCAAGTTGTTTAAAATACAATGATTTTTAGTTGTCAGTTAATTCTCAAAGAAAATCAAGTTAATCACTACCTATCAGAAAAATAAAGATCAATGGCTACTTTGGCGTACTTATAACTTCACGAAACATAGTTATACAACCACACTAAAAAATCAAGTTAAATTCACCTTCTTCCCTTGATACAATTGCAGAATGTTAGCAGCACCTGTTACCAGAACGGGAAAAAGAAAATGGCTCGGCTAGGCTCGTAATATATTAGTGATTGACGCTGTTAAAAAAGGTGAAGGTGTGATCCCACCAGCTGAACTAGAGATTCTCATGCACTCGACTTTCCCAGTGTCCTTCGCTCGAGATTGATTCGTTGCAATGATAGTTAGTTGCACCTGTTGTATTTGTTCTGAATAAGTTAGTTGCAATGATAATTGATCGTTGAAAATAAGTTTCATTAGGCACTTCATGATATTTAGTGTACGGTGTTACTTCATGTTAAGTGCGACCGTTAACTCATGATGATGATATTTAGTGTACGGTGTTACTTCATGTTAAATGCAATTGTGAAATCTTCATGCCGCTGTTAAAACTTTGATCTTTATCGGGATCGTTCTCTTTATCTGATGTTGTCGTCGTGACTACGTTGTTACCGTTGTTGCTGCACGTTGCGGTTGCTGCTGCACATCGCTATTGTTGTCGTTGCGTTGTTGTTGCCATTGTTACTCTCTGTGTTGCTATGGCTACTTTGTTGCTGTTAATGTTAACGTCTGTGTTGATGTCAATGTCAGTCTGTCACTACGTTTTAATTGGAACTGTCACTGTGTCGACGCTGTCATTGTGTGCTGCTGTTGTTGTCGCTTCAGCTTGCTCTCTGTGGCTGCCAACTCAAGCCACCTTTACACCTTAAATTATTATTTGTACAAGATTTTCATGGAGCAAAGTGTTTAATTTGTAAAGGAAAATTGTACCAAGATTGCATTGTCATTAATTTTGAAATTATTTTGCTCAATGTTTGAGTTTTTCCAGTGTTTAGGAATAATTGATGTTTACCTACAACTGAAGCACCGATCGATAATTGGGAACCATTATAAAATCACAAATAACTGCAAGTTTAAATAATTTTTGAGAAATTTTAGGGTTGATACTAAGGCAAAACCCTCCTAATCGAAATTAAAAACTCATAAGTCGAACCAACTAAACTACACTATAAAAATGGTGCCATTATAATTTTGTTGTGCCTTCGTAACATAGCGAATGTCGCTTAATTAATTTGAAAGATCCACCGTTAATTCCTTGGTTAATTTCATGGGCAGGAGGGTGAGATTAGTTGGGTCTCACCTGAGTCATTTTCAAGTGGAAATGTCCACACCTACGGCAACATGTTTTGTATATTACTTCGACATATGGTAGGCATGCTGAATAAAATGGTGAGTCTGTGTGTATTGCTCTACACTTGTGTATTGTAATTGTTGGCAATTCCAGTCTTTCGCTATAGAAGGATGTAAGCGATATTTTGTTTGGTAGAGAAAACTAGGTGGTGCTTTAAGGGTGATAATTGGTCGCATTTACCAATTATATTGGTCGTCTATATGCTCTGTGTACCTAAATTATTGCAGGGATTCAAATTGGCAGTATAACATTTAAGTGTTGGTTTTTAGTACGTTGTACCAGATACCAACAAAGTTTATTATATATGTTGAAATTAGGGTTGATTCTTCCGGTTAACGTACTTAATTGTCCGAGGTTTGTACCCGGAGAAAGCTCAATGTGACTATGTTTTTTTATGGGCGTTGCTACTCGTGAATGAAGATTTTATGCCTTCATTTTTGTTGTACTACATTATTTTTGGTATGTATGAGATATAATTGATGAAACGTTTGAGCGTACGCACTTTGACTGAACATAGTTTGCCTCCAAAAGCTTGGGAAACTATAGAAAATTATTTAACAGCTAATGTGACACAGACAAACCAATTTACTTTAAAAATGTTGTTCAATAATAAAGCGGTCACCTACAACTAAGCCATGATGAAAAGACTACTACATTGCGAGACACTCTCATAAACGATAGAAGGCAACGAGCAAAAAGGTCAGACAATGCCGTAAATATGAACACTATGAACAAAAACAACAGCTAAAGTCGGCCCGTAACAACTAAAGCGACCAATCAAGCCGGCCCGTGATTTTCACGGGTCGCACAACTAGTTTTTAATCACAAATTATTGTATAAGACCGTTTAATTTGCATAAGGAAAGGTAATGGAATCAAGAAAGATAAAGAGTGGGAAATAAAATTACTCCAAATTTAGTTTGTTGTTTATCTGTTTTATCAAAAGTAATACCAAAACTCAAGTATTTACCCAACCCACTACCAAGAGGCGACGGGGTGACAACGTGGTGGTTGTAATGGTGGTGGTCGTAATCATGTAAGTTGGTGATGGTGAGGGGTGGTTGTGGGTGAAAAAAGTGAGTTGGAAGGGAAAGGTAATCTTATTCTCTTGGGGGTGGGGATAAAAATTAGAGAATCATTAACTTTGATTCCATTTCTCTTTGTTTTAGACCCCTAATCGAACATCCCCTGAGTTTTGTTTAGATTCTCTTATTGGGTCCGTATCATAGTATAAGACAGTGTTATATGAGAATTGCCGATTTTTAATATACTCCTCCTCCCTTACTCACTTGTTAGTGCTCCGTGTATTATTAGGATTTATTACGAAATTTCACCTTTAATAATTTTTATTTTCAAAAGTCTTTCTTTCTATATTCTTTATAATTCTTATTTTCCTAAATTTATAAAAGACGATAATTTTCAAAATCGTAATTATAAAAGGTAGAAGTTGTCAAATCACCTTACTATTATTTATTTAATTAATTGCATTGATTGATTCCACTACTTCGTATATTAGTGGAGTGGATTTGTACTACTTAATACGAAATACATGGACTGCTTTGTTTCATCCTAATGTTGGCCACTCTACTCATCTTCTATCCTATTCTATTGGCCTTCTTCAACTAGTATTTGTACGTTCAACATGGTTGATGGAAATAATAGGCGAACGGAAAAGGGATGGGGTGATATATCAATACTCAATAGGTGCACATAAAAGGAAAATGCAAAGCAGTGCATTAAAGGAAACAGTAACATCAATAGAAACGCAAATGATATACACGTTGGCATTTTACCCTTTGGTTTTGCAAACTTACCTTCCCTATCTTTTACTGCTCTTTATACTTTGTTTTCACACTTCCTAATACACTTATTTGTCTACCTAACTCTTACTAACTACTAATATAATTGGTTAGATTCTTGAAAATATCTATACACAACCGTACGATGTCCAACTACTCCTATAATTCGTAATTCTACTCCTCAATGGGCACGACGTGGTGTTGGTAGTTCCCCCACAACTCAGACACATTGCTCATGTTTTGCTCCAAATCTTTTATTTCAATTCATTACTCGTTGGAGCGTGAAATATTTGCATGAGGGACGTGAACACTTGCACTCTCTCCACTTGTTTTTTCGCCTACATGAACATCCCACACCATATATATATATCAGCAAACCATACACGTACACCCTAAACTACTTGGTAAATGATTGTCATAATAATGTACCTTCACAATGAATTGTGCCCAAATCTTGTCGCTTTGTTCTTCCATTACTCCTTTAAGGATGGTTAATCCAAAACTTCTAACTATGTTCGCCATCGCCATCTCCATCAAGTAGTCCCTTTCTTTACACAACATCTGTAATTAAAAATTCTTACATTTGTTAGGCTCAAAACTAAATCACATTTGACTTTCACAAAAAACTAGCACAATGTATCTCACCTCTATAAGCATTTGGCTAGGATGACCAAGATCTTCCACTATAATTGGGCAAACAACGTTTGAACCACCAACCTCAAATGCCCAAGTAGCACCACGACTACTACTTTTAGGAACTAACTCATTTCCCTGCCCAATCAGCTAAAACGCCAACATTAGTTACACAAATAAGTGTAATAAACTCTCTAATTAAGTGTTTTCATTGGTTAAGAGCTTCTACTACCTTTGGTTCATGGACTTGTTTTATCTTGTTGGCGTGTTTTGATAGATTTTGCAAGTAATTCATGTGCTTAATAGTCCGACTCAACAAAGCATCAATGCTTAGCTGCTAGCAGCATTACTCAACTAGTTAATAAACATTTATCAACTAGTTTTAAGGAAAAAAGATAAAAAAAAAAAAAAAAAAAAAAAAAACTCGTATAACAAAACAAAACAAGGAGATCTCATTGTGAAAGTGCATACTCAAAAATAATAATACTAATAAGTACGAGTATACCTTTGAAGCATTAGGGATGAGATTCCTTAATTCGTTGATGTGCTCAGTAATCTGTTGGCAGTCTTTAGGCCTCGGTTTTTTACTTTCTCCAGGCTTTGCTCTCTTCTTCATGGGCTTTGTAGGTTCATTGAGTTTCCTGCTCTGAGAGTTACCAACAGTGATGCAGCTTTTTGCATCCATGTCGTAACTCTTTTCAACGCACATCCCTGACTGTACTTTAGGCATGCATTCTTTCAAGGATGTGAACTCATGAAATTGCCCTCTAATCAATTCCGGTCCCCATAAAAAAAACTAGTATGTTGAGCGCGATTACTAATCGTTTCATAACTTTCAGCTTTCCTCCTTTTAGATGGAGGCCATTGATCAGTGTACGATTTGGAGGAACTAATACTGTTGGCGGGCCATTCATCTTTTAGGATATGTTCGAGACTTAATTCAAAAAACAGTCCCTTCCGATGTGCAGCAACAGTGTCTGACATGCGCTCAGAGATGACATAGGCTTGGCCCAAAGAACCAACTACATTTTCAACCCCAAACTCAACTAATAACTCATCATCATTTGCATTGACGGCAAAAGTTTCTACTTCTTCACAAGAATTTGATGCGTTGCTAAAACAATTTTTAAATGAACAAACTTGTTCTTCCACCTGAATGCTAGAAACCCTGTCATATCTACTAGGAACTAATGATACCCCCATCAACTTCAAATGTATGAGGTGATTCATCAAAAGACATAGTATCAAGAGATGTAATACACAGTTCTGAAGAATCAGCAAGCCCCTGTGTAAGATCATTGATTTGGAATGTATCAAATGAAGATGGCGGGAAATCAGCAACTTCAAATTGTTCCTCAAACAAATTTAGAGTACTTTCAACCAGAGAAGCAAGACCAGGCTGAATAAGTAACTCATCATTATCATTACCATGTTTGAGATTTTCACCATAGGGTAATAGTTGAACATCCATCGAACCAAACATTAAAGAATTACCAACATCTTCCACTGTATTTACCCATGATGTGGATATGTCTTGAAAGATTTTTTTTTTTTTTTTTTTTGAGATGGGCTCATGGAAGAAAACGGCTCATATTGGTCAGCTGCATCTGAGATCAAGGATGACGAACCATTTCCTCCTGAAACCACATCAAGAGTTTCTTGAAAACACTTGCTCACTTGATCCACCATTTCCCGTGTTTCAGCAAATTCATTAAGTGAAAGAATTTGGCTTTATATTAAGAAGAAAAAACATAATGCAAGCATTAAGAGAATAAATAGAAGCTAGTTGGACAACGCCACGTAACCCCACAGGTATAACTGCAATTGTCTGAAAAGTGTAACATGTAATATAAGCATGATATTAAGACGGGCAAAATCAAGAGTGAGAGCAATGAGAGAGTTGCATCCTGATCGTATTGAGTTGAAAGTGGAGTGACAACAACGATGAGGATAATAAAATGGGCAAACCTCTTGTCAAGAGTGAAGAAGAAACAAGGTATGTAAAAGTACCTTAATTCCAGAAGTAAATTGGAGGCCAAACGAAGTTGAAGTTGAAGTTGAGGCTTGAGGGATAAATCAAACTAAAATTGGAAGATATATAAGCATGCATACCCAAGAGATGGCATCTGCAAACAACCATCTATGATTACCATCAACAGCAACTCCACCAATCATTCTGACTCAATTGAAAAACGTACACTTATCTTAGACCAAAAAAAAAAAAAAAGTTGATAATTAATACCCAACAATGCAAGATGATAATACCCTTGACCGAGGTGGTGGACTTGCATGAGCATGCTACCAACTACACTTTCAGTATATGCATCTTCTTCTTCTTCTTCTTCTTCTTCTTCTTCTTCTTCATAGTAAGCGTCCTCCATTGTTAGATTCCTACCACATTTTCACACGTACTCACCATTCATGACTTAGCTTGCACATTAATTAATTACTTACTTTATGTGAAATTAAGTTAGAGAGTTAATTACGTACTTCATGTTAATATATAGTTAATCAAACACTTAGATAAAGCAGGTAGCATGCATATTGTATCAATTTACATACATAGGATTGTGAGGATGGGAACGCCAAAACACACCATAACACCATCCATTCTTGCTGCATGAGCTCTTTAGACTTTTGTTAATATCTCCTCCATTCCCCATACGTCTATGATTCAATTGCTGGCCACATGTTTCTTGTATTGTTTCATCTTGTCTATCTCACCGCCTCCTCCATCCTCCGATACTCTATCTATCTATCTATCTATCTATCTATCTATCTATCTATATGTTTGAAATTAACCCCCCGATACATTGACATGATAGCAACTTGGTCAGATAGATACTTAGATACCAAATTTACTTTAACAAAACATTTCTACCAAGTATGTAACATTTGTGCAAAACATAGAAAGAGAGTTGCTTCAAATTTGCAAATTTCAAGTGCCACAATAGATGCTGGATACACAATTATCCAATGTCAAACTAAAACAGACGAGAGAGTGAGTGAGTGAGTGAGTGAGTGTACACATCAACCACAACACAAAACAAGTTTTGAAACCCACATCTTCACACAATCCTCTCAAGTTCCCTGGCATAACTCAAGGTTTGATTGATGAGCAGCAGAGACGGGATTTCCTTGCTTGGTTCATAGTCTTTTGATTTCTGGAAATACACGCTTCCATTCTTCATCTCCCATTCTGGGTGCTCCTGCCAAGTGCCAACCCACCACCAATCACATTATCAAATTAAAACTCTGACGGTTGAAATTCATTCCGGCAAAGTGCCTAAAACATGCAGATGCAGAGGACTTTCACACCAATAATCTAAACCCTACTTTGCTTCTATCTTATATTCTTCAGACTCAATCTAATGTGATGCAGTCTTACTTTAGCTTCCTACTACTCTTTGAGACTTATAAAAAGCATATTTACCTCATTGATGTACTCTTGTAAATCTTTGTCAGAGGAGAACATCAACATTTGTTTTGCATCACTGAGTAAAAGAGAATCATAGGCCTTTTCACTGCATCCAGCGATTTCATCTCTGCATTTTCAGATAAAATTATTTATTGGTCCCCAAAACATAAATTGGACAACAGATAGAATAAATGCCTTGCATGCATAGACGACTACAATACCTTACAGTTTTGGCGAGCAAGTCCATGAAATGTACATAAGTTTCATGAGGGACCGACTGTCTAGCACTCAAAACACGATTATATGCTCCCTCCATAAACGATTGCTCTAGCTCCACTGCGTGCTTGATGCAGGGGCTTTCCAACGCCGCAGATGAGAGCAACTCCAGTTCAGTATGGAATTCTGCTATCCTATTCTGGACTAGGAGCCGCAATAAGTTGAGACCCAAGATCGGGTATTCTTGTGGAGATTGAGGAATTCGATCCCTGTTCAAAAGTGGGTAACAACAAACAATCAGAAAACAAATGCTCACTTTACAATACCAGTTAGAAAACATAGTATTAGTGTCCACTCTATGAGTTTATTCGAGAACTGGAATAGAAATAGTGCAGAGCATCCTAACATAATTACCAACCTACCTGAAGCTTGCAATGTTAGTTACTACTCCGTATAAAGAAGTGGACATTTGTATTACTTTGAGCTAGGAAGAGGTAAATTAAATCTCTACATCAATCTACGTTCTCTCTTATTGCAGTTAGACAGGGTGGCTTTGCACCTTGTATGATAGGAGTATAACTAGCTTTCAGAAAAACGGATCTTGCATTTGAAGGTAGAAAAGTGGGTTTTAAAACGAATTCCCCATGACTTCCCCACGAGTTGTTTGGAAAAGAAACACAACCTTTAAATATAGCAGAAGGCAGCATATGAATTTCAAAAACACAAAACAGATCTGAACTTTTAGATAACAAAGAAATTACGCCCTGTCTCTAATAACTGTGAGACTTCCACATTGCAGACCGATGGTCCATTGAAGAAAAAGAGATGATGAAAGTGCGCTGAAGCACCTTCAATTTTGAACTAAAAATGGATATGAAGTTTTCACTTATTTGCTCAAAAACAGCACATAATTGGCTCAACTCCAGGATATGAAGTAGATCTGTACTTCACCAAACCCAAAAGACTTGACAATCTCATGCAGCAAAAAGCTTACTTTAAATTCCTAAAAATCCAAATGCAGAGCTATAGGAAACAAAAGCACGTAAAACCTCTGGTTTCTAAACTCAGTACATGCAAATATAAATATCACTGAATTCAAATAATTTGGAATGACGCAAAGAAAAAGTGGAAAGTACCTAGCATCTGTGTAATAAGGTTTCAATTGGCAGAAGTCCCTCTCAAATGCCTCTTGATCTTCCATCTTGACACTCAAAACAACAGCATGTTCATATATGTCTCCTGTTTATTTACACATTCAGTAAATAATACAGGTCAAAGTAAGACGACCGACAAAACTGAGAATGAAAGGAAGGCGAGAAAGTTACTTGCTAGAGTCAGCTCATGCGCAGCATTAGGTGTTGATTCAAGTAACGGCGGGAGGCTTCTGAATTCAGTGAGAAGCACCTGAAAACATAAATAACGAAAACCAGAAATAATAAGAAGCAGCGGAATCATGTAAGCAAGTGAAAATGGAGCGTCTAGGGTGTAAAGATGAGGGGAGCAATAATCATAGATAGTGAGATTCATAATAATTCTAAAACTCTTGGGAGGGAGCAATCCCAAAAATAAGGAATGCCTAATGAACAAGGAATATAAGGTAGCTAGCTATAAGTGATCCACTCTCAAAAGCTCAAACACAAACATTGGTAGAAATTCATCACCTCAACCCTCTAATAAGTAGTCCGTAATAATAATACGGAGTATAAGTCAATGATTTATCCGACCCACAAATATAACGTACAACAAGGCAAATCGATGATTACTGAACCCAAAGAAGAAAATCAAAAACAAATTATTCAATGATTTATCCGACCCACAAATATAACAAGAAGGCAAATCGATGATTACTGAACCTAAAGAAGAAAATCAAAAACAAATTATGCAATTAATTATAAAAGGCTCAATTGAATCAGAATCAAATGTGAAACCCTAAAACCAAACTAGTAGACATAGTAAGAATAAAAATCAAATCACGCTTGATTATCAAATGTGAAACCCTAAAACCAAACTTGTTAAGCAGCAGCAGTAGTAGTAGTAGTAGTAGTAGATCTTGAAATCACGCTTGATTATCAATAAAAATCAAATCTTTGGACAAAAATTAATTCGCGACAACAACAACAACACAGCAGCAAGAATTAAAAAAAAAAAAAAAAAAAAAAAAAAAAAAAAAAAACAGTAACGGAAAGTAGGGAAAAGAGGTCGACCTTGAGTTGAGAAAGAAGACGAGTAGAGATGTCAAAATCGGAGCGAAGTAATGCAGCTTTGAAGCGCTCAAATGTCTGTGAAACTTCTCTTATCTTTGAATCCATTCTTGTTTTTCCGTTTCTTTCTTCATTCCTTCCTTCCTGTTTTCCTTTTCTACCAAGCCAAGCCTTTTCTACGGACTGCTTTTTAATTCAACACCCTCTTCCAATTCCTTCACTTTTTATTTATACTAGTTGTTGGACTGCATGGTCTTGTATGATCCCATCTTGAGTTATATTAGGTTTAATTCAATGTTATGAAATCGATTATTGTAAATAATTTAGTTATAGATTGCTTCAATGCGGGTTGTCTTCATGAGTTCAATTCGTGTATGTTGTCTATATATACTTTCTTTGTTGCTAATTTAAAGGAGTCAACAATTTGTTGGCCAAATAAAGTTAAGGTTTTTATTCTAGTTCTCCAAAAACTGTACTTCCTTGACGTTTGTCCATATCACCGGACCCCTTAAAAAACTACTCCGTGTAAGGTTAGTAAGCCAAACATTGTACAAGATCAAGTTCATCATCTATACAATTACCTACTTGGCTACCAGCTCATATGAGTTATCGAGGAAATTCTCAATTTCCCAGACATTTAACGCGTCTTTGATTCCTGTGCTCTGACACAAACCAACACTGTCGGAGTCGACCTTTATCTTCCTAGAAAAACTCGTGATGTGGGGCTCGAGGAACAGCCAAGGTGGCACCCCCTTCATCGTCTACAACATTCCTTTTCTGTTTGCAGAGCACGCCTCTGATGCAAATACATGAGTGGCCCAACATGAGAAAACGGGTTTTTCTCGAGGAAGGAGGAGCTAAGTGCGTCATTATGCCTTGTCATGTGTTGCATTCTTTTTATGGCGAAATATCGATTGGGTGTGAGATAGCTTTCCTCCACGTGTCTCGGTGTGCTGCTCGTAAGCTCAAGGGAAATACTGGCAAACCTCCACCTTTTTCGCCGTCGCCTCAATGCATTTCTGTACCTACTTCTGCTTCTTTGCCGCGTCGGATTTCGACTCTTCTGCTTCTTGCCAGAATTTTCATCCAAGAATCAAACATGGGCAATACTAAGGGACAATGAAGGTTGGCCTAAGAACAATTAAAACATACTCGGTGATTAATTGTATCCCTTAATTTTGACTAATAAAACAAAGAACTCTATTTAAAGAAAAATACGGAGTAAAAAATGACAATTCATTATCATATCTATGAGCACAAAAATCATACACCAATAACAGGGGACCAAAAAAACCACAATTCAATTAAATTTATTTCTTAAAATTTATTAAGAAACTAAGTAGCTAAAAGAAGAAGGTAAATCAAAAGCTCACATATACTTAAACATCCTTATCTCCGCTTATCCTCATATCGCCTCCACTATCGCTTGAGCAAAACCCAAACTATCTTTTTCAACTCGTTCATGTTGCTCTCCTCCTCACCGCTTCTCCCCTCAGTCTTTCTCTCGACCCACTTCTCACTATGCTCCCTCGATTTCTATCATTGACCACGGATGTTGTATGGTGTTCATTGTCACCATCGACATGGTAGTTGTGGCGGTGAACTTGATTGACCTCTCCACCTTTGTGTTTTATTGGCTCTTTCTCATTGCTTTTTATTGATTGTGTGCTAAATTGATCAATCGGAAGATCATTAGATTTACAACAAACTTAAACATCAAACCGTAAGAAAATGGAAGTTAGAAGCTTCATCAACAACTTAATTGTCACTCAATAAATAACATAGCACATAAATCACAATTCTAAACCTACTAATTCACTCTTTGCATTAATAGCGGGTTGTCCGACTCTGCCGATTGAAGCGACATTGTCGAATAAATTTGGGCACTTTAGCGATTGGCACTCACGGACTATGGCGGTCAATAATAGCATCCATAAGACCTTGAGTTGTGATACCTCATCCAAGTTTCGATCGTCTGAAAGATTTGAATCGAAATTAACTGACTTGTAAATGATGACAAGAGATGTTAGGTCAGTTTCTATTACTACTAGTAAACTCATAAAACATCGATAATCGAGTACCAAGAGCACTAAAATCACCAGGACAAACAACAATGATAATAAATCAGTATAAACCTACAATTCAATATTATGAATATCAACACACAATAATCTAAATATGAATATCAACACACAATAATCAAGTACGTAAACCATTAAAATCACAGTCATAAAAAATCAATATTAAGAAATATCATAAATCAAAGCATAAGCGATCGATAAAATACCTCAAATGAAACTTTCGGTCCACAGGAACCATTATAATCGCAAACTAAACCACAAAAATCACAAAACGCTTTTTGCCTGGCTTTTTCAAATGATCGCTCGATTTAGATGCCACTTTCGGTTGTCGCAACTCCGCCGACACGCTAACCATGGCGTAATCGCCACTCGCCGCCTTCTTGTCTGGCTTTTTCAATGATCGCTCGATTTCTATCCGTACTAAATGAACCTAGTGAAGCTTAGAAAATCCGACCTCAATAATGAACATACACCCCCAAAAGTGTGCATCGGACCTAAATTTGGTGCTTATCAGAAAAGAACCGACTATATTAGGTTTTTGGGAGACAAATTTAAATTTGGTTATTGAATGTAAAATGGATAAGTAAGAGAGAGTTATTTAGAAGTATATGAGAAAAGAAGAATAAAATGAATGGTTGAGAATAAATCAAAGAGGAAATAATGGAGGAGAGGTATATGTATGGTTGAAGGTGAGGGAGAAAGAAGGAAAGGTATGGCTGAAGGAGGAAAAGGTGGAAATCTTAGAAGGAGTTGGAAGGAAGTCAGAAAAGAAGTTAGAAATAGGTGAATTTAGTTGAAATACAAAGGAAAAGGTTGGAATACTGCTCATAGGAACAGTTGAATTTTCTTTGGCTTTTATAGAGTTAAAGATATACTTTCAACTTTCAACTTTCAAGTTTCAATATGCTCTCTCCATCTAAAAAATATGTGTCCCATTATGTTTTAACAAAAAAAATTTTAAAAAATTTCATTTTATTATGACACTTATCTTGGGATAAAAAGAGTATTACGGAATACTCCGTATAATATACCACTCTCTTTTCAATAACACATTGACCCCAATCTAAATTACCTTTTATGTTTATTTATTAATAATAATAATAATAATCAATCAATCAATATATATATATATATATATATATATATATATATATATATATATATATATATATATATATATATATCCGGTGAGACCCCTCAACTCGGTAAGACCTCGACCTCGTGAGACCCCTTCTTAAAAAAGTTTTTATTTCGAAAATTCAGCATAGTTGTCTTTATTATCTAATTTATGGTCTAAGGAATATATTTGGAGTTCATAACTACCTTATCATGTCACGTAATATCGTCGTTAAATGCATTTTATAACTTTGGTGTACCTACGACATTTATTTGTGTATCTAATCTTTTTTGGTGTATCTACTACGTCTATCTGCAGTATCAATTTTGTGTATCTAGTATATTATTCACCCGAGACATAAATATTTTATTAAAATTTTTAATATGTAATTTATATTTTTAACCCAACTAATGGTGAAAACCTATTAAAATATTGAATGGTGACGAGCCTATGCTTTCGGTTTAGTCATACTATGTGATTTTCATGGGGTCTCACGAGGTCTCACCGAGTTAGGGGGTCTCACCGGATCCCACCCCTATATACATATATATATATATATGGATATAGAAATAGGATCACATGAATCCCCCTAAATTTGGTGCGTCCCCTGTACCATCTTAGAGCCGTTAGATTAAAGCAAATGGAGGGCCAAGATTGAATCACGCAATAAAGCTAAAAAAAAAGCCTACAGCCTGGCGACCGGCCGCCTGTCCTGGACCGGCCGGACCAATTTCTTTTTTTTTTTTTTTTTTCTTTCTTTTTTACCTTTTTTTTTTAATTTACTTTTTTTTTTCTTTTTTTACTTTTTACTTTTTCATTTTTTTTTTTGCTTTTACTCCTTATAGTACTTGATACGATATTGCCCAAATTTTTATTTTATTTTATTTATTTATTTTATTTTTACTTTTTTTTGTATTTTTTTCTTTTAATCCTTATAGTACTTGATATGATATTACTGTTACTTTAAAGTGCAATCAATGTTACTTTAAAGAGTAACACTTGTTACTCTAATAGCTTATATGTGTTATTTTAACAAATTTTTATTAATCCTTATTATTATTCTTGATATGATGTTACTGTTAGTTTAAAGTGTAACAATTGTTATTCTAGCACTTTGTACGTGTTATTTTAACAAACATTTATTAATCCTATTATTTTCTTGATACAATATGATTGTTACTTCAAAGTGCAATCAATGTTACTTTAAAGGGTAACAATTGTTACTATAATACCTTGTACGTGTTATTTTAACAAATTTTGTTCATCCTTATATATTTCTTGATATGATGTTCTTTATTCTTTAAAGTGTAACAATTGTTACTCTAATAAACATGCGTGTTATTTTAACAAATATTTATTAATCCTATTATTTTTCGTGATGCGATATGATTGTTACTTCAAAGTGCAATCAATGTTACTTTAAAGTATAACAACTGTTACTCTAATAACTTATACGTGTTATTTTAACAAATTTTTATTAATCCTTATATATTATTCTTGATATGATGTTACCGTTATTTTAAAGTGTAACAATTGTTACTCTAATAGCTTGTACGTGTTATTTTAACAAACATTTATTAATCCTATTATTTTCTTGATACGATATTATTGTTACTCTAATACCTTGTACGTGTTATTTTAACAAATTTTGTTAATCCTTATATATTTCTTGATATGATGTTACTATTACTTTAAAGTGTAACAATTGTTATTCTAATAACTTGTACGTGTTACTTTAAGTTATAATAGTGGACAAAATTATGGTGATAGAATTTTATATAATTATTCGTCAATTATTATTTTAACGTTTATTTGTTATTACCTTAATAAAATAAAAAAAAAAAAACAAAAACTATAAAATAATTAAGTAATTGAAAAAGTAAAAGAATTTTAAAAAAAAAAAAAAGAAAAAAATTAACAAAAGAAATCGAAAAAAAAAAACAAAAAAAAAAAAATTTCTAAAAGAAATCATAAAAAAAAAAAAAAAAAAAAAAAATTTCTAAAAGAAATCAAAAAAAAAAAAAAAAAAAAAAAAAATTTCTAAAAGAAATCATAAAAAAAAAAAAAAAAAAAAAAAAAAAATAAAAAAATAAAAAAAAAAAAAAATAAAAAAATAAAAAAAAAAAAAAATTAAATTCTAAAAGAAATCATATAAAAAAAAAAAAAAAAAAAAAAAAAATTGAAAAAGTCTAGTAGGTGCAGGACGATAGTAAGCTAATGTAGGCTTTTTTCTTCTTTCAAGTTTGATTTAATCTTGGCCCTCTATTTCCTTTAATCTAACGACTACAGGGTGTCTGAGATCTGCACCAAATATAAGGGATTCATGTGATCCTCTCTGTATATATATATATATATATATATATATATATATAGAGAAGAGTTCTATCAAGTCAATAGGGAAGGGAGAGTCATAAAGTCGGAATTAGGGCCATTGGATTTAATCTAAATCTAGGGCTGAGATTCTTCCAAGCTAATTAAATAAATCAAAAAGAAAAAAAAAATAAAATTGAAACACAATTTCCTAAGCAACCCACGACATTCACACCCCCTCATTCATTTCAATTGCAATTACCTTTTCATTCCTTACTCTTCTTCTTCCACTTCTTCTCTCTCTTCATTCATTCAGTCATTTCACCAAAAAAATTTTCTGATTTTCAAATTTAATCTCCAAGTTTCTCTTTTCTCTTTTCTTTCTCTTATCAAAAATTTCATTAAAAAAAAAACGATTGTGATCAACCTTCCTCGCCATCGTCGTTGTCACTCTTCGCCGCCATTTTCGTCAACCATTCGATAGAATCGCCAACAACTATTGTCAACATTCGTCGGTATTGTTTTTAATATGTTTTGATATTATTTTAAAATCTAAATCTTAACTTTTTTTAATTTTAAAATTGGAAAAAAAATAAGTGTTCTATGTTTCAGATTTGTGGTGGTGGAAAAATAGATGGTGGTGAAATTCAAAAGGAGAAGTAGACGACGGTGGATAACATTTCATCAAATTTTCAGATTTGTGGTACGTTTTTAGAAGACAATGTTGTTTATATTGTTGTTCATATTAATTAATTTTTAATTTTTGTGATTGAGTTTCTATTGAAGGTCAAAATTTTGCAGAATCGTCTTTTTTATTTATGATATCAGTGGGTAGTTAAAATCAATTATTAGAACACTGAAATTCGTTTTTTCTCCGTTAGAATCTTCTTTTTTACTTGTGATATTTGTGGCTAGTTAAAATCAATTTTTACAACATTGAAATTCGTTCTTTCTCCATTAGAATCTTCTTTTTAATTTATGATATTTGTGTGTAGTTAAAATCAATTATTAGAACATTGAAATTCGTTTTTTCCATGTTGAAATCTTCTTTTTTTTACTTATGATATTTGTGGCCTGTTAAAATCAATTATTACAACATTGAAATTCGTTTTTTCTCTAGAATCTTCTTTTTTACTTATGATATTTGTGGCTTGCTAAAATCAATTATTACAACATTGAAATTCGTTTTTTCTCTGTTCGAATCTTCTTTTTTTTATTTATGATATTTGTGGGTTGTTAAAATGCAGTTGTAAAATGCGGATGAAAGGCAACCGTAAAATGCGGATGGAAGGCATGTAAAGATGATGAAATTGGCGGCTATTGGATGGAAGGCATGCAGATGGAAGAAATTGCTCGAACCCATATGTAGAAAGGGCTTCGATATCAATTGAGTCAACTAACGGTTATGGTGTAATATTATTTGAGCACTTTGTAAACTTAATATTATTTAATATTATTTGTAGTTTGTACTTGTACGAGTTTGATATAACATTGTTAATGATATTCTTTTTTTTTCCCTTGAAATCTAAAATCAGTAACTTAAAGTTTCAAATTTATTGAGATTTGATATAACCTTGATAAATGATATTCATTTTTTTTTCTCTTGAAATCTCAAATAAGTAACTTAAAATTTTATTTTTTTTTGCCTTGAAATCTCAGATAAAACAGTTAAAGTTTCAAATTTTACGGATACCGATTTGAGGTCAACAGTAACACAATAAAAACTCAAACTCATGTGGGTAGTAAGTTGTTGCAGTTTTCTATTTCGTCCTTAAAAGGTCTTTTATTACGTTAAAAATCATTTTTTTTTCTCGATTAAAATCTTTATTTTGTGCTATATATGCGGGTAGTTAAAATCATTTATTTGAACATTGAAATTCGTTTTTCGACCGTTAGAATCTTCTTTTTATTTATGATATGTTTCATTATAATTAATAAATTTATAATTGATAATAGTAACCATTAATCCAACAAAATTAGCACAAGAGTCTTGCTATAGAAATACAAATGGTAGTATTAAATTAACAAAGTAGAAGCGCCACTACAAATCGACCAACAAAATAACGTTGATGCTTTTCGAGTTAAAATTCTCTTTAGCAATATTTGTCGGAATCTTCAACAAGGGATACCATTGTTTGATTAAGATTGATTAAACCCGCGATCAAATTAACAACCTTTCGAACTAGACATATAACAATATACCCAGAATCTTCGGGTTTCTCAACGTCGTCAACATCGACATTACTCGAATACATCTGTGAATACAAAAACAAACTGAGTGTGAAAATAAATAAACAGCAAAAAAAAGGGAAAAACAAAAAAAAAACAAAATATAGAGAAAAAGAAAACATAAATGAACAAAAAAAAAACAAAAAACATCGACAAAAAATTGAATAACAAATACACGTAACATCTTGTTTGAGGGGAGTGCTAGATAATAACAAATCAAATTTCAATCTTTAATAAAAAATGAAATCTGAATCTTTTAACTGCCAAAAAATTACATCAATAAAAAAAATGATTCTAACGGAGAAAAAACTAATTTCAATGTTCTAAAAATTGATTTTAACTTCCCATAAAAAACGCAAAGGGTTTATAAAAGACAATGTAAATCTTCGTTTGGACTCGGATTTAGGCGGAATAAAAGCCTAAATTTATTATTTTTCTGAACTCATCGCAATGGTAATGATTTTGCGAACTATTAAAAAACCAAAATTTTCAGTATTGGTAGGTAACATTTTCGTGTATGAAGTATCCAACATAAAACAAAAATTAATATACTAAAATCTGTAGATTTAAAATAATTGTAAATAATAAAAAGAATCAACTTACCAATAAAGATCAAGTCTTTCACTGAACAATGATAGAAGAAAATCAAATCAAGGAAAAAGGTAAGAATAGATAAATCTTATATGGATGAAAATACCAAAAAAAAAAAGAAAAAAAAAAAAAAAAAAAACAGAAAATACAATGGAGAAGATGAATAATTGAAAAAAAATAATCAGAAAATAGACTAATTTAAAAAAAGTACTACAAAAATTAGGAAAACAAGTATGGCAAATCTTATTGATAGGGAGACTCGATCCAAGAATTACAAGGGGTGACGACGAATATTGACGACAAAGGTGCCAAAGGAGAGACGACGACGGCGGCGATGGGTGATGATGATTGATGACAGTAGCTTTATTTTCTTTTAATGAAATTTTAAATAGAGAGAGAAGAGAGAACTAAGAATATTGAATTGATGAAGAAGAAGAGGTAAAGTGGGTTAAGTGATTAATTTGGAGGGATAAATGAAAAAAAATAAAAAAATTGGATATGGAATTGGGATAATAAACGGCTGTAGACTTGGGAATTTGGAATTTATTTATTTATTTATTTTGTTTTTGTTAAATTTGTAATTAATGAAGGGTGAATGTGAGCCATTGATGAAATCTGATCTAATGGTCAAGATTACGACTTGATGACTCTCTCTCCCCCTATTGACTCAAAAGAACCTTACTCTATCTGGAGGGAGGTTCTTTTGAGTCAATAGCATATGGGAAAGTCATTAAGTCGCAATAATAGCCGTTGGATGCAACTTAATCTAAGGTCAAGATTTAATCTTCATTAATTGCAATTTTGCTAAAAAAAAGAAAAAGAAAAATACAACCAAAAAAAGAAAAATAAAAAAAGAAAATAAATCTACAATTCCCCACACAAATGTCGCACCTTTCCCTAAACATTTCAATTTTGTTTTTCACTCTCTCTCTCTTCAATTCACCTAATTCTCTTCTCTTTCATTATTTTTATTTTTTTCATCTCCATTCATCTTCTTCATCGGTCATCATCCAGTCTTTACACCGCAATTTTTTGACATCGATATTTCTTTGTGTTCATCCTCGTTTTTCATATATCTCTTCAATAGCGGTAATTTTTCTCGGATATTCTTCTATTTCAATTATTCATATTATCCATTACCTTTTTTTGATTTTTTATGTATTTTTCATTCATATCAGATTTCTATATCTTTACCTCCTCCTTGATTTGATTTTCTTCAATCAAATTTCAATGAAAAACTCCAACTTTATTGGTAAGTTCATTCATATCAGATTTCTATATCTTTACCTCCTCCTCTTTCATTATTTTTATTTTTTTCATCTCCATTCATCTTTTTTTTTATTTATTTAAATTTTAAAATTATAGATTTAGTAGATTAATTTTTGTTTTTGTTGGATACCTAATATACGAAAATATTACTTACCAATACTGAAAATTTTGAATTTTTAATGGTTCACGAAAATATTACCATTGCGATGAGCTCGAAAAAATAATAAATTTAGACTTTTGTTTCGCCTAAATCGGAGTCCAAACGAAGATTTACGGACTCTTTTATAAACCCTTCGTGTTATTTGTACGTGGGTAGTTGAAATCAATTTTTAGAACATTGAAATTCATTTTTCTCATTCTGATCTTCTATTTTACTGATATTATTTGTGGGTAGTTAAAAGATTTAGATTTCAGTTTTTTTCTAGTTTGAAAGTTGATTTTTTATTATCTAGCATTTTACTCAAACATGATGTTATGTGTTTTTGTTATTCTGATTTTGTCGATTTTGTCTTGTTTTTTGTTCATTTATGTTGTCTTTTTGTCTATATTTTGTTTTTTCTTTCCCTTTTTGCTCTTTATTTTATTTTTCACACACTTTGTTTTTATGTTCACAGGATGTATTGAATAATGTTGATGTCGACGGCGGCGAAACGAGAAGATGCAGGTGTATTGTTATATTCGGTCTCGAAAGGTTGTTAATTTGATCGCGGGTTTTAATCAATCTCAATCAAGCAATGATATCCGTTGTTGAAGATTAAGCGAATATAGCTAAAGAGAACCTTAACTCGAAAATCATTATCATTATTTAGTTGGTCAAGACTTTTGTCTTTGATTTGTATTTCTATATCAAAATTTTTGTGCTAATTTTGTTGTACTCCTATTGTGTTGATTATTGATTACTATTATCTATTATAAATTTATTAAATATTATAAAACATATCATAAACAAAAAGAAGATTCTAACGGACAAAAAACGAATTTCAATGTTCAAATAATTGATTTTAACTACCCACATATAACACAAATATAAAAGAAGATTTTAACCGGGAAAAACGATTTTTAATGTACTATAAGAGATTTTAAGGACGAAAAAAAAAAAAAAAAAAAAACAGCAACAACTTACTACCCGCATGAGTTTGATATTTTATTGGGTTATTGTTAAGCTCAAATTAGTATCAGTAAAATTTGAACTTTTAAGTGTTTTATATGAGATTTCAATGCAAAAAAAAAATATCATTAATAATGTTATATCAAACCTCAAAAAAAAATTGACTTTTTAAGTTACTTATATGTGATTTCAAGAGAGAAAAAAAATTACCATTAACAAGGTTATATCAAATGTTAATAAATTTGAAACTTTGAGTTACTTATTTGAGATTTTAAGGGAAAAACAGAAGAATATCATTAACAATGTTACATCAAACTCATACAAGTACAACTACAAATAATTTATCTAAACTTATTAAATTCACAAAATGCTTAAATAATATTACACCAGAACTACAGTTCACCGCCTCTATCACCATAGATGTCAGTTGACTCAATTGATATCGAAACCCTTTCTACATATGAGTTAGAGCAATTTCTTTTGTCATATTGTGCCATTTGTTTACAATTGTTGCAAAACTTTTTCGGCTTACTTGAAACTGCAATAGTTATAGTACCACTAGATAACATGTTTTACCCACTTTACAATCAAGCAACCTGCCTTTCATCCGCATTTTACAGCTGCCTTCCATCCGCACTTTACAGCTGCATTTTAACAACCCACAAGTATCATAAATAAAACAGAAGATTTTAACGGAGAAAAAACGAATTTCAATGTTCTAAAAATTGTTTTTAACAACCCACAAAAAACATCAACAAAAAAAAAAAGATTCTAATGAAATAATAACGAATTTCAATGTTCAACAAATTGATTTTAATTACCCACAAATAAAATCAATAAAAAAGAAGATTCTAACGGAGATAAAACGAATTTCAATGTTCTAATAATTGATTTTAACTAGCCACAAATATCATAAGTAAAAAAAAAATTCTAACGGAGAACAAACGAATTCCAATATTCTTTTAATTGATTATAACTACCCACAAATATCATAACTAAAAAGGAAGATTCTAACAGAGAAAAAACGAATTTCAATGTTCTAATAATTGATTTTAACAACCCACAAATATCATCAATAAAAACGAAGATTCTGCCTTATTTTGACCTTCAATGGATCCTCAATCACAAATAACAAAAAAAAAAAAAAAAAAAAAAAATTAAAATTAATCAATATGAATAACGATAAAAACACCATCGTCTTCTAAAAACATACCACAAATCCGAAACTTTAATGAAATGTTATCCACCATCTTCTTCTTCTCCTTCTTCTCATCTGCAGAAGTTTTAAAAAAAATTATAAAAAAGTTGCAGGGAAAACAATACAAACACTATTACCATCATTAAAATTGATTTTCTGTAATTTGTCCATCTTCGAAAATAAAAAAAAATCCAAACTTTGTAATTTGTTTGAATTTTTTTTGATGAATTTTACCAGAAATATTCGCTGTAAAAATGAAAAATAAACACTAGGTAAAATGAATTCTTAGAAACGAAGGGAAAAAACAAGGGTTGTTTACGGAGTACAAAGAAAACTAAGATTTACAATTCTAAAATAATTGAAATCATCAATAAAAACAAAGAAAAAAAAAATCTGAAAATTGGAATCAACTTACCAAAGATGAAATCTTTAATAGGAACAATCGATGTAAATTTCGAAAACTCAAAAAACCTAATTACAGAGATATAAAAATAAAATATGGGGAGAAAATATGGAGTATAATGAGAATGTGCAGAGAAAGAGACGAAGAAGAAGGTGAATGAAGAAGAGAAATCAAAAAAATGAATGGATGAATGAATGAATGAATTAATTAATGGGGACAATTGAATGCCCTAGAAACTTGTTGCTTATCCTCGTTAAAATGACAAGAAATTTGTGATTGGTTTCCTTTTTTTTTTTTTTGATTTAATTAATAAAGCAACTTTTAATCTAGGCCCTTGATTCTAACATAATCCAATGGTTGAAAATGCGACTTTATGACTCTCCCTAACCTATTGACTTGCTAGAACCTATCTCTATATATATATATATATATATATATATATATAGGGTTGAGTTCCCATGAGAAATACCCCTTATATGAGAAATATGAGAAATAATCATAACCATTCATTGTTTTAATCTAAGGGTTGAGATTTATAGTTTTCTAGTGAGGGGAGATTTATTTAAATTTTTTTTTATGAGGGTGGATTTATTTTTTTTTTTGTTTTTTTTCTTTATGAGGGAGGATTTATTTTTTTTTATTTTTTTTTTCTTTATGAGGGGGGATTAATTTTTTTTGTTTGTTTTTCTTTCATATTTTTTCTTTTATTTATTTTTTTTTCTTTTTTTTTTTTTTCTTTTTTTTTTTTCTTTTTTTTTGTTTCTTTGTTTTTTTTTTGTTTTTTTGTTTTTTTGTTTTTTCAATTTTTTTTCCTAAGCCATTTTTTATGATTTTATGTTTTTTTGTTTATCAATTTGTTTGTTCGTTTTTTTTTTCTTTTATTCTTTTTCTCAATTTTATGTTCTTTTTTTTTTTGCTTATAAAGTCTTTTCAATTATTTTTTTGGGGATAATTTAATATGTATATGTTTTTATAATGCATGTTATTGAAATTTACGTCACTTGTTACTAAAATGAACCTTTTGCATTATTGAAATGTACCTCGAGTTATAGTAAAATGAACCTCGTATATTATTGAAATGTATCTCACTTGTTAGCAAATGTACCTCACGTTATAGTAAAATGAAACTCGTATATTATTGAAATGTACCTCACTTTTCGCTGAAATGTACCTCAAGTTATAGTAAAATGAACCTCGTATATTATTAAAATTTCTCACTCGTTATTAAGAAATTTAACTCAATAACATGTAATTGGTACATGACTTATATCCTAAACATCCAACATAAAGTAAATGAAATGAACCTCGTATTTGAATGAAATGAATCTCGTATGTAAATGAAATGAATCTCGTATATAAATGTAATGAACCTCGTTTGTAAATGTAATGAACCTCGTATGTAACTGAAATGAACCTCATTTGTTACTGAAATGAACCTCGTATGTAAATGAAATGAACCTCGTATGTAAATGAAATGAATCTCGTATGTAAATGTAATGAATATCGTTTGTAAATGAAATGAACCTCGTATTTGAATGAAATGAATCTCGTATGTAAATGAAATGAATCTCGTATGTAAATGTAATGAACCTCGTTTGTAAATGTAATGAACCTCGTATGTAACTGAAATGAACCTCGTATGTAACTGAAATGAACCTCGTATGTAACTGAAATGAACCTCATTTGTTACTGAAATGAACCTCGTATGTAAATGAAATGAACCTCGTATGTAAATGAAATGAATCTCGTATGTAAATGTAATGAACCTCGTTTGTAAAAGAAATGAACCTCGTATTTGAATGAAATGAATCTCGTATGTAAATGAAATGAATCTTTTGTAAATGTAATGAACCTCGTATGTAACTGAAATGAACCCCATTTGTTACTGGAATGAACCTCGTATGTAACTGAAATGAACCTCATTTGTTACTGAAATGAACCTCGTATGTAAATGAAATGAACCTCGTATGTAAATGAAATGAATCTCGTATGTAAATGTAATGAACCTCGTTTGTAAATGTAATGAACCTCGTATGTAAATGTAATGAACCTCGTATGTAACTGAAATGAACCTCATTTGTTACTGAAATGAACCTCGAACGTAAATGAAATGAACCTCGTATGTAAATGAAATGAACGTCGTATGTAAATGTAATGAACATCGTTAGTAAATGTAATGAACCTCGTATGTAAATATAATGAAACTCGTATGTAACTGAAATGAACCTCAATTACAAAAAAATTGAAAAAAGAAAAAAAAATTTAAAAAAAACAAAGAAACAAAAAAATGGAAAAACAAAAAAATGAAATTAAAAATAAAATAAATAATATGAAAAATAAAAAAGAAAAAGAAAAAGAAAAGAAAAAGGAAAGAAAAAAAAAAAAGAAAAGAAAAAAAAACAAATCTCCCCTCAAAAAAAAAAAAAAGAAAAAAAAGAAGACAAATCTCCCCTCACAAAAAAAAAAAAAAAAAAAAAAAAAAAAAACAAAACAAAAAAAAACAAATCTCCCCTAACAAAAAAAAAAACAAATCTCCCCTCACAAAAAAATAAAAAGGAAAAAAAAAAAAAAAAAAAAAAACAATGAATATCAACCCTTAGATTAAAACAATCAATGGTTATGATTATTTCTCATATTTCTCACCTAAGCCCTATTTCTCATATGAACCTAAATCTATATATATATATATATATATATATATATATATATATATATATATATATATATAGTATAGGTTATATAGAGTCCTACTTTTTCATAGAGTCCTAGAGTCCTACTTAGAGCCCTTGGATTGACTCAAGATGGATGGCTGAGATTTAAACTTTATAATTAAATTTTATTCAAAAAAAAAAAAAAAAAGATAGCCAATCATATTTTTTTGGTGCTTTACGATGTCAGGTTTAGGGTTTCAATGCTCTTTTTGTTCCATTCTTTTTCTTTTTGCTGAACAAGTTTCTTCCCCAATTTCATGACTCTTCTCCTCCCTTTTTTCTCTGAAATTTCATCTTATAATCTCCATTGCTTTATTGTTGAAGCATATTTGTCATGAAATTTCAGATTTTCCTCCCCAATTAAACGACCCTTCTTCTTCCAAAATTGAAGCCCGGGTTTGTTTAAAAGATGAAGAACTTGCAAATTCTAATTTTAATGATGGTAAGTTGTTTGTTAATGGTGGATTGTTGTTTATGTACATTTTTGTAATTTTTTTTTTTTTTTTTTGAAATAATCGATTGTAAATCTGAGTTTTTAGTGTACTCCATAATTGACACTTCATCTTTCTTCTTTTCTAAAAATTCGTTTCTATGATTGTTTTTCATGTTTACAACGACCTTTTTGGGTAGAAATCATCAAATCGAAATCTAGTTGTTGAAATTGCAAACTTTGGATTTGTTTTTTATATTTTAAGATGGAGAAATTGCAAAAAAAATAAATTTTAAAGATGATTACAATGTTTGTTTTCATTTTCTCTGTAATTTCTTTATCTTTTTTTCTATTAAAAATTTAGGCGATGAGAAGAAGAAGAAGAAGAAGAAGAAGACGGAGCAAAACAGGTGTCAGTGGCCATGACATGGTCTCGAAACTGGTTAACGCAGGTATTTCAAATAAAGTAGTTAAAATTCCAAATATTGTCGTTGAAATTTCATTTTTTTTTTTTTTTTTTGGTAAAAGTATACTGAACCATCGGTGGTGTAAAAGAGAGTGAATGATGTAAGACGATATTTAATGTATTTTTGGTGTGATTACAGATGAAAATAACACTGGTGAAAGAAAGAGTGAACACTACAAGACGTTATTTGAGGTATTTTATTTTGAAAGATTAAAATTCTAAATACAGATATTAAAATTTTAAAAACAGATGTTAAAATTTCAGAAATTGGTGAAATAAATAATGAAATGTGAGTTGTTCTTTCTTTGTAAATTGGGATATTAATTTGGTTCATTGAAATTTTATAAATTGTTATTGAAATTTTAAATAATCCTGTTGGTATTTCATTTTAACATTTAATTGAAATTTTCATTGGCAGCTTAATATCGGTGCTACAAAGACGTATAGGATGATCAAAGAACATGTTAACGGGTTCCAAAACATAGGGGTAACGCTTAACCAGTTTAAAAATTTTCGGCGAGACATGAAACTGTTTATTTATCTTTCAACGGGAGGAGCACAAGTTTAATTATCTTTCAACGGGAGGAGCACAAGTCATGCAAATAAACTCAAGTAATAAGGAGCAGGAGTTTGAGAATTTACTTGGTTGTAAAGTGATATCTGAAATATCTATTATGCCCCCTAAGCAATCTAAAAACAAAGGTAGTGGAAAAATTTTGTTGTCAAGTAAAAATGTCGATGTTGTTGTTGCAAGTAAATCCAAACGATTGTGCAAAAATTGTAAGCAACTAGCACACCATGACAAGTGAAATTGTCCATTCCCTTTTGTGGAAGATTAGTAAATGTTTTCTGTTATTGAATTTGTATTTTGTAAAGTAAAGTTTGGAATTCTAAAAAAGTTTGTTACAATTCGTTTTTTGGTTGTTGAAATTTCATTTAACGGAAGATGTTATTTTAGGATGTAGAAATGCTATAAAATTACTTAGTAACTGTTTAATTTTTTGAAAACGGTAGTAATAGCTGAAAGTAGTTTTTTTTGGTAAGTTATATTCAGAATTTTAGAAAATATGGTTGAAATCTCTTACAGATGTGTTAAAATTCTTGATTATTTTGAGATGGGACATATGAAAATATTTGATTAAGTCAGTGACAAATTAATGTGTAGAAATTTTCAATTACGTAGAATGTTGTTTAGATTGTTAATAGTTTTTTATAAAACCTGTTAAAATCTCAAATCAATGTTTCAATTACGTAGAATTTTTGAATTGAAGGACTTGAGTAGAATACAAAAGCTTAATTGTTAAAATTTAAACCACAATAGATAGATAATTTGAAATTGGTCATTGAAAACCAAAGTACAAACCAAAGTACAAATGAAAACAAATTAAGCGTTTCAATGTTGTCGGAGTGAAAAATAACCACATTACGTTGCATATGCCGGTACAATTGATGAACCTCCTACAAATTTAACATAAGACAAACAAAATACACTGACAGAAAAAAAAAAAAGAATTACAAGCACATAATGTGAAATTCCAATATAAAAAAAAAAAATAGAATTACAAACACATAATCAGTTGGCAACAAGGTAACAATATTTCTTTGACACTATGTTCGGTTCATCAATGGCACCTCCTTCATAAAGAAGCATGTGCATCATAATGAACAAGGCAGATTCTTTGTCATTTAGGTCGTCATCTTGCCAATTCAATTTTAGAAAACGCGGCTCAAAATTTGAAAGCTCAGCAACCGCATTCCGTTGCACATACAAGTACAACTCATGAACCTCCTACAAATATAACGTAAGAGAAACAAATTACAGTCATAACAAAACTTGCAACAAGTTGAAAAAGAAAAAAGGAATTGTAATCACATACGAATTATAAACAGATAATCAGTTTCACTTATAAACGCAAAAAGTGAAATTCCAACACTAAAAAAACGAATTATAAACACAAAATATGAAATTCCAATTTCAGGAACAGAATTATAAACACAATTAATGAACCACCTACAAACATAACGTAAGAGAAACAAATTACATTGACAGAAAAACTTGAAACAATTTAAAAAAAAAAAAAACAAATTGTAAGCATATCATATGACATTCCAACATGAGATAACATAATTATAGACACATTATCAGTTTTTGTTATAACGAAAAAAATTGAAATTCCAATAACAAAAAAAAGAATTATATACACATAATCTGAAATTTCAAAAAAACTTTCTGAGAATCGTCAAAAAAGCAGAAAAAATAGATAATTCAATAACAAACTACCACAAAAAATAAAATTAAAAAAGGCAAAATGAACAAAATACACCAAGAACAAACCCTAAAAATTAAATCTTTAACATAAAACTTTCAACCCAATTTCAAATCAAACAAATAAGAAATTGGGAAAATCAATTAAATTTTTAATCTTAACATTTCAACACAACTTGAAAAAAAAAACACAAATCTAAAGGTAAGAACAACTAATAAACTTTAAAAAAACGAAAACACATAATTAATTGAAAAATTTATTGTTGAGATTATTCAATTTTCATAATAATAATGAAAAAATACATGAAAGTGAAAAGTTAAGGAAAGAAATTTACCTGTACTTGAAGTTGTTAATGACACCGAAATCGAATTAATGATATATGGAGAAGAATAAGAACTAAAGGATGATTAACAATGGAGAATAATAACCGAGTGAGAGAGATGAGGGAAGATTAACAATGGAGAATGAAGAAGATAAAGGGAGAAGAAGTGATACGAGTTAGGATTGAAGAGAGAGATTTGAAAATTGAAAAATAAAAGTGGTTTAGGGAAATGGAAAGAATGTCGCTGAAGTTTTGGGTAATTGTGTTTTTTTATTTCTTTTTGATTATTTTTTTTTTGGTAGGATTTTTTTTTTTGGAGACAATGTATTAATTGTTGGATGAATCTCAACCATTGATCTAATTTGATCCAATGGTTGATATTAGGACTCTAGGACTCTAACCTAACATTAGGACTCTAAAGAACCTATTTCTATATATATATATATATATATATATATATATATATATATATATATATATATATATATATATATATATATATATAGAGATTAGTTCAAATAAGTTCCTAAATATTGGTAAGTCCGTAAGCCCGTAACTGTTAAACTTGTAAATGAAACTGTAACTGTAATACTTGTAAATGAAACTGTAATTTTCATACAAAAATGTAATTTTTAATAAATAAATTTGAATTTATGTTATTCGAAGATTTTTTTTTTTCAAATTTCGGACTTTTGCGAATGTAACTTTAGCGTTTTACGATTGAAACTATTAATAATTTATTTTGAAACTTTAGATTAAAATGTGATTTTTAATAAATAAAATGTGTTATTTAATACATAAATTGAATTTATGTAATATTAGGATAAATTTTTATAATTTAATACTTTTAAGAATGTAACTGTAGTATTTTAAGATTGAAACTGTTGCAAAGAATTAAATTTATATAATTTTATTTTTTACGAGTGAAACTGCTGTATATTACGATTTGTAACAGTTGTTTAGTGCGGGTGAAACTGCTGTTCTTTACGAGTGAAACTAATGTTTTCACGAGTGAAACTTTTAACACCACCACCGTTCACCTGTCACCACCACCTCCGCCGCCTGTCACCTTGGCCCTAGCCCGCGACCACCACCACCGTTCACCTGTCACCACCACCACCGCCGCCGCCACCACACCACCACCATACCACCGCCGCCTAAAATTGAAGAAACAAGATCTAAAAAACAAAATTACAGAATTTAAAAAAAAAAAAAAAAAAAAAACTACCTTTCTCACTCCAGCGCCGCCATCACCACCATACAACCAACCACTCACCGCCGTTAAAAATAGTTTTTAAAAAATCATATTTGAAAAGATCTGAGTTTTTACAAAATAAGTTTTAAAAATCACTCACCGTCGTCAACCACTCACCACTCACCGCCGTCGTCAACCATTCTCGTCGTCAACCACTCACTCACCGTCGTCAACCACTCACCGTCGTTAAAAATAAGTTTTAGATCTGAGTTTTTCATACCTTAAAACTCAATATAAAAGTAGTGGCGGCGGGAGGGGGCGGGGGGTGGGGGGGGCGGCAATATGTAACCGTGGTGGTGGTGCGGTGGAGTCTGATGGTCGACGGCGATGTGAGTGGTGGTGCGGTGGTGCGAACGAATGAAGTTGGCGCGGTGGTGGTGTAGATGGTGCGGTGATGTATGTTGTGTGGTGGTATGGTGGTGGTGTTTGAGGGTGGTGGTGTTTGAGGGTGGTGGTGAGAATGAGAGTTGAGAGAGAGAGAGGGAGGATAGTAGAAAGAGGCTGAGAATGACTGAATTAGGCTGAGAATGTAGGGTTTTTCTTTTAAATCTCAACCATTGATTTGTTTTAAATCTAATGGTGTAGATTAGAACTTACGGACTTAGCATTTTAGGGAGAACTTATTTGATCCTAATTCTATATATATATATATATATATAGTGGTAGGTTATATAGAGTCCACATATAGAATAGAGTCCTAGAGTCCTAATCTAAGCCATTAGATTGTGAAGATCAACGGCTGAGATTAAATCTCAAAAAAGGTGTGGGACTAGGTCCAGGCCAGTGAAGTCAACCGTAAGCAAAATCAACAATTTCATTTTTTTCGATGGAATTTCATTTTTTGTGGTTGGAATTTCATTTTTTTCGATGGCCGAAATTTGGACTCTAGGACTCTAATTTTTTTGTGGACTCTAATGATCCTATTTCTATATATATATATATATATATATATATATATATATATATACATATACATATATAGAGACAGGTTCAACTAAGTTCACTATATATTTTAAGTTGGTAAGTTTCATTTTCAGCCACTTGACACGGCTAAGTCGTATCGCCAATATCAAAATAAACCTAACAAACAACTAACAACAGCTAGTGGCAAGCAGGATCGTATCCACAGGGAAACGTAGCAGTTATAAGTTAAAGTCGGTAAAACAAGTCTAACTCTAGGGTGTGAAAATGGGTTTGTAGATAGCTATAAACTAAAGCAGAAATAGAGCAGATCAACAAGTATCAATAAAGAGGAAGATTAGGGCATCAGGATCATTATGACAGTGATTCAGGAACTCAACTCAAAAGTAAATAACATTCAACTGAAGCTATGCAAGTGGCTAGGTTTAGGAATACGCTCTCTCGAGTCAATATTAACCTTAAGCAAATTTAGCGGGCTCTCGCAACTTACTAAATTCAACTTATCAAATACGCGTGAGTCTAGTTTCAATTAGGCTTTCGATCTTAAACTAAAACAACCTAAATTCAATTCAATAAAGGCGTCCCTAAATTCAATTGATAGTAAAACACGTAGGAAGAAACCAACTTGCACAATTTCAATCAAAATAGCAATTAAAACATTGTCCTGAATCAACTATCACAAATCACCTTCAAACCCTAATTATAATTTAGCTACTCATATTAAAAGTTAAAGCAATAAAAACAATAAGAGAATACATAATAATAGGAATAATTGCAATTGAAATAAAACCTGAAATCTTACGGAGTACCGATGGTTACAAAGCGATGAATCTTGAAATTAAACTAAGGTCTTTAGAGTTTTGAGAGGAAAATAAAAGAAGCAGTAACTAAAACTAAGAAATTAAAGCATAAGTTCTATTTTTCGACCTAAGGGTCTTATTTATAGTTTCCAAAAAATCAACCACGAAATAAAACAAATCCGCGTGTAAAAAGCGTCAGAGGCCAGGTCCAGGCCACGCCAAACTACCAGACCGGCCTGACCAACATTTTGGGCCGGCTTGCTTGCTCTTCTATTCTTGGCCCAAGCTTCTTCATTCATGCTTTTGGGCCTTTCTAACTCGTAGGCCTTTCTTCCTTTTGGTCTTTGGCTCGTGTCCTCGAGCTCGTGTGCGTGCTCGGGCTTGGTCTTATCGGCTCAGTTCTCGTAATGCTCCAATCGTCCCGGGTTTTGGCTCAAAACCACAAAAACCTGCAAAATGTAAATGAAAGGCAGCAGTATCGAGAAATATAACAAATAGCTCGTAAACTAGCAATAATCACGAGTAAAAATAAGCTAAATGCGACTGAACCGGGGGCATAAAACGTATATAAATAACATGTATCAAACTCCCCCAAACCAAACCTTTGCTTGTCCTCAAGCAAAAATCGTCGGAGAAAATCAAAGTGACACGAACTAATCACGCTAGTATCTCGAAGTGGACGACCTATGCACATAAACATACGACCATAGCCTATTTCACCGAAAATAGAGCACAAGTCTCAACCGTTCACACCACATCGTATCACTAGCCTCTAACGCTTTTACGCAAAAGTAAAACTAACGACATTTTCAATTCAAGCGAGGCCAACCGAACGTACCACTTTCCATCATCCAATCTTTCCAAATCATTTCCTTTTTTTCTGTTCTTTCTTTTCTTATCCGCATTTTTTTCTTTTCTGCAAATGTGGAGCATCCCTCGTATGTAGTACCGTTTAGCTTGACATTCACTCGGTAAAGATCGCGCTCGGGTACACATATTTCCTTAAGGGTTACATTATTGCTCATACTCACGGTCGCAACCAAATTCATGGCCACTGTGGTTACTCAACTCAATGAGTCCCCTACGAGAGCATCGAAGCATTGCTCCAACATAAAATGAATCATTCCAATCATACCGCAAACCAACAAACCAACATTCCACAAACCATTGCCAAGCTCGAATGTGAAAGTCGAAAGTAAACAAGCGAAAAGCGATAAGAATTAAGCGAATACAAGTGGGTTAGTGTTGAGGCTCGCAATCTATTAACAGGAAACAAACATATAGCGCAGCTACGACGATAGAAAGTCGACTCGGAGATACTAAAGATCAAAGTAAGTGTACAAATCAATTCCCCAAAACTAGATAAAGCAGGACAAAGCAGACCAAAAAGACTCGTATTTTTGTAATTTTTTGAATTTTTCGATTTTTTTTTTTTTAAATTAAATGCAAATGAACTAATGAACGCGAAAGTGTTTCCCTCCCCCAAACCAAATCACACATTGTCCTCAATGTGGAAAACAGCGTAACCACAAAAGCAGAGGAGGACACATAACATACGGGGAAGGAAAAGGAAAGCGAAAAGGAGGGTAAAGTGCGGTAAAGAATGCTCACTTGATAAAGTCGGAGCTCCCCCAAACCGAAGTAAAGTGTGGAGTGCGGCTAAAATCCACGTATGTGCGTCCAATTCAGTCCAACATCGAGGTACTTCGGCATAGCACGCGAGAAGAAGCAAAACGGAGCAAAGAGAGCGTGGGGGCAGTCCAGGCCGTGGCCGGCCGGCCGGCCCCCATGCCTTTTTTCCTTTTTTCGCGTTTTTCACGGTTTTCAAATTTACTACGGTGCGGTCGAGCAGTCTTGCCGGCCGACCATTGTGATGTCTACTCGTAGCGTCTGCTCCAAAAATACTAAGGACAAAGGCCAAAAGTACCTGCGCGCTAAAAACATTCATAAAACCCTCATCCTCACGCGCTCGAAATAAAACCAAATGTCATGAAAATCAAACCAAACAAAGTACAAGTGCTAAATAATAATATAACGTCATCGGGTTGCCTCCCGTAAGCGCTGGTTTATAGTCCCGCACGACTCTTCACAGCTTCAAAAATCAGGTATAAGCAAGCCAAGGTCGTTGGCCATTTGCAACAGCTTCACTTGGCGAAACAGCATCCAATCGCCAAAGCACTCCTCCCTCACGAGGCAAAGCAGCATAGTCCATTAGAGTGGGTCCTCGATCGCGAAATGGCTCTCCAAATCGCCCTTGTGCTCCAAGTGACTGAACCGTAGGCCCTCCTCCATCACTAGCGTCAAACAACTCGGCTTTAAGCACTTTCCTTTCCCCCAAACCAACCTTGCAGCTATCCTGTAAAGAACCTGCACACGGAGAGACAATAGAAACGACCTCCAAAGTGTCTCCAGTAGAGTGAGACGGAGGTATAACATTAACAGAACAAACCGACTCAAGACGCATGGGTGACCGCGGGGTATCAGAATGAGTAAAGGTCAACCTTTCACCCCCCACCGTAAAGGCTATTGTCTTATTGCCCACGTCAATAACTGCACCAGCAGTGTGCAGGAAGGGTCGCCCCAAAATGATAGGTATGTGGACATCCTCGGGCATATCGACAACTACAAAATCTACAGGGATAAAGAACTTTCCAACTTTGTCTTTGGGGCGTCTTGTAGTATGCCTAAAGGGCGCTTAATAGATCGGTCAGCCATTTGTAAGGTAATGTGAGTAGGGCTTAAGGCTGACAAGTTCATCTTTTGGTAAAGGGAGTAAGGTAAGACACTCACACTCGCTCCAAGGTCACACAAGGCATTGCGAACCACAAACTTACCAATGGAGCAGGGGATGGAAAAAGTACCTGGGTCGCTAAGTTTAGGAGGCTTACCACCCTGCAACCTAGTGCTAGCCTCTCCCACGAAGGCCACAGTCGACACATCCTCTAACGTACGCTTACGAGCTAAGACCTCTTTCAAAAATTTAGCATAAGCAGGAATTTGAGTCACAAGATCAATAAAAGGGACGTTTACCTGCAGCGCTCGAATGACGTCCACGAACTTCTTGAACTTGGTCTCGGACTCTTGACGTTGACGACCTGGAAATGGGAGCTTAATCTGAATCGGGGGCGAAGGAGTAGCAACAGAAACACTCGAATTAACACCCAAATCATCTTTCCCCGCATGATGGTGTTCGGTAGGTTGACGACCCACCGCCGGCCGACCGGCCATACGCTTTGGCCTCGGATCATCATAGAACGCACCGCTCCTCAACGTAATTGCACACGCAGTATCGGGAGGAGGGTTAGGAGGTTGGCCCTGCGATGGCAAGAAGCCTGGCTGACGCGCAGCTTGCGAAGTGGCTAGTTGAGCCACTTGATTCTCCAAATTCTTTATAGCTGCATCCTTAGCCTGGTCGCTCTTTTGCATGTATTGCATCATTGTCTTCTGCGACTCCTGCATACCCATCATCACCTGCTGCATCTGTGACATCATGGCCCTAGTCTCGGCCATTGGATCAGGTACGGGGGTAGGTTGTGGCGGTGTAAAGGCGGGTTTTTGGTAATTTGGAGGGGGTGGTTGAAAGTTCTTGTGAGGAGGTTGGTAGGGTTGAGTTTGTGGTGGTTGGGTGGTTGGGTTTAGGACATTCTGGTTACGATATGAGAGAAGCGAACGATCGTAACCGGGTTGGTTTTGGTAGAGGCGGAGTTACGGTTGTAAGGCCAGTGCGCATAAACCTGCTCCTGGGGCGCAGCATACCCCGTAGAATAACCCATGTCGTGCCCTGCAATAGCATTTACTTGGGCACTAGAAGAACCACCACCCTGCATCATACTTATCTGTGCAGTCAGCGCAGCGACCTGACTAGTGAGCGCAGAAATACTCCCTTTATCACGGTCATCATGTGCGGACCGTGAATTACCTCGCGGCTTCGGCGAGCGAATGAGCGACCATATCTTCAATCAACCCCCAAGCCTTGTCATCATCGACGTTATTAGCGAAACGTCCATCTGCAGCGGAATCTAGGATAGCTCTACTCTCCGCATATAACCCGTTGTAGAAAGTCATAATAACCAACCAGTCGTTAAGGCCATGGTGAGGACAGTCCCGAATTAGCTTCTTGTACCTTTCCCACGCTTCAGCAAAAGACTCGTCAAATGTTTGCTTGAAGCCACAGATCCGACTCTCATCCGATTAGTGCGCTCACGGAGGATAAAACTTTGCATAGAACGCCAGAGCTAACCCTCTCCAATCTGTAATTCCCGCAGCAAGCTTGTCGAGGTCCGTGATCCACTCACGAGCTCGATCCTTCAAGGAAAAAGGGAACAACATCTCCCTTATTTGCTCCTGCGTGATCCCGGCTTGCTTAATAGTAGAACAGTAGTCGGTAAACATCTGCATATGCCGACCAGGATCTTCGGTGGGATAACCACCAAACTGATTCCGCTCCACCAAATTGAGAAAGGCGGGGCGAATCTCGAAGTTGCCCTGCAGAGTTGCGGGCATAGTGAATCCATCCGGGATAGACTCCGTTTTAGGAAGCGAGTGACTCGAAAGTTTAGGCATAGTCACTGGCGGCGGAGTTAACGGAGTATGGGGAGGTGTGTCCTCTTCGTAGGACGATTGCGCAGCACTAGATTCGGAGTGCGAAGCTTCCTCAAAATCAAGATCAATTAATTTCCTTGCTTCCTTACGTAGCCTATGAAATGCTCGCTCAGGTTCAGGCTCAAATGGAACTAAACCTGTAGGTGACCTGTGCATAAACAAAACTACAAGCAAGCAATTAAAAACGGTCTCAAGGAACTAGGTTCCTTGAGACAAGGGTGAAAAAACACAATAAAACTAACAAAAACTAAAACTAGCAAAGCCGTTTCCCCGGCAACGGCGCCAAAATTGACACGGCTAAGTCGTATCGCCAATATCAAAATAAACCTAACAAACAACTAACAACAGCTAGTGGCAAGCAGGATCGTATCCACAGGGAAACGTAGCAGTTATAAGTTAAAGTCGGTAAAACAAGTCTAACTCTAGGGTGTGAAAATGGGTTTGTAGATAGCTATAAACTAAAGCAGAAATAGAGCAGATCAACAAGTATCAATAAAGAGGAAGATTAGGGCATCAGGATCATTATGACAGTGATTCAGGAACTCAACTCAAAAGTAAATAACATTCAACTGAAGCTATGCAAGTGGCTAGGTTTAGGAATACGCTCTCTCGAGTCAATATTAACCTTAAGCAAATTTAGCGGGCTCTCGCAACTTACTAAATTCAACTTATCAAATACGCGTGAGTCTAGTTTCAATTAGGCTTTCGATCTTAAACTAAAACAACCTAAATTCAATTCAATAAAGGCGTCCCTAAATTCAATTGATAGTAAAACACGTAGGAAGAAACCAACTTGCACAATTTCAATCAAAATAGCAATTAAAACATTGTCCTGAATCAACTATCACAAATCACCTTCAAACCCTAATTATAATTTAGCTACTCATATTAAAAGTTAAAGCAATAAAAACAATAAGAGAATACATAATAATAGGAATAATTGCAATTGAAATAAAACCTGAAATCTTACGGAGTACCGATGGTTACAAAGCGATGAATCTTGAAATTAAACTAAGGTCTTTAGAGTTTTGAGAGGAAAATAAAAGAAGCAGTAACTAAAACTAAGAAATTAAAGCATAAGTTCTATTTTTCGACCTAAGGGTCTTATTTATAGTTTCCAAAAAATCAACCACGAAATAAAACAAATCCGCGTGTAAAAAGCGTCAGAGCCGGTCCAGACCGGCTGCCGGCCTGCCCAGACCGGCCTGACCAACATTTTGGGCCGGCTTGCTTGCTCTTCTATTCTTGGCCCAAGCTTCTTCATTCATGCTTTTAGGCCTTTCTAACTCGTAGGCCTTTCTTCCTTTTTGTCTTTGGCTCGTGTCCTCGAGCTCGTGTGCGTGCTCGGGCTTGGTCTTATCGGCTCAGTTCTCGTAATGCTCCAATCGTCCCGGGTTTTGGCTCAAAACCACCAAAACCTGCAAAATGTAAATGAAAAGCGTGATGTCGAGAAATATAACAAATAGCTCGTAAACTAGCAATAATCACGAGTAAAAATAAGCTAAATGCGACTGAACCGGGGGCATAAAACGTATATAAATAACATGTATCACCACTCATTTTAAAATGTAACTTTAATAACTTGTAACTGTAACTCTTAAGATATAAGCATTTATGAGTGTAAAATAATAATAAAATGTCATTTTGACAATTATTTTAGCAATTTTAAGTCAATTTATAAAATTTTCAAAATTTTAATGCATATTATTTTGACGTATTTCACTTCGAATTTATTAAATTTTAATGATTTTAATTTGTAACTTTTTTTTGTTACAACTGTAACTATTGTTTAATACAAATGTAACTTTAGTTCTTGATGGTTGTAATTTATAGTTTTCGAAGTCATTTTATATAAAAATTTTATTGGTCCAATTTTATTACAAACCTGTCCAATTCCATCAAATATTAAATATGTAAATGTAACTACTGACAATTGTAACTGTAACCGTAATGTAGTCCATGTTAAACTTTTATGTCATGTAACTTCATTTGAGTACAAGTGTAACTTTAGTTCATTCCAACACCTCCTCTACTCAACCACCACCACGAATGTAACTGCTGTATACGAGTGAAACTGTAGTTCTTTACGAGTGAAACTGCAGTTCTCTACGAGTGAAACTGCAGTTCTCTACAAGTGAAACTTTAAAACCTTGAAATTGATGTTTCAGTCCACGAAACTCTTCAAACCAACTTCCATGGCCTACTCCACCAGCCACCAGCACCAATCTCACCTACTGCTTGTAGTGAATTTTTTTGAAAAAATCAGATCACGAAAAAAAGACGAAAAAAAAGTAAAAATTAAAATAAAAGACCACACAAATGACCAAATTAAAAGATTTCGAGTAAGATTTAAAAAAGATGAATTTTAGATCTGAGTTTTACATACCGAAAAATTAAATCTTGAAAGTTATAAATTGATGGAAGGATAATGGCAGCGATTGACGGTGGAGATGACGCATCCGGTGATGGCGGCGATGGTGGTAGTGGCACGGTGTCAGGAGAGAACGCCTGGTGGTGGCGGCGAGGTGATGTGATGGTGTTTTTTTGGTAGTAGTGCGTCGGGGCGGCGATGGTGCGCGTAGTGGTGGAGGTTTGTGGTGGTGTAGGCGGTGAGGTGGTATAGTAGTGGTGGAGGGTGGTGGTCTTAAGGTGGTGGTGATTGAATTTAGAGGAGGAGGATGTTGAGATATTAGAGAGAAATGAAATTTTTTAGAGAGAGGGGAAAAAAGTGGGTAGAGAGATGAAGATAAAGTGGCTGAGAATGAGGGAAGGTAGGGTTTTAATCTTTTAATCCAAGCCTTCCATTTGATTTAATCTTGACCATTTATTTATTTTGATCTAAGGGTTAGAATTGCAACTTACCAACTTAGCATTTTAGGGTGAACTTAATTGATCCTCTTTCTACATATATATATATATATATATATATATATATATATATATATATCAAGACAGCAAATATTGCGAGACACAAACGAGACACAGCATTTTAGCCTTTTTTGTGAAACTTTAACATAGTTTTATGAAACTTCAAAAATTGTGAAACTTTAACAAAATTGTGAAACTTTAAGACATTAAAGTTTCACAATTTTTCAAGTTTCATGAAACTATGTTAAAGTTTCACGAAAAAGGCTAAAATCTTGTGTCGCTTAATGTCTCATAATATTTAGGTGTCTCGTTTGAACTTGTTTCTATATATATATATATATATATATATATATATATATATACATATACATATATAAATATATATATATATATAAGATCTTTCAAGCCCTAAGTTTTGGGAAAGTCATTGAGTCCAGACATCCGCTTTGAGATTTTAACACAAAAATTTGAGATTTTGACATAAAAATTTAGAACTGCAAAATTCCAAAATATTTGAGATTTTAACAATGTTAAAATCTCAAATATTTTGGAATTTTGCAGTTCCAAATTTTTGTGTTAAAATCTCAAATTTTTGTGTTAAAATCTCAAAGCGGATTCTGGACTCAATGACTTTCCCTCATTACTTGGGCTTAAAAGATCTCAACTCTATAAATATATATATATATATATATATATATATATATATAGAGAGAGAGTCAAGATCCGGTGAGAACCATAGACTCAGTGAGAACTGTGAGAACCAATAGTAGCCATTAGATTAAACAAGATCCCACGGTTGCAATTAAATTCCACACTTCAATATGTCAAGCTTCTTTCATCCATTCTAATTATTCTCCAAATCAAAGCACCAACACTAAAACCCAACAACTACCACCAAATTCCCGACAATCACCACACAAACTCCCGACAACCACCGCCAAAACCTCTGACAACCACCACCAAAATCATCGACAAACCACCGCTAAATGAAAGAAAATCACTGGCAAACCAAAGCCAAATCACCACAAAAAAACTCGATACCCACCACCAAAATCCTCGATAACCACCGTCGAAATCACCGGCACACCACCACCAAAACGCCTACAACCACCAAAACCTCCATGCCTTTCTTTGAAGTCAGTACAAGAAGGTAAATTTGATTTTTTTTTTGTCATCTCAATTTTAAAATTAGGGTTTATGTCGTGAAAAATTAGGTCATTCGATTTTGATTAATTTTATTGTGATTGCAGTGTTTCATGGAATCCAATTTAAATACCAAATTGTTTGAAGTTTGGTGTTTCTGCTAATTTGTCCGTATTTTAATTAGTCCGTACTCAAAGGGTAATGTTTAGGAACCTAGAATTGTAATATAGTTTATTGTTTAGAAAATTCCTGATTTGATTCATCAACATCAATGATATTTATCTTCGATTGAACTGTTGTTAATTTTTCTGTATCTCGATATCGTATAAGTGTACCTATATTAAATATTAATGTATCTAAACAACAAATTACTTAGATCTTGTTGTAACTAAATTTGTCTTGCTATGCGTCAACCTATTTCAATGCATTTGGGTAGCTTGTTAGTGTAGTTAGTTATCACACATTATGTTATCTATCACATATGTATCTTATTAACATATGAGTGTAGCTCTCAGCATATTGTATATTATTATCAGTTAATTGAATTATAGTAATTTTTTTTTGTGTATCTTGATATCATATATGTGTATCTAGATTTCATATTAATGTATCTAAGACACAAACTTGTCTTGCTAAATATGTTGACATTCATATGATGAATTTGAGACTAGTTACTACTTTACTGGTATTATTACATTATTTAATGTTGTTTGACAAACTTCTAGTTTTATAATACACATGTTTACATTGTTTAAGGAAACGATGATTCTATTGTAGTACATGCTGCCTCTGACCAAAAATTGAGATTTTTTTATTGTCCTCTCGAACTATAAGTTTTAATTGGTTTCAACGTGAATGACAACATTTAATTGACTCCAACTTGAATACCAAATTATGTAAATATTTTTAGTTATAATTAAGTACATTTTATAGGAAAAGAATATGGAGTAATTTTTATGCAAAATTGATGTGTCTATAGACATCTCCATTGAATAAACGTACAAATCGACACTAGGATTTGATGTTTTGATATTTTTCTATAATATTTAGTCCATATTTGGTAATTGAAATGCTCTTCTTTTGTGTATCTCAATGACACGTAAGTGTATCTAGATTACTTAAGTATGTATCTATCAAAAAAAAAAAAATAGTTAAATCTTGTCGTTGTTGAATGTGTCTTACAAAATGTTGATATTTTTTTGCTTGCAGTCAGATAGTTAGTTCAGTTCATATGTTCCGTGATATTTGTAGCCCAGGTACATCAAAAACTAGATACGTCATTTCATGTTGTTATCAAGATTTTAACATATTGTTCTTCGTCGTTTCTAGTGTGGAATTTGATAAACGATCACGTACAAACAGAGGTGTAAACTCTTAAAGGTGATGAAAATGAAGATATTGGGTGACATTGAAGTCCAAGTGTTTTCGAGAAGCGCATGTTGAAGTCCATCTTGAGCCAAAATGATCACTTTTTTTTGTATTTACATAACATATTGTATCTAGACGATAATATTATTGGACTATTTTTAGTGATATGTTGTTTTATAGCAAGTGTATTATTTGTGGTTCGTCTATTTTCATTAGATAACATATTAATATATGTGCAAATTTTTCTGTATCTTATATACATACTAGTGTATCTAGATAACATATTATCGTATCTGATTAAATATGACATATTAATATTGACAACTTTGGATTGTTGTCTAGTTTCTAGCAAGATTTTTCGTTGTATTTCGTCTAGTTTCATTACAATAATATATTAATATATCTTGAATTTTTTTGTAGCTAATATGCATACGAGTGTATCTAGATAATAAATTATCGTATCTGGTTAAATATGACATACTCACATTGGCAACTTTTGATTGTTGTATCATTTTCTAACAAAAATTGTATGTATATACGATAGCTATAAACTGGTGAACACTGATAATAGTGCATAATATCTATTGTAGCTTATGAATGTTTTTTTTGTAAGTAACATATTTTTTTGATGTACCTACTAGAATCTTAAACATACATGGTATATTTGTATGAATTAAATTTTGATGGTCTTTAATAGAATTGTTAATTTAATAAATTTCATATAGTTGACTTACTAGTTTTTACTATACAGCCTACATGGGATTTGAACCCACATTTTCGCACAATAGTGCGACACTCTACCAATTGAGTTAATAGGCTTTGCAAGAAGATGGTCATAAGTTCTGATACATATCATTCATATTTTGATATGATACAAACAAGTGAAAAAAAAAATAATGAGTAAATGATTGTGGCCTCTTGAACTAAAAGGCGACTTTTTGATGTTTCACTAGTTTCACATTATCATCATAATGCTACAACCAACCAATATGTGAAGAAGTGAAAGATACTTTTAAAATTTTCAAAAGATATATTGAGAGTCTTTAACGATGCATTTGACCTATGTCAATATGATCTGAAATGAACTTCATTAACATTTCATTGACTATGCTAACAAATACCGATATTCTCCAGCCCACAAATAAGATCACTCACACATAAGACGATCATAATTTTTCGAAAAAAAATCTCTTTGAAACCTTTCATCAAGCATTTGAGATGCAGAATTCAACCAACTTATACCAATTAACAATGTGTGATTAATTTTGAGCATACCAATTAACATATTTCACCACAACAATAAATAAATTTTCAAATCAAATACACACAAGATACACTAAAAGTCCTTTAGGTACACCGATATATATATTAGATACAATACGATGGTATTTAGATAGACTATTTTTTTGTGGTGCAATTTGTTTAATCATGCTTCCAAGAATAATATTTTTTAATCATGTTTGTTCGAGTATATGAGCAATATTGAACATTTAGAACTAAAATAATTAATTTAATAAAAAAAAAAAGATAGTAGCAACCATACGCAAACATAAACGTAATTATACTGAATTTCGTTGTAAACAATTAAATATTCTCAAAGTACCATCATAACAATACATGAAATTAGGGTTAGTTTTCACAATTAATTGCATTCCTCATCAAATTTACTTGTTTGAATTCAGATCTCAACTAATTCATGAAAAGAAAATAGTAAACAAATAGAAGATTGAAATAAATAACAAATTCAGATGAGTACAACTTCAATTAGAACGAAATTGGAGTCTTAAACAACGAAAAATATATACAATAACACTTTTACATATATTTATTCAAAGATTAAGAGAAAATACCTGATAAAATTGGTCAAATTTGTGATTGTCGTGGACTTAAAGGAAGAATCCGACTTGATTGTAATAAGTATGAGCCGAATTGATTGAGAAAAGAAAGAATTTGGAAATTGAATTAATCTGAGCAAAGAGATCAATTGAGAAGAAATCTGGGAAAAATAGGAAAGTTAGAGATTTGGGAGATATTTAGAGAAAGAGTGAAATTTGGTTGTAGAAGGTATGTGACAGTAAATCAATTTCATCCGTGAGATTGAGTCTAATCTAATGGCCCATATTAGTTCTCACAGTTCTCACCGAGTATATGGTTCTCACATGATCCTAAATATATATATATATATATATATATATATATATATATATATATATATATATATATATATATATATATATATATATATATATAAGAGAGTTTTTTCGAGAGTTCTACTTAATTCAATGAGATTTTAAGCCAATCATAATTTTACATTAAGAAAAAAAATTAAATTGTGAAAAAATAGTAATTTGGAAATAAATAATTATATGAGAAATAATTCCCTTATTGAATTATGAAACATTAGAAATTCAAGGAGATTTTAAGCCAATCATAATTTTACATTAAGAAAATAAATTAAATTGCGAAAAAATAGTAATTTGGAAAGAAATAATTACATGAGAAATAATTCCCTTATTTAATTATGAAACATTAGAAATTTTTAGATAGCAATTTGGAAAGAAATAATTATATGAGAAATAATTCTCTTATTTAATTATGAAACATTAGAAAATTTTTAGCTAAGTCTTTGATTATTATGTTTCATAAAATGTATCTGTCGAAAAAATATAAAAATAACATCATTTGTTTCGAAACGAAAAATGCAATCAAATGAGTATAAATATCAAAGTATTTCATCCAATAAAAAATTCATTTGAAAAATAGATTAAATAATTTATATTGAAAAAAAAATTTGGAAAGAAACAATTATATGACACATAATTTAGTTATTTAATTATGATACATTAGATAATTTTTAGGTAAGTTTTTAAACTTTTTTTGTGTATATAAAAAACTTTAGCTTTGTCTTCCAAGGTACCGGGTTAAATAGTTTTAGTTTATTATGTTTTAATTATGATTACGATTACGATTTGTGTTATTTTTATTTTTTACGTGTATTTAATTTGATAAGTGTATTAATTTTGAAAAGTTTTATTTTTCAATTATCATGTTTGTAATTTAAACATAGCTTGATTGAATTCATAATGATCTTTTTCTCTTTGTATGTTGCAAATGTATATTTTAAGTTTAGGATCTGAGGTACTCATTGAAGAAACTTGATTACAAAATCAGTCGAATATGTAACGTGAAAGGTAAAAGAGATATACATGATTTATTGATTATCTTATCTTATTTACATATCAAATCATTATTTATTGTTGTATAAGAATATTTATTATTCATCACACTTGATCTTTTAGTTAGTTTCATCGTATTAATATTTGATTTAATATTATCTAGAGTTGTACATTATCAAAAATTATAAAATTTAAATATTAATGTTTTATTTAAGAAGACGAATCAAATAAGATCACACATGACTATATTGTCGCTTATATATTACCCACAATGTCAAAGATTCTCTAAGCTCTTGAATAGTGTCAAATAGTGTTATGGGGTGACTGGAATTGAATGGAGGGAGTATAAGACTAAAACTATAATCAACAAAATTAATCTAATAAATTCTATTAATTAAGAGTAATAAGCTTTCTACAAAATTTAAAGAAAGAAAACAATGATAAAAAAGAATATAAAGAATAACATTTTCCTTAAATTCATATGACTACCCATTATCCTTTTTCTATATATTATTCAAAGTAACTAATTCTTTATAAAATTTCAATAAAAACTTACCCAAAAATATTAAGACCAATATTGTGAAAATTAAGTTTTTAATATTATTTTCAATAATATACATTTATCTCTTCATATAAATTGAAAAGCTCATGTGTAACATTTACCTTAATTATTTGATCCTAAAAAAAATAATATTTTTATAATCTAATAAAATTCGAAGCAATTAATTTTTTTTTTCTATAAGATACAAATAAATAAATAAAACTCTCTTAAAAAAAAAGTTTAATTCAAAGCCAAGTCTTCTTTAAGACGGTCTCAAACTAATTTTCGTACATCTAAGAGAACAAATCATAGTTAAAGGGATATAAAAATATAAAATTAATCAAATAAAGTCACAAACAAGGGTAGTAAGAAAATTTAGGTACAATTAGCAATGAAATACAAATACTATGAAAATAATAACAACAATATAGTATTATAAATAAGCTAAAAACTGTACAAATTTATATAAATATTCTTACATATATAATTCTATATTTCTCAATATTTTGTTATATATTACAATAAACATGATATTATTAACCCTATCTTCTTATTTTATTTTATTTTTTTTAGTTTTTAATATTTGTACCGACCCAAATTTAAAAAGATAAATCATAAATTAATCATTAACCACACATTAATAAAACCCGTGCATCGCACAGGCTTTAATTAAAACTAGTAATAATAATAATAATAATAATAATAATATAATAATAATAATAATAATAATAATAATAATAATAATAATAATAATAATAATAATAATAATAATAATAATAATAATAATAACCGAACAAAAAAATACTTGATTTAATTAGGATTACTTTGATTTTCATTAAAAATTATACTTGCTATTGTTGGATAAAACTTTATATTTAATCAAACATTGCAAGATCGAGAATTGTGCGCAACTATACTCCCCCACGGCTTAACATGCGGGAGCAAGACGAAGAAAAAGTAGGGAGTAGTTGATAAAAAGTAGGCCTACAACAATTCGAGCAATGTCGAAATCCGAATCAAGAATAGCACCATAATCACGACATAATAATCCCTACGTAAATGACAATTGAACACAATAAATCCAAGAAACTAAACAAAAAAATCAACTACAACATTAACCTTAAGTACCTTAAGCTAATTTCTAAGTTAATAGTTTCAGTTTAGTATGTTTTAATTATGATTACGATCACGATTTGTGTTATTTCTATTTATTACGGTGTATTAGATTTGATAAAAGTATATAATTTTGAACTGTTTTATTTTTTAATTACCATGTTTGTTATTTAAACATAGCTTGATTGAATTGGTGATGATCCTTTTTCCGTTGTATATGTTTCAGATTTATATTTTAAGTTCCAGATTTTTTGTTCTCATTGAGTAAACTTGACTACAAAACCAATAGTAATACGAATGACACAAATGAATATGTAACATGAAAGGTTAAAGAGATATACAAGATTTATTAATTGTCATATTTTCAAATAAAGTCATTTATCGTTATATGATAAAAAAATTTAATTTATAATGTTTGATCTTTTAGTTAGTTTTATCGTATTAAGTTTTGATTTAATAGTTAATGTCAATGTCAATTTTGTAGGGGAGTATCCGAAAATAATGGAAAAAAATCTAATCTTTATGGTGTAGATGGATGTTGGTAGTTTTTTTTCCAAAATAAAAATAATTAAGGTAATACTTTCCATTTTTTAAAAACAAATGTAGCATAAATAAGGTAGTTTTGGACAAAATACCCAAATTTCACATTCAAAATTATTAAGTTGATAATATAGTGTTATGCATATAATTTATATATAAATTTTCATATAAAGCGGTACGGTCTTATGATAAGATTATTTTATTTTGAAAATTATTTTTATGTTTTATAATAGATTTTTGTTACTTTATTGTAGATCTCACATTTGAAATGGTTACACGTGAGACATATGCAAATATTCATATCCCTAGATAAAGGACTAATCATATAAATATTAGTCATGTATGACTCGATAACGGAAGTGAAAGGATATACTTTCCAATGTAAAAGCGGCATCATATAACACACACAGTTGAAATAATAACGGAAAACGAGCGTCCAAATCCCACGATTCATATTGTTACGAAATTTGAGGCCTGAGGATCCAAGACACTTTCAAATCCATTTGCACTCAGGCTTTATCAAATCCCGAGACATCATTTCTAACCGACTCAATTGTGAAACCAGAGCGGATTTGAGGTGAGGGTAATTACCAAAAGTTTGTCAAAATGCGTTATGAAAAACCGTAATTAAAAAGTTTATGTAAAAGTAGCCTCTACTAGCTTGAAAACAGTGTATAATTTTGATATTTGAGAAAATGCTAACCGCTACGTACAAGTGCGATGTGTGACTCGATAACTATGCGTAAAAGCAAATGTACATGTCAAAGCTATGACGGGTTGCTATGGGACATGTACAAAGAGTGATAATTCATTGCTTAAATTATCATTTAAATGTTATTATCCGACTCATGTTTAGTCGAAATCAGGTTTAGTCGTTTAATACGTAAATGAGAATTTGCTTAAGTGTAAAGTGGTGTCCGTTTGTTCATTGTTAATTGTGTCGTTGCTTATGCGATATTGGCCAGGTTTAGACGGATTAGGAATCTGAATTGCTACAACCGTATTACGAATACGGGTTCGAGATGCCAATATCGGGCCGGGTTATGAACCCGTTTGTCCGAGTTGAGTGTGAAGCTGTAGAATGAGAAGTGAGTGATGATAATTCATGGTTGAAATGGGTCGAATAAGAGGTGTATTTGTAGAGTTTTGAGCGTCGCAAATCGCCAGCAGTTAAAAATCGCTCGTTAATCGGCGATTAAACAAGATTAATCGTCGCTAAATGTTTAATCGTCAGTTAACTGGCGATTAAATGTTTTGGCTAGGTTGTTTGATTGGACTTGGGCCGTGCGTAGACCTGTCAAATTTCGACCCGACCCGAAAAACCGACCCGACCCGACCCGTTTTTTTAGGGTCAAGACCCGTAAAATTTGACCCGTGACCCGAAATGACCCGAACCCGAAATGACCCGTTAATTTAGGGTCAAGACCCGCCCGACCCGTTCGACCCGATGGGTCAAGTGTAATTTTGTGTAACAAGACTTTTTGAACCTACAAAATTAATATTTCATGAAAAAAAATAATTTAATATTAAGAATTATTACAACCTCAATATTATAAGTTGGAATATCAAAATGATAATGAAAATTATGATTGAAATATTATGAATATATTCATAAATAGACTATTTTAATTTTATAAATCACAAAAATGAATATATATCAACTTTTGTATTACATATGTACAATAAACTATGTACATAATGTAAAATAACAATAAAAGAATTTTTTTAATTAAAAAAATAATAAATAAAAAGGCGCTAAAAACGTATTTTTGACCCGTATTTTGACCCGAAACCGACCCGACCCGAACCCGACCCGACCCGTATTTGAGCCGAACCCGTATTGACCCGACCCGTATTTTGACCCGACCCGTATAACCCGAACCCGAACCCGACCCGCCCGACCCGTTTGACAGGTCTAGCCGTGCGTAATGGATGATGTATTTGGATTTCATGCTTATATTCGTTTGTGTGTTGATGGCCATGACTTTTGGGCCATTTTGATTGGACTCGGTTTTTCAGGTCTCTGCTGGCCGAAAAATATTTTTGTCTTGAATTGAATTGTTTTTGTGAGATGTGTTTAGACGTGACCTCACCTTGAGCGTATTAAGTCTTTGGAAGCGTGTTTGGGTGCTTTTGTGGGCTTTTTCGGGTCTCGGGCCGAAAATTGTTTTTGTCTTGAATTGATTTGTTTATGTGAATGGTGTCTAGATGTAAGCTCGGCTTGAGCGTATGACGTATCGAGAGACGTGTTTAGGTGTTTTTGTGGGTTTTTTTTCTTTTTTTTGTGGAAAAGGCTTGTTTTTGTGTTGGGTCGGTTTGAATAAAATTACTAAGCGAATATTTTTTAACTCGTTTAGTAGCTCTAAAAGTGTCAATTTAAATTTCCTTGGCTAAGTTATTAAAATTTAGACTGTAAAAATGTTAGAAAGTTGTAAAAAGATTAATATAATGAAAACATTTTAATTTTTTTTTTTTCATAGAGTTATAATTTTATCATAAATTGTATCATTATATGGTGAAATGCGATCAAAATATTGCATTACATATAGTGCAAAGTCAATGTGATTAATACATAACTCGCACGGAATATATGCCATAATATAGAATAACTACAAAAAGTATATGAACTATGTGGCATGTATTTAAACTCTTCTTGGTCGAATATTTTAAATTTTGACCATTGGTACTTGGTATATATTAAAAAGTAATTTTTGATTGAGACGGGTCGAAAAAAAGGAAAGAACATGTATATTGTGGGAATAATAATGAGTAGCTGTAGAAAAACAAATGAAAAAAGTATACCACTAGAATAAAATTTATATACGAAAAATTACGTTCAGTTATTATAGTTTCCTATTTTCAGTAATCTAATACATTATTTTAAAAATCAGTCTGAAAATGTGCATTGGAATAGGAGTATTAAATTTGACATTCAAAACAAATATCTCTGTTAAGCATTGAAAAATACTCCGTACTTCTGGAGCTCAACTGGAAACTGAAAGGAAAAAAATAGTGCAATGATATATCGAAAATAAAAAATAATTATGATGATCTTCAACCATGTGGATACTGGTGCCAAGACCTTTACAATGCTGCAAATCTAACTCTTATAAATTCGTAAAACCTCGCAATCTCAACAACTGCAACATACAACATCAGAAAATGAAAAGGGTCTGCTCTTGGCCTCGAGTTCTTCAGCTGACGGTAAAGGTTCCAGATTGTATATACTACTCCGAGAACAGCAAAAATTGTAAACGTTCCGGCAAATGCTTTTACTGAATGGGTATACTCTTTCGGGTATCCCCCTGCACAATATTTAAAGATTGGCACAAATGGCATCAGCTTTGCTCGAGATGAAACTAGAAGCTTTCTAACGGAAATGACTCACACCCAACACAAGCGCTAAAAATATAGTAATAAAATGTTAGCTCACAAACATGGATTTCACTCTAAGATTGCAATTTACTTTATGATTTGGGCGTCTGCGCTGTGACACACAAGTTCACAGGAGGAAGAAATTCTTACATTTATTGCAGAAATTCCAAAATCGATTATTAAAGCAATGGTCAATAATAATTTGTGAGATTGAATACATTTCTAAAGAAACACATAATGTAATAAAGCTCAGAGAATGAATTACTAACCTCATGTAGGGGATCTGCTCATGCCTTACAAGCTCATATGTTGTTTGATTCGTCAAAACAAGATAACTGTGCAATCACCACAATGCAATAAAACGGTTAAGAAATACATTACAAGAGGATTTTGAACACTAATTTCTTAAAGAATGACATGCTCTTGGAACAAGTTACAGCAATTACCTGTGAAATAGAAGTAAAAGCACAAGAAAGACCAAGGATATTGTTGCAGTAAGAAGCAATACTATCATTACTGCATCGACTGACCTGAGAATTTTTTGAATTATTCAATCACTGTGAAATAGAAAATTATATAGGTCTACTAAGAAGATATCAAAGGCATGCTCCCATGCCCCTCAAAGGATGACTAAAATCGCCAAAAAACGGTTAACAAAATTAATACCCTCCTCTCCTCCCGAGAGGCCTCCAAAGTTTAGACTTGAGAGAGTGAATATTTTTCCCAAGATCTATAAATGACCAGTTAAAAAGATTTACTAGAGAAAGGTAAAAGCGAAACACTACTTGTTTCTAGATTCAACAACCACCACCACAACACCTAAAACAATGCCTTCATGGAAAAACAAAATTAGGTCGGCAAAAATGAATAATTACATGGAATCTTCATAAAGAGTAAAAGAATGAAAAAAAAACAAATGGATGGGTTGAAAGGATAGCAGTCATAGCACAGTTACGAAGTCCTAAATTATTTTAAGGGAAACCGTTCATATCTAAAGAACTTTATTCAAAACTGAGGTATAAATAGAAAATTTGCACAAATAAATGAATTGATTTACGAAAAGATAAAGCCAAAAACCTCAAAAAAGGCTAAATTAAAAATAACTTTAGTATTGAAATTCATAACAATTTACAAAAAGAAAAAATCAAGTGGAAAGATATATGTGAAAATTAAAACAAAACACAAGTTCAATAATGGTACAAAAAGGAAGTCATCAATAGTAGCTCCGATATAATTAAACCACGTCCTTTCATTGGGTGGGTTGAAAGAAGGAATACCAGGATCTTGAAAAGTTGGCTTTCAGATATACAATATATAAGACGGCAGTCCAAAGGCACAATGTTGTCTCTGCGCATATATACCACCTATAAACACAATGAAAATGCATGTAAATATGACAATAACAAAAGTAGATAGCTGAAAAAAGAGTTTCCTATCTTCGAGATCAAATCATGTACAGCATCAGCAAAACTTTACTGACAAAGAATAGCAACAAAAAAAAAAATCAGATCCAACGAGCCTCTAAACAAGTGCAGCCTCCTTTTCATTTCATTTACTAATTTAATTAAGCATTTTCATTTGTTTCTTTCAAATTCAGTGTCTTAAAGGAATGATAAAGCATAACCAAGGCTCTTGCTTTCATCTAAAATTGAGCAGGAGGCTTATCACGAATATGGTATTACCAGTCATACAAAAGAATCATGAATTCATTATTATACCAGATTTCATACACGTTACATCATATTATATGCTGCTCCTAAAGTTCTATCTTTAGAAAATAAATAATGATCATGACCAATCAAGCCAGTAGAGATCTTTTCCACAAAGCAAATCCATTACAAATGCAGTCAATTTTTGGAACGCCAAAAAATTTCTGATAAACCTTATATCAATAGAAAGCATTATCACAACTCTATTTTTCACACACACACACTAAAAAAAAAAAAAAAAAATGATTAATGAGCTGTCCATCTGAACATTCTGATCCCTCAACACTAACAATCAAGTGCACACTAATCTACATGCAAACCCTATGAATCCAATACAACACCAAATTATTCATGTGTCGAGTCAATATAGGTATGTCTAAAAATCGAAAGTTAAAAAGTCGATAAAATGAGCTGAACTCGAGTTATAAAGAGTTAAAGACTAGAGCCACACTGCATTCATGGAAAAAACCTACGGCAGTGAGTCTACGAGACAACCCAATCTATGTCGTTTAAACAAAATCTCCAATTCAACTTTCAACCAATATTATTTCTAACATGCAGAAATACAGAATCCCATAAAGTAACATGTAAAAAATGAGTATCTGGATCCAATAATACAAATGATAAGCATTGTATACCCTTACCAAAATTGACAGTGGTTACCCTGCCCTATGCATGTACCAAGCCAAACACAATGATGGTCAAACTGAAGAACACACTTATCACAGTCATGACAATGCTTTGCTTGAGGAGGCTGCAAAGCAAATTCACTAACAATCAGATATACTAAGATTATAAGATCTGGGAACATGAGTAGCCAATATATAAGGAAAAATACAAAATAAAAACTGAACCATATCAGAGACTTTTACATGTCAAATTAAGCTGTGAGATATCTCGTTAGCTATATAGAACATACTGCACAACTTCAATAGATTAAGGTGGAGCTACCTTTTGTTTAAACTACTGGCGAGGCAGCTCAATATACTGCGGTTATACGAAAAGAAAAATAGTGTCGAGTATAACTAAGGCTCTGTTCTTTTCAGCTTAATTTTTGCTCTTATAAGTTCAGCATAGCTCTTATAAGTTCAGCTGTTATAAGCTGAAAATAAGAGGGCCCAAGTCCTACAGAGTGTTCCACAAGACAACTAAGGAGGGCCATCAATCTCTTAGTAGGGAAAACAGTAATTTTTCAACTTACCCTCCAAAACATAAAGTAGGCGAACGGGAAAATTTCAAAATAGCCTCGAAAAACCAGAAGGGGATTAAAAATGATAACTGAATTACTGATTCATAATGCAAGTACAAAAATTGCTCAATTCTCATGTTCAGTTGTCTATTCTAGGGCACAATCACCACAACGATTTTCATTCTAATGTTATATTCATCGTCAAAGGCTAGCCTTGTGACACATTCCATTTAAGGCAGTATTTTCTATGAAGGGAAAGAATATTAGAAGTTTTGTCATTGTATCTTGGTCCCTTATGTTCCATGTCTTTTTTTGTGATGAATAGGGTTCATAGACAGGAAAGTTTGTTGGGTGAAGAAGATGGGATAAAGGAAAAAAAATAAAAAATACTTTTGCAATAGACAATCCGACTGGCTTCATAGTACATAACTCCGTAATAGTTTTCTCAGTAAAGCTGCTTGTTAAAGGTTTCTGTGTAATTTAAACAAAGTGTTGCCTCGCGAACTGGAATGAAGTAATTACAAAGTGGCTTCTCCAATCTTTTTTAGTCTCAAACTGAGATTTAAGCCTTGTTCTTTCAATCTTTTGGACTCCACAGAACTGATTTTAATAGGAGCGGAAAACAAATTTGCATTGACAAGAGCTGAGGTGAACTTATTTGAAGTGAAGTGAAGTGAAATTGACTAGAAAAAACGTATTTACCCATTATGCCATTACTAAAACTATGATGAAAAATCGTAGCTAAACATATTAATCTCTTAACTAACTACTTTTAGCAATTAAACCAGAGTTTAAAAAATTGTCCGATAGATCACGTATCGGCCTATATATTTAAAAACCGTCCAATAAATCCACTTTCCACCACCCACCCATCTATAGTACTCGATTGTCCTCCCATCCCACCGACCCATCCACTATGTTCTCTACCCACACATTTGATCCAAATCTGTTTTTTTCTCTTGCTGCCCTATGAAATTCACAGCCAAACACATCCTGGTTAAACACCCATACCAACCCCAAACTCGTTGTCCAACAATACCACAGCTAACCTCATTCTCGTTGACCACCAGCAGTAGCAGCACCAACCCTAACCTCATCAACCAGCCCATTTTTTTATACTTGGGATGTGCAGGTGGTGATGGGTGAGTCTGGCACATAGTGATTTTAGGATAGCTCGATGGCCTTGTTTGGACTTTAGATTTCATTAGGTAGTGATTTAGGATACTCTTAAGTCTTACTCTTACCTAACTACTCTCTCCATTCCAAAATAAGTGTCCCCTTTCCATCGAAATTATTCCCAAATTAAGTGACCCATTTCTATTTATAGTAAGTTTTAACAAATGATTTTCTGAATTTTTTCTTCTTTTTCATTACCACCTCTTAAATCCACCCAAAATAGAAAGGGGACACTTATTTTGGGATGGAGTATTTTTCAAAAGGACCCAGTACGAACAATAATATTTAGGAAAATGGCTTGGGAGCATTTTTTTTAGGCTAGCCCACTTAGGGGCCCCTTCATAATCACATAATTGTAATTGTTTGCAGCTAGGATACAACAATACTTCGACAAATCATTTGGACCAAATGATCTGTCAAAAACTAGCTATGCCAAAAAACAAACACGCATACATGGGCAACATCTGAGATAAGAGATGTTACTCGGACTATCAAAAGTATCCAGCATGGGTACTAATCATAATGTCAGACAAGCTTTTTGTTTTGAAAGGAAGCCATGTTTTTAGCTTTAAATGACGCTTTGAAGTGTCCTAACTCCTATCGATGTTGACTACTGGACACAGATATGATGAGATAATGTGAATGTGAGGAGTTGGAGCATAAGGGTAGACAGCATAGCATTGCAGTATAAAAAGGGGTGCAACATAGTGCACGAAAAAGGAGGACAATAGAATGCTAGCATCACTATGCCACAAGCGAACGATGGTTAGGTAATAACATGTCAAAAAAAAAAAAACTGTGATTCTGTTCATGTGATAAAACCAATGTGAACAAGAGATCTTACCTGCAAAACATTGCAAGACGTACAAGTCCATTGTCTGCCAAAATAAGAAGGGACAACAACAAACAATAAGAGATATCCTCAGTCCTACAACGGTGAGGAACTTGTAATCAATCGTAAAGTATGGTGTCGAACTGTCGTTTAATTACTTAATTGAACTCACACCCAGCAATGACAAATTAAACTTTTTTATCACAGACAAAGAACAGATCAGCAAACTTTTTCATACATAACACTTATAGATGCAGCAAATACGAAGGATCAACATGCCTAATGTCGAGTCCATCAATAAGATAAAAACTTCATTACTTTAACTTGACAACGCCAAAAATCAGACATATTATTGATATCAGTCAGGCTAACTTTGTCCGTACACAGGGAGAAAGAATTTCACGTGGATGGATTAACTTGTTTATATGTTTACTCTCGCAATAAAGAGATGACTTTGCTACATAATAATAATGATGAAAAGGAAGAATGCAGCGATATTTGAAAGAAACAAGATAGAGAAATTAGGCGTTGTAAAACTAGAAAATTGACGGGGGGAAAAGACGAGAAGAAGTCAAAGAAAGAGGTGGTACCTCATAGAAGATCCAGGAGGATACATGTCCATGACCAGCTTGGTCCAAGAAGTAGTGTGATCTCCAAGAAGGGTTCTTGCAAGAGGATTTCCATCGACAGTAATAGCCCCAAACCCATACTTGGTTGTAGCAGGGTGCCTTTGCTTGATCATCAAAAGCAAAAAAATTAAAGCTGCGTGCAGTGCAGTGTAGAGTAGTGTGTACACATGTGAAAGCAGACTTACTTAGAATCAATGGAAGAAGACGTACGAAAAGAGTGTGATTCATTAATGGCCCTCATAGCGTCAAGTACATAGCTAAAGAAAGAGAGAAAGGGTTAGAAAAGGGGATGGATGGGGGAGAGCAGAAGAAGAAGAAGAAGAATAAGGAGGAAGTGAGTGGAAAAGACATACCCAGGACAAGTGTTGGAAGTGAGAAAATATTGAAACAAGGTAGTGACAAAAAGCAAGAGATACAATCCAAAAGACCTAATGAAAAGGATGGACGGAAGAAAGATGAGGTACGCAAGAAGTGATATAAAGGAGGAAGATGAGTTAAAAAGTAACAGAAAGTATGGAAATTGGAAAGAGTACCAGGGGTGGTGAGTGGCAGTATAAAGGAAACCATGAGGATCAACGAGGAAAAGGGTGGCCAAGTAGACGGCGTGTATGGTAACCAAAGTCAGCTTTAGACAAAAGGCGGATCTCCGACCTGCAGAAACAAAAATGACAAAATTGATTAAAATTGACAAAATAGCAATGACAATGATGAACATCAACAGCAATACATACATACCTGGATCGGAGAGACAAGGGAAGCAGGCGTAGCATCGATCTCGAAAGTCAGCCATCCGCAACCTCATCTCCACCTTAATTAAAATTGTCAATCATAGTCACTTCAATTCTTATATTTCTATTATTACTACCAGGGCCGTCTAACACCATGTGCAACATGGGCAGCGGAACAGGGCCCCCGAAATTATGGGGCCCCATTTCTGGGAACTTCAATTACAAATAACAAAACAGCCAGAAATGAAAATGTAACGCATGAGTGGTGTAGTGGCTGTTAAGTTGTTTTTGTTGAACGTCAATGGTTCGACCCTTGGGGTGCCCATTATTCACCTTTGTTTTTGATTTTACTGCTTTGCATTTAATCCCGAAAAATTCCACATTTTCCAAACCAAATTAATACTCCTCTTGAATTAAGAATAGATTACCATCTCAATTTCATTTCTTTTCAAAATCTTTCTCTTGAAGTTTCTAAGGTTGTGTTCTTATTCCATCTTAATTATATTTTTTCATTTTTTTAATTTTCTATACTAATTTCAATTATATTTTTTTTCTAATCATTGGTTATATCTTGTTTATATTTATGTATAAAGTTTATTGTCTGTCAAGTACAAGAATTTAAAGAAAAGCTGTTATATGACAAGTGAAAATATTTTCTTATTATTATAATTATTTATATATTCAACATCATTAATCAAATTAATCGTTCCCTATAAAAATAAATCTTGTTTGCTTATTAATTTCTTTTTGTATAGTTGTTTTAATCTTTCCCACCAATCTTTTGTAATTTTGAGATAATCTTAATAAAAAAATTTGGTTTTATAAAAATAATAACACTTTTGTAACACCCCCATTTAAGCAACGCGGCAGCAAAATGCTACAATAACACACAAAACCAACGTTTCACAAATCAACATAACACAAACACCGCCACCGAGACCGAACAACAACAACATCAGCCACACGCGGCCATAATAACAGTAGCTTACACAACACGCAGCCGCACACAACAGATAGCAGTAAAACAAGCCTTAAGATGTTGAATTTGATCACCTTGACTCATGATAAAACACTGAAAATAAACTTACTTTACACGATTGGAAGAAAATAGAAGAGTTCTTCAATGGAGCAAACCCCTGAGTTTGATTTTCATTAGGTTTTTTTGTTATCTGAAAACTTGTTGTCTTACAATGTAAGTTTCAAGCCTATTTGTATGAGAGAGTACAATTTTTGTTTGATAAATATCCCAGCTCATCTCACTCTCACTTCCTTCTTCTCGTCACTTTCATAACGGGTACTGGGCCTTGGGCCATTTGTTGTTTCATGTCCTGTTGGGCTGTGCCACTTCATGTCTTGTTGTTGTTGTTGATTAGAATATTTGGCCTTACCAAGTAGGGCCTCAATATAGCTTCTTTTACACTCCCCCTCAAGAGGTGAGTGAGGACGTTTCTGAACTCCCATCTTGCCAAGAAGCTTGTAGTGGGACGACATTTGCAAAGGCTTGGTGAACACATCTGCAAGCTGCCTATGAGCAGGAACGTACACAGGAGAGATTTCTCCCTTCAACACTTTGTCTCGAATGAAATGGCAATCAACTTCAATGTGCTTAGTGCGTTCATGATACACAGGGTTGGCTGCTATGGAGAGAGCAGCTTGATTGTCACAATGAAGAGTCACACTTGGTAAATTCTTCAAGCCCAGGTCTCTGAGTAAAGTCCTGATCCATGTCACTTCACAAGCTGTTAACGCCATTGCCCTATACTCAGCTTCAGCAGAGGAACGAGCCACAACACTCTGTTTCTTAGACCTCCAAGAAATGGGGGATTGACCAAGAAGCACACAATATCCAGTAGTTGACCTCCGAGAGAAGGGACACGAGGCCCAATCTGAATCACAGTAGGCACTAAGACGCACAGAAGAGGACTTGGCTAAGAGAATACCTTGTTCAGGGGCTGTTTTCAAGTATCTCAGCACTCGTCTGGCTGTCTGCAAGTGATCAGATGTAGGGGATTGAACAAACTGACTCAGCAATTGCACAGAGAAGGAGATGTCAGGTCGTGTGATTGTAAGATAAATGAGTTTACCCACGAGCCTTCTATATGTATCAGGAGTTGGCAGCAGAGTACCCTTATTTGGCTCCATTTTAGCATGAGCATCCAGGGGCACTCTCAAGGCCCTTTCCTTGTGAATTCCATACTCTTTCAAGAGATCAAGAGTATACTTCCTTTGAGACAGAAATAAGCCTTGAGTAGTCCTAGCAATCTCAATCCCAAGAAAATATGACAGTTGACCCAAGTCCTTCATATGAAAGTGTTGCTTCAAAGTTTCCTTCAGAGAGTTGATTTCAGACTCATTGTTCCCAGTAATAACCATATCATCCACATAGATAAGAACCACTGTTACAGACTCCCCCTGATTCTTCACAAAGAGAGAGTGATCAGCCTGAGATTTCATGAAACCTATGTCAAGGAGAGATTGAGAAAGCTTGGCAAACCATTGTCTTGGGGCTTGCTTTAGACCATAGAGAGCTTTCTTCAGTTTACACACTAAGGGACCCTCGTATCTTTCAGGTGGTTTATCAGTTTTCTGAATTCTGTCACCTATCTGATTATAACCATAGGGTAGTTGCATGTATACTTCTTCAAAGAGATCCCCATGAAGAAATGCGTTTGTAACATCCATCTGATATAAAGACCAATCATTCATGGCTGCAACAGCAAGTAAAGACCTCACAGTTGTCATTTTTGCAACTGGAGCAAAAGTCTCTGTGTAGTCTAATCCCTCTCTTTGTCTACACCCTTGTATAACTAACCTTGCTTTATATCTTTCCACAGTTCCATCTGGTTGATATTTCACCTTATAAAGCCACCTGCATCCTATGGCTTTCCTGTTATGAGGAAGATGAGTAATATCCCAGGTGTTGTTATCTTCTAAAGCCTCCAACTCTTTATTCATAGCTTCAACCCATGACTGCTCCTTCACTGCATCTTTGAAGAAGTATGGTTCTTCAATCATTCCAACTCTTTCTATCATGTTGGCAAATGAGGAAGTCACATCTGCTTCAGCTACACCACTGATTTCTTCTATATCAGAGGAATGTCTTTGTCTTCTTTGATTCACAACATAATCATTCATCCAAGCTGGTGGTCTTCTTTGTCTGGTAGGCCTGCCCTCGGCAACTTCAGGTGGCTCACAAGCCTGAACAGAATCATGTCCTTCTACTTCAACATCTTGATTTGCTTCTTCATGCTCTCCTTCATTGGTTTCAGCATTCTCATCTGTCTGATCAGTGTGAGGATACACATTGTCTTGCACAGCATTATGTCTGATCTGGTCCTCCTGGTTTCTCAAAACATCAGGTACAGGCTGAAGATATGCTCCTTGTGAATGTGTAGACAAAGGAAACACTTGCTCAAAGAACTTTACATCCCTTGATACAAACCTCCTCTTGCTTATCAAGTCTTGAACCACATATCCCTTTTGATTCAAGGGATACCCTAGAAAAACACAAGGTAACCCTCTTGGCTGAAGTTTATCCTTGTTTCTATCAGGGTTGTACACCATTACAAGACATCCAAAGGCTTTGAGATGTTTGTAATCAGGCTTACTCCCATAAATGCACTCATAAGGAGTTTTTCCCTTTATGTCAGGACTTGGTATCCTGTTAATGATATAGGCTGCAGTTTTGACACAGTCTCCCGATATCCTAGTGGACAATCCCCTTGAAATCTCAAAGCTCTACTCATCTCAAGGAGATGCCTGTGTTTTCTTTCAACTATCCCATTACATTTGGGGGCACATCAATGTTACTAGTTTGATGCACAATTCCATTCTCATTAAAATAAGCACTGCAATATCTGTCATCAAACTCCATAGCATTATCAGACCTTATTACTTTCACCCTTCTATGAAACTGATTTTTCACATATTCACAAAAATTCTTAATATTATCATAAGCCTCAGACTTGTGTATCAATAAGTATACCCAAGTCCCCCTTGAGAAGTCATCTACAATGGTAAGAAAGAACCTGTATTTTCCCTTGTAAGCAACTCTATATGGTCCCCAGATGTCAATGTGTATCATCTCAAAGGGAACTTTAGTTTCAGACTTTCTCAGTTGATAAGGTGATTTGGTTAATTTAGCCATAGGACAAGTAATACACAAATCATTACCTTGCACCTTGTTCAAATTCAAATCACTGATGTCTTTCAAGACACTCAAGGGGGTGTGTCCCAACCTGTTATGCCACATATTATAAGAAGACACATGATTCACATTGCAAACAGCAGCACATTTATTTACACAATCACCAGCATTCACAAAAGGATTATTTATACCAGTCTTAACACACTGGTTTCTGCACACATTTGAAGACAAAATCATCACATCATTCTGCAGATTCTTAGTTCTCTCTTGCTTCAGATAATATAGTCCATTCACAGCTACTCCAAAATCCTTGTCCTTATCTCCTCTACATTCCTGCATATAGCAAGATTCAGCACCAAACACAACCTTGCACCCAATATCTCTCACAAGTCTTTGCACAGACAACAAATTTTGTCTGAAATCAGGAACATACAGTGCATCTTTCAACACAAGCCCATTAGACAAGGCTACATCACCTTTATGAGTGACTCTAGCTATCTGACCGTTTGGCATATTAATTTTAGGTCCTTTACTAAGAAATTGAACATTTTCAAGCAAGGACTTATCAGCTACCATGTGATCAGATGCCCCAGAATCAATCACCCACTGTTGTTGCTTAATTAAGACCCTTTTATGTGAGGCTATACCTCCAAAGTCGATCAATCTCTTCATCAGTATCTCCTTCAGTCTTTTGGGCACTCTCTTTGTTATCAGGTACAAGCTTCAAGAGACTTTCATTTCTTTGTGTAAATTTGCATCAATGGCTGTGGCTAAGTCAGTCTTTGTGTTTGCAGCAAACTTTCTTGCACCCTTGCTCATTTGACCTGCATTAGATTTCTGAGAACTAAAGGAACTTCCAGCCTGATTATCTCCTTGCTTCCCAAACCTATTGTTGTTGGTATTGGGTCTGAAGTAATTCTGACTCTTGAAAGTTCCTCCAGTTTGTTGTTTCTTGTTCTTTGGATGACCCACAGGATATCCAACAATCTCCCAGCATTGATCAGACTTGTGGTTTCTTCTTCCACAATGCTTACAAGCCTCAACTTCATTCATTCTTTTGCTCAAGAAGGCTGAGGCTTCATGAGTTTTTCCTCCTCGAAGGTTTTGATTCTGAGTTTCCTCTTGAAGAAACATTGACACAGCTGACTCAACAGAAGGTAATGGGCTCATCAACAGAATGTTGCTCCTCAAGGCTGAGTAATGTTTGTCAAGACCATTCAAGAACTGAAAGAGGTGTCTCTCCTCAGTTTGTTGGTCCAAAGCTTGAAGATAAGCAGTCATTTCAGCAGTTTTCTGAGAAAGAGGTGGAAGGGTGTTTATGCTCTTGAGTTCATCCCAAACCATTTGAAGTTGAGTGTAATATTCTTCCACAGACCTGCCATTCTGCTCTATCTCATAGCAATCTTTGTTGAGCTTAAATTTCTTAGCCCCATTAGCCACAATGTATCTCCTTTCCAGAATTTCCCAGATCTCTTTTGCAGTCTGAGTGTACATGATGATGGATTTGATCCTCTCACTCACGTTTTGGATAATCCATGAAATTACCAAATTATTTGAAGTGTCCCAAGCTTCTTGTTTTGTTACATCAGATTCATCCCTCTTCACAGTCCCCGTCACAAACCCTAGCTTTCTTTTTGCAGATAAGGCTAACTCCATCTGTCTCTTCCATGGACCATAGTTTTCAATGCCCTTGAGTTCAGATGTCAGTTTCAGTGTTTGCATTCCCTCAGAGGGATTGTAGTACAGGGGATCCGCAGGAGAGATGATCACAGAAATTTGTTTATCTTCAGCCATAACTAAAAGAAAAGAAAGGTGAAGAGAAACAGAGGACGCATAAAACAGAGAAAAGATACGACCTTTATTAGGGAGAGACACAAAGACAAAGACTTCAGTGGTTATCAAGAGCACAAGGCTCTGATACCATGTTGAATTTGATCACCTTGACTCATGATAAAACACTGAAAATAAACTTACTTTACAAGATTGGAAGAAAATAGAAGAGTTCTTCAATGGAGCAAACCCCTGAGTTTGATTTTCATTAGGTTTTTTTGTTATCTGAAAACTTGTTGTCTTACAATGTAAGTTTCAAGCCTATTTGTATGAGAGAGTACAATTTTTGTTTGATAAATATCCCAGCTCATCTCACTCTCACTTCCTTCTTCTCGTCACTTTCATAATCTGCATCGGGCCTTGGGCCATTTGTTGTTTCATGTCTGTCAATGCGTGCCACTTCATGTCTTGTTGTTGTTGTTGATTAGAATATTTGGCCTTACCAAGTAGGGCCTCAATATAGCTTCTTTTACACTCCCCCTCAAGAGGTGAGTGAGGGCGGTTCTGAACTCCCATCTTGCGAAGCTTGTAGTGGGACGACATTTGCAAAGGCTTGGTGAACACATCCGCAAGTCGCCTATGAGCGAGGAACGCATTACGGGAGAGATTTCTCCCTTCAACACTTTGTCTCGAATGAAATGGCAATCAACTTCAATGTGCTTAGTGCGTTCATGATACGGGTGGTTGTTGCTATGGAGAAGCGACTTGATTGTCACAATGAAGAGTCACACTTGGTAAATTCTTCAAGCCCAGGTCTCTGAGTAAAGTCCTGATCCATGTCACTTCACAAGCTGTTAACGCCATTGCCCTATACTCAGCTTCAGCAGAGGAACGAGCCACAACACTCTGTTTCTTAGACCTCCAAGAAATGGGGGATTGACCAAGAAGCACACAATATCCAGTAGTTGACCTCCGAGAGAAGGGACACGAGGCCCAATCTGAATCACAGTAGGCACTAAGACGCACAGAAGAGGACTTGGCTAAGAGAATACCTTGTTCAGGGGCTGTTTTCAAGTATCTCAAAGACTCGTCTTCAGTTGTCCTGCAAGTGATCGGATGTAGGGATTGAACAAACTGACTTCAAGATTGCGAGAGAAGGAGATGTCAGGTCGTGTGATTGTAAGATAAATGAGTTTACCCACGAGCCTTCTATATGTATCAGGAGTTGGCAGCAGAGTACCCTTATTTGGCTCCATTTTAGCATGAGCATCCAGGGGCACTCTCAAGGCCCTTTCCTTGTGAATTCCATACTCTTTCAAGAGATCAAGAGTATACTTCCTTTGAGACAGAAATAAGCCTTGAGTAGTCCTAGCAATCTCAATCCCAAGAAAATATGACAGTTGACCCAAGTCCTTCATATGAAAGTGTTGCTTCAAAGTTTCCTTCAGAGAGTTGATTTCAGACTCATTGGTCCGGTAATAACCATATCATCCACATAGATAAGAACCACTGCACTCCCCCTGATTCTTCACAAAGAGAGAGTGATCAGCCTGAGATTTCATGAAACCTATGTCAAGGAGAGATTGAGAAAGCTTGGCAAACCATTGTCTTGGGGCTTGCTTTAGACCATAGAGAGCTTTCTTCAGTTTACACACTAAGGGACCCTTGTATCTTTCAGGTGGTTTATCAGTTTTCTGAATTCTGTCACCTATCTGATTATAACCATAGGGTAGTTGCATGTATACTTCTTCAAAGAGATCCCCATGAAGAAATGCGTTTGTAACATCCATCTGATATAAAGACCAATCATTCATGGCTGCAACAGCAAGTAAAGACCTCACAGTTGTCATTTTTGCAACTGGAGCAAAAGTCTCTGTAGTCTAATCCTCTCTTTGTCTACACCTTGTATAACTAACCTTGCTTTATATCTTTCCACAGTTCCATCTGGTTGATATTTCACCTTATAAAGCCACCTGCATCCTATGGCTTTCCTGTTATGAGGAAGATGAGTAATATCCCAGGTGTTGTTATCTTCCAAAGCCTCCAACTCTTTATTCATAGCTTCAACCCATGACTGCTCCTTCACTGCATCTTTGAAGAAGTATGGTTCTTCAATCATTCCAACTCTTTCTATCATGTTGGCAAATGAGGAAGTCACATCTGCTTCAGCTACACCACTGATTTCTTCTATATCAGAGGAGTGTCTTTGTCTTCTTTGATTCACAACATAATCATTCATCCAAGCTGGTGGTCTTCTTTGTCTGGTAGGCCTGCCCTCGGCAACTTCAGGTGGCTCACAAGCCTGAACAGAATCATGTCCTTCTACTTCAACATCTTGATTTGCTTCTTCATGCTCTCCTTCATTGGTTTCAGCATTCTCATCTGTCTGATCAGTGTGAGGATACACATTGTCTTGCACAGCATTATGTCTGATCTGGTCCTCCTGGTTTCTCAAAACATCAGGTACAGGCTGAAGATATGCTCCTTGTGAATGTGTAGACAAAGGAAACACTTGCTCAAAGAACTTTACATCCCTTGATACAAACCTCCTCTTGCTTATCAAGTCTTGAACCACATATCCCTTTTGATTCAAGGGATACCCTAGAAAAACACAAGGTAACCCTCTTGGCTGAAGTTTATCCTTGTTTCTATCAGGGTTGTACACCATTACAAGACATCCAAAGGCTTTGAGATGTTTGTAATCAGGCTTACTCCCATAAATGCACTCATAAGGAGTTTTTCCCTTTATGACAGGACTTGGTATCCTGTTAATGATATAGGCTGCAGTTTTGGCACGCCTCCCAATATCCTAGGGACAATCCCCCTTGAAATCTCAAAGCTCTACTCATCTCAAGGAGATGCCTGTGTTTTCTTTCAACTATCCCATTCTGTTGGGGCCTGTCAATGATACTAGTTTGATGCACAATTCCATTCTCATTAAAATAAGCACTGCAATATCTGTCATCAAACTCCATAGCATTATCAGACCTTATTACTTTCACCCTTCTATGAAACTGATTTTTCACATATTCACAAAAATTCTTAATATTATCATAAGCCTCAGACTTGTGTATCAATAAGTATACCCAAGTCCCCTTGAGAAAGTCATCTACAATGGTAAGAAAGAACCTGTATTTTCCCTTGTAAGCAACTCTATATGGTCCCCAGATGTCAATGTGTATCATCTCAAAGGGAACTTTAGTTTCAGACTTTCTCAGTTGATAAGGTGATTTGGTTAATTTAGCCATAGGACAAGTAATACACAAATCATTACCTTGCACCTTGTTCAAATTCAAATCGCGATGTCTTTCAAGACACTCGAGGGTGTGTCCCAACCTGTTATGCCACATATTATAAGAAGACACATGATTCACATTGCAAACAGCAGCACATTTATTTACACAATCACCAGCATTCACAAAAGGATTATTTATACCAGTCTTAACACACTGGTTTCTGCACACATTTGAAGACAAAATCATCACATCATTCTGCAGATTCTTAGTTCTCTCTTGCTTCAGATAATATAGTCCATTCACAGCTACTCCAAAATCCTTGTCCTTATCTCCTCTACATTCCTGCATATAGCAAGATTCAGCACCAAACACAACCTTGCACCCAATATCTCTCACAAGTCTTTGCACAGACAACAAATTTTGTCTGAAATCGAGAACATCTGATTGCATCTTTCAACACAAGCCCATTAGACAAGGCTACATCACCTTTATGAGTGACTCTAGCTATCTGACCGTTTGGCATATTAATTTTAGATCCTTTACTAAGAAATTGAACATTTTCAAGCAAGGACTTATCAGCTACCATGTGATCGGATGCCCAGAATCAATCACCCACTGTTGTTGCTTAATTAAGACCCTTTTATGTGAGGCTATACCTCCAAAGTTGCAGTCAATCTCTTCATCAGTATCTCCTTCAGTCTTTTGAGCACTCTCTTTGTTATCAGGTACAAGCTTCAAGAGACTTTCCAGCTGCTGTGTAGCTGCATCAATGGCTGTGGCTAAGTCAGTCTTTGTGTTTGCAGCAAACTTTCTTGCACCCTTGCTCATTTGACCTGCATTAGATTTCTGAGAACTAAAGGAACTTCCAGCCTGATTATCTCCTTGCTTCCCAAACCTATTGTTGTTGGTATTGGGTCTGAAGTAATTCTGACTCTTGAAAGTTCCTCCAGTTTGTTGTTTCTTGTTCTTTGGATGACCCACAGGATATCCAACAATCTCCCAGCATTGATCAGACTTGTGGTTTCTTCTTCCACAATGCTTACAAGCCTCAACTTCATTCATTCTTTTGCTCAAGAAGGCTGAGGCTTCATGAGTTTTTCCTCCTCGAAGGTTTTGATTCTGAGTTTCCTCTTGAAGAAACATTGACACAGCTGACTCAACAGAAGGTAATGGGCTCATCAACAGAATGTTGCTCCTCAAGGCTGAGTAATGTTTGTCAAGACCATTCAAGAACTGAAAGAGGTGTCTCTCCTCAGTTTGTTGGTCCAAAGCTTGAAGATAAGCAGTCATTTCAGCAGTTTTCTGAGAAAGAGGTGGAAGGGTGTTTATGCTCTTGAGTTCATCCCAAACCATTTGAAGTTGAGTGTAATATTCTTCCACAGACCTGCCATTCTGCTCTATCTCATAGCAATCTTTGTTGAGCTTAAATTTCTTAGCCCCATTAGCCACAATGTATCTCCTTTCCAGAATTTCCCAGATCTCTTTTGCAGTCTGAGTGTACATGATGATGGATTTGATCCTCTCACTCACGTTTTGGATAATCCATGAAATTACCAAATTATTTGAAGTGTCCCAAGCTTCTTGTTTTGTTACATCAGATTCATCCCTCTTCACAGTCCCCGTCACAAACCCTAGCTTTCTTTTTGCAGATAAGGCTAACTCCATCTGTCTCTTCCATGGACCATAGTTTTCAATGCCCTTGAGTTCAGATGTCAGTTTCAGTGTTTGCATTCCCTCAGAGGGATTGTAGTACAGGGGATCCGCAGGAGAGATGATCACAGAAATTTGTTTATCTTCAGCCATAACTAAAAGAAAAGAAAGGTGAAGAGAAACAGAGGACGCATAAAACAGAGAAAAGATACGACCTTTATTAGGGAGAGACACAAAGACAAAGACTTCAGTGGTTATCAAGAGCACAAGGCTCTGATACCATGTTGAATTTGATCACCTTGACTCATGATAAAACACTGAAAATAAACTTACTTTACAAGATTGGAAGAAAATAGAAGAGTTCTTCAATGGAGCAAACCCACGAGTTTGATTTTCATTAGGTTTTTGTTATCGAAAACTTGTTGTCTTACAATGTAAGTTTCAAGCCTATTTGTATGAGAGAGTACAATTTTTGTTTGATAAATATCCCAGCTCATCTCACTCTCACTTCCTTCTTCTCGCCACTTTCATAATCTGCATGCGGGCCTTGGGCCATTTGTTGTTTCATGTCTGTTGAAATTTGTGCCACTTCATGTCTTGTTGTTGTTGTTGATTAGAATATTTGGCCTTACCAAGTAGGGCCTCAATATAGCTTCTTACACTCCCCTCAAGAGGTGAGTGAGACGTTCTGAACTCCCATCTTGCGAAGCTTGTAGTGGGACGACATTTGCAAAGGCTTGGTGAACACATCTGCAAGTCGCCATGAGCGAGAACGCATTACCGCAGGAGAGATTTCTCCCTTCAACACTTTGTCTCGAATGAAATGGCAATCAACTTCAATGTGCTTAGTGCGTTCATGATACACAGGGTTGGCTGCTATGGAGAGAGCAGCTTGATTGTCACAATGAAGAGTCACACTTGGTAAATTCTTCAAGCCCAGGTCTCTGAGTAAAGTCCTGATCCATGTCACTTCACAAGCTGTTAACGCCATTGCCCTACACTCGGCCTTCAGAGGAACGAGCCACAACACTGCTTTCTTAGACCCCCAAGAAATGGGGGATTGACCAAGAAGCACACAATATCCAGTAGTTGACCTCCGAGAGAAGGGACACGAGGCCCAATCTGAATCACAGTAGGCACTAAGACGCACAGAAGAGGACTTGGCTAAGAGAATACCTTGTTCAGGGGCTGTTTTCAAGTATCTCAGCACTCGTCTGGCTGTCTGCAAGTGATCAGATGTAGGGGATTGAACAAACTGACTCAGCAATTGCACAGAGAAGGAGATGTCAGGTCGTGTGATTGTAAGATAAATGAGTTTACCCACGAGCCTTCTATATGTATCAGGAGTTGGCAGCAGAGTACCCTTATTTGGCTCCATTTTAGCATGAGCATCCAGGGGCACTCTCAAGGCCCTTTCCTTGTGAATTCCATACTCTTTCAAGAGATCAAGAGTATACTTCCTTTGAGACAGAAATAAGCCTTGAGTAGTCCTAGCAATCTCAATCCCAAGAAAATATGACAGTTGACCCAAGTCCTTCATATGAAAGTGTTGCTTCAAAGTTTCCTTCAGAGAGTTGATTTCAGACTCATTGTTCCCAGTAATAACCATATCATCCACATAGATAAGAACCACTGTTACAGACTCCCCCTGATTCTTCACAAAGAGAGAGTGATCAGCCTGAGATTTCATGAAACCTATGTCAAGGAGAGATTGAGAAAGCTTGGCAAACCATTGTCTTGGGGCTTGCTTTAGACCATAGAGAGCTTTCTTCAGTTTACACACTAAGGGACCCTTGTATCTTTCAGGTGGTTTATCAGTTTTCTGAATTCTGTCACCTATCTGATTATAACCATAGGGTAGTTGCATGTATACTTCTTCAAAGAGATCCCCATGAAGAAATGCGTTTGTAACATCCATCTGATATAAAGACCAATCATTCATGGCTGCAACAGCAAGTAAAGACCTCACAGTTGTCATTTTTGCAACTGGAGCAAAAGTCTCTGTGTAGTCTAATCCCTCTCTTTGTCTACACCCTTGTATAACTAACCTTGCTTTATATCTTTCCACAGTTCCATCTGGTTGATATTTCACCTTATAAAGCCACCTGCATCCTATGGCTTTCCTGTTATGAGGAAGATGAGTAATATCCCAGGTGTTGTTATCTTCCAAAGCCTCCAACTCTTTATTCATAGCTTCAACCCATGACTGCTCCTTCACTGCATCTTTGAAGAAGTATGGTTCTTCAATCATTCCAACTCTTTCTATCATGTTGGCAAATGAGGAAGTCACATCTGCTTCAGCTACACCACTGATTTCTTCTATATCAGAGGAGTGTCTTTGTCTTCTTTGATTCACAACATAATCATTCATCCAAGCTGGTGGTCTTCTTTGTGCAGTAGGCTCGCCTCTAAGAACCAGGTGGCTCACAAGCCTGAACAGAATCATGTCCTTCTACTTCAACATCTTGATTTGCTTCTTCATGCTCTCCTTCATTGGTTTCAGCATTCTCATCTGTCTGATCAGTGTGAGGATACACATTGTCTTGCACAGCATTATGTCTGATCTGGTCCTCCTGGTTTCTCAAAACATCAGGTACAGGCTGAAGATATGCTCCTTGTGAATGTGTAGACAAAGGAAACACTTGCTCAAAGAACTTTACATCCCTTGATACAAACCTCCTCTTGCTTATCAAGTCTTGAACCACATATCCCTTTTGATTCAAGGGATACCCTAGAAAAACACAAGGTAACCCTCTTGGCTGAAGTTTATCCTTGTTTCTATCAGGGTTGTACACCATTACAAGACATCCAAAGGCTTTGAGATGTTTGTAATCAGGCTTACTCCCATAAATGCACTCATAAGGAGTTTTTCCCTTTATGACAGGACTTGGTATCCTGTTAATGATATAGGCTGCAGTTTTGACACAGTCTCCCCAATATCCTAGGGACAATCCCCCTTGAAATCTCAAAGCTCTACTCATCTCAAGGAGATGCCTGTGTTTTCTTTCAACTATCCCATTCTGTTGGGGCCTGTCAATGATACTAGTTTGATGCACAATTCCATTCTCATTAAAATAAGCACTGCAATATCTGTCATCAAACTCCATAGCATTATCAGACCTTATTACTTTCACCCTTCTATGAAACTGATTTTTCACATATTCACAAAAATTCTTAATATTATCATAAGCCTCAGACTTGTGTATCAATAAGTATACCCAAGTCCCCCTTGAGAAGTCATCTACAATGGTAAGAAAGAACCTGTATTTTCCCTTGTAAGCAACTCTATATGGTCCCCAGATGTCAATGTGTATCATCTCAAAGGGAACTTTAGTTTCAGACTTTCTCAGTTGATAAGGTGATTTGGTTAATTTAGCCATAGGACAAGTAATACACAAATCATTACCTTGCACCTTGTTCAAATTCAAATCACTGATGTCTTTCAAGACACTCAAGGGGGTGTGTCCCAACCTGTTATGCCACATATTATAAGAAGACACATGATTCACATTGCAAACAGCAGCACATTTATTTACACAATCACCAGCATTCACAAAAGGATTATTTATACCAGTCTTAACACACTGGTTTCTGCACACATTTGAAGACAAAATCATCACATCATTCTGCAGATTCTTAGTTCTCTCTTGCTTCAGATAATATAGTCCATTCACAGCTACTCCAAAATCCTTGTCCTTATCTCCTCTACATTCCTGCATATAGCAAGATTCAGCACCAAACACAACCTTGCACCCAATATCTCTCACAAGTCTTTGCACAGACAACAAATTTTGTCTGAAATCAGGAACATACAGTGCATCTTTCAACACAAGCCCATTAGACAAGGCTACATCACCTTTATGAGTGACTCTAGCTATCTGACCGTTTGGCATATTAATTTTAGGTCCTTTACTAAGAAATTGAACATTTTCAAGCAAGGACTTATCAGCTACCATGTGATCAGATGCCCCAGAATCAATCACCCACTGTTGTTGCTTAATTAAGACCCTTTTATGTGAGGCTATACCTCCAAAGTTGCAGTCAATCTCTTCATCAGTATCTCCTTCAGTCTTTTGAGCACTCTCTTTGTTATCAGGTACAAGCTTCAAGAGACTTTCCAGCTGCTGTGTAGCTGCATCAATGGCTGTGGCTAAGTCAGTCTTTGTGTTTGCAGCAAACTTTCTTGCACCCTTGCTCATTTGACCTGCATTAGATTTCTGAGAACTAAAGGAACTTCCAGCCTGATTATCTCCTTGCTTCCCAAACCTATTGTTGTTGGTATTGGGTCTGAAGTAATTCTGACTCTTGAAAGTTCCTCCAGTTTGTTGTTTCTTGTTCTTTGGATGACCCACAGGATATCCAACAATCTCCCAGCATTGATCAGACTTGTGGTTTCTTCTTCCACAATGCTTACAAGCCTCAACTTCATTCATTCTTTTGCTCAAGAAGGCTGAGGCTTCATGAGTTTTTCCTCCTCGAAGGTTTTGATTCTGAGTTTCCTCTTGAAGAAACATTGACACAGCTGACTCAACAGAAGGTAATGGGCTCATCAACAGAATGTTGCTCCTCAAGGCTGAGTAATGTTTGTCAAGACCATTCAAGAACTGAAAGAGGTGTCTCTCCTCAGTTTGTTGGTCCAAAGCTTGAAGATAAGCAGTCATTTCAGCAGTTTTCTGAGAAAGAGGTGGAAGGGTGTTTATGCTCTTGAGTTCATCCCAAACCATTTGAAGTTGAGTGTAATATTCTTCCACAGACCTGCCATTCTGCTCTATCTCATAGCAATCTTTGTTGAGCTTAAATTTCTTAGCCCCATTAGCCACAATGTATCTCCTTTCCAGAATTTCCCAGATCTCTTTTGCAGTCTGAGTGTACATGATGATGGATTTGATCCTCTCACTCACGTTTTGGATAATCCATGAAATTACCAAATTATTTGAAGTGTCCCAAGCTTCTTGTTTTGTTACATCAGATTCATCCCTCTTCACAGTCCCCGTCACAAACCCTAGCTTTCTTTTTGCAGATAAGGCTAACTCCATCTGTCTCTTCCATGGACCATAGTTTTCAATGCCCTTGAGTTCAGATGTCAGTTTCAGTGTTTGCATTCCCTCAGAGGGATTGTAGTACAGGGGATCCGCAGGAGAGATGATCACAGAAATTTGTTTATCTTCAGCCATAACTAAAAGAAAAGAAAGGTGAAGAGAAACAGAGGACGCATAAAACAGAGAAAAGATACGACCTTTATTAGGGAGAGACACAAAGACAAAGACTTCAGTGGTTATCAAGAGCACAAGGCTCTGATACCATGTTGAATTTGATCACCTTGACTCATGATAAAACACTGAAAATAAACTTACTTTACAAGATTGGAAGAAAATAGAAGAGTTCTTCAATGGAGCAAACCCCTGAGTTTGATTTTCATTAGGTTTTTTTGTTATCTGAAAACTTGTTGTCTTACAATGTAAGTTTCAAGCCTATTTGTATGAGAGAGTACAATTTTTGTTTGATAAATATCCCAGCTCATCTCACTCTCACTTCCTTCTTCTCGTCACTTTCATAACGGGTACTGGGCCTTGGGCCATTTGTTGTTTCATGTCCTGTTGGGCTGTGCCACTTCATGTCTTGTTGTTGTTGTTGATTAGAATATTTGGCCTTACCAAGTAGGGCCTCAATATAGCTTCTTTTACATAAGACAACTAACCGACACCACGCCGAGCAAATACAGAAGATCAAAAGACAGAACAACAGTGTGTAACAGCAGCACGCATAACTTACACAGCAAAGAGGTGCGTTCAAAAGCTCGTAAGAATCGGTTATAATCATGGCCAAAACTGACCGAACAGCACTCCCACACACGCAGGCATACTCAGTCCATAACTCAAGCAATCGCTTCAAAACATACCCAAACACGACACCAATACCTCGAAGTGAGAATCGCGAAAACCCAAGCTCAAGGTCGAAAACAAGCCGAAACCGTTCCAATACAAAGCGAACTCTACAAATAACGACATCACCATTAATTACCACTGAAAAACGACGTAATCGACTACTAAAAGCCACCAAAATCGAGTTAAACATGAAAAGCCCCAAATTTTAGGTCAAAAGAACGAAAATCAGAAACAAAAGATAACAAACAAGTAATACCTTAAATTACGCACGACGCTCTAAAATCAACGAATTGCAAAGGATTTGGAGCTTAAACACAGCCCAGGAATCAGACACAAAAGTAGCAACAGCAACGTGGGAATGAAAGATGACGATAAAGGATGAACAATGAAAGGTGATGATGATCGATGATGATGATGAATGAATGAATGAATGATGAAGATGAGAACGAAGGAGGGAGGGAGGGCAGAAGCAGGGAGAAGCAGAGAAGAAGGAGACCAAGTCTCGTCTCCGTGATTTTGTTTCCTCCTCTCTTGATTGGAAATGAAAAAATATGAAAAAGGGTGGGACCGTGGGAGGCTTCTTTTATTTTCGGGACTATAACATACGGAGTATACTCCAACTCATGTTATTATGGTTTTTCTCTGTCAGATAATACCTTTTATTTAGAGTCATTTGTGAGATAGTACCTTTTGTTTTATTTTTTGTTTTCTACTACCTTTTATTTTTCAAATTTGTGAAAAAGTACCAAATTATGAATTCCGGTGTAAAAAATCAATATTCCGAGGAAAAAAGTCAATTTTCCGGTGAGAATTCTTGTTTGGCACTTAAACTTAATAAATTTTGCCTTTATTTGTTAAATCCTACTTAATTCTAATTCTAGTTTACCCAAAATATAACCCACCTAAAATTGTTCCCTCTAAATTCACTCCTTACCCCCAAAATTAAATATTTTCCTTCAACTCTTTCTAACCCAAAATTAAAGTTGTCAAGTAAAAGTAGTCATTGAAAAGATCTTAAATGAGAATAATGATGAGAAGTTTAAAAAAGTAATGAAAGAGTTGGATAATAGTGTCTTGTTATGTGTTAAATTGAGAAAGATGGTGAGAGAATTATTGTTGACTAATTTGGAAGACTTTAATTGAAAGAGGGTAAAAGAGATGGTTAAATTAAAGAAGAAGAAGAAGAAGAAGAAATGTCAAATTAGGTTAGTTTAATGATAATTATGGAATTGATGAAAGAATTTAACAAATTAAGTTTATGTTAACAAAATAAACTAATTAAATGTATGATTTAACAAATAAAAACAACAAAATGAAGAAAATTGAAGGTCAACAACCGGAAAGTTGACTTTACTTGCCGGATTCCGTTATTTGGTACTTTTTAACAAAATCGAAAAATAAAAGGTACTAGAAAACAAAAAATAAAATAAAAAGTACTATCTCACAAATGACCTTAAATAAAAGGTACTATCTGACAAAAAACCCTATTATTATTACTACGGAGTATTATATACTGTACTAGTTTTCGGGCCCGCTCCAGGCCGGGTTTCCTATCTGTAATGAAAAACTCTTAATTAATAAAATATATTAAATTTATTTTATTTATCGAAATACTCCGTAAGTAACTGCGGAAGTGAAAAACACGCCGAATATTTCAAAATTAGGATTAATTGCCAAGAATAATCCGAACTGGTCCTTTTATTCCATAAATAATCCGAACTTGAATTAATCCACTAATAATCCCAACTATTGAAGTAACATTCCAATAATGAACTTTGGTCAATTTTAACCTGCTTTAATCGATAAAAAAAGAAGTGAAAACGGTTTGAATTTTACATAAAATAAGAGTGAGGCATAGTTAGAGTCGATTTCACGATTTTTTTTACGTGTTAGAGTCGATTGAAATTGGTCAAAGTACATTATTGGAATGTTACTTCAATAGTTGGGATTATTCGTGGATTAATTCGAGTTCGGATTATTTATGGAATAAGAGGACGAGTTCGGATTATTCTTGGCAATTAATCCTTTAAATTATTAAATTTTATTAAATTTTCTGTTTAAAATACAAAACAAAAAAAAAAAAAATACAAAAATAAAATAAAAATGGGTACCCACATAGAGCAGCACCTCAAAGGAAAAAAAAAAAATAATGGTAGCCACCCCCTGCCATCGACCACCGCCGGCCACCTCCTGCCACCGCCGTGCCACCGCCAATCCACCTCTACCCACCCACCTCACACCTTTTACCACCACTAAACAACCACCAAAACACCCCAAAGTTAGCAACCACCCTAAATTTCTCACCTTACCGCCCATCCCCCTGCTCCACCGCGCCTCACCGCCGGACCACCGCTTGCCTCACCTCTCTACCTACCCACCCCCATCTTCTATCCCCAACAACCCTTAATTAAAAATTATAATTAAATTTATTAAAAATTAATAAAATTCAATAATTAAAACACAAAATTGAAATTAAAAGACAATTATTACTTCAATGAATCTATGATCGGAGTTCATGATTGAAAATTTAAAAACTTGAATAAAATTGATTTAAAATTTAGTAGAAAATTAAAGAGAGAATTCTGTATATTTTTGGAGTAAAAAAGGGTAGAGTAGGAAAAATAATGACAAAAAGTATATAATTTGAGTATAATCCGTATATGAAAAATCAATTACGTTAATAGAAAATATTCTATAAAGAAAATGACATTTACAATTCATTTCAAAGTTAAACCAAACAACTTTTAATGGGTGCAGCCATACGATAACTCCATACCATCTTGGAATCATTCTCCATATCATACTCTAACCAAACACCCCCAAGTTTATAAAGAAAGACCATGAATAAATACACGCGAAAAATCACCACCGGATGTGGCCAGTCTGAGTACCGCGGATAATCAGATCCATATTTATGCAATGCAAAGGCAAAAATGCCAATCATCTAAAGAAAAATAAGGGTAAAAACAAGAGCGAGAGGGGAATTTGACGGTGACCACCTCAATAGATGTAAAGATAACTGACTGATTCCGATTTCCAATGACAATACTAGTATCATCAACTCACAAGATCAACACAAACTTGGGTAGAAATCGGACGATGTCTTGAAGGCTGTAAGGTCACTGATTGATTGTATAGATGTTTGTTGTGCCTCCATCCCTTTGAAGTCAGTGTTGCAGCCCCATACCCTAATTGCAAGCCGGCGACACTTGGGGGATGCCTTGCCAAAATATAAACTATACCACTCAATCAGGTCACTCTTCTTTATATTCCTAAGGACTTCTGCCTCTTTTTCCGCCAAATCAAACATATACCTGAACAATCACCACATCAAGACTTCCTCTTCCACAACATTACGGAGCACTGGTAAACAAAAATGATCAGTTAGCATATGGTGTACCTCTTATCCACAACTTGATTCCAATGTCGGTCGGACTCATATGTCAAAGATGGATCTTTCTCTAGTAATCTTGCAATTAATCCACTCTTAAAACTCTCAAAAGATCCATCATCCAGTGCTTCCTACAGCAAATATGATAACAAGTTAAAAGCAATCTTGAATTTTACAAGCAATCTTGACATTTTGTTTAGGGTTAAGGAGCTATGTTTCATACTTTCATGTATCAAGAATGATTAACAACTGGATCTAACATTAGGCTTCATACTTTCGTAGACAACATGCCTCATGAGAAAGAACCAAAGATGGGATGACAGTGAATACGGTAAGCAATCATAAGAGACACTATGCATGATCTTCCAAGGGATTCATAAGTAATTTCCAGCTAGATTGAAACTTCATTCTAAACCAAGCAACTGTAAGACGTTTCTTGGGCCAAGATCTGCAAATAAATCTGCTAGATTCCATAAAACTTCAAAGCCGGGGACAGCTCAATAACCCGATTGAAAGATTTTAGAATGTAAAAGTCAAGGATGAGGGTGTTTATGGAGTAGAGCTTGAGCTCAAAGGGTGCAAGTAACTAGCTGAGGTCACATATTATGAATGTAGCTTCTGGAGAAAAAGGTTCGCTCTTACAGTTTTACTAAAGCATTCTACACAGGTTAAAGGTATGTTATTCCTCCTTACTATCCATCCTTCATCGCCAATCAAAACAGTTGTTATTTTTATTATTGAGTTGATGATATATTGTTGTATTACACTGGGTAGTCTTGACTCTAGAGGGTTTTGATATGTTACAGTCGTAGAAAATTAATGAAAATGGCCAAGTAATGCTTGCTTACCAGCATATCTTTCAGGCCATCAATAAAGTTTCCAATCCTATCTTGCAAGTATGCAGGGTCATACTTGGAAGATTGAACACAGAAACAAAATCCCAAGACACGATATGTTATCCGTGGACCGCATTCAACAACATAGCCAAGCTGCTCCTTTGTCCTAAGTACCAAGTCAATGAAAGAAGATTAAATGTCAGTGATTGTCCTATTTAGTTCTTATGGATAAAGTTGAAACATTGTTAAAACCCTTATTTAATTTAACTTAAATTCTTTAACTAACATATACTCCGTACGGAGTAATCCTTTAACCGTACTAACAAGTTATTTACATAACCACACATCCCAAGTTCCCAACTCAGACAAAAGCCCATCACCGCTTTCAGCCCTACGAGCATTCACATTGATGGACCTCCCCATATTTTCCTTCTGTTTTTCTCATTTGACCACATTATTTTCCAGTAACATTTCAATTAGCCTCCCCGTTCTACATATTTTCTTGCATTAATGAGTTTCCCCAACAAACAAGTTTTTTCTTTCCTCATACCTTACCATAGCTCAACACAAACCCTTCACTAATCTCCTGTCATCTCTCTCTCCGTCTCCAAGCCCAGAAAATGCGACAAATAAAAAATCTTGTTGATTACGCTATTGAAAAGGAAGAAAAGCTCTATAGAATTTCTATAAGCAGAACTTTACCTCAGCTGATTAAACAGCGGCTCTTGCACAATTTCATCAAAAAGATCAGAAAAGCCTTTCAGTTTTACTGAATTATCAACATTTTCTTGCTCGATTTGATAGTAAAGCTGCAACATTATACAGAAGAAGACATAAAAAAAAATCAAATCAGTCATGAAATGTACATTACAGAATTTAAAACAGACAAGTCATTTATGAAATACCAACCTCAACAACTGAGTTTGTTTCCAGTTTATTTTTTGCAAAAACATCTCTAATGACATTTGCACCAGGAGAAAGGCAAAGGACAGTCTCTTTGTGTCTTCTCTCAACAGGAATGTGAGGTACAGAGAAATACTGCTTAAATATGTTTGATATGCTTAATGCTTCTTCTTGTAGTAAATTACCATGGCACAGAGCCTCGATGTATAACTGGATAACAAAAGGCAAACAGTGTAAGCACTAATTAAGCGGAAAGAAAATGTAAGACTAATATATCACAAGGACCAAATTACATAGCACGTCATATATAGGAACAGTCTAATTTAATTCCAAAATCTAATTGAGAGTGAAATAGTCTCTACTAACATCAGCACACGTCAAGGAGGAAGGTTTCGTACATTCAACCTCATTGACTTTCGTGTACATCGTGACAAGATGTCCAGAATGTGTGTGATGTTGGTCAAAGGACTAAGTTCAACCCAACTTCCTTCTACAAAGCAATGGTTATATATCAACATATTTTTTATCTTTAATCATCTTGGGGTTAGGAAAAACAGATTGCATATCCTTCTTCCATTCAGTTTATATTCACTACGAGCCATTTCTATATTATTTAAATCAATTTACTAAATATTCAGTCTTGGTTAAGTTTTGACTGTAAGGAGACAAAAAATGCCCTAAAAAGTATGTGGGTATGCTATCCACTCAGGCACCCACTGCATTCTCCAAGACCGGACACGGGACACATGACTCTAACTTCCCACATGTGTTTTTCTATAAATATGTTCCACAATAAAATGTAATGAATCCAAATGAACGGACTGTCATTTGCCAACATAACTTCACATATTGATGAATGTTATTAAGATATGCTCGGAGAAAGGGGTACAATTTTCAGACCTGGGAAAGAAGTTTCGGAATAAAATCCTGCAGTTCAGCAACAGACAAATCAACTAAACTGTGAAGCTTATCATCAACATCCCAGAAAGATTTGCATAAAACTTGTAATCTCAAGTATGATGCATGATTTAACGGCTTCATATTTGTGTTCCTCAAATTTCTTTCAACATCCTCTTTAATCACCTGCAATATTCAGCATAATTTTAACTGTATATTCTATCATTTTGCAATGTTTTACTTTTTGTAGGGTAAAGCTTGTAGATAATTTATTAATAAGAAGAAAAATGCAAGGTGACTGTAGTTTATGGAAAGCATTAGGTCTTGCGTCAAATGAATTTTCATTGCACAAAATTGATCACATTAAGGCTTATTGTCACCATTATTGACTTAAATGTAACCACTTTTATGCCAAGTGGTCAGCTTACACTCAATGATGGTCACATAGAGCGTAAAATGGTCAGATTTAAAGCATTAAAAACCTGTCTAACGCGTCAAACGGTTGATTCCAGTTTTGTTGTATAGAAAATTATACTATCACTCACCTTAAATCGATCATCTTTGGGCAAAAAGCATTTTGCAACAGACAAAATCTTGGAAAGTAGAAGTGGAAGTTTTTCACTAAACCCATAAACCTTAAGCTGTAGTTTATCACCAGAAACTGATATTGATGTGTCCAACTTGGCTATGCTTGCCTAAACAGCAAAAACCACATTCCAGTTAAAAACAAAGGCATAAAAATGTACTGTATAGTCTTTACGCAATGCTACAGTCGTAAAGTCATCATTTTAAAAGCACCAGAATCAATACTCAGACACCATGTGATCCCTTATATTCTCAGTGACATTTGAAACTGTAATGATGCTGCTATCTTTAAACATTCAAATCATTTGAAAAGTAAATTGAAAAAGGAGCTTTTTTCATAACAAATCCTCTTATTTTCCACTTCTTAGGGATTTAGAGCTTCTCCTTCCAACTATATCCATGAGGATGCGTTTGTGAACCCACAATGCAATTAAGCCACAATTTGTATGGCTTAATAGTAACCTCCCACTTAGTTTAAAACGAGCGTCCATTGGACACACTTAAGCACCGCACTAGCGCCTTAAGTTTAAATGAGGCTCAAATGAGAAAGTGCACTACTATAAAATTCACATGAATTCTTTGTCCTGTTATAGTCATTTACATGTCATCGTAACTACAATCTAAGGGAAGGTATTTTTGCTCAATTTTTTTTTTTTTTGGAAAAATGCAGAGCTCTGTTTGTCTAAACCTTCTCCTCATGCCTTCATTGCCTTGCACCTTATGTATACACCTTCTCATATCTTGCACCTTATCGTGATACACTCTAGTTGCCTTGAGGCACCCTTTTGAAACTAACGTCCCTCTTGGACTTTTTGAACTGCTTTTTAACCAATTTATTTTTTAATTAAATGCTGAGTCACAAACTTATTGGGTAGATGATAAAGTAAGATTCAAAAGACCAAACTATATTTGAAAATGTACGGTTAATAATAGGAGTATCTAACTGAAACACAATAGACCGAAATTCACTATCACAGGGACAGAATGGTAATACGTTTTTTGTAGGTCTTGATTGAAGAAAGCACATACAAAAACCCTAAAAGGAAAAGGGCTCATCTCCTTACCCTAGATTATAAGACAAATAATTGACCGACATCTATCCAAAGCACTCTTAGGCATTACACACCTGCTATATTAGAATTACAGAAGTAAGACCTTAAAAGTCTCTTCTTGAAACATAGGCAAGACAACAAAAGAGCAAAACAAGACTAACCTGGTATATAGCTTCATTTAGCTCATCTTTAAGCAGAAGAACAAACAATTCTGTCAAGAGACAGCTCCGCACACTTTCACAGGCACCATTCAAGTTTATCCGAAAATATGTATTGGCGCGTGGAAGTTTAAAAGTATTATCAAGCTTGTACCACAACTTCAATAATGGTTCATCAAGTATGCATCTAGGATACAATCCAAAAGCCAAATCAGTGGACATAGTGCCCTTGTGCACATTAAAGTTGACTGGAATGAACTCATTCTTTAAAGGCAAATGCAGTGATCCTTCTATTTCTGGAGGGTCCCTCCACAAGTCCAACATAGATAGAGTAATATCTTCCACAGTATATCTAGCTCCAAACCACGGTTCACAGAGAACATCTAGAGAGAGAAAGTCAACAATGAAGAAACAAATCAGTTAAACAGAGAGCTACTACCACAATCAGACAGCTCAAGAATAGTTACTTATTACTAAAGCAAAAGATCTGCAATCACCTTTAGGCTCCGTAAAAGACTTCGATAAAACGTCAATCCTCATATTCTTAGGTGTAAATAAGCTCAGAAGGGATTCTATCTTCTCTGTGTCCCAATCTTCATAGGCATATTCACCGTAAATGACATGCTCTGGTGGATACACGAGTAGGTTTTCTACAATAAGTGAGAAAAGTTATAAAAAGAAAAAAAAAAAAAAAAAAAAAAAACAGTAAGAAGGCATTTCTCCTCTGTGAAAAAGACAGATTCCTCCCTGGGAAGTTTTTAAGGTGTAACAGCAGCAAAAAAAATGTTCCTAAAACCCCAACTCCCTGACATTATAGCAAATAACTGCTCACTTACAATCACTTCCACATAGATTTCACGCAATAGCAACTTCCAAGCAAGTGTAAACAATCATCGCACTGAAGCAACAATATTTACCACTAAAGCCAAAGCAACTATCAATGGACACGAATTCCTTCCCAAACCAAAGAGCGGGTCAGACAAAATATTTTGATTCACCACACAATCCACCATTTTAAAATCACTGAAATTTCCTCACCACAACATCTACCAACTAGCAACAAATTCTCACCATAGAATCCACTGATAATTCATCACCCGGCCTCTTAGCCTCCACTATTTCTGAAGCTACCATTTTCGCACTTGTCAAACTGCCCTAAGATTTAGACACCACTATTTCTCACAACGTAAAACAGATTCCAATGAAAACATAACGATTTGACTCGAAAAAACAACATAACACATACAGTAGAAGAATCAAATATAGCAGCAGTTGAAACTTCTCAGAATACAATTCCTCCACAGTTATGTGAGGTGTCGTAGTTTTTACAATTTCAGAAATACCTATATCACAATCAAATGCCTCTGTTCATAGGTTCTTCGGTGAGTTGAGTCTCAAGTCTTTTCACAATATCATGTCTCCACAGTTCAAGCCTACGAACTGAGAGTTGCTTAATCTCTGTCTCAACTCTCACGCGGCCAAAATACTTATTTATACATACTATCTCACCTTTTTTCGCTAAGAGAAATGGGTCTCCGTTGAAGTTGTTATAGCATGGAGTCTTCGAGAAAGGAGTTTGAATGCCACCTATCTTAGGCAGATTTTAGGAGTCAATAAGTCTTATGGACAGAAATAACCATTACACCTATCAACTTTTTACGTTTAGTTGGCAATTGCTTACAAAGTTCATTCTAAAGAATATGATCTCCCAAGGTGTGTATTGACATCTTTTGAAAGTGTAACAGATTTAATGTCTTATGTAACCTTGATCTCTAAAAGGATTTAATCAATATGTACAAGTGTACAAATAATGTACATTTAACTGATTTAAGTTCAAACAGCAGTGAAGTAGAACCTAAGTGGCTAAGTGCCTTAGGTTTGCATCTCACTATTTTACTAATTTACTTCAAACATTCAATGGTGTGGCAATTCACCTTAAACAATAACAAATCACTTATAAACCTTGCGACATTCTCCACTTCAATGCTGGGCTGCTGGCAAAATTTTCCCAGTCACTCTTTTCTCAAATTCTCTATATTTTAGAAAATACGGAGTATATATTAAGCGAAAAAAAAAAAACAAAAAAACAAAAAAAAAAAAAAGAAAAAGAAAAAGAAAAAGAAAAAGTTGGTTCCCTGAATAATCTCTCCAACTAAAATGATTTTCTGCTCTTTGTGCCTTCACTTGGTTTCACTTCAAAAGTTCGCCATTAGAAAGCACCTTCTCTTTTTTCAAACAAGAGAATAACATTTTTAAACCCATACGTTACAATATATGATATTCAATTGATCATGTTAATTCGGCAGAAATTGCCAAAAAGAAAAGAGAGCCTCAATTCCCCTAACCATAATTAGACAGAAATTGCCAACTGGTGTTACTGGTAAAAAAAACCTACCTATTTACCTACTGTTTGTTTAGCTTACTAAGAGTTCTTATTAGGTTAGCAAGTATTGCACACTTTTTCTTATATACTCCGTATGTGTGAAGTTAACACTTCCCTAAGAATGTCCAAATTTACATGTGTAGCTTTCCCACCATCAACTACCAAGGCCAGGATCAATTTTTCCATTTGATCAATGGCATAGTATTCTAACTCTTTGGTTCTGGAGTAACTGTCAACCTCTTGGTCCATTAGTAGATTGATATCCTCATTAGCCATTAACAAAAAATGCATAAAACACCATAAGCATTTCTTAGAAAAAGGAAATTCATGGTCTTTGCACATGTACCTTGATATTTCTCGCATCTAACCAAACAATCAATCAAAGACATAATATTGGGAGGTAGTAAGTGAACCAATCACCAACTAGTAGTAGAATAGCATAAACACCTATAATAGCATTACAATGTAATATCACCCATAAAGGACTAGAATATTTTACCTGCAAGCTCAACAGCATAATCATCTTGAGGCTGTTCCTCAACAAATCTGAAGTCCATATTCCCGATGTCTTGGAGCTCCTTAAATATCCACTTTTGAAGAGGACCTTTTCGCAATAGTTTGAGATATTGGTATACAAACCCAATGATATCATAAATCTGCTAGTTCAAGATCAATAGTGACAATGATAACTACAGCCAATAAAATGATATAGCAAGACATAATGAAACAATTCAGAAAATCAATATACTGACGGGAATGAAGGATTAGGCCTAACCTTCTCCATGCCAGAATCTGTAAGGCGTATTGAAATGCCAAAAATATAGGCTAACGAAGATCGATGCAACCCTTCGTCTCCAACCCCAGCAGAAATAGATGTTATCCATCCTTTACTCTTCAAGAAGAAATGTAGGCTACCCCTGCCCTCTGAAACAGCATCGGCATGAGATGATTAAGTTAAGAAAAGACATTTGCAGATACATGAAAGAAAAGAAGTCAGAAAGACCATTATTTTTTTTATTAAGGGTGGGCTTGGATGGAGGGGGGTTTGGAGGGAAGGGGAAGGGGAGGGGTTCAATTCCCTTTGTTTAGATAGCTAATTATCGTGAACAAAATATAAGGGATCTATTTTCCCTCCACCAAGGCAAACAAAAATCCCTTCAAGAGAGAGGAGATTTGGAAAAAAAAAAAAAAAAAACTTCTTCCATTGCCTTTCCTCCCTTCACTCCATCTGACTTCTCTTTATCCTCCCTTTCCTTTCACGCCAGTTTTTACCGGAACAAAGTCTCAGCTCTATCAAATGTGGCTAAATGTTGAGAATGGATGGAGTAATAAACATTAAACAGTAAACGAAACTGGCAGAGGCGATTTATTTGGAGATGGGGAAGAAGAGAATCTGCCAACAAAAATGCTTTATCAAGGAAATATAATCAAACAGATGTAGGCAATCACAAAGCTCATACCATGCCCTATAAGATGAGCGAGGTAATCTTCAGATTTTTTCAGATACTCTTTATGAAGACATGGCAATTTCCAGGATATCTCAAGGATGTGAACATCTTTCACAGCCTCTAGCCTATACAGCTTGCCAATGTTCCATATAGGACCTCCATCTGCAATCTCCAGCTTTGTAAGAGGGCCTCTCTTGACATTAGTAAAGAGTTCCAGAACCCAACTCTCAAGAATATCAAGCGACTCTACAAAATTAGAACAACGGTTTAGAGAAATTATCAATTTGATGCCTTAAGGTTTTGGTTAATTCCCCTTTCGTGACCTGAGATTTAGACGATTTTACTTTGGTGCATTGTGGATTAAGTATAACTCAGTCAAATTTCATCTCAGTTTAAAATTAATATCACAATGAAGTATAAAATTAAATTAAAATTACATATAACGGTGAATTTAAAATTAAAACTAAAGTATCACAATGAAGTATAAAATTAAATTAAAATTACATATAAGGTGAATTTTAACATAATTCCACACAATTAATGTGATTGAAAATATATTGGTGCGATTACACCATAGATCATCAAAGTGGAATTAGCTAAACGACAGGGCACTATAGTGGAATTAGCTATATATCAAGACATTTTGGTACAATCATGTCTTTTTAATAAAAAAAGTGTACAGAGTACTAAATAGAGCAATAGTCTTGCACTCGTAGCCAAGTCAACATATATAGCTATTCATGGAAATATCACTGGTGGGAGATTTCATGATAGACACCGTCAGCATTGAATGGATTGGTTACTCAAACAGATGGTCGTAAGTATATCTTATGTTAATAAAGAAAAGAGAAGGGAGAAAAAGAAACCTCCACCAACGAGAACTAATTTCATAACTCCACCGCAATAGTTATCTTCAAACAATTTGACAATCTTTCCCCGCAGATCAACCCCTTTCTCCATGGCTTCCATTAAGCTTTTCCTGTTTCCTTTAACACGAGAGAGGATGTCGGTCACGGAGATAAAAGCGGAATCAAAAGATGAAGCAGACGGGAGAAACCGGAAGAACTGACCCCAGAAGAACCTATTGAAAGGATGGCCTTGTATAGAGGTATGACATTGGAGCTGTTGGAGGCGGCAGGAATCACTTTGCAAAACTTGGTTAAATTCTGTATTGGAATGGAACAGACAAGAAAGGGTGGCATAAGAAAACAGACAACATAGAAAAACTACCCTACAGAGAAGGGGGCAAGGGAAACAGATATAGGTACCTGAATCAACAGCGAGTACCTCTCGCTCCATGGCTTCTATTTTGACAAGCGGTGAGATGAAGAACTGGGAGAATCTAATAAAGAGAGACGATATAAGAAGTAAGAAGCAGAAAGGATGAAGGGAATTTAGAAGTAAGAAAGGAGAAAGGAGAGAGGTGGAAAACCTTTCAAGGGCGCCTTTGAGGAATTCAGGCTTGACGTCAAAATGGTAGCAAGTATGCTCAGTCTCAGTGTAAGCATTTGAAGAGCCGCCATGCTTGGAAAGATAACTATCGTACTAAGGAAAAGAAAAGGAACGAAACGAAATGGTAAGAGTAAGAGGGAAGAGGGTGTGTAAAAACAGAAGAAGAAAGAACTACTCCGTACGAAGCAGACCTCATTTTCATCAGGAAAAGCAGCACTGCCCATGAACAGCATATGCTCTGTGGAAGGGTAGGATAGGATAGGAAAGTAGATAAAATGAACAGCATAGTAGAATCCATCAAATCAAATCAAATCAAAGATAGAAAAGGAAATGGAAATGTAGAGAGTTACGGAGTACCTAAAAAGTGAGCAAGGCCCTGAGCCTCGTAGGGATCGGAAAAGCTGCCCATGCCGACGCAAAGTGCAGCGGCAGCCTGCGAAATCAGTGACTAGTCAGTCGGAAATACTAAGTATACGGAGGAGTATGTATAAGAAAAGACAACAACCAAACCTTCTTAGTCTGAGAGGATGCTGCTGCTGCGTCTCCTCTGCGGCTGTCATAGGAGGAGGCGTCGTTGTCATCGTCGTCCTCTTCCTCTTCCTCGCTGCAGTCTTCTTCGTCGTCGTCGTCTTCATCATCATCATCAACATCATCATCATCATCATCATCATCCTCCTCGGTGCAGTCTTGTTCTTGTTCGTCCTTGTCTTTGTAGATGTCGGGGTCATGAACAAGCAAAGCAGAGAGACCATTGTGAAGCTGCAGGTAACGGTATAAACGCCGGTCGTTGGGGGACTTCTTTACGATGCCATCCGACGAAAAGGTAACACCCTCAACCGTCATTATCAAACTCTCACACAGTCACACACACTCAACCCTCAAACCCTAATTACTACAGTAATCACCAAATAATAATAACTAGCCTAGAACTTGAAATCCCGATAAAAACACCCAAAAATCGACCCAAAAACCGACCCCGAACAAAACAGCCGAAAAAGGGGAGAGAAACGATGGTGGTGCGGTGGCGTTGGCGCGGTGACGGTGGCGCGGTGCGGTGGCGGTGGCGAGGTGCGGTGGCGGTGGCGTGTGAATGGTGGTGATGGTGGATGATGTAAAGTGGTGGTGGTGACGAAAACAAAATAAAGATGCTGCTAGTACTCTTCTTTTTTTTTTTTTTTTTTTCCTTTTTGGGTTGGGATATTCATGCCCCTCAGTTTTTGTGTTTTCTACTGTTGTACAATTCTGATTAACAATCCATCGCGATCGCGTGGTTAATTATTGACCCATTAACGCGTGGCCATTAGTCTTAATCAGTCAATTAATAACGTTAATTATTGACCCATTAACGTATTGATGTGGGTCAATAATTAACCACAGCGATAATGGGTCACGTTAATGGGTCAATAATTAACCACGGGAGTAATTATTGACCTATTAATCGACTGATTAATCTTAATGGTCACGTTAATGGGTCAATAATTAACCGAGGCGACATTGTGTGGATTGTTAAGAATCAGTTCAGGCGTAGAAAATACAAAAGCGAAAAGACAGCATGGAATATCCCTTTTGGGTTTTTCTACCAAGTTTTGGTTTTCTATCGTGTACACATATTTTTTTTTTTTCCCTTATACCGTGTAGCCTTGAACTTTATTACTCATTCTATAAGATGACCTAAAGTCACTAAACTGTTAACTAAATACTAACACCGTTAGAATAAACTCCTATTTTTGAGTAAGTCTTACATAAAACCGTTTCACGCGTGTGACGGAGTTGTTATGAGTAAAATGTGACTATTTTAATGCTTAAAGTGACCACTTTAACGCTAAATGTGACCAATTTAAATCTATATAAAATGGTCACTTTAAACGTTAAAATAGCCACTTTAAACTTTAAAGTAGACACATTTTAGTTAGATATACTCCGTTGCACGCGTGAAACGGTTTTATGTGAGCATTTGTGCCTATTTTTTCTATTTTTTATGTTTTCCCTTCAAAATTATGAAATATCCTTCTTTTTTTTTTTTTTTTTTTTCTAATTTTCCACTATTTTTCATCCTTATTCATTTTTTTTTTTCTATAGTATATAATTTTTTTTTAAATTGTTGTTAAAAGTTATAAACTTTATTGATTTACTTTATCGTAAAATAATCATGAATATTTGAAATTCATAAATTTAGAAGGAAATATTAAAGAGATAGAGAAATGAGAGCTTAATATAACGGTGTTAGTGTTTAATTAACGGTTAAGTAACTTTAGGTCACGTTTGAGAATGGATAATGAAGTTTGAGGGTACACCGTGTAAGTAAAAAAAATAGGGGTATACGATAGAAAACAAAAAAGTTGGAGGGTACACCGTAGAAAAACCTTTTTTTTTTTTTTTTTTTTTTTTTAATTTTGTTGTTTGGTCGACTTATTTGTTTTGGGCAAGGGTTTTGTTGGACCTATTTGAGTCTATTCTATTTGACTCTTATTATTATTACTAGTATGTAAGTCCGTGCGATGCACGGGTTTTAAAATATTATTATTTTTATTTGTTTTATAATAGAGAAAGAAAACGATTATTTTGATTAAATTTGTGTTCGTTTATCAAATGTCTAATGCAACCACATTTGGTTAAATAGTTTTCCCTCATTTTACTTATACAACGACACTTGCGTATCTTAGTTTTGTTTATTAAATTGATTCTAACATATTGTAGTAACATCGTTCATATTTAAGTGCATGAATATCAAGAGACTTGTCGACTTGTATGCAACTTATATGAGAAAAAAAATTTGTTTATCTTACGAAACTACTACGGAGTATATATTTTCATAATAAATTAATATAACTATTTTATGAATAATTATTAATTCTTGGTGTACCTATATAATTAGTTACCACTATGATGCAATGATATATAAGTGACGATTCAACTTTATAAATGAACAATTCTTTTGGTGACCATGAACGATCAACCCTTGATTATCGGTTGATATTTCTTGTTATTTACCTTATCAACACAACAAAATACAAATATTAAAATTTGCATATGGTAAATAAATTAAAACATAAAGTTAAGTAGTTTGAAAGTCACAAATATGCAAAGGTGAATTGTTATAGTAACAGAGTTATATTTATACATGCTAACTGAAGTAATTAGCTAATTTTATTAGTAATGGGCTCTTTTTAGATAGAATTCTATTTATAATGTCTTTTAGAATTTTCACAGTTGAATTATAGGTAATTTTTATCTCTTTACATTTGTATTGTTGTTATTTTAATTATAGATTTATCACTTAAAATTAGTGTTTTGAAAAAGTTGGACTAATTATTTTTATTTTATATTCCGTATTTATCACCACAAATTCTTGTAGAAGTCAGCTCTTATAATAAATTACTGTAAGTCCGCCTCATTTGTACTCGATTATATAACTTTTGTACTATTTAAGTGGTAATTATGATTAATTTATTATTAAATCTTTTGTACCTTGATTTAGTGTTTTGAAAAAGTTGGACTCTCTCACGTCGCTCGAACAAAAATCTTTTTATATATAGTTATAATTTTCATTGATTGTACTACTAAGATATTTCCATGTATAATTAGAATTTTTTCATGAAAATATGATTTTGTAAAATATTTCAAAAACGTGTAGGATGTAGTCGTTAAACTTCTTCTGCTATAAGACTCCTTTAAAATCAAATACATAGTACTATCTATTTCCAATAGATCAGATAAGTCATTTTTGTATATTTAAATTCATTTCATACTTTATTGTCTCTTAAACTATAATATTTTCCATTCAGACAAAATCAAAAACTTTAATATTCCATAGTAAATTACATAAAAATTGCACTCGTATGAACTACCCTAACAATATATAAAGTGATGGCTTAGCTAATACTCCGTATAAAATTGTGAACAATCATAAATTGAAGTCATATAGAATACATTACCGTGTGCCTAATGACTAGGCTAAAGTCGCGTCACCTATGTCAAGATAAACCTACAGTCCTACTAACTGATAGCTAGTGGCAAGCAGGGTGTCGAATTCACTAAGAGAAGGTCGAAACTACTATAAACTCAGGGCTTCTAGTGTACTCAAGGTGGAAATGGTTTGGTTTTTTTGAGTTACTAAACTAAGGATAGACTAGAATTAAAAGGGTTGAAAGTCGATAAAGGGAGAAGTCTAGGGTCGCAAGTTCACAATGACGCAATACTAATGCTATCATTGAGCAAGGGTACTAATAATGGTTCGTGCTAATGGAAGAAGACAAGTCCTCTCGGATCAAAGTCAATCCTAAAGCTCGACTAACGGGCTCTCGCTACGTATTAGTCTCGCTCTACTAACTCCTACACAAGGCTCACCTTAACCCGGCTTTCGGTCTTAGGTTTAGGCTTCCTAGGTCAAACGATCAATCGTGACCTTTGATTAATCGAATGTGAAATTAGGGCAAGAGGGAAGATTAACAACGAACGATCAAAAGATAACCAAAATCAATAATAAACCTAATTACTAATCATCGATCCCCATAAACCCTAGAAAAGGATTAGTTACTCATAATTAGGGCTAAATATATATCATATTCAAACAAAATCTTCAACCAAAAACTTACAAAACACAACTAAAGTTGAACTCTCATGATACCATGTAAGCCTCCCTTGCCACGTCAACAAATGATCAAAAAGCCTCTTTTGCTGCTTTGCATGCGCGCACCACTCCTCTGAGAAATCAAAAAGTCATTCATTCAATTCATTGGCAATCAATTCCCGTATTTCAATTCAATCGATGGTTTCATTCAATTCCCAATTCAATATGGGGGTACAAATCAATTGATGGGCTCTTCGTCTTTTGTAATAATCCAATTGGTGCGGTCTTTGTCGTTGTGGCCCCGTGATAATCCCACTCACACTGGAACGGCCTCTTTTAGAGTTCGATCATTCTCGCCGGCTTCGATCGGAGTTTGTCCACCATAGTCGTGCATTGGTTGCCGCCGCTCAATTGATCAATGGGATGCCGCCGTCTCGACTCTCACCATCTCGACCCTCGGTTCACGCTCGCCTCCATCCAACTTTCATCGTAGAATTCTAAGGTACTATTTGTTTATTGTGGTTTTCATCGTAGAATTCTAAGGTACTATTTGTTTATTGTGGTTTTCAATAATTAAACTGTATGCCTGATCGAATGCTTCAATTCGTTTGTGTTTTGGCTTCTGGTTTACTGAATTCGTTCAGTTATATTGGTTTGTGTTGGTCTACGTTTGAGTTTTTTGAGCATCGAATGTTATTTATTCTGGTTCATGTCATTAGACTACATTTGAATTATTCATATATCGAATTGCATAATTGTTTTAGAAGTAGAAGAAGTTGAATAAAATTCGATTTCGGAAAAGGCCATCACAATTCTGAAATTTGTGGAGAAGTGGCCATCATTGTAGTGCAGTGATAGTCGAAGCTAAACTTCTTAAGGGTGAGTACCGACTACTTAGGCTGTATTCATTTTTACTTAACTTTAGTTAAGTTTCATAAAGTTCAAAAAGTCGTCGTAAACAAACATATAACCTTGAGAACACGACTGAAAAAAAGCTATCATCTGTATTTTTAGGTTTAAGAGGATGCACGGTTCAACTTATTGTAGTAAATGGAGTAATAAAATTCAGGGCGTGAAGGGCGTCATTCGAATATTTATGTATGAGATTTGTAACAGGTGTATGAAACATCCATTTCAGCAGTTTGTCAACATGATTGGCCAAAGGATAGAATTTTGGTTCAAGTTTTGGACGATTCAGATGACGAGAGCATACAGTGGTTGATTAAGAACGAAGTCGCAAAGTGGAGTCAAAGGGGTATCAACATAATCTACCAACATTGTGTTGTTAGGACCGGTTACAAAGCCGGGAATCTCAAATCCGCTATGAACTGTGATTATGTCAAAGACTACGAATATGTTGTTATCTTTGATGCTGATTTTCAGCCAAACCCCGATTTCCCTTAAGCTAACCGTCCCACATTTCAAAATTTTGTCGCAATTCAGAATTGCTAAGATTTAACGCTTTTGGACTGTTACTTGTGAGCTCATCTCGTCTAGTGCTTTTTTTATTTTTGTGCAGGGTAATCCCGAGCTCGGGTTGGTGCAGACGAGGTGGTAATTTGTGAACAAAGACGAGAACTTGCTGACACGACTTCAGAACATTAACCTTTGCTTTCACTTTGAGGTAGAGCAGCAAATTAACGGCGTGTTCCTCAACTTCTTCGGGTTCAATGGAATTGCGGGTGTTTGGAGTCAAAGCTTTGGAGAATTCAGGTGGTTGGTTTGAGAGAACTACTGTCGAGGATATAAACATCGCTGTCCGTGCTCATCTTAACAGCTGGAAGTTCATTTACCTCAACGATGTTAGGGTAAGGCATTGTTCTTTGACTTACAAGCGTTTGCAAGATGAAGTTTCGAAGTGTCATATGATGTTTGAAAATCTTTCAGGTTCTCTATGAAGTTCCTGAATCTGTGTATGTGTTGCTCTGCCTTTAAATTTTTCGACTTGAGGTTGTATTAAGGTGATTCAATTTTTGTTTGTGATTTAGACGGTTATTTTACTCTTAAATTGTAAATATTGGTTTGCAGGTGAACCTTGATTACCATAATTTCATGTTAAATTGGAATTACCCATGTCAAGCCCTTAATGTCTCATCCTCCATAACTTAATAGTGGTTTCAAATCATCTCTGACCATTTTGGTGTTCCAAAATATTATATTGAATATTTTTAATAGCTTTTAAAATTCATTGTCAATGAAACTTACAAAGTACAAAAGTTGGCTGATTAAATATTTAATATGCAATGATGCATCTGTACATATTAACTAAAACTCCGTATGGTGCTGAAGAAATCATAGACGTAATACATGTCGAGATTTTATGTTTTACATTTGTTTGCAAATCAAAATAGACATGCCGTATGCACTTTGTCTTAATTTCCCCCGTCGTTGGCTTATTTAGTTATTTTTCTATTATTCAGGTCTCAATTTGTTGCAAAGAAGATCACCATGAGCTTTAAAATCGGGTGAAGAGTGGAGGTATTGACAAAAAAAGTGACTTCGAGTGCTTGGCGATGTGCAGTTATCATAGTTGGCAACAATGTAACGTACACCTTTAGATACTATCGTTCTCCTGACGTTTTCAAAGAATGCGTTGATAAAGTACGACCTAAAATAGTCAATATGTTTTGTCCAGCTAAACCAAATAGGCCTACGTTACACTGGCAGTGCTTGTATGCTTTCGATATTGTCATTGAAATTTGACATTATTCCTGTCATGGTACTCGCTGGTTCAAATTTGACATTAATAACATCCTTTGGGTCAAGTTATGCTTAATACCTATGGAGCCCTGGGAAGGAGATGTTCAAGAGGCCTTCGATTCTCTTCGTAAAGTAACATTTGAGCTGTCTCGATTTCGCCTGTTCATTTTAATGAGTAAGGAGCTGTTCTCTTCACCTTATTTTTTCTGAAGTCTGAAGTCTGAAGTTGTCTGAAGTTTTCTAAAGTTTTCTGAAGTTTTTAATAAGTATCTGAAGTTTTCTTATGTTTTTGTTTTATTGCTAAATAAATGTGAATTTGTAGAAAATTTAAGTATTTTTAATAATAATAATTTTAATAATAATAATAATAATAATAATAACATCTTTTATAATTTATAATTAAAATAATAATAATAATAATAATAATAATAATAATAATAATAATAATAATAATAATAATAATAATAATAATAATAATAATAATAATAATAATAATAATAATAATAATAATAAACTAATAACAATAATGATAATAGTAATAATAGTAATAATAATAGTAATAGTAATATAATAATCATAATAATAATAATAATAATAATAATAATAATAATAAATTAATAATAATAAATTAATAATAATAATAATAATAATAATAATAATAATAATAATAATAATAATAATAATAATAATAATAATAATAATAATAATAATAATAATAATAATAATAATAATACAGTACCAGATTGTTTCTCGGCTCCCCACCAATTTCATGTAAATTTTGTTTATATATCAATAATAACTACGATTTAAAAAAAAAAAAAAAAAAAAAAAAAATAATAATAATAATAATAAGTTTTCTGAAGTTTTCTTATGTTTTCTTATGTTTTTTGAAGTTTTCTGAAGTTTTTTATAAGTTTCTGAAGTTTTCTTAAGTTTTCTGAAGTTTTGAAAAGATAAGCAAAAATAAGTTGAAAAGAACAGGCCCTAAGTCACTATCAGAAATCTATATCTATCAGTTTTAAAAATATCTGCAGTTAATACACTAGGAGGCGAATTGATATGAACCGGTAGCCTAATATTTGATCAGAAATATTAGAATATTTTGCGCATTAGATACTCTTATGTTGGTCAGTAATGACGTTTTCAAGGTAATGTTATGTTTGCTAATCTCACAATCTTTGTGTTATTATCGAACATTTGATTATCTTAGGCTGTGTATGATGTTGTACAAGTACTAGATGGCGGGTATTACGTGAGCTAATAATATTAATATTACGACATGTGTACCATAAGGCAGACGACTGAGGAATTTTGAATTCGTCGTGTTTGATATCTTCTTTAATTCTTGTGTTGTTTTTTTATATATTGAGTTGCTTTTTTGGGGTTTATGTTAAATTCGTCCGCATTCTTTAAGTCGACCTTTTTTTTGTGGCATAAGGTTTCTAGCCAAATGGGCAAGCGACAATCTCTGGCATGACAAAACCTGCCGTGCCTCAACTTCGGACCAATGGAGTAGACGTTTCACAATACTCAATCCCAAGGCGGCTTTGAACTGATGAGATGCCTTCAATTGTCAACGACTTCAGAAATGTTGCTTGGAATATCATAAAAGCTGGTAAGTTACTTATTTGCTTCAATTATTGATGTTTATTGTCTTAGTAAGGTCATTTATGAACATATATGTAAAACTTTAAAAATACTTTGATTCATACTGGTCATCAAATTAAGAAAGTAAAAGTGCAAATTCTCATTTACACGAACTTTTTCTGTCTTAACTTAAGACTGGATTATGTTACCATTATGTTACCATTTTATAGTAAAACCTGACCATTTAACTTCAAAATGTTTTTAATTTATCATCATTTTGCAATAGCGCATGGCAACATTGTTGGATGGTTTTGGTCATTTTATTATATAAAATAAAACTAAATTTCATAAAATCAATGCGTTCTCATTTCATTCATTTGTGCTTTGGGTTGGAACCTGCCATGAACAGAAGTCCCTAACTCCAAGTTGAAGCTTAATTAAGGTAGTACCGGAGATGTAGATTTAGTCCATTTCTAACTAATCATAGCATGTCATGCTTGTGATTTTTTCTCTTTCCATGCAACAACACATGAGTCTTCATCCCTTTTTTTAGGGCAATTATATTGCCGCTTTATTTTGGCTAATCCACTCAAAATTGTGGACAAAAGAAAATTTTATTTGTGGGCCCGATATAAAATGTAGTGTTAAATTGGAGTGGCATAGCCAAAAGCCGAGTGGCAATAGTTGTACCCTTTTTTTTATCCTTTGAAGAATTATCTCAAACAAAAAAGAAATCACACTGATTTTTTCTAATTGCATTGTGTTGTACTGTTTTGGGTACTAATTCTGTTTTACAGCATTTTTATAAGAAAAATATGAGAGTGAAAGGAGATGGCTCAGGTGCAGTGAATGTTCTAGGTCAACAAGTCGGTGCGGTCGTGAGGATGGTGGTAAAATGAAAATGGTGTGGGTGCGAGCCTGGTACACTCGTAAGACACCCTTTACGTTTATGATTTGGATTTATTGCTAATATTAAGCAATTGTATCATCTGTGAAACCCTATTGGTCAAGTTGTTTGTGCTAGCGTTTGTCACTTTGTCGTGATTTGACAACTCATCGTTCTCTTAGTTACGACTATTTCAACTCATCTGTTACCGCTGTGTCTTTACTGCGACACTATTACTGCGTTGTTTCTACGTTTCTGTTGTTGCTGCTATCGTAGTCTGTGATGATGTTGAAAAGACCGTCATTTCGTACGATAAAGATAAAATTGGATTCGTGAACACGATCATGTGTATATAGCACAAAATAACATTGAATAAACAACTACTAAATCAAACAAAAGAAAAACAAAAATAAGAATTCAAAACGGAAAATATAGATGTCCCGTGAATATCACGGGTCGCATCACTAGTTGAACATTAAAGTAAAAGAATTGAAGAAAGCAAACATGAGATTACCAATGATTAAGATGCTTGAAATTAATGCGTAGAACCGACGATTTCAAAGTTTAATCCAATCTTCAACGATGAGTTTTTAGTTTATAGAGGAAAAAAGACTTAATAAAATTCTGAGGCTGTAAAATAAAAATGAAAAGTAAGTTTTAAAACCCTAACTTAAGCCTATTTATACAAGCACGAAAATCCGGAGAATAAAAGCAGCAGAACCGACCGGTTCGGGGGCAAACCGATCGGTTTAGCCTGGAACCGATCGGTTCTGAGCGTCCTTGGCAATTTCCAGCAACTTTTGACTCGTAACTTCAATTTAGCAACCTCCTGAACCGGTAGGTTCACTCTGAACCTATAGGTTTAGCGTCCCATGTCATAGTATTGCTTCCGTATCAGCTCTCGAGCTTGAGTTCTTCCGTTTCAAGCCCTGTTTAGTGCTCCCGAGCCCTTCCAGCAATTACCGAGCTTGTGTAATCAACCAACGCTCCGAGAAATGCCTCGTAAATCAGCTCATAATCAACCAAAACCTGTAAAATGACATAAAAAGGCGGCAGTACCAACATTCACAGAATATCGCCTAAAATACATAACTAAACGCATATAAACAACTAATAAATGCGACAAAATAGGGGGCATAAAGACGTAAAAACACTACATATCAAACTCCCTGATGTGTGTGTTTTATATTGATTTTTATACCCCCGTTTTGTCACATTTAGCTCGCGTTTAGTTGAGTATGTATGTATTTTAGGAGCTATTTGTTGTGAATGTTGGTACTGCCGCCTTTTTATGTCATTTTACGTGTTTGCTGATTATGTGCCGATTACGAGCATTTCTGAGGCAGTATTGATTGCATGAGCCCGAGTTCCGGAAGGGCTCTGGAGTGCTAAACGAGGCTTGAGACTAAGAACTCGAGCTTCGAGAGCCGATCTAAGCAATATTGTGTTACGGGACGCTAAACCTATAGGTTCAGAGTGAACCTACCGGTTCAGGAGGTTGCTAATTGAAGAAAATTTGCTGGAAATTTACGTATGCAGCTAGAACCAATCGGTTCCAAGCTAAACCGATCGGTTCCACATCAAAACTGATCGGTTCGCCCCCGAACCGATCGGTTCTGATTCTTTTATTCTCCGGATATTCGTGCTTGTATAAATAGACTCGAGTAGGGTTTAACTTTTTATCTTTCATTTTATATTAGCAGCTTTAGATTATTTTCTAAGTACTTTTCTCTAAAACAAAAAACTCATCCTTGGAGATTGAATTGAAACGTTGTAATCGTCGGTTCTACGCATTAATTTCAAGCATCTCAATCATTGGTAATCTCATGTTTGCTTTATTCAATTCCTCTACTTTAATGCTTAATTTCCTTTTTGCCCTAATTATGAGTAACTAATCGCTTTCTAGGGTTTATGGGGATCGATGATTGGTAATTAGGTTTTATTATTGGAATTGGTTTTCTTTTGATCGTTCGTTGTTAATCTTCTCTCTTGCCTTAATTTTACATCCGATTAATCAAAGGCCACGATTGATCGTTTGACCTAGGAAACCTAAACCTAAGACCGAAAGCCGGGTTAAGGTGAGCCTTGCGTGAGAATTAGTAGAGCGAGACTAATACGTAGCGAGGGCCCGTTAGTTGAGCTTTAGGATTGACTTTGATCCGAGAGGACTTGTCTTCTTCCATTAACACGAACCGTTACTAGTACCTTTATTCCGTGATAACCCTAGTACTTTTGTCATCGTGAACCTACGACCCTAGACTTCTCCCTTTATCGACCTAAAATCCTTTCAATTCTAGTCTATCCTTAGTTTAGTAGCTCTAAAACCAAACCCTTTTTACCTAGAGTACACTAGAAACCCTTAAGTTATTAGTAGTTTCAACCATCTCCTAGTGAATTCGACACCCTGCTTGCCACTAGCTATTAGTTAGTAGGACCGTAGGTTTATCTTGACATAGGTGACACGACTTTAGCCTTGTCAACTTTGGCGCCGTTGCCGGGGAGACGGTTTTGTTTACTGCTATTTTCTTTATTTCTAGTTTACTTCTCTTGTCTCAGGGAACTTCAGTTCCTTAAGACCGTTTCTCATTTCTCCTTGTAGTTTTTGTTTATGCGCAGGTCACCCTCCGGTTTAGTTCCATTCGATCCTGAACCTGAGCGTACTTTTTGCCGGTCGCATAACTTCTTCAAGGAGATTGCCCAGGCTTACGGACCTGAGGTCGTGGAAGTTTCAAACGAAGAATTTCGTGCGGAGTCATCATCTTACGAAGGAGACACTACTCCACCTTCTACTTCTACTTCCAGTGTTGTTCTTGAGGCGCCCGTGACTATGCCGAAACTATCTAGTCACTCCTTGCCCAAGACGGAGTCCATTCCTGATGGATTCCAAATGCCCGCTACTTTGTAGGGCAACTTTGAGATTCGCCCCACCTTTCTTAGCTTGGTGGAGCGTAATCAATTTGGAGGAAATCCCACGGAGGATCCTGGTCGTCATATGCAAGTTTTCACGGATTACTGTTCGACGATAAAACAGAACGGGATTACTCAAAACCAGATTAGGAAAATGCTGTTCTCTTTCTCGCTACGTGATCGAGCTCGTGAGTGGATCACCGAGCTGGACAAGACTGCCGCAGGTATTACAGATTGGAATGGGTTAGCTATGGCCTTTTATCAGAAGTACTATCCTCCAGAGCGGACGAATCAGATACGGAGCCAAATCCAAAGCTTTAAGCAAACTTTCGACGAATCACTTGCTGAAACTTGGGAACGTTATAAGAAACTCATTCGTGAATGCCCCCATCATGGTTTGAATGATTGGCTCGTGATCATGACGTTTTACAACGGGTTGTATGCCGAAAGTCGGGCTATTTTGGATTCAGCTGCAGAAGGGCGGTTCGCCAACAACGTCGATGATGACAAGGCGTGGCCATTGATCGAGCAAATGGCGATCCATTCCGCCCAATATGATCGACCTAGGGGAAATTCTCGCGCGGCTCATGGTGATCGCGAGAAGGATTCTATGAATGCATTAGTGAGCCAAATTTCGGTTCTATCAATGAAGGTCGACAAGTTGAGTGGTGCGGGTTCGTCTAATGCGGAGCAGGTTAACGCGGTTATGGGGCACGACGCAGGATGCAATAATTGCGGGGCTGCAGGTCATTATGCACACGAGTGCATGGGTACGCCAGAGCAAGTTAACGCTTTTACTTCTTATCGTTCTAACTTGCCGTATCAGAATCAGCTGGGTTATGATCGATCTCTGCTTTCTTACCGGAACCAGAACGTTCTCAATCCTACCTCTCAACCACCGCAGCAGCAACAATCAACGTACGTTCCGCCACAAAGGAACTACCAACCGCCGGGCTTCCAAAATCAAAGGCCCCCATTCCACCATCAACAACATTATCAACAACAACCACCAGTCCAATCCGCTCCTACTCCCGCCGTCGATCCTGCTATGAGTGAAGTGAAGGCCATGATGCTGCAGATGGCCAAGACGCAGGAGGCTATGATGGCGCAAATGCGGAAAAGTGATCAAGCTAAGGACGCAGCTATTAAGATGTTGGAAACGCAGGTTGCGCAGTTAGCAAGTTCGCAGGCTACGAGGCCACACGGGACACTTCCACCACAAGGGAACCCGCCTCACGACACCGCGAATGAGATCACATTGCGCAGTGGCACGCATTATGACGGTCCGAAGCATCCGGATGAGATTGAGGCCGAGAAAGTGGAGAAACAGCACTCCGACCTTACAGGTAAACCTGATTTGGGGAAGAAGGATGAGGAAGAAGTTGCGGATGCTCAAGCTACGGTACCGGATGCTCCTAAGGCTGTTACTACTACTGTTACACCTCCGATAAAGATTCAACTCCCGTTTCCGCGACGTCAACGAAATGCTAAGGCCGAGACGCAGTTCGGTAAGTTTATGGAGGTCGTGAAGAATTTGCAGGTAACCGTCCCGTTCACTGAACTCATCACCCAGGTACCTTCTTACGCTAAATTTATAAAGGATATTCTTACTAAGAAACGTTCCTTTAATGAGGTTGAGACCATAGCGTTCACAGGTGAGTGTAGTGCCCTTCTACAGAGTAGTGCACCCCCTCAGCTGAAGGACCCGGGTAGTTTCTCCATTCCTTGTACCATAGGCACCCATGTTATAGACAAAGCCTTGTGTGACTTAGGAGCGAGCGTGAGCGTTATTCCCTATTCCGTTTGTGAGAAACTAAACATGGGAGAGTTGAAGTGCACGAGTGTCACCTTGCAGATGGCCGATCGTTCGGTCAAGCGACCCTTAGGAGTGCTTGAGGATGTCCCCGTGAAGGTAGGGAAGTTCTTTTTCCCAGTTGACTTTATTGTTTTGGACATGGCTGAGGATAACCAGATACCTATTATCCTAGGACGACCATTCCTACACACAGCCGGGGCGGTCATTGATGTTAAGGGTGGTAGGTTGACTCTCGAGGTAGGAGGGGATAAGGTCACTTTTAACCTTAACCAAGCCCTTAAGAGCCCGATGTTAGAGGAGTCTTGCTACTATCTTGATATCATTGATGTTGTAGATGAGTCTGTTTCTTTTGTCTCCGAGGGATCCTTGTCCAAGGATCCTTTGGAAGTTTTGATGTGTGATGATTGTGCAGATGGTGAGACAGGTCATTGGAATGTGGAAGTAGCTGAAATAGAAGCTCTCTTATATGTTGATGACATGAGAGATTTTGACACCACTGAGACGGTTGAGACCTCTTATGCTGTTGAGGTCCAAAAACCCGAGTTAAAGCCGTTGCCTACTCACTTGAAGTATGCGTTCCTAGACGAAGCAGAGATGAATCCGGTGATCGTCAGTAAAGATCTCACGGAGTCCCAGCTAACTGCATTGCTGGAGGTTTTGCGAACGCACAAGAAGGCTTTGGGATACAGTCTTAGTGATTTGAGAGGTATTAGTCCTGATTTTTGTATGCACAGGATTCACCTCGAGGATGATCACAAATCGGTGATTCAGGGTCAATGGCGGTTGAACCCAAATATGCAAGAAGTTGTTAAGAAGGAGGTAATGAAGCTCCTTGACGCCGGAATTATATACGCGATATCCGACTCTAGGTGGGTTAGTCCTGTCCAAGTTGTTCCTAAGAAGGGCGGGACTACAGTGGTGAAGAATGAGAAGAATGAGCTGATTCCCACAAGAGTGGTAACTGGTTGGCGGATGTGCATTGATTATAGGAGATTGAATACCGCCACGAAGAAGGATCACTACCCACTTCCTTTTATTGATCAGATGTTGGAAAGGTTAGCATGCCACAGGTATTTTTGCTATCTAGAAGGCTATTCAGGTTTCTTCCAGATCCCCATTCATCCTGAGGATCAGGAAAAGACCACTTTTATGTGTCCCTACGGGACCTTTTCTTATCGTAGAATGCCGTTTGGTTTATGTAACGCACCTGCTACTTTTCAACGTTGTATGATTAGTATTTTTTTCGAGTTCATCGAGTCTATCATGGAAGTCTTTATGGATGATTTTAGTGTGTACGGGACCGATTTTGAGTCTTGTTTGCTTAATTTGTCTAAAGTCCTAAAGCGTTGTGAAGAAGTCGACTTGGTTTTGAATTGGGAGAAGTGTCATTTCATGGTTAAGGAGGGTGTAGTCCTTGGTCACGTTGTGTCTGATAGGGGCATCCAGGTTGACAGAGCTAAAATCCAAGTGATTGAGCAACTACCTCTTCCCGTTAACGTGAAAGGGGTCCGAAGTTTCCTTGGTCATGCGGGGTTTTATCGCCGCTTTATCAAGGACTTCTCAAAGATTGCTAAACCACTTACCCAGCTCCTCCTGAAGGATGCCCCCCGCTTTAAAGTTTTTATATACTAATTATTTAAATTGTACTAAAGTGATTTAAACTAAGTTAAAATTTTATCAAAAATTTTATAAAATAAAAGTGAAATGCCGTGGCCTTATATTTTATTTTCTAAATTTTTATCTAAATTATTTTAACTTGTATAAGGTGTATTATACATAAAGTAATTATTAACTAGTAAAGAAGAGGACTACATCGTTATGAGAGAATGGTGTGTGAACGAAATTGTGACACACGACATCTACAAGTCCATGTTTAATGCGACCTATAAGTTCCTCGACGGATTCACACATTACGAACAAACATTGAGGCGCATTGGTTTCTACAAGAAATCAAGTTGCGGACAAGATCATTGGATGTGTTCGGATCATTTGTTCGTTTTTGCGTCAATGTTTAATTGGACCATATGTGTGATTGTTCGACAACGCACCGCGAAGGGTGACTATGTGCGGCAGTGTTCTACGATATTACCGTTAAGGCGTTCTTCTGCCCGCGCACACCCATATGTTTCATGTTTATGTCGACGATTACGTTCTTGTTATGTACTACGAATTTATATCTTATGTGACGTATCGTTTTTAATTAATTCTTACGTTTCATGTTTACATCTTATGGATGTTTCATGTTTATATCTTATGTGACGTATCGTTTTTAATTAATTTTTAAGTAAATTACCGTATATGTAGGACTAAATACTGGACGTCAGTCCACACGTAGGACGTAAATCTGGAAACCAGTCCATAGTAGGACTAAATCTTTGGGCGTCGATCCACGTAGGACGTAAATCTGAAAACCAGTCCATTGAAGGACAAAATCTTTGGGCGTCGATCCACATGTTGGACGTAAATCTGGAAATCAGTCCATTGAAGGACAAAAATCTTTGGGCGTTGACCCGAGGTAGAGCGTAATTAAAACGATCCGTAGAAGGATAAAATCTTTGGGCGTTCACCACGCAGGTAGAAACGTAATTAAAACCAGTCCATAGAAGGACAAAAACCTGGACGTCTGTGACATGGCTAAACGTTTTACAAGCAATTTTTACTAAAAAATACAAAAAATTCATCCCTAATTTACGTTTTTTCATGAACAATATACAACTTTTACAACCATATTTTACCAAAAACGACAAAAAATTCATCCCTAAATTACCAACATACAACAAAGCATCTAACAATTACAAACAACAAACACATGAACAACAAACAAAAAAATAAATCAAAACAGGAACACAACAGATCTAAAATAAATTGGGGATTGTTATACGATGGAACGAATTACTTAAAGACGGAACGCTCAAATGACTAATTTGCCCTACTCCTTAATTAATTTTTCACTAAACTAAAACCTAATCTAACTATCATCCTCTCCCCCTTTTTTTTCCTCATCTTAAAAAAAAAAAAAAAAAAAAAAAATTTAAAACACCCACACTTTACATTGATCCAAATAAATTTTCGGGAACTTGAATTTGTAGATTTGGTTCAACCTTTCATCCTCTTTTGATTCAACTCCAACAACGATTTTATAAATCGTAAGTTTTGATTTTGTTATTTTAATTTGTAGTATGATTTATTTGTGTTTATAAATTGTTTATTGTTGTTTGTGATGTTGATATGTTGATGTTGTTGTTGATTGTTGTTGTCGTTGATTGTTGTTGTTGTTGTTGATTGGTGGTGTTGTTGTTGCGCCGAGGACACGAAAAAAAAAAAAAAAAAAAAAATTCTGGGCTTGAACCGTGAGCAGTTCACGGTTGGGAGAGGTGGAGCCGTGAACTGTTCACGGTAGGGGGGAGTAGTGGCCGTGGATTATCCACGGTCTACTGGGGTTTCAGCCGTGGATTTTCTACGGTATTGGTTTTTTTTTTTTTTTTTATTTTTTTTTTTATTTTTAAATTTCGGTTTTTTTAAAATTTTTTATATTAAAAAAAGAATTTACATGTAATTGAAACATGATTTTTCATCCATACCATTATATTCAAGATTCAACTTTTATTTTAAAAAAAAAAAACTTGAAAAAAAAAAAAAAAAACATTTACTTGTAAATAGCAAATAGCAAATTATCTAAAATTATTTGAATTTGTGAAATAATTTCATTTATAAAATTTGTCAATAATCATTTCACAATATGATTTTCAAAATTTAACAAATTTGATTTATTTCAAATTAATTGTACATATGATTTTTAATATTGAATTTGTCAAATAATTTGATTTAGTAATTGTTTTTCTTTATTTTGGTTGAATTTGTTTTTGTAATAGAATTTGTTAATATTTGTAATTTTCAGAAAATTTGTTATTTTTGTTGTAGATGAGTGATAACGGGAAGGGGAAAGTGAAGATGACGGGCTCAGAGTATCGTGCGATGATGAATCTTCGCAAAATATGTAATGTTGAAGAATCTGCTTTTGTTGGTCGAATAGATCCCGCAATTCCTTCAGTAAATGAGGAGGAGGAAATGGAGGAGGAGACGGATGAGGAGTTTGAGGAGGCTAGTGATGAGGAGTTAGGCGTCGGGTTCCAAGCTAAGCGAACGAAGACCGGTCAATTTGTAGGGTATTCTGAGAGTTCTAGTAGTGGTGCAACTGGTAGCCGTTCTAGGAGTAAAGGGAAGGTTGATCGTAGTTGGATTATCACGGGGGAATGCCCTGGTGGACCTTTTCTTCCTGATGTTATTCCTAGTTTTGGCGGACACATTGCACGGCAACTTTGGGACGATGTTGGGTGTCGAGGCGTTATGACTGGATATCATAGGTTTAATAAGTTGTCTGCCTTGACCCGGTTGCCTTTGACAGTTGAGGCCGTTGCTTTGGTGCAGAGGTCCGGTTTGGGCCATTTATATGAGTGCGTTCCAACGCATTTGAACTTGCCATTAATATCGGCATTTATTGTGCGTTAGCGACGGTATTACCTAACACTTTCCATTTGCCGTTTGGGGAGATGTCGATTTTGTTGTACGATGTTGCATTTATCCTAGGCGTACCTATAGATGGCTTAGTATGTGGTTTTGATGGTGATAGTGAGGGTCCGTCTGCGACATTGATTGCTGAGTTTTTTGGTAAGGGGTTACCGGAACTGAAGACGCCCTATAGGCCAGGTGTTTCGGCGCCAATATATCGAGGTGGAGCGGTGTTAGTGGAGGCAGTCATGGATGCTATTAAATCTTCGCATTTGTTGAGGCGTGCAAGGGGTTATCTTTTTTTGTTGTTGGGCATGACTGTTTTCATCGACAAGTCTAGTGATAGGGTGAAAAGTTTGGTTTTTCCGATGGTTCGTCATCTGTCTAAGGTATCGAAGTTCGCTTGGGGAGCAGGTATTTTAGCGTACTTGTATCGGGAGTTAGGTGTTGCTAGCCGTACTTGTTCACGTGGGGTTGCCGGTTGTTTGGCACTACTACAGGTCTGGATATACGAGTATTTCCCCATTTTCAGGCCGTGCATGCCTGCTGCAGTGCCGAAAGGTAGACCTCGAGCAGCTGCGTGGGTAAATGCACCGAGGTTCGAGAACACGGCGGTGAAGTTGGCGGAATACCGTAGGCAGTTAGATCACCTAACTAGTGGTGAAGTTCAGTGGTTGCCTTTTAGTACGCGGCCAGATCGTGTGCATCAGCGGACGTTGTTTTATGGGTTGCTCAGATATATGGACATTGTTGAGCCATATCAGCCTGATCGTTGCTTGCGTCAATTTGGTCATGTGCAGGTTCGTCCAGCGTCAATGCCGCGTAACGGCAAATTTCATCGGCCGGGTTCGGGAAAAGGATACCGAGTTGACTTTGGTGGGTACGCAGATCATCTATGGGAGATGTCGCCGATGCATCGTACTCCGCTATCTGATACATGTTATTTATATTCATTATTTGCCCCCGGTTCAGTCGCATTTAGCTGCATTTACTCGTATTCATTACTAGTTTTATGAGCTATTTGTTATATTTCTCGTTACTGCTGCCTTTTACTTACATTTTGCAGGTTTTGGTGGTTTTGAGCCAAAACCCGAGGCGTTAGGAGCAAGTCCGAGATTCGAGACTACGAAACCAGGCTCGAGCTCGCGCAGGAGCTCGGAGTTCAAAATAGAGACCAAAAGAGCTAAGGATCACGAGAAGCAACAAGGCCCAAGTGAAGTGAATGAGATTGGGCTTAGTATTGAAGTTGCAAGAGCCGGCCCAAATTCAAAGGGTCAGGCCGGTTGGTCAGGCCGGCAGCCGGCCGGCCGGCCCAGGAGTTATTTTCATCGGGTTTTTAATTTAATCCGAATTAATTTATGGGGAGTTGTATAAATACTCTAGGCTCGAAAACTAAACACTCATCTTTAGTTTTATGTTTTATTTTTACTGCTTTTTAGGTTTGCTTAGTTTATTCTCTCTTTTACATAAACTTTCACATAAACTTTAGTTTAGTTTGAAGATTGACTCAATTGTAACCGTCGGTACTCCGTAAGTTTTCAGGTTTATTTCAATTGCTTTTATTCATCCTTTTGCTATGTTTTCTTTATATTGTCTTGCCTTGCCTTTAATTATGAGTAGCTAATCTCCTTATTAGGGTTGAGGGGAATTTGTGATATTCGGTTCAGGAACATGTTTTAGGATTAAATTGGTTGAATATTCTGTGCACTTGATTTCTTTTTACGCGTTTTATGCCAATTGAATTAGGATTATTTCGCCTGATCAACGATTTGTCTGAGTTTAATTGAACCTGAGTAAGTTTTAATTTAAGATCGAAAGCCGAGTTAAAACTAGACTTACGCGAGATTGATAAGTTGAATTTAGTAAGTTGCGAGAGCCCGCTAAACTTGCTTAAGGCTAAAATTGACTCGAGAGAGCGTTTTATAAACCTACTCATTTGCACAGTTTATCGCTTCCTTCTTATAAATTTGAGTTCCTGAATCATTATCATAATGAACCCGATGCCCTAATCTTTCTCCTTATATATTTCTATTCATCTTTGCTTTTGCTTTAGTTTAGCTTAAAACAAACCTTTTTCACACTCGAGTTAGACCTGTTTACGCCTGCTTTAGCTTAAAACTACACCGTTTCTCTGTGGATACGATCCTGCTTACCGCTAGCTGCTGTTAGTTGTTTGCTAGGTTTATTTTGATTTCAGCGATACGACTAGGCTGTGTCAATTTTGGCGCCGTTGCCGGGGAAACGGCTTTTGTTAGTTATAGTTATTGTTTAGTTGCAGGTTTTTTCCTTAGTCTCAAGGAACCTAGTTCCTTGAGGCCGTTTCTCATCGTTTTCTTGTAGTTTATTTATGCGCAGGTCACCTTCAGGTTTAATACCATTTGATCCTGAACCTGAACGTACTTTCCGCCGGACGCGTAATTTCTTCAAAGAAATCGCTGAGACCTACGAACGTGAGATAGAGGAAGCGTCGCATTCGGAGTCTAGTGCAGCGCAGTCGTCCTACGAAGAGGACACACCACCTATTACTCCAATTTCTTCTCCTCCACGCGTGACTATGCCGAAACTATATAGTCACTCATTGCCCAAACCCGAGGCGATCCCGCAAGGTTTCACAATACCAAATACGGTCCAGGGTAATTTTGAGATTCGCCCCGCCTTTCTTACTTTGGTGGAGCGTAATCAATTCGGCGGCAATCCTACGGAGGATCCCGGGAAACACATGCAGGTTTTTACGGACTACTGCTCGACGATTAAGCAGAATGGGATCACTCAAAACCAGATTAGGGAGATGCTATTCCCTTTTTCTTTACGTGATCGAGCGCGGGATTGGATCACGGATTTGGATAAGATTGCTGCGGGAATTACGGATTGGCCAAGTCTAGCTCTTGCTTTCTATCTCAAGTTCTATCCTCCAGAGCGGACTAACCAACTCCGTAGTCAAATTCAAGGATTTCAACAGCATTTTGATGAAACATTTCTTTGAGCGTGGGACCGTTACAAACGGTTGATCCGTGAATGTCCGCATCACGGACTTGGTGATTGGTTGATTATTATGACCTTTTATAATGGGTTGTATGCTGAGAGTCGCGCTATTCTTGACTCGGCCGCGGGAGGTCGATTTGCTAATAACACGGATGATGATAAAGCGTGGCAAACGATTGAGGAAATGGCTGTCCATTCGGCCCAGTTTGGAAAGCCTAGGGGTAATTCACGGTCCGCACACAACGACCGTGGAAGTGAGAGCATAAGTGCAGTTATGAGTCAACTTTCTGAGCTGAATAGGAAGTTTGATGCTATGCAGGGGAGTGGTTCGTCGAGTGCCCAAGTTAATGCTATTGCGGGGCACGATTCAGGTTATTCTACGGGGTATGCTGCGCCCCAGGAGCAGGTTTACGCTTACCAATCTTATAATCAAAACCTGCCGTACCAGAATCAACCGGGTTATGATCGGTCGCTCTTGTCCTACAGAACTGTAATGTCCTCAACCCAACCACCCAACCCCCACAAAATGCCCCTTATCAACCCCCTCACAAAAATTTCCAACCACCCCCACCTAACTACCAAAAACCCGTCTACACACCACCACCCCCTCCTACACAAGTACCCGATCCTATGGCCGAGATGAAGGCCATGATGATGCAGATGTCGCAAGTAACGTTGTCCGTGCAAAAGTCGCAAGAGATGATGCTGCAGCAGATGCAAAAGGATGGGCAGGCTAAGGACGCTGCAATTAAATTGTTGGAGAATCAAGTGGCGCAGCTCGCCGCTTCACAAGCGTCACGCCAACCGGGTACCCTTCCACCTCAAGGTAATCCTCCTAGATCTCCGCATGATACGGCGTGTGCGATTACGTTGAGGAGTGGGTCAATGTATGGTGACCCTATGAACTTGGAGGAAGAGGAGAAGGAGGGGGATGAAAACGTGGCTGATCCGAGGGGAAAAACGGCCACCGGCCGACCAAGAATGGGTCGTCCAACCTACCGGACTCTGTCGCGAGGAAGGATGATTCGGTTGTTATTTCTAGTGCAACTTCAACGCCCCCGATTCAGATTAAGCTTCCATTTCCTGGTCGCCAACGAGGTACAGAGCCCGAGGCCAAGTTCAGGAAGTTCGTCGACGTCATCAAGGCTCTTCAGGTAAATGTTCCTTTTATTGACCTTGTGACTCAAATTCCTGCGTATGCTAAATTTCTGAAGGAAGTCTTAGCTCGTAAGCGTACGTTAGAGGATGTGTCGACTGTAGCTTTCGTGGGGGAGGCTAGTACTAGGCTGCAGGGTAATAAGCCCCCTAAGCTTAGTGACCCAGGTACATTTTCTATTCCCTGCTCCATAGGTAGATTTGAGGTTAAGAACGCTTTATGTGACCTAGGAGCTAGCGTCAGTGTCATCCCGTACTCTATGTGTAAGAAGATGAACATGACGAATTTGGGTGTCACTAGTCTCACGTTGCAAATGGCTGACCGGTCTGTTAAGCGTCCTTTAGGTATACTGCAAGATGTCCCCGTACAGGTAGGAAAGTTCTTTATCCCTGTGGACTTTGTAGTACTTGACATGCCTGAGGATGTCCACATTCCTATCATTTTAGGGAGACCCTTCCTGCACACTGCTGGTGCAGTTATAGATGTGGGGAAGAAGACCTTGGCCTTCACGGTGGGGGGTGAGAAGTTGACCTTCACTCATTCTGATACTCCGCGAGCACCCATGCGTCTAGAGTCAGTTTATTCTATTGATTCTGTACCTCCGTCTCACTCTACTGGAGACTCTGTGGAGGTTTTGCATGTCTCTCCTCTTTGTGCAGGTTATTCGCAGGATGGCTGCAAGGATGGTTTGGGGGAGAGGAAGCTGCTCAAAACTGACATCTACGACGCTAGCAATGGGGATGGAGGGCCCACAGTCGAGCCATTTCGCGATCGAGGACCCACGATGATGGATTATGCTGCATTACCCCGAGGAGGAGAAATTCTATGGCGAACGGATGCTGTATCGCCGAGTGAAGCTGTTGCAAATGGCCAACGACCTTGGCCTGCTTCTACATGATTTTCTGGAGCTGTGAGGAGTCGTGCGGGACTATAAACCAGCGCTTCCGGGAGGCAACCCGATGACGTTGTATTTTGATTTAGCAGTTGTACTTTGTTTGGTTTGTTTTTCATGACATTTGGTTTGGTTTTGAGCGCGTGAGGACGAGGGTTTTTATGTGATTTTTTAGCGCGCAGGTACTTATGGACTTTTGTCCTTAGTATTCTTGAGAAACGCTCACGAGAAGGCCTCCCAGCCGGCCAACCGGCTGCCGGGCCAGGACCGGAGCCGTAGCTGAAATTTGAAACAGAGGAAAAACGCAAAAAAATTGAAAAATGGGGTGCGGTAGTGGTACGGCCTGGACCGGCCTGGTCTCATTGTTTCGATTTGTTTCTTCTTGCGCGCTATGCCGAAGTACTTTGTTTTTGGACTGAATTGGACGCATATTTGTGGATTTTAGCCGCACTCCACGCTCTACTTCGGTTTGGGGGAGCTCCGACTTTATAATGTGAGCACTCTTTACCCCTTTTACCCTCATTTCCTCGTTTTACTTTCCTACTCCCGTATGTTGTTTGTCCTCCTCTGCTTTTGCGGTTGTGCTGTTTTCCACATTGAGGACAATGTGTGATTTGGTTTGGGGGAGGGAAACACTTTCGCGTTTATAGTTCATTTGCATTTTCTTATTTCGTGTGCATTTTATGAAAAATCCAAAAAAATTGACAAAATTCAAAAAATACAAAAATACGAGTCATTTTGGTCTGCTTTGTCCAGTTTGGAGAATTGATTAGTGCACTTACTTTGATCTTTAGTATCTCCGAGTCGACTTTCTATCGTCGTAGCTGCGCTATACGTTTGTTTCCTGTTAATAGATTGCGAGCCTTAACACTAGCCCACTTGTATTTGCTTAATTCTTATCGTTTTCCGCTTGTTTACTTTCGACTTTGACATTCGAGCTTGGCAATGGTTTGTGGAACGTTTGGTTGTTGGTTAGTGGTTTGGTTGGTAAGATTTTATTTATGTTGGAGCAATGCTTCGATGCTCTTGGAGGGGACTCATTGAGTTGAGTAACCATAGTGGCCATGAATTTGGTTGCGACCGGGAGTATGAGCAATGACGTAACCCTTAAGGAAATATGTGTACCCGAGCGCGATTTTTACCGAGTGAACGTCAAGCTAAACGGTACTACATACGAGGGATGCTCCACGTTTGCGAGAAAAAAAAAAAGAATACAGAAAAGAAAAGAAAAAGAAAGAGAACTAATGGTAATGATGTGGTACGTTTTGGTTGTTCGGAAAGTGGTTTGTACGGTTGGCCTTGCTTGAATTGATTTGTTGTTAGTTTTACTTTGCGGAAGCGTTAGAGGCTAGTGGTATAACGTGGTGTGAATGGTTGAGACTTGTGCTCTATTTCCGGTGAAATAGACTTTAGTTGTATGTTTATGTGCATAGGTCGTCCACTTCGAGATACTAGCGTGATTAGTTCGTGTCACTTTGATTTTCTCCGACGTTGTTTGCTTGAGGACAAGCAAAGGTTTGGTTTGGGGGAGTTTGATACATGTTATTTATATTCATTATTTGCCCCCGGTTCAGTCGCATTTAGCTGCATTTACTCGTATTCATTACTAGTTTTATGAGCTATTTGTTATATTTCTCGTTATCACGCTTTACTTACATTTTGCAGTGTTTTGGTGGTTTTGAGCCAAAACCCGAGGCGTTAGGAGCAAGTCCGAGATTCGAGACTCTGAAACCAGGCTCGAGCTCAAGGCAGAGCTCTGAGTTCAAAATAGAGACCAAAAGAGCTAAGGATCACGAAGCAACAAGGCCCAAGTGAAGTGAATGAGATTGGGCTTAGTATTGAAGTTGCAAGAGCCGGCCCAAATTCAAAGGGTCAGGCCGGTTGGTCGTGAAATGCACTACCGCCCAGGAGTTATTTTCATTGGGTTTTTAATTTAATCCGAATTAATTTATGGGGAGTTGTATAAATACTCTAGGCTCGAAAACTAAACACTCATCTTTAGTTTTATGTTTTATTTTTACTGCTTTTTAGGTTTGCTTAGTTTATTCTCTCTTTTACATAAACTTTCACATAAACTTTAGTTTAGTTTGAAGATTGACTCAATTGTAACCGTCGGTACTCCGTAAGTTTTCAGGTTTATTTCAATTGCTTTTATTCATCCTTTTGCTATGTTTTCTTTATATTGTCTTGCCTTGCCTTTAATTATGAGTAGCTAATCTCCTTATTAGGGTTGAGGGGAATTTGTGATATTCGGTTCAGGAACATGTTTTAGGATTAAATTGGTTGAATATTCTGTGCACTTGATTTCTTTTTACGCGTTTTATGCCAATTGAATTAGGATTATTTCGCCTGATCAACGATTTGTCTGAGTTTAATTGAACCTGAGTAAGTTTTAATTTAAGATCGAAAGCCGAGTTAAAACTAGATTTACGCGAGATTGATAAGTTGAATTTAGTAAGTTGCGAGAGCCCGCTAAACTTGCTTAAGGCTAAAATTGACTCGAGAGAGCGTTTTATAAACCTACTCATTTGCACAGTTTATCGCTTCCTTCTTATAAATTTGAGTTCCTGAATCATTGTCATAATGAACCCGATGCCCTAATCTTTCTCCTTATATATTTCTATTCATCTTTGCTTTTGCTTTAGTTTAGCTTAAAACAAACCTTTTTCACACTCGAGTTAGACCTGTTTACGCCCGCTTTAGCTTAAAACTACACCGTTTCTCTGTGGATACGATCCTGCTTACCGCTAGCTGCTGTTAGTTGTTTGCTAGGTTTATTTTGATTTCAGCGATACGACTAGGCTGTGTCACTATCGTCGTTGTCGAAACTCGCTCTAACACCAGACGACTCAGATCCGCTGTACATGATTTGGTACATGAAGTATTCGCACCCGTTTATCATAGACCCCTCTACTGAAGAGGGGAAAATGGCTGCAAATGCGACTGCAGATTATCGAGAGGTACTTAATAAATTAAATTTGTTGAAAGTAAGTAAATATATTTGAATTATTAATTTTCTAATGTTGACTAATTTATTAATTTTATTCTCGACAGCTGAATAAGAGTTTGATGATGCGGTTGTATAGAGGGTTTGAAGTCCCTGAAGGGCCTCAAAGGGACCAATACTTGGCCCGCATGTTTACCGACTTCACACCATTTCTGAAGCGTTGGGGAGCGGATAATGTTTCTGACAAAGTCCGCGGAAGACCAAACTCCCCAAGTAGTAGGCGTGATCGAAGGGTTTAGAACCATTTAGTTATGTTTATCTAATTTAACTTGATCAACTGAGTTTCTTGAATTTTACTGTTTCACGTTTTATTTTATTTTTATTTTATGTAACGCGTTTATTTATTATCTCGTTGAACGGTCTTGTATCGTACAATAGTTTCCTTTGAATTTGTATCCGTTACTTTCGGTTTCATTTCTGTCCGTTGTTTTTACTTTAATTTTTATCCATTCGTTTTGCTTTAGTTTCTGTCCGTTGGTTTTGCTTTTATTTCTGTCCATTGGTTTTCCTTTAATTTTGGTCCATTCATTTTTCTTTAATTTCTTAATTGGTTTTCCTTTAATTTTGCAAGATTCAAAAAATGAACTCTATAAATAAGGACACTTAAATCAACAAAATCTTCACACTTCAACATCAAATTTCTTTCACTAAAAAAACAAAATCTTCAAATTTCGACAACAATGGATGTCAATAAACAAGAGATAATTAAAATTCAAACTCTGATTAACACCATTGTCGAAGAAGTCTATGAATTTAAGGATCGAATTGAGAAAGTCATCCAACCTTCGTTTTTCCTCAATCAAATGTACAAGGAACCGCGAACACCCTTTTTCGAGGAGTTATTCAACAACGGTTTTCCCCCAGACGCTTTGAGGGACCTTGGGTACGCTGAAATGCAGTTTGTAAGCGGGGGGGAAGTTATTGCAAGGAAAGTGCTTTTCCGTACTTTGAAGAACCAAGTCGTTGACTACCTTCGCAAGTATAGTCAAATTCTTACTCAGCACGCGTTTGGTGACTTGTTGAATGGCGACAATCAATTCTACACCCACGAAAGGCGTCCTCGTTTGAAGATTGGCGCTTTCTACTATCAGTACTTGACTGATGATTTCAACGAGCAACGTCAACGTGACTTCTTGGCACAATACATGCCACGTTATGACAACAACCCTGACAACAGCAGTGACGAAGAAAGTGACTGAAGGCCTAATTCGGATTACCATCATGTTCCGGCTAGTAGTAATCAATAAATTAAGTGTCGTGCTTATCGTGTTTAGTGTCATGTTAGCTTCTTGTTATGTTATGTTATGTGTAATGTTTGACAATGTAATGTTATGTGTAATGTTTAGTAATAATAAAGTTTTTAATGTTTAAATTATGGCCGTTGCTTTTCCTTTAAATAATTTTTGTTTTTTTTTTTTTTTGTTTTTTTCAATTTTTGTCAGATAATTTTTTAAAAATGGGTGCCAATATGCGAGAAATACTCAAAACACAAAAATTCATAGAAGATATTTTGGATAATGTTTTTTTATGAAGCACGTATTTTAATGATGCATGTTTTTAAAGGGAGAACGTCTTTTTATGAAACACATTTTTCTATGACGCACTTCTTTCCATGAAGCACGTATTTTTATATTAACACATTTTTCTATGACGCACTTCTTTCCATGAAGCACGTATTTTTATATTAAGCACGCCTTTTTATATAAGGCACGCCTTTTTATATAAGGCACGACTTTTCATATAACGCACGACTTTTTATACAAGGCACGTTTTTTTATGTAAGCCACGTCTTTTAATGTAAGTCACTTCTTCTTATGTAAGTCACGTTTTTTAATGTAAGGCACGTCGTTTTATGTCAGGCACGTCTTTTTATATAAGGCGCGTCTTTTTATGTAAGGCACGTCTTTCTATATAACATGTCAGTATCATTTGTTAACTTAATTTCAAATTTTGAAAAAATTTATAAAAAAATAAAAATAATTTCATCTCCCCTTTAAATTTGATTTCAACCACTTTCATTACACTATCACAACAACAACAACATTATAACTATGAATGCTTTCTACGAAACTAATAAGCGAGATCTTCTCAAAATACAAAAAACCATAGATGACATTTTGGGAGAACTGTTAGACTTCAAAACTCGTATTGAGGAAGTCATTAAACCTACTTTTTTATTCAATGAAATTTTAAAAAAACCTCGAACTGAATGGATCGAGGAGTTATATCGTTATGAACGTACTCCATGCCTTCTTAAGGATCCTGGTTTCCTTTTTTGGAAAGTAGTTGAACGTGATGATATCGACGCAAGGAAAGTGTTGTACCGTGCTCTAAAGAAACAAGCTGTTGACCACCTTTGTAAGTGCAGTGAAATTTTTACTGAACTGGCTTTCGGTGAGTTGCTGAGTGGCGGTTTCCGAAGGCATCCTCTTTTAAAGTTAACTACTTTCTACAATCAGTACGTCCAACAAAGTTTGTTTAGGGAGCGTTAGGATGAATTTGCATTATATTTTAAAAATTATTACTTTCTACAATCAGTACGTCCAACAAATTTATTGTTGTTAGCACTATGGTATTTTCATTTTGTAATGGTTTTTAAGTGTGTAGTTCAATGTACGACTTAGTCGAACTTTAATTTTTATTTTAATTATTGTCGTTTTTCATTGTAATGTTATGTGTACTTTTAATTAATAAAAACTTTTTAATGTTTAACGTTGTTGTTGTACCAATTTTTAACGTTTTTGTTGTACCAAATAATTCGTGATTTTTACACAGATGGAAGGCCCGTTCGTGCAGTTTACACGAATGGGATGCCCATTCGTGTAAAAATCAGGTTTTTTTTTTTTTTTTTTTCCAAAAAATGTTACCGTTAACATTTAATTTAAAAATTTAAAAAGTCCCAAACGGTAATATATCGGTTTTTCTATATATATAACACCCTCCAACCATACCAAACACATCCTACAAATTCAACTTCCATTTTATATTTTCGTTCCAAAAAAAACCAAAATAATGTCTAGACCAGTTACCGTTGCTGACCATGTTAGGCACGTCCAAACTACTATCGACAGAACTATCTCCGACATTCGAACATTTTTCGATCGTTTAGCCACTGTCCTTGTCCCTAGAGCAAGGGCAAAGTTGTATAATAAACGACCAACGCTCCGTAAGATATCTGAAATTGTACGTTACAGGAGCGCTTCAATATCCACCCTAATTGTTGGTCGTCGACTGACTCAAGGTATGTATTCTACCTTAGTTAATTGTGTACTAAAAATTTTGTTTCAGTTGACGACAATAAAATCATGCACGCGTTTCAGGTGATCTTCTGGCCAAAAATGAGGAGCTGCAAGAAATCAATAACGATGTAATTGAATTATTTGTACGCCTACAATCAGTTTTTCAATGGTCATTCATAACAGAGCTCTGTGGTCTTCCTACTGATCAAATGACCATGATTCCTCAAGAGGAGGTAAGTTTCATCCACATATACATATGCCACCAACAAATAGTGGGGCCTGCGTCATCGTCATCTGATGACAGTTGTAACCGTGGAGCTGGACGTTACTAATGTTAGTGAAACTATTTCGAACCGGATGACAGTTTAATTATCGATTCCCAATGTCGCAGTTTTAATTCCGTTTAATAATATTGTAATCGTAATGTCTTATATTTGATTTTAATTAAGTAGCGACTTCTTAAATAAATGACTTCTTATATTTGAAATTTGAAGTTTTTTTGAAATTTTAAATTTTCTTGAAGTTAAATTCAGTACATGTAAATTAAGTACTTAAAATTGGAATTTTGAAAATTGAAATTTGAAATTTTCTTTTGAAATTTCAAATTTTTTTGAAATTTGAAATTTTTTTGAAATTTAGGATTTCACAATTACGACACTTCGACGGAAGTAAAGTGTGATGTCCCATCAACTTCAATTAATATGGCTACATCTTCATTAAAGTCAATTAGAACATGATTAAACTCTACTACATGTAAATTAAGTACTTCAAATTAACTACCCCAAGTCTATTACATCAGGGTTAAACTCTACTGGAAATGCCGCTCGCCAAGCCGCGAAACGTTGTTGGTGCGATTCTGTCAACAAATTCGCAACACTGGGATCTCTGGTCTGCAACCACAAATTATTCATCGGAGGCATTGGACAACTGTCAGTAACTCCAATTCGTACAAAGTGAATTCCCGCGTGGACGATCCATAACTCACCAAATACAGAACTTACCCCGTCTCGCCACCGAAGCGGAGCGTAAGTACAACTTCCTGCCCAACTCCAACGGTCACGATAGTACTGTGCAGTTACTACGACAATCAACCAGTTGAACTTAGTAGCAAATGCGTGCAAGTCACATGTCGTCATCCAATTAAGCTCACCACGGTGTAATTTGTGAAACTGTACTCACGTTCACTGTAAGCAACTGCGTAGCGATAGTCACTAATCTCTTCAAGCAAAATAATACGTAGCATACCAAAATCGTCTTCGGAGCCTCTCAGTGCATGACTAAGTACTCGAAAACCACAATGTCCATCTGCACGAAGATCAAACCATCGAATGACGGAATCCTCAATTACTCCCGGTATGTACTCCTGATAAGGAAATTGCGAGTAATACTCACTATGCCAATTCAACTCCATGGGCGCACATACACCTACATAGCATAAACAATTTTAAAATTACACTTTAACCAAACCGTGACAAATAAATACAGAAAACGAATAAATGAATACTTACGATGAGGAAAGTTATATGAACCAATGTCTGTGGACGGAGCGGTGGACGGAGCGGTGGAATGAACGGTCGACGGAGCGGTGGACGGGGGGTTGTACTCAGAGCTCGTATCGGGAAATAGTCTTCTAGCATGTTCAAACGACGAAGGGTCTCGTCGAGTAGATAATCGAGGACGACCTCTAGGGCGTGACACAACTTGAGGCTCCACAACATCTTCGTACTCTGGGTGAAGTTGTGCATGAATGGACTCAATAAACAATCGTCTAACAGCTGGATCACGCCCTTGAATCTCGGCGAATAATTCTTGAAGGCGTCCATCCTCATCAACTGCTGTAGCTGAGTTCATGTCCAACACCAAAGTACGCCAATATTCATCAATAACGTTCAAATGAACAACGTCCTCCCCAATGCTCAACCCAATAAGCTGACAAGCACAAGGTAACCCATGAGTAGTCGCCAAAACACAACCACATCTCTCTACATAACGTCTACCAAGTTTAAGACCCCGTTCAATCTCATTTTTCATTATCGATATTGCTTCGTGTGACACTTTACCGTTAATCACTGAAAATAATCGTCCATGTTCAGAATGTAGAACAGAACTTCGAGATCTTTCTAACAATCTTCTTATCTCGACGTGTTGGCCTTGTAGCATATTATCGACCCGATGCCAAATCGAATCCAAGGCCAAAGTCGAACTTGCTAACCAACTTTTCAACAACGCATGGGCAGATTCAACTCTAGAAGTTGCAGTGTTTCCAAAATGTCTGACTGAATTTGTGTAACACTTGGCCCACTTTGTCGAATATCTCATCCAAGTATCCTGAACATATGCAGCTACCCCAGCCCATTTCTCTTGAAATTTAATCCAACTCGCTTCAAAGCTATCAACTGTAGGCGCTTCAACGATACGCCTAAAGTACAAAGAAGAGATTTTATTCCCCAACGTCTTATCTTTGTGTATATAAACAGCTCTTGCCTCAACTGCACGATAAATGTGCCACAAGCAAAGAAAATGGGGGACGTCGTCGAATACCCTCTCAACAGCTGCCACCAACGCCAATTCACGATCAGTTACAATCACGTTTGGTTTTAAATCACCCATAATCGTCTGTAACTTCTCCAACATCCACACATAACTCTCAATTGACTCCCTAGCCATCATACAATAACCAATACAAAAAGTCTTACCGACTGGAGTCACTCCAATTATTTCCACAAATGGCATGTGGTATAAATTGGTTTTGTACGTTGAGTCTATCTCCATCACATCTGGGTAGGCACGAAGTAAACTTAAGCTAACTGGATGGGCCATGAAAATGTGCGTCACTCTGTTTGTTTCTTCTTCAACAAGATAATCAATAAAATACCCTTTCTGTTGAGCCAAATTAAACATTTGCTGCGCTGGATTGCGCTCACCACGCTCAGCAGACCTAACCTTTTGCCCCAAATTGTATATCTGCCGCATCGAAGGTCGTGGCTTATCGGGAGACTGGTAATGCAAAGACAAACTTATGTTCTTAGGTTGAATGTGAGCCTGTATCTGCTCAATGATCGACGTCTTCTCCCGTGCAGTTAACGCGGCGCTACACCGATCTCCATCACCATACACTCGCAACTCGTGGTTGTGAAATCCTTTATTCGTACATACCATCCATTTCAGGCTGAAACGTGCATCCCCGTATACAAGTAGCAACGTCAACTTAAACGGACAATCACACAATTTTGCCGCCGTATCTAACCGTTCAATAACCCCTTCAACAGGAACCTTCGGTCGATATTTTAACGCCCGGTCACAATACAAATATCTTTTCGCTAATCCACGTTTACCGCTAACCTTTTTAGTACCCGATATTTTCAACCCAAAACCAAGTGGAATAGATTTTCCTTTACACCAATCAACTGCATCCGACAGTTCATCAAACAACAAAGTCGTTTCAAAATGATTAACTATAATCAATGCCGTCACCTACTAAACCCTGAAATAATATATTGAACTAAAATCAGAAATGAACTAAAATTATTAAAAAAAAAAAAAAAAAAAAAAATTTAAAACAAATTTAATTTAAACAGTAAAAAACAAACAAACCATCAATGTGATTTAATACAAAAAATAACAAAATAAATTAAAAAAACTATAAAAGAGTTTCAACCCAAATATTTTAAAACGTATTTCTAAATATTTTCGTCAATATGATTTACCCGCAAAAAAAATTTAAATACGTTTTTTTTTGTTGTTGTTGTTGTTGTTGATTGTTGTTTTACTTATGTTGAAAAAAAAAAATAAAATAAAAAATAAAAAATACGGATCCGTTGTACCGTGAACAAATCACGGCTGGGGACCGTGAACTGCTCACTACGAGAGGGGATCTCCCACGGCTCTCTTGATCTTGGCAACAACCGTATTTTTTCTACGGCAAATCTGATTTCGTTTTTTTTTTTTTTTTTTTTTTTTTTTTTCAACATAACTACAAATACCGTAACATAAATATTTCGCTCATACTAATTAATATCTACAAAACAAAAATAATTAAAAAGGTTTCGAATACCTGATCTTCGCTATTTGAATCGAGCGACTCCGACATTATTTCATTGAATTTCTCCGAATACCCCTTTTTTAAAAAAATTTTACTGTTTTTTTTTTTCACCTTTACAGTTTTTTTTAGGATTTTACTGATTTCAAAAAAAGTTTTTTAACTTATAACTAAAAAATAACAAAAACAAAAACAAAAAAAAAAAAAAAAATAAATATTATTATTATAATAAAAAATAACAATAAAAATAATTAAAATAATACAAGGGCAAAAAAGTAATTTCACTAATAAATATATTCAATAAATCACTAAAACTTTCCATCTTTAAGTAATTCGTTCCATCGTATAGTAAACGCGAATAAATTCCAGATCTAAAAAATAAAAAACAAAAAATAAAAAAACAACAAACAAAAAATACAAAAAATAAACGGGTTTTTTTTAAAAAAACAAGAATAGATCTAAAAACAAACGGGTTAAACATTAACATACTTGCAGGCGTGTTCCTCGTCGACGGTGGTGGAATGTCCGGTGGTTGTGGGGCGCGAATCGACGGTGGTGGCTCAGCAAATATAGTGTTTGTGGTTGTTTGTGGTTGTTAAAAAGGTTAGGTTTTTGGCTGAGCAAATATAGGGTTTTCAGATTAGGTTTTTGGGGAGATTTTTAGATTTGTAGGTTCAATTGATTCAATTAAATGTTAGCTCATTTAATGTTTTCATTAGATTTGTAGGTTCAATTGATTCAAATCAATTTTTTTTTTTTGGTTTTCATTTGGGTTTTCAGAAAAAAGAGAGAAAAAAACATGAGTGAGAGAGAGAGTAGGGGTAGTGAAGGTAATTTTTATGAAAAACGTCGTCGATTCGTAGTAAAACGTCGTCGATATAAAGCAGCCCCCATTATTTATGTTTCATTCAACATGCAGTTTAGTGTGTACGTGGGCCCATATTATATTAGTAAGGGTAAAAGTGTTTTTTCTACCTAGAATTGGGGTGAAATGTATGAGGTTGTCGAAAATGAAAAGTAGGGCATAAATGGAGGAATAATTATTAATGTATTCATAGAGACTACTTATTTGTTTGTTACCTTGTTTAAGATTGTGCACAGTGCACCTAATACTCTTTTCTGTCGAAGCTTCGGCTCTGTTCTTTTGGACTTAAATTCAAACCATTCACCTAAGTTCAATTTAGGAAAATCAAGTCCGAAAGAACAAGGCCTTACTTGAACAACACATCTGTTTAATTGATGGTACTGTTACATGCACCGAGAGTGAGACTTTCTCGCGAATGGAAATTATCTTCTGAATGGAAATTGATGTTACATGCACCTTACTTGAACAAGGCCTTACTTGAACAACAAGGCCTTACTTGAACAACAAGGCCTTACTGTATCATGAATGGAAATTATCTTCTGTTTGGTCTCAGAAGTGCACCGAGAGTGCGACTTCCCTAGACTTTCTTGTGCACTGCATAAAAGGAGGTTACATATAAAAGTCATTTTCTCATGTCAGTAATCAAATACTTTGACTTTTTTTTTTTTTTTTTTTTTTTTTTTTTTTTTTTTTTGGTGACGAGGGGTTTAGTCTTCCCGGGCCCAGGCATTCCAGCGTCACCACCTGGACCATGTAAACCACCCCAAAGGGGCCGCCGTGATACCGCATGCTTTTTGCACACATCCGTGGGTCTCGAACCTGGGACCTCGCAATTCCTGCCATTGCAGGCTTTGAGGTTGCCCAAGTCTACCACTAGACTGCAAGCACTTTGGTAAATACTTTGACTTTGTTTATATCTATATTCTCAAAATGGTCCATGGTAATTCAAACTATGAGTCTTCTTCTCTCAATAATCTATACTATTATTAATCTCGTAATAATCCAAACTATTATACTTATATTATCAAAATGGTCCATCTCAAAAAAACGGTAAAAACAAATTTAATTTTTTTATTCAATAAAAAAAAAAAAAAAAAGGGAAAGTCTTATTTCACTCATTCTGTTCTCTATTCTAAAACTCACACTTCATGATGTTGTTGTTGTTGTTGTTGTAAAGCCTGATATATATATATATATATATATATATATATTGATTATTTATCCCTTTATTCTTAACTATACTTTAAGGAGTATCTCTCAACAAACTCAAAGATCTATAAGGGACTTAGATTTGTAATGGAAGACTCCCTTGACAACATCACGCAAAAAGCTTAGCCTCAAAACCAACGTTCCAAAATATTTACTTTTTAAAATAGGGGCTTCACAAAATTAAAAACTACCAAAATTAGAAATTTTATTTTGTATAAAAGAATGAAAAGGTTTTATTTAAATATTTTAATATGGAAAGGTTATTTACATAAGTGCCAAAAATCTCGGGTATTACAATGAGACTTGAGGAACCCAAACTTGGTCAAGCCCTCCTTCCCATAAATAAATTCATGTAGATCCGATTAATCTCCTTCATAACCATAGTAGGAATCACAAAGATAGTAGCCCAGTAAGAATGGAGAGTAGAGAGCACAGACTGAACTAAAACAAGGCGACCTGCATAGGAATGTCTCCGAGCTCCCCAACCCCTAATCCTAGCACAAACTCTCTCTCTCAATCAAGATATTACATTCAGTAGCATATATCTTCTTAGAAGAGATAGGAATACCTAGATACTTGAAGGGAAGAGTACCCAGGTGTAAACTAGTAATAGACAAAATCCGCTGCAAAATCTCCTCGTCCACACCATTCGCATAGCAAGCAGATTTGTTGATGTTCATAGCAAGACCAGAAGCAGCCTCGAAAGATCGTACTACCTCCATAAGCAGAGGGAGATAGTGCATCAAGCTGTTCGCAAGGACCAACTTGAGCATACATCTCCCTTACAAAACAAAAGAAGATCATTGGGAAAACACAAATGGTTTAAGCCCAAACTCTTACACATAGGATGAAATTTGAAAGCAGAGTGCTGACCAACCACGGAACATAATATACTCAAATATTCCATGTAGATAGTGAATAGTAGGGGGAAAGAGGGTCGCCTTGTCGTAAACCCTTCCTCCCACGGAAGAAACTGACCATCCCTTTATTAATATTCAAGGAATAAGAAGCAGAACCCACACATTCCATAATCAACGTAATAATGTTCAGGGAACCACAATGAGACCAACATATCCTTAATAAAACACCATTCCACACTATCATAGGCCTTTTTAAGGTTGACTTTCACCAAACATCGAGGATAGCAACTCTTCCTCCTATACAACCTAACCAAATCTTGTCAAATTATCACATTTTCAACAATTTATCTTCCATGAATAAAAGCACTCTGTGTAGTACTTATAATATCCTCAAGCATCGGATTCAGTCTTTGGCAAAGGAGCATTGCAATACACTTATAGATAACATTACAATAGGCTATCGGTCGAAAATCAATCACACTCTCAGGTTGCCGTGTTTTAGGTATTAAAGTAAGACAAGCAACACCTACCTGACGTAACAAGGGACCAGTTTGAAAAATATCCAGAATTGCTTGGAACATATCATCACCAATTATGCCCCACGCTTAGCTTCTTTAAAAAACATGCTCGAATAACCATCAGGCCCCGGGGATTACGTGTCTGGAATGGAAAATAGAACCTTCATGACCTCCTCCTTAGTAACAGGCCGTGAAAGAGTTTGAAAATGCTCTTCCTGCACCAGCTTACCCCCTGAATTAAAGCAGGATCAACCAAAGAAGTCACAGTGCTAGTACCCAACAGCTCTTCATAGTAAGAGAGAAAAGCTTTATCAACATCAGCAGGAGTCGTAGCCAAAACCCCCACTTTGTCCCTAACCTGGATCCCTTGTTACTAGTTTGTCGTGCTCTCAGACAACTTTGAAAATAACTCGTATTCATATCAGCACTCTCCATCCACTCTGTTTTCGACTTTTGCTGTAAAAAGCTAATCTTAGCCTAGTTTAACAACTTATACGTTTAGGTAGCATGTCGTTCCAGCTGGATTAAATGTGAGTCCCTCGGACTTACAACAAGCTTGGACTAAATATCATCAAGTAAGTGTTTGGCAATTGTTGCTTGCTGCTCAATATCAGAAAATAAGCTTTGATTCAACCCCTTAAGTCCTCGTTTTAGCCCCTTCAACTTCTTCACAAGCTGATACATCTTGACTCCAACAACATTTACACTCCACTGTTCTTGAACAATTTGATGAAACTGCGGCACCCTCACCCACATATTGAAGAACTTAAACGATTTACATTTTTGTTCAACCGACCTAGTCAAGCAGACGACACTAGGACAATGATCATACAGACCTTCAGCTTTGAAATCAACAACTTATTTTATTTGTTCAAATTTTATTAAAAACTACTTTATAAATTTGAAAAAATTTAAAAGTGTTAATAATATGTTTATTTCAATTTATAATTCAATAACTTGAAGTTTTGCAAATAATTTGATTAATTTTGAATGAATTTCAATATAATTTGATGGTTTTGAAAGAGAGAAAAAATAAGTTAGGAAAATTGCATAAAGGCATAGATCGAAAACTTTTAACAATTAAAAGGTACTTCAAATTATCTCATCGTCAATGTGTAATTGTAGATATAAAATAATAATCACAAATGCTCACATAAAACTGTCTCACAGGTACGACGGGTTATTTGCAACTAAAATGTGCCTACTTTATTGTTTAAAGTGGTTATTTTAATGTTTAAGGTGTCGATTTTATAGGGTTTTTAAGTGGTTACGTCTGACGTTAAAATAGTCACTTTAATCAATTAGATAGTCACATTTTAATCTTAGGAACTCCGTTGCACTCGTGACTTACTTTAACAATATAACGTGTTATAGAAAGTATTGTAAACGGAAAATAAAACAATGAAAACAACACCGAATCGCTACCCTGTCCTTATAGAACTATTCGACCCGTATATCTATGCCTTGGTTGTACCGAATTTTCTACAAAGATTAGACGGTGTTCCTCGGTTTTTGGCACAGAAAAACAGAGATGTAATTTCCGAGTATTTTATGAGTATAATGTTTTGTGTTCAAAGAGAATTATGTAAATCAGTATTTCTTATGATTTCTGATTGCTTTATATATTTATTTTATTTATAGATAAAGAAGGGGAAGGGATACATGGAATAAAATCGTGGCTGAATGTATGTTTTTTTGCCACGAATATAATCACGTGGCGAAACATTTTGTGGCTTACATTTATTTTATTTCGTGACTAAAAATAATGTTGATAAAAGAATTTGAACTCATGACCTCTCATTTAGTTGATGAGATATCAACCATTGTGTCACTTCGAAATAAACAACCAAATTAAATAGTCGTTCGTAAGGCAACTATACTGCGAACTCATAAACAAGTAAGCCAGTGTACACTCCGTACTTCCCGAACTCGCTTTATTATTTATAAGCTCGGCCGTCTTTGAACCAAAACCAAAAAACGCAAAAATGAACGTACACTTAAATTATCAACCTAACGGATGACAAAAAGTTTGTTAGGAAACTATTGCATTCATAAAAAATTATCAATTTGTTAAAACTTATAGCTGTCAAATTGGGTATAAATACTTACTATATACGGAATATCATTTAATCGTTACACTCAAAACATTTTCACTCCATTACAATTTCTCTGTTCGTTTTTTCTTCACCTGCTTATCTTTTCCCTTCCTCTGTTCTTCTCCAAAAACTTCCCCAAAAATTAGGGTTTACATTTTGAATAGTTGAATTATATCTGCAACATAATACTCGTATGTCAGAGTAACTTTCAATTTCAAATAAGTATAAACTGTAAATGTCATGGGCTTATCGCTGATTCTTTGGTCGTTGTGTGAATTAATAGAGTTGTCATGAGTTTTAGTTTAAATTTATAAGTTAAATTATTTGTACTTTCTTTGATAATCTTTTGTCATTTTCTTGTTGATTAGCGTATGTGTAAGAAATTTTTTAAATCGACATGGGTTTTAATTTTGAGAAAGTTACAATTAGAAAACCCCTTTATATTTTAATGAATTAGGTTTCGATGCTATGTGATGCAGGATGGCATTTTGCAGCTACAATACCGCTTATGTCCAGGGAGATACCTACTACGCAACGACCGAAATTCAACCCTCGTCTTGTGTGGAGCATGTGCACTATACTAATACTATTACAAGATTAAGGTAAGATCATATTTTTATACAACATATTTCAGTTGTTAGATCCACGTTTAGTTTTGATAATTGTCAAGTATTTATTCTACTTGTATGTCGCTACTCGGGTTTTTTTATGCGCTTCTATCTTAGGAACAAGATCGAAAAGAAGAAGGAAAATCGGCAATATCGTTCAAGCTTCGACTCAAGACAAAAACATAAGAATAAATTATGTAAAGAGTCGGATCGTATTTTGTGCACTTGCTACAACAATAATGGTACCATAACGATAGATGTTAGGTTAACATTAGTGATGTACAAACTTTCTTTCTAAAATACTTTTTCCAACGTATTTATATATTTTACAAAAGCTTTTTCGTCATAATATTGTTGAAATACTTTCACTAATCTTTTCAATTAGATTTACTAATATCATAGATATGTAAATCTCTTTGTGAAAAATGTGGAGAATGTTATTTCTTATTTATGACTTTATAAAATATTACCTACTTAATTCATTTGAGAAAGCTTTGTTTTTTCTTTATCATTATAATTTTATTTCTCAACAATTCCTTTTTTAAGACGAAAAAAAAAAAAAAAAAAAATCTAAACTAAGATTTTTATTCTTTTCATTTGGCTCATAACCTTTATAAAATGTCTATATACATCTCTTATTTTGCTAAGAGTGATTCTTGTGTGAGACGGGCCTAACGATAACTTATGTGAGACGAAGATTAAAAAAAAAAAAAAAAAAAAGTTATAAAGTAACCACCATCTAAGAGACGTCTCACAATAATTTATCGTTAGGTCCGTCTCACACAAGAAATTGTCTTTTGCTAACTAGTGTATCTCCTAAATAATAGCTACAATAATGTGTCCTACATTCCTAAATTATAGCTTTACTAGTTTTAAAGCCCGTGCGATGCATGAGTTTTAATAATGTGTATTTAATTATGAATGATTTTTTTTTTTTAAAGTAAGTTATATTTAATAATGAATGATTTATCTTTTGTTAATAAAAAATATTGTAAATGAAACTTGTCAATAAAAATACATCATTTCCTTAGCGATTTATGACTATTTTTCATTTTTCTATTCAATTTAAAATTAAAACCAACGGATTTTGACTAAATCCAATGAAATTTGTCGATAATTCAATTGTCATCTAATTTGAAACTCTACATATTAGTTTCTAATATTTGCATGTGTGCTCAAGTGCATTGCTCGACGAAAATTGTCATAGATGACTAATATTTATATGATTAGTCCTTTATCTCGGGATATGAATATTAGCAAATGTCTCACGTGCAACCATTTCACATGTGAGATCTACAATAAAGTAACCAAAATCTATTATAAAACGTAAAAATAATTTTAAAAATAAAATAATCTTATCATTAGACCGTACCGCTTTATATGACAATTTCTATATAAATTATAGGGTAAATTAAATATAACCCCCTTTTATAGCACTTTTTTTCGAAATAATCCCCTTTTAAGACATTTTTGTTTCAAAATCACCCCCAACGTCGAATTTTCTTATTTAAAAATGACAATTAAAGACATTATAGGGTATGCCCCTTCCAAGTTACAACCACCAATGTCTAAAATATATCGACACCTCTTGAGAAATTCCTATTTAAATAAAGGTGTAAATATTCCATTTTTAAGTAGCACATTTCAATATTGGGGGTGATTTAGAAACAAAAATGTCTTAAAAGGAGGTTATGTTATAAAAATAACATATAAGAGGGTTATTTTGAAAAAAAAAAAAGTATTATAAAAGGGGGTTATATTCAATTAACCATAAATTATATGCATAATATAATAGTATATTATCGACTTAATACTTTTGAATGTGAAATTTGGGTATTTTGTCCAAAACTACCTTATTTATGCTACATTTATTTTAAAAAATGGAAAGTATTACCTTAATTATTTTTATTTTGGAAAAAAAAATACCAACATCCATCTAGTTTGTTTCCATAATTTTCGAACGCTCTCCTACAAAATTAACATTAACTATTAAATCAAAACTTAAAACGATGAAACTAACTAAAAGATCAAACATTATAAATTATAAAAATTTATCATATAACGATAAATGACTTTATTTGAAAATATGACAATTAACAAATCTTGTATATCTATTTAACCTTTCATGTTACATATTCATTAGTATCGCTATTGGTTTTGTAATCAAGTTTACTCAATGAGAACAAAAAAATCTGGAACTTAAAATATAAATCTGAAACATATACAACGGAAAAAAGGATCATCACCAATTCAATCAAGCTATGTTTAAATAACAAACATGGTAATTAAAAAATAAAACAGTTCAGAATTATATACTTTTATCAAATCAAATACACTATAAAAATAGAAATAACACAAATCGTAATCATAATTAAAACATACTAAACTTAAACTATTAACGTAATACTTAGGAGGATCAAGCTAATGGGTTTTTTTTTATGTATATTAATTAGCGAGATTTGAGTTGACCCATTTGATCTTTAAGATCATACGGTTCAGATTTAGATGTAGGACTGAAAAGATAGGGTGGACTTACATGATTCCATTTTTATATATAAAAAGGGTTTCCTAAAAATCATTTAATGCATGATAACTAAATAAGAAAATTTTGTAGATTATAGTTTTAGTCCTATAAAACTTAGGAAAAAGGCTGGTCTTAATATTTTTGTAGCTGAGTTTTTGATATTTTTTTATTTCCTAGTCTTAATTTTTTTAGGTAAGTTTTTGTTTAAGTTATATAGAAAGATAATTACTTTAAATCAAAATTTCTTTTGTAGGAGAGATTTTCTTTTAATTTTATAGAAAACTAATTTCTTTGAATATTATTAGATTATCAAGATATTATTTTTATTAAATTATCAAATAAGTATGGTAAGTGTTAATCATGAGCTCTCCAATTTTTATGAAAATGTAAGTGTATCTTATAGAAATTAAAATAAAATACTATTTTTCCAAATGTGACTCTTAATATTTTTTAAGTGAGTTTTTAATTTATATTACAGAGAACTATTTGAAAACATTAGGAAAAAGGCTAAAGGTTAGTATTATAACAATAGGAAAAACTTTGGTCTCAGTATTTTTTAGCTTACTTTTTTTGGAAAATTTAACAACAATAAACCAACCTATTGCCGATCTTCCATTAATAGACCAACATTTAAATAATCCAACAATAAACCCAAGTATCACAACTATCTATTAGATTAGAATCCCCTCATTAGGGTTGTGTATTATTATCCCAATATATAGTTGATACAAAGATACAATTAACTAAATAACATCCGAGAATCAAGGGATTTACAATAAGTATATTATATCGAAATATTTACAATATTTACTAATACTCCCCCGCAGTCGGAGCGGGAGGTGGACGGACGCTCAGGCTGGACCGAAAACGCGTGAAGAGATGGCGCGGTAGACCCTTCGTGAAAATGTCGACATATTGATACTCCGAAGGGACATGTAGAACACGAACAGTGCCAACCTGAACTTTTTCTCGGACAAAATGAATATCCAACTCGACATGCTTAGTGCGTTGATGTTGAACGGGGTTCGTGGACAAGTAAACAGCAGAGACGTTGTCGCAGTAGACAAGAGTGGCGTGAGTGACCGGGAGATGAAGCTCAAGTAGGAGATTACGGAGCCAACTAGTCTCTGCAACAGCGTTCGCGACAGCCCGATACTCTGCCTCGGCACTAGAACGAGAGACGGTAGGCTGACGCTTGGAAGACCAAGACACCAAATTATCGCCGAGGAAAACGCAGTAGCCAGAGGTAGAGCGGCGGGAATTAGGACAGCCACCACCGGCCGCAGTAAGCGATGAGAGCGAGACCGCGACGCAGTGAGGGTAAGGCCATTATCAAGAGTACCCCGTATATAGCGCAGTATGCGCTTGAGAAACTGTAGATGAGGCTCCCGCGGAGCATGCATGAACAGACATACCTGTTGTACAGCATAGGATATGTCAGGACGGGTGATCGTGAATCAGAACGCTTGCCGGCCAGTGCGGTACATGGTGGGATCGGCAAGTAAGGGGCCGGCCGTAGCACTCAATTTGGAGCCGACTTCAACAGGCGTAGCAGTTGGGTTACAGTTAGACATATTAGCACGAGCGAGAATATCAGCAGCATACTGCTTCTGAGTGAGAAAAAGAGCATCCGCTGTACGAGAGACTGTAATACCCAAAAAGTGGTGCAGAGTGCCCAAATCAGTCATGGAGAATTCGCGCGAAAGATCATCAATAATCCGTCGAACGAGGGAAGGACTGGATCTCGTACGAACAATGTCATCCACGTAGAGCAACAAGTAAGCAGTGTCTGAACCATGATGATAAATAAACAACGACGTATCACAAACACTACTACGGAACCCCTGCGAAAGAACAAAAGTGGCGAACCGCTGATACCAGGCACGCGGGGCCTGTTTCAGACCATACAGGGATTTACGTAGGCGACATACAAACGTGGGAGCCGTGAGATCCACGAACCCTGGGGGTTGGTGCATATAAACCGTTTCAGCCAAATCACCGTGTAGAAACGCGTTTTTGACATCAAGTTGGTGGATAGGCCATGACCGGGACACTGCAAGGCTGAGAACGGTACGTATAGTAGTAGGTTTGACGACAGGACTAAAAGTCTCGTCGCAGTCGATGCCCACCTGTTGTGTTTTACCATTAACGACAAGGCGAGCCTTGTAACGCTCAAGGGAGCCATCAGAGCGGAACTTGTGGCGGAAAAGCCACATACAGCGAATAACAGAGGCATCTGCAGGGCGAGGAACGAGATCCCAGGTGTGGTTCTCCTTTAACGCTTTAAATTCGGCCTGCATAGCCGCTTTCCAGTTCGGGTCACGGAGGGCTAGGTGTGGGTTCTTCGGGACGGGGCTGAGAGTAGGTCTGGTTGTAGCGGCTAGAGCTTTCGGCTTAAATATACCATTCATGGCGCGAGTAGTCATGCCGTGAGTGGGTATAGGAGAGGGGCGGGGTCTGCTAGGGGCATGGGTGTGGGTTTGCGGTAGGTTGGCTGCAGGGGCAAGGGGGGATGGCTGGGCCGGAGACAGGGGTGCAGGTGGGCTCGGCTGGTTAGGGGAGGGAGGGTCTACGGTGTGGGGGCGTATGACGGGTTCCGGAGGTGGGGTAGGGGCTGTAGGTGGGGCTGCCGTGGGGTGGCCGAATTGGTCAAAAATGTGAGGAGGAATGGAGTGGTCAGGGGGTTGCAAGAACTCATAGGTGGTAGGTTTAACCGTAAAGGACGACGCGAACGGGAAAACGGATTCATCGAAAGTCACGTGCCGAGAGAGGATAATTTTTCCAGTAGAGATGGAGAGGCATTTGTAGCCTCGGTTTTCTGTTGGGTAGCCGAGAAAGACACACGGGGTGGATCGGACATCAAGTTTGTGACGTGATTTAGCAGACAAATTAGGGAAGCAAAGACAACCAAAGACACGAAGATGTGAGTATGAGGGTTCTTTAAGGTAGAGTGCGGAAGTGGGTGAGCGATAATGAAGGAGACGTGAGGGGAGAATGTTATGTAAGTAAGCTGCTGTATGAAGGGCATCGACCCAATACTGTGGCGGAAGAGAGGCATGAGACAGGAGGACAAGGACAATTTCATTGAGACGGCGAATCATTCGCTCAGCTTTACCATTTTGTGAAGACGTTTGAGGACACGAGAAACGGAAAACAAGGCCATTATGATCAGCAAAAGATCGAAAAGAGTGGTTATCAAATTCACGGCCTAAGTCACACTGAAAAGATTTAATGGAACGATGAAACTGCGTTTTGACAAATTGACTAAAATGATAAAATTTATTAAAAATTTCAGACTTGAATTTGGCGGGATAAACCCATACAAACTGCGAAAAATTATCAATGAGAACAAGGTAATACTTATAACCGGTGTGACTCGTAACAGGAGAGGTCCATAAATCAGCGTGAATAATATCAAAAGGCGCTAAACAGGAGTTATGAGACTCGACAAACGGTAAACGACGGTGTTTACTAACTTGACACGACGGACACAAACTTTTATTATGTTTAGAATTGAAACTAATACAAGAGTGACTACTAAGACGCTGTAGGACGACAGGACTTGGGTGGCCAAGACGACGATGCCACACTGACGAAGAAAGACCAGCAAAACGAATAGGTGTGGATGAAGGAGAAGACGCGGAAACAGGGTATAACTCTCCGTGACTATTGCTCCTCAGAATCCTTTTCCCAGTCCGAATATCCTTCACAGAAAAACCAAACGGGTCAAATTCGACAGAAACATTGTTATCCTTAGTGAATTGTCGAACCGAAATCAGGTTTTTTAATAATATTAGGGGTGTATAGGACATTATGGAGGTGAAGGGTACGGTCTTTGGTGGGTATAGTCGAGGTCCCCGTTCCCCGAACTGGAATAGCATGACCATTACCAACATAAATAGACCGAATTCGAGAAGCATTAGAGGAGAGACGAAGATTACTCAGTATCGGTTAAATGAGACGATGCGCCGGTATCCATATACCATTGTCCATCCGATGGATTAAATGCCATAGCATGAAGTGCCTGACAGAGGTCCGTGGGCTGGTACGACTCGGAATCAGCAACATACGCTGGCGGAGGAGCGGCAGAGGGGGCGAAAGTGCGGAGCTCGCCATTGTGGTTCCGGCACACCGAACCGCTACCGACGACGCAGAGCAGGCCCCCGAGGCCAAAGGCGAACCGGCCTTGTTGAGAATGCACGGCAAGGTGGTGGTGTAAGCCATGGCGGGTACCACGGCTGTGGGGACCATGTAACCGGGGCCCACTGAGAATTAGGTTGCTGCGATTTAGAACCACATTAGTCTTACCACCATTACGAGCCTTCGAGTTTGAGTTGCGGCCTCCACCGTTTTTAGACCGTGGAGGGGCGGGACCAGGGTGAGCATCCACAGGAGGCGAGGAAGGAGCAGCCAAGGCCGTCGCGGGTTCATCCCGACTAGCGTGACGCCGTTGCTCAAGTTCCAACATATCGCAGGCGGAGGCAAAGTCCGGGAGGGTTTGATTAATATACGCCGCCGTTGTATCGTACTCCGCAGGCAGACCACGAACAAGTTGAAGGACGAGACGCTTGTCATCGACAGTGACGTCGACATCCTTAAGTTGGGCAGCGATCGTCTTGAGACGTTGACAGTAGGCTTCAAGCGAAGGCATGGCGGAGAGACGGAGCGTGACGAACTCGTGTTCAAGGAAAGCCGCATGAGCCCCCTTGTTGTTGGTGAACAAGTTCTTGGCGCGGGTCCAGGCAGCATAGGCAGTGGAACCAGTGACGAGGACGCGCTCGAGGAGATCGTCACTGAGGGTGCCGTATATCCATTGTAGGACATGTGCGTCGATTTCGCACCATTCCTCATAGCGGGCATCGGTTTTAGCCGGGGCCGCGGTGCCGTCGATGTGATGGAGAACCTTGTAGCCGCGGGCGTGAAGTGTAAAAAGATTGACCCATGTTGAGTAAGTAACTTTGACACCATCGAGAACTCGTACCTTGTGTTGTATATTAGACACGGAGTAGACGGGGTGAAGTTTGGAAGGGGGTGGGTCGACTTTGTCACCTGCAGCCATGGCTTCCACGAAAAACAGGGCACACGAAGAGGATGAAGGCTGATGTCTTCTTTGGGTTTTTTTTTTTTTCTTTTCTTAACCTAGACTTGATACCATATTAGATTAGAATCCCCTCATTAGGGTTGTGTATTATTATCCCAATATATAGTTGATACAAATATACAATTAACTAAATTACATCCGAGAATCAAGGGATTTACAATAAGTACATTATATCGAAATATTTACAATATTTACTAATACTATCTTCTCTAAATAGACCACCTCAATTTTTACTAATAAATGAGTTTATTGTAGGATTATTTAAAGGTTAGTTTATTAATAGAAAACCGACAATAGGTTGGTTTATTGTTGTTAAATGTTCCTACTTTTTTTGTTCTTTAAATTTTAGTGAAAGTTAATTGCTTTTAATTTAATTTATTCATAGAACATTTTTTCTTTTAATTTTATACAAAACTAATTGTTTTGAATTTATTAAATTATCAAATAATTATTTTTTATTAGATTATAAAATAATCATTGTAAGTGTTGTTCACTTTTATTAATAAGTACGGAGTAATTAAAAAATATTTTTAATCATCAATAATAATGTATATACAAATTTAATAAATTATGATGTGGGCACTCTAAAAACACTTAGTAAATGAATATAACAACTAGTGGTGTGCCCCGTGGAATCCACGGACCGAGTTGCTTACATTTTAATACGCTTTTTTTGTGGGTTGTCAATTGTGTTTGTGCATGTAAATATTATAGTTACTAATAATTATTAATTTCCATCTAAAATTTCAAAATAGTCTCTTAAATGGATAGACATAATATGAGTTCTAGGTGAAAAACATCGAAAATGTTACATATTATGTCGACTGCATATTACATACTATGTACTACACAATCAGACAATTAATGAAATCATAAATTCTCCGCAAAGGTGCAACTGCGCCTTTGAGGCTAAGATGAGCGCAAATCGTGACGCCAAGAGTTACAGCTCAAATTTCATGGACTTTTACTCCTAACTTAAGGACAATTACAAAATTGTTAATCTATTGAAGACATGTTTTATTAAATGAGAAAAAACTAATATTGTGTCCTAAAAATGTGAAGGAATGTTACCACTGTGTTCTTTTTATTGTGAGTTGTTTCCCAGTTACCCATCGTTCCATTTGTAATTTTTCTTTGTTGTTTTCATATTTTGTGGGTTTCCTTCCGTTGGTTGTTGTTGTGTCTCATTTGTGGCAATTTGTTTGTCGTTTCTTCTGTGTTTCTTTGTATTTATCGCTTGTGTCGTCCTTTATTGCCTGGATTTATTTGTTGTTAATGTTTGTTTTTATACTGGTTTTTGTCCTGATTTGATGGTTACGTACTTGATTTTTCTGGTGCCATATGATGATGTTGGTTGTTTTCTTTGGTGTTCACGGGTCCTTTCTTGTTCTGCGTTTTGACTTTTTTTGGTGCTTTCCTGCGTTTGTATGTTTTTTTGGTTAGTTTTTTTTTACATTGTGTGGTTTTGTGTGTGTTTTTGGTGTTTTTACCTATTCTTGGGTAATGTTCGTGTTGTCTGTTACGTCGTCTTATGTGTGTTATTCCATTGTTTTTGAACTCTTTTTCATTGTTATACTTGTTGACTCCTACCTTAACTTTGAAGGTATGTTGTTTGCCGATACAACCTTGTAGTATTCGGTACATTGTTTTTTTCAGTCCTCCTACAGTTAAGTTGCTAGTTAGTTAATTTTGTTTGTTATATTTTCGGTTGTTTCCATATCAATAGTGTGTAGGTATCTTACCTTCTCATTCATCGCTAGGAGTCTTTCGATGGGTTTGGTGACGACTTTTTCTGCTTCTTTGTTGAATAGCACAACGGTTGGTGTTTCTGTTTCATCTGATATGGTGACCATGATCTTGTACCCGTATTATTGGCATTTTGGTTTAGTAAGTCCGGTTTTTCCCTTTTTTTATTAGGTGTGTTTTTCTCGGGTTGTTGTACTTATCTTTGAATTGGGTCTGCTATCTTTTGGATGCATTGTCGGCAATAGCCTTCTTCGTCTAACCGGCTTTGCACTCTCGGCATGTTACATATCGTTAGTCCACATCTGTTTGTACTTCTGTTATTGTCACGTGGCATAGGTATTGTTTGTCCTGTTATGTTTTCCCATGTTAGGTTTTACTGGAGGGGGTTGTTGTAGTTGAGATTTGTTTTGTGTTTGGCTATTTTTTTCGCCTCGAGTTCATCATGTTGGTCTGTTTGCTCGCGGGCCACTATCTTGACTTCTCTTTGTATGTCATCCCTATAAATTTGGCGATTTTATTAGTTGGTTGAAGTACTGTGGTTGTTAGAAGGTGGTTAATTTCATTTTGGGTTGTTTTGACCTCTCCATGATTTGGTTTGGCTCGGGTATGTTTAAGTTGAAGTACACCTTTGTGGCGTATGTTGACTGTAGTTGGTTTGCACCTGCACATTAATGATTTGGTGACGTAGAAAGTTGGTCATAGTCACGTATAATTGTTTTGATATGAGAAGGGCCGACTATCTCTCGTGCTATATGAGATATTGCATGTTTGTTCACACGTATGTGTTTATTAAATAGATCATAATGAATGCAATATATAACGATCGAAATGTATCAAGTTTTACATATCATGTTGTTTATGTTACATGAAATTGCTATTGGTTATGCTTAAAATATGATTTGAAATGTTTTACGCTTTAATAATCACGTATTCCTTAGATACTTTATATGTTTTATGCTATAATTACACATGTATATGATAATGCTACTTCGTATATGTTTATTGTTATGGGTTTATAAGGCTTAGCGTGTGCGAGATGAAATCGAATCGTACGGGTTATACGTAGGTACTCTGAGGTTAATTGACGATGAATACCAGGTGATTGAAGGTCTTCTTTTGCATTTTGAAAGATGGTAAATTAATAAACATGTTTATCTATAACCTTGATTATGTATTTTGAGTTGTAAGACGATTACAGCTGGTTTTGTAATACAAAGTACTTAATTAATATTTCCGCCTTAGTTTAATTAAGTCACGAAAAACCGGGTTGTTACAATATTAGTTAAGAATAAAGATCAAACATATTGGGTACATTCGAATAGAAGATACAATTTTTTATAGTCACGTAGAATGGTGGATACATTTCTTTTTTATATAATACTAAAATGATCCCGAAGAAGTTTTCAAATTTTGTTTGAGAAATTCATCGAGCACTTTTCACATTTTAAAAAGTGTACGTTCATTTTCATACATCAAGATTAATATGATATTTATATAAAGTAGGTATGTTAGAAAAATTACTGTAAGTTGTTTTTGTTCATCTATTTCGAATATGTTTAGATTAATTTAATAAAGGTTAATTTATAACTTATTTCATAATAATCATCCTCTTACTTAGTAATTTTGAGAATAGTTCTGAATACATATAAAATAAATAATTACTATTGTAACTTAATATAAATTCTCGAAACAAAATAAAAACATGAAATTAAGAACGCAAAAACATTTAAAAATAAAGTGATGAGAAACAATGATTTTATTTTTTCATAACCTTTGAAAATTTTTAATTCGCACACCAACTAAATTAATGCATCAATTTTCTGAATGAATAATTCTTATATTTTGGTTCTTTTATTTTAATTAATTTTTTAAAATAAAATAAATAAAAATGAAATTAAGGGAAAAAATAAATTATTTTTAGATGATGACTTACATTTTAGTTATAAGAAAGTTAATTAAATTAAAAATAATGACAATATGTTTTTTTGGTTCAAGTGTAAATTTATGATATTGTAAATATATAATTTTAAAACAATTACTATAAAAATCACATTAAAACACTACAATTTCTCATAGATTTTTAACTGTGTAGAAATTAGTAATTTTCATATTTTGTATTCTTTTAAATTTAAAACCTGTTTAACTTTATTTCACTACATGAAAAAATCATTCAAGCGATCATTTAGCAACCAATTTAAATTAGGGACAGGGCTATTGCGACGAATTTAAGGCCTTTTGCGACCAATTTAATGATCACTGAATCCGTTTCGAGACCAATTTAAGGCTATTAGCAACCAATTTCGTTGATTGTTAAATTGACTTTCTCTTGTAGTGTTTGTACATGTTTGAGCCGGTTAAAATTAGTATTATTTGAATGATTTTAAATAGTTGCTATTATCCTGCAATTATTTTGAGTTGTGATTATTTTTGGAAGATGAGTGTGTTGGGGATATTTTTTGGAAGATGGATGTATTGAGGATTATTTCTGTAAATTTTTCCTTTTATTTATGTAATAAAGCGTGTTTATTGGCTATTTATCAATGTGTCTACATAGTCACATCGTAAATGTTTTAAATTTTAGCTAGCATGCATATATTTCATTACCCGTTTTTAGTTGCCAATACATATTATTTGATGCTATTGAAATATTATATGTACCATATTGTAATTATATGATTTCAAATAGTATACACTATAGAAAGTGTACCCGCCAATATTACAAATTTTGTTTCACTGTTTAAATTTTTGAGGTAACAATGAGAAAAGAGTAAATTTAATAGTGCAAAAAGAATAGTACATAAAACACCTTCAATCTACTTTCAATATGTCTAAGTTAATTTAAAAGAAAATTGAACAAACCAATTAAACCATAAATCATGAAATAGTTCTTCTCTGTTTTTTTCCCATAGCATAAATGAATAAAATCTTTGTGGAAAAAATTATACCACTATGATCATCCTCATTTTTGTTATTTTGAGATTCATCTTGCGACACGTGTAAAAAAAATATTGTATCTTAAAATTAATTTAGGGGAAAAAAATCAAGAATATGAGTAATCCCAAAATTTAAATATAAAATGATGAGAGTTAATGAGTTTATTAATATTGACTTGAAATTTTAAATAAAAAAATGCATTAAGTTTTCCCCTAATAAAGAAATCCATCTATTAATTTTATAAAGTAGTAATTATTCAGCTATTTTGGTTCTTCTATGTTAAACGATTATTAGTTAAAATAAGATAACATGAAAAACAACATGGGAATTATGAAAAAAAGCAAGGCACAAGATTTATCTACTACTTAGTTTACCATTATTTTATAGGTTTTGTTTATTTAATGATGACTTTAAAAAAATAAAGATATAAAGTCAAAAAACTAATAAGAATGAGTTACTTGTTTCGTATGTAAATATATCATATTATAAATATCTAATTTTTAGTCACATACAATAAAAAGTATATAAAATAAAAATAGTTCTTATTGGGTTTTTGATTCAGTGAAAAAATAATAATATACATTAAAAAAAAAAATATACATTACAAACATTTTGATTCTCTTTTAAACATCAAATCGATATGTCAAGTTTTAAAAATAATGAACCACGAAACGAAAATAAAGAAATTAAATAACTGAGCTTGTATTCGTTCCTCTTTTTCTAAGATAATTAGAATTTTGATCTAATATATTATACCTTGATAATCATCCTCATTATTGTGAATTTTCAGATCATATCCTGCACACATATAAAAACTTAGTTAATATAAAATAAATAGAAATATAAAGTAATTAATTATAAAAATATGAGAATCCATAATTTGATCGATACATGACTTGTGTGAGTCGTGATTTTGTAACTTTTAAAGCAGTGTATATAGTGCATCGGTTTTATAAAGTAATATCTATGGCTTTTGGTTCTCCTACATCAATAAATTGGTTCATAACAATTAATTCAAATAAAAATGGTTGTTATGGATTAAAAAATTGAGTAGATGAAAGGTTTGCCTATTTTTTAATTAGTTTTTTATTTTTTATTTTTTTTGATGAAGACTAAAAAACTAAAGATATACAATTAAAACAAAAAAGAAACTAATTAAATTAAAAATAATGAATTTTTTTACTTGATTGACAAATGATTTTTGAGTTACTCTTAAATAAAATAAAATAAAATTGAAGGAATGTTATATAATATTCCCTCCATCCAAAAATAATTGTCTCCTTTCTATTTTGGGTGGATTTAAGGAGTGATAATGAAAATAATTTTTTTTTAAATCCTTTGTTAAAACCTACTATAAATAGAAATGAGACTATTAATTTGGGAAAAATTTTGGTGGAAAGAGGACAATTATTTTGGGATGGAGGGACTACTATGTAGTAGTATGTGTATTAGTCCGTACGATTCTTCTATTGTAATTGATTAGTTGATTAAATGTTAGTCTAAAATTTAATTTTTCTAAATTTTAATAACCATTAAAAAGATGTATATGTAAAAAAGTTTTAAACTTTGACATATGATTTTTACGACTTACTTTAATTGTGATGAATATATGATCAAAAATTTAAATTATGCATTGCAAATTTAATATGTTAGTCTGTTCTAAATAAATATTTTCGATAAGGATTTGGTGGCGAAAATTAATTGCGAACGATTGAATATTGGTGATCAATGCTCGTTTTCAATGATGACCCTTTCAAATTCGCAAAAACAATAAAGATGAAGGATTTGGAGGGGCATTTGACCCGAGAGGTCGATGATGACGTGGTGCGCAGGAGATGATGTGGCGAAATAAGGAGGAAAAATGTGCTTGTTTTTTAGGGTTTTCCATGAAAACACTTATGGGGGATTCTCTTTTAATATATAATATAGATATAGATATAGATATAGATATAGATATAGATTTGTTACAAGAGAAAAAATAAAAAAGTTGAATTAATTGCCAAGAATAATCCGAACTGGTCCTCTTATTCCATAAATAATCCGAACTCGAATTAATCCACAAATAATCCCAACTATTGAAGTAACATTCCAATAATGTACTTTGGCCAATTTCAATCGACTTTAACACGTAAAAAAAGGTGAAATCGACTCTAACTTTGCCTCACTCTTATTTTAAGTAAAATTCAAACCGTTTTTACTTCTTTTTTTTATTGATTAAAGCATGTTAAAATTGACCAAAGTACATTATTGGAATGTTACTTCAATAGTTGGGATTATTCGTGGATTAATTCGAGTTCGGATTATTTATGGAATAAGTGGACCAGTTCGGATTATTCTTGGTAATTAATCCTTAAAAAACAAATCCTACTCTTTAGGATGCACAACTTCACGTGTATAAGATTAGAGTAGGATTCAGTTTTATTTTGACTAAGGCTTTCAAAACCTTGTTGCTTAAAACTCACAATTTTGCAAATACTTTTAATCACCACCTTTTGGTCGTGTACTTTATTTTTCAACTTTGCAAATATTTTCTCAAGAATTTGAAAGCAATTTCATTGCACTTTATTCTTGTTTAAATTTTTTTTAATGGTGCACATTTACGATAGTCTCTCTAGAACAACTGAATTGTATTTTGATTTTGTTTTAGAGATTTGCACTTTAGAGATTTTGTTTTATGACTAAATTTTTATTTGCTCTTAATTGGGCAATCCGTTTTATATCGATATTAATAAGTGAGTACACTTGTAACAATTGAGCCCGTAAATAAATTGTTTTTTTTTTTGCCAGATGGAGACCGAGAATTAGGATTTAGCTGCAGTTCTCGCAAGAACATGAGCTTCCTTATTCCCTGATCTATAAACAAACCCTAGACTAAGACAATGAAAAAACACAGAAACAGCTAAAATATTACTATAAATAACGGAATTTAAATGATGAGCTTCTGCCGAACCCTTTAGCTCCCTTGGAACCTGAAGGCAATCCGATCGTACTTCAATGTGATGGAATGAGTTTTTCTTAGCCCACAAAATAGCTTCGTAAATCCCAACTGCTTCTGCCTGTGACGGTGTTTCTGCTCTGAAGGATTTAGACCCTCTATATATCAACAGATCATTAAAATACACAACCCGCCCTACACCCGCCTTTCCATCTTTAAACCAAGACGCATCTACAAAAATTAGTCCTGCACCCTAGCACGTTAATTCTCCTATTAACAAGAACGTCTTACCAAGGCATTCCTCCGGCAAATCTTCATTTCTTTCAAAATTTGACCCTGACAATGCCAACTTTCCTTTCTTTGTCGGAGTCTCAGAAGTGCCACCTGCACATCTTTAATGGTAGACTGATAAAGCAACAAAGCATATTGAGGACAAATCCTTCTGTTGTTAAATCTTGCGTCATTCCTTACAAGCCAAAGCGTCCAGAGCATACTCAAAAACCAAATCTGTTTCCGAAGACATTCTTGTATTTCCGACTTCTTGCCTTCACCTAAATAAATTAACCAATTACAAATCCATTCCTCAATAGAAGAACACTCTAAGTCCAGAACACGTATCCCTAGATCACTACCCAACCATAACCTTTTCGTGAAATTGCAATCACGGAAAATATGGCCATAAGACTCAAAGGATTCATCCTCATCACATAAGGGGCAAGTCGTAGGAAATACGGAGGCTATATTATGCCTCCTAAACTCCATTCCTAAGGGAAGACACGCATTCAAGATCTTCCATAATAATGTCTTCCATTTTGAAGGTCCTGGTAGTTTCCATAGTAATTTATAGAATCCCTTGAACGCACAAGAGTACCTCCGTAAGTCCATATTAGAAGCCTGACGATGGAAAACATCTTCCAAAGCAACACAATATCCGCTCTTTGTGTCATACAACCCCGAATGACTTTTGGTCCAGTAAATCGAGTCCCTCGAATCCTCTAGGCTTAGTGGAATGGCTAGAATGCGATCACTTCTATCCATATCAAAAGTTTGTCGGATTAGACTTATGTTCCAAGCACAACCACCCTCCATAATAGAACCTACCGTCCAATCCGAGAGCAAGTTGTGATTAATTCCCACACAAGGTACAGGAATACTTCTATTCATCCATTTTTCTGCCCATATTTTAACTTTTGACTGCCATCCAATCTTCCAACCTATATTAGTAGCAATCAACATCCATCCCCAACTTATACCTTTCCAAATCCAAGAGTCTCCCGTCTGTCTCCGCCTACCACAATCACCATCTATAGTAACCATCAAATCCCCATATTTGGCACTGAAAACCTTACTAAGGATTGAATCCTTGTTTGTAGCAATTTTCCAAGCCTGCTTGGCTAATAAAGCCTGATTAAAGCAAACTACATTTTTTATACCTAGGCATCCCTGGGATTTCGGCATGGAAAGGAAATTATTGCTACACCAGTGAATAATTCTCTTCTTTGAAGTTCCCGCCCACCAGAAATGTGCTAATAAGGAATTTATCTTATTAGCCACACTTATCGGTATCTGAAACACCGATAGAAAGAACACAGAAAGGCTGGAAAGGATGAAGTTAATCAAAGTTAGCCTACCCGCTGGTGATAGAAATATACAATTCCATGAAGAAATTCTTTCCTTGACTCTTTCAATAATAAAATTGAAGGATTGTGACTTTGAGCTTCCCCAAACCGAGGGTGCACCTAAATAAGAACCCATATTATTCGAAGGCTTCATTTCAAAACCTTGTAACCCTACACGTGCCACCTCAAGAGAACAACTTGGACTGAAACAAGTACTTGATTTTTCCTTATTAATTCTTTGACCAGATGCTTCACAGTAGATGTCCAAAATATCTCTCAGACAATGTATAGCCTCGACTTTTCCTTGAATAAAAAAGAGAGAATCATCAGCAAACAACAAGTGTGAGATTTCAGGTGCCGAGCGTGAGACTTTAATACCCCTTAGTCCCCCCCAGTTCCTGAGCTTTAATAAGATTTTGTGACAGAAACTCAGTACAGATGACAAACAAATAAGGGGACAACGGATCTCCTTGTCGTAATCCACACAAAGGCTTAAATCTTTTAACAGGGCTACCATTCAGCATGATCTCATAACTAACCGTTGAAACACACTCCATAATCATATTAATCCACTCAGGAGGGAACTTCATACTTGTGAGTGCTAAGCGTAAGAAATTCCAATTCACTCTATCATACGCTTTACTCATATCTATTTTTAAAGCCATTCGACCCACTTTCCCTTTTTTGTGTAGATTAATTGTTCTCAAGACCTCATGAGCAATTAGGATATTATCTCCAATACTCCTGCCACTAACAAAGGCATTCTGAAAATTACCAATGAGGCCACCCATAACTTTCCTGAGTCGATTAGCCATGCACTTAGTTATAATCTTCATAACAACATTACAGAGGCTAATAGGTCGAAACTTGTCCACCGTTTCAAGAGTATTAGTTTTAGGAATAAGCACAATCATCGTTCTATTAAGCCGCCCCGGAACTTTACCCGTTCGCAAGGCTGACAGAACCACCTCTGTTACATCTTTTTTCACAATGTGCCAATAATGCTGATAAAACACTGCAGGAATTCCATCCGGACTTGGTGATTTAAGTGCTCCAAGCTGGAAAACAGCAGTTCTAACCTCCATATCCTTATACGGCTTACTTAATAAATTTATATCCTCCGGATTCAACCTTGCCTGCGACACATTGAAGAAGTCACTTTACCTCAAACTATATTCGGAAAATTCTTGAATTTCCTCCGAAGGTCTAAAAATCTTCCTATAGAACTCTCTTCTATTGATCATATGTCCAAGATCCATTCTCTTTTTTAATACCATAAACGAAGTTTGATCCAGACCGACCTTTAACCCAATTGAAGAAGAACTTTGTACATGTGTCTCCACCAACAATCCACTTAAGCTTAGTTCTCTGCTTCCAATAATTAGCCGCCGCTTTAGCAAACTCCAAAAGTTTGCCATGTACAGATTCGTAGGTGTCCTCTCCTCCTCCAAGAAAGCAAATGTCGAGTGCTTCAGCCAATTCGTCATCAAAATCAGACCATTTTCTTTTCCATTCTCTTTTCTTATCCATTGACCATTCTTTCAACGCACGTCTAATTTTAGACAATTTAGTAATCAACACATTCGACGGTGGTCCTCTTACAACCATTTTCCGTATATCCTGAATAATGGTGTTGACTTCATCAAACTCAAAATTCCATACTTCTAGTTTATAAGGTCTTGCTATCTTCAAAGCCACCAAATTTGGTGAAAACTCAATGGGTGCATGATCTGACAGTTGAATAGGATAATGCTTTACTCCAGAATTAGGTAACCACTGCAACCAATCCTTCGAAGCGAGAGCTTTATCCAATCTTTCATAAGTCCTCTTTTTTCATCTCCTATTATTACACCAAGTGAATTGAGGGCCCTTAAACGGAATATCAATAAGGCCACATCTCATTTTCCATAAAGTGAAGTCATCAGCACTAGGGGTGTGCAAAAAAAGCCGAACCGATAAACCGAACCGAAAAAACCGAGAACCGCACGTTTTATAGGTTCGGTGAACCGAACTGTTAAGAAATAATGGTTCGGCGCACCGAACCGTTAAAATTAACGGTTAACGGTTCGGTTTAGGTTCGGCATTTTGAGTTTACTAACTAATCAACCGAATCAGATTAAGAGCAAAAATATAAATAAATTATACTTATATATATAAACTAAAGCATAAAGTTTAACTTTACAACTTTTATCAAATATCAATTTTGTATTCTACCTTATTTTTCTAATACTCAAAAACATCATTTTCGTAAAATAAAATCTCATATACACCACTCTCGGTTCAATTTTAACATGTTTATTATTTTGTTAGTGTTCAGTACGCATCTTTGAGTTATAACATTGATAAATTTTATATTTACTATAATTTAATGGATAATGGTACATTAGATAAGGTATTTGTAATTTCTCGTTTTTATTTTGGACGGTAAGTATGTTGTTAAAATGCGTCGTAATCGATAATTAACTTAACTGTAAAGAAAAATTGACAGAGTAAATGGTTCGCGGTGAACCGCATAACCGAACCGTTAAAAACGTGAACCGAACCGTAAAGTAACCGTTCTTAATGGTTCGGTTTAGGTTCGGATTTTTCCCGAACCGAACCGTACACGAACCGTAAAAATTAACGGTTCGGTGCACCGAACCGTTAATGAACACCCCTAATCAGCACCATCTATCCTACAAACTTTGTCACCACTCTTTTCCCAACTAAACTCTACCTGATTAAAGTCACCAATAAGTAAAAAAGGATCATGTAGAACAATTAACCAGCTCTCCAGGTGTTCCCAAACAGCACTCCGATTTTCCTTTTTGGGTCACCATAGATACAACACAAGAACCAAGGTCTAAGATTGTTTTGTTTGACATGACAAATGACAAAATTCTTACATTTGGCTACAACATCGATCAAAACATTACTTTTCCAACCTAGCCAAAGACCACCACTATATCCTTCCGCATCTACACCAGTGAAAATATTAAAACCGTAGGGTCTACAAAAAGAGACAACATTATCAACCCTACACTTAGTTTCCGAAAGGAAGACAAAATCATAGCTAGTACTACTAAGACACACTCTAAGCTTCGTAATTATAGGGGCGAGCGGATTATTTAGACCCCTACAATTCCATGATAAAATATTCATCCAAGATGAGAAGATTGAGCCAGGCCAACCTCCGCAAACCTTCCACATCCCGCAGTACTCCCCAATGAAGAATCTGAAGAAGAGCTAACCATTTCTTGGTCCACTTTCATCCTGAACGCTGCTGGCTTATGTTTCTTATACATTCCCTCCAAATAGGTCTTTGACAGCTCCACTGACCTCAGAAAACAATCAGGGATCATAGCAAGGTCAACATCAGACACTGCCTTTCTCTTCTTCGTATATTCCTTCCATTTTGTCAGTTTGTTTGTGAATAATTTTATAACCTCAGCTGCTTTGGAGAGGCTAGCCCTCGCCTCCTGTACCCTATTAGTTCCCTCCTCACTCCTGCCTCCCAAACCTCTGGAACTTTCACAAATCTCCTTGCCCTTGTCACATTTCTTTACTCCAATTGCCGAAGAATCTTTGCCAAGATCAAACAGTAACAGTGGGGTCTGAAATACTTCTTCTTTCTCAACATCCACTTCACCTTGCTTCCCAGCTAGCATTGCAACATCCTTTCTAACAGCTTGACGTTTATCCAAATCCCTCAGATAAGATAGACACAACTCCCTTGAAACAGTAAGAGACTCAGGAATAGTGACAGTTTTAGGATCCGTATCAGCCCTCCTCTTACCTTCATCATTTAGCTTAAGTATGCCAGACGAATCAAATCTCTGTCACTCATCAGAAACCATAACCACACTGTCATTCACCTCAATAACCCTAATATTATTCACCTCCGTGTCCATAGATAGGATATCAGTTGCTGATCCTGGAGAACTTTGAACTTCTTCCTGCACAGAATCTGGAGCATCAAGAAAAACAGTTGAAGTTGAATTCTAATCCATATCAATGCTCACACCCCCTGGTACATAGTCTGGGGTTCTAGAGCCACGATCTGCCCCATCTGCTGAGGAATTGGTTGAGTCAGAAACCTCAAATCCATTCATTCTTCCATTGTCATGCCTATTAACACTTCCATTAGCCACGTTCAAAATATTGACTTCCACATTATCAGTTTCAGCTGCTACATTCAAGTTCTGCTCTCCTACCAAATGCTCTGGAGCCACTTCAGTATTCTGATTAGGGTTACCATCATTAATAATATCGTATCCATCATAGCCAAACTGAATGATTGGCCCACCCGCTCTGCTTCCAAAGTATTGGTTGAAGCCCTATCATCATCAACATGAAGAGCCTCATTTATATTATCCTATGTACAGGACTTCCTTCTTCATCTTCATCCATACCCTCCTCAGAGACACCTCCTACACCCCTACCCACCACAACCAAAGTAAAGGGTTGTTGGTGAGGTTGAAAATGCATTCTTGGACGCATCCGACCTCCTGGGGAAACTCCCAACTCAAAATCCACAATTTGCTCAGGAAAGTAGTCAGCAGGCACCACTACACCAGCATTGTGACCCAACCTTATCTTTGATGATAAATATTTTGATGTTGAAGGTAAGGCTCGAAGATCAAGATCAAACATAGTGTGACTACGTTCAGCTTGAAATATAACAAAACCCCTGTCATTGATTGCATGCAAGCTTCTACTAATATCATCTTCAATATCAACACTTCTTTCCGTACAATGAACACCCTTATGTCCAATTCTTCCACACCTAACACAATACTTAAACACCTCTTCATAACGAAATTGGATCCACATCAAATACCCATCATCACAAGTGAGAAAGAATCCTGGAATCAATGGTTCACCAATACACATGCAAGCTTTGATCCTCAAATAATCATTACTAGCCACATTCCCAATCATGTCAACCTGAAAGCCATGACCAAGAATATGACCAACGGTCATTGCCACCTCCCTGTTTAAGTACTCAAAGGGCAGACCACACCTGCGGACCCACATGCACGCATATGAAAATCTTACAGAGCGAGGCACCAGACCAGGGTACCACCTCTCAAAGACCATAATAGCCCCATCTAGAGACACCATCGTTCTATCCAGCATGTCATACTTATCTTCTTCATTTTGAAAATGGAAAACATACAGATCACCCATTCTGTGTAGAATAATGTCCCCTCTACAAAGCCAATGATCCTCAATGATATTCTTAATAGCATAGGTGCTAAACTTCCGATAATCCACAATATAACCCAGTATACACTTCCTCCAATACTCCCTTGACCTTTAAATAATATCAGGATCAACACAAATAAATTGTTGAAAACATATTTATAGATAAACTTAAACAGAATTACGATTTTACCTATAATAAAAAACTACACAAATTATTTATTTATTTATTTGCTTTATATAAATCACTCGTACATAGGGATGTCGGTGGGGCGGGTCAATGCGGATACTGCTCCGCATCCGCCCTAGTTAGGGTGGAGGTAGGGGACACTTTAGTGGGTCGTGGAGCGAAGTTGGATCCTAAAAGTGACTCCCGCCGCGGGTGGTGGAGCGGTGGTGGATTAAATCAAAACACCGCCCCGCCCCCGCCCCCGCCCTGCACCCGCCCCCGCCACCATGTGAAGAATCCCTTATTAATATGCCCACATGTAAGTCTCACATCGGTTGTGGAGAGTTGAAATGTCCACCTTATAAAGCCTAAGGGCTACTCCTCCTATTGCCAATTGGTTTTAGGATGGAACCCCTTGGGCTTATGAGGTGGGCTTTCTCTCTACCACTTGTGGGTGTGGCCCGAGCCCGTTTCTGATTTCACATGGTATCAGTCTATCAGAACCCATGGTTATATCCTGGGTCTCTTTGATATGAAACCGGGCCAATTATATGCCGCCAGATTTAATGGGTTACACGTTATCTCGTGTTTGTTAAAATCACCCGTCCGGTTCGGCTTTGTATGCCATGGAGAAGAATCCCACGATTGTTGGGCTCCAGTATAAGGCTTGTTAATGGGCTTACATGTGTGGGGGGAGTGTGAAAAATCCCTTATTAATATGCCCACATGTAAGTCCCACATCGGTTGTGGAGAGTTAAAATGTCCACCTTATAAAGCCTAAGGGCTACTCCTTCTATTGCCAATATGTTTTTAGGATGGAACCCCTTGGGCCTATGAGGTAGGCTTTCTCTCTACCACTTGTGGGTGTGGCCCGGGCCCGTCTTTGATTTCACACACCACCCCGCCCTATATCCGCCTTATTCATATGCTTGAAAATATAAATACAAATTTAACATTTAAACAAAATAATATTCAATACTTTAAATCGGTGATTATGTTGTTATTGAAAATTTTCAATAAAAAATTATTTAAATTTACGTTACTAATGTTCTATGGGGCGGGTCTCGAGTGGGGTGGAGGAGGCGGGTTTAGGGCAGGCGGTGGATCTAAAAATCCACCGTTAGGCGGGTGGTGGAGGACGGGTCGTCACCCGCCACGGGTGGTGGGGCGGAGGTGGAGGTGGTTTTTTGTTGATGGATATGGTGGTGGAGATCCTTTTTCCGCCCCCGCCCCAATGACATCTCTACTCGTACATATATTTCAAAAAAAAAAAAAAAAAAAAAAAAAAACCTAGCGCTCTTTCTCTCTTTCTTCTCTCTTCTCTCTTCTCTCACTCGTACATATATTGCACTTTAGAGATTTTGTTTTATGACTGAATTTTTATTTGCTCTTGATTGGGCTATCCGTTTTATATCGATATTAATGAGTGAGTACACCCTTGTAACAATTGAGCCCATAAATATATTGTTGAAAACATATTTATAGATAAACTTAAATAGAATTACGATTTTACCTATAATTAAAAACTAAACAAATTATTTATTTATTTGCTTTATATAAATCACTCGAACATATATTTTAAAAAAATAAAAAATCCTAGCCCTCTTTTTCTCTCTTCCCTCTCCTCTGAAAAACCCCTGAAAAACCCCTAAAATTTCTTTGCTTTGGGGCTTACCACCATTAATGGTGGTAAGCCCTAATTTCTCCTAATTATTATCTATTGTTATATAATATATTTTAAGTTTCTCAATAATAATCTCCCTTCATATGGGAGTTTCGTCCCCATCGATTGATGGGTTTTCGTTCTCACCTATTGGTGTGTTTTTTGTTCCCATTTATTGGTGGGTTTACCTCCTAATAATTTGCCCTCTGGTGTCTCAGAGTATGCGCAAAATCAAGGGTTGCCTGAGTTTTCATAGGGTGATGCAATTGGCGAGGAATTTTTATCGTATACAAATTAATTGGTCAAGCGAAAGATCTACTCTTAAAATTTTGGGAAGAACTATAGACCCCCTCGTGGAAGGTTGTAACAAAAAAACAGCGATATAATAGAGGGTGTGCAGAAGCGACCATTATCAAGTTTTATGTTCTTTGTTTTATTGAGTATTTACTTTGTTTGATTAATTTAATTTTAAATACTTTGATTGTTAATGCTATTGGGCTTCTGATTAATGAAATGATTTTTCCGTTTAAAAAAAAAAAAATTAAACAAATTTTCAAATAGTGAACCAAAACCCTTCTGTTTTTTCGTTTTTCATAATATACCCTTACATTTAAAAAATTCTAAGGTATACCCCTAAATTTTAAATTTTTATTGATGTTGACGAATGGAGTGATGATGTTTATATTGAATTTAATGATGAATGTTTGCTATAAATATTGAAATTAAAAATTGGCGAATTTGATGATAATTAGTTGTTAACGATAAATATCATAGTATAATACAAATAATTATTCAAAATGATAAACTGTTGGTTGAATAAAAAATTTAAGAGCACTAATCAGTACATTTATAGATTTAAGTTAAAAATGTCAAGGTTATACCTTAGAATTCTAAAACAGTGAGTGTATAACGTGAAAATCAGAAAAATAGAAGGATACACCGCAGAATTTCCCATACTTTTTTCATTAAGTTTTCACCCTACTCTTTTCTTACTCCCACAATTTACATACGAGTAGTTCTTGTGTAAGACCGGCCTAACGTTAACTTAATGTAAGTCATACATGAAAATTTAAAAAAAAAAAAAAAAAAACTACCCTCATGTGAGAATGTCTCACAATAAATTATTGTGAGACATGTCTCACATAAGAATTAGTGTTTACATAATTCTCTCTTCTTCTTTTTTTGAATATTTTCTTAAGTAAAATACAACAAAGCGTTCAATTATTAAATCATAATAATTTAATAATCAGAGGGGGATTTCTGAATTTGGGTAGACGAAGGCCTTTATTGATAAATAAATGGAAACATTTTCATTTTATAACGTAATGAACGTACACTTGTATAAATCACCCATGCCTGCTAGGCCTGAGCAAAAAATCCGAATATCCGAAATCCGAAAATTTTGATCCGATATCCGATCCGATTTTTTGGATATCCGATCCGATTTTTCCAAAAATTCGGATATCCGTATCCGAAATATTCGGATATCGGATATCCACGGATATTAATTTGGAAAAATTCGGATATCCGATATCCGAAATATTCGGATATCGGATATCGGATATCGGATATCCGAATTACTAAACAAATATGATAAAAAAAAATAAACCCTAAAGTCAAAAACAAATAAACCTAGCAACTTGGTAGTTGCTACTGCCAAAACATAAAACACAAAAACAGCCGCTCTCTTTCATCCTCACCCTTTCACTCTACCAAAAAAAAAAAAAAAAAACCCTAGATCTGATTTTGAAGCCATCTCCGGCGACTAATTCCGGCGGCACCCACACTCTCTCTCTCGTCGGTCACGTACGCTCGCCCTCTGCCTCTCTCTCTCTCGTCACTCACAGTCTCAGACTCTCGGTCTCTCTCGTCACACTCTCTTGTCCAATGACGCCGCTCCGGTGACGCCGCTCTCAGTCTCTCACGCACCACCGTCTCTTGTCAAGTGACTACGGGTCAGACCACCGTTTCTTCCTCAATAATGTAAGTCTCTTGTCAAAACCCTAGATCTGATTTTAAACACGTTTTTTTTTTTTTTTTTTTATTATTATTTTTTTTTTTCTGATTTTGTAATAGTATTATGCTTACTGTTTTTATTTAAATGTTAATTTGCCAATATTTCAAACACTTATTATTATGTTTTCTGATTTTAAAAACCCCCTTTTTTTTTCTGATTTATGTTTTCTGATTTTAAAAACCCTTTTTGTTTTCTGTTTTTTTTTTTTTTTTTTCTGATTTTATAATGTAAGTATTATGCTTACTGTTTTTTTTTTTTTTTTGGTTTTTCAATGTTGTTTTACTGATTTTAGTTACTGTTTTTTCTTAGTTACTTGGTACTAACTGTTTTTTTAAACTTTAATTGCTTAGACAATATGGCAACATCATCAAGTGCAAGTGCAACACCGATAAATGATGACAATCAAAACTCGGTGGGTGTGGAGGATGTCGCAAATGAGGTACCTATGGAGGAAAATGATTCTCAAACGGATAAAAGAGGTACAAAAAGGCCGAGCACGAGTGTGAGCACCGAGGAATCTAGTGGAGCTGCCAAGAAAAGTAAACGGCGTTCTTGGTTGTGGGATCACTTTGAAGAGGTAATGATCGAGGGTAAAAAAAGAGGTCAATGTCGTTATTGCACTATTGATGTTTGTGGTGATCCTAAGAGTGGTACTACGGTTTTAAAAAATCATCTTGGAAGGTGTACAAAATACCCTCCTAATATTGATAAGGCACAAAAGATTCTTGCTTTGCATAATGACCTAAACACAAATAATGTTAGTTGTGGTGATACTCATGGTAAAGTGGTAGAAAAGAAGGGCAAACTTGATTTTTGGAAATTTAATCAACAAGACACTAGACTTGCTTTGAGTAAAATGATTATAATGGATGAACGTCCTTTTAGGATGGTAGAACATGAAGGTTTTCGCTTGTTTGTGTCGGTTGCTTGTCCTCATTTTGTGATTCCGTCACGTTGGACAGTTGCAAGAGATTGTGTTGCCTTGTATTTGGAGGAAAAACGTAAGCTTAAGACTTACTTTTGCAACCTTTCTTCTCGCATTTGTCTAACGACGGACACTTGGACATCTTGTCAAAATTTGGGTTATATGTGTCTCACAGCTCACTTTATTGATCACAATTGGAAATTGCGTAAGAAAATCATTAACTTTTGTCCTATTGTTGGTCATACGGGTGAGATTATTGGTAAAAGTATTGAGAATTGTTTGATTGATTGGGGAATCACCGCAAAAGTGTTAACTGTAACGGTTGATAATGCTAGTGCTAACGATGTTGGTGTAGATTACTTGAGGGAGAGACTTAAGTCATGGAAAGCTACAGTTTTAGATGGTAAGTTTTTACAGATGAGATGTGCTGCTCATATTCTTAGTCTCACAGTTAGAGAGGGTTTGAAAGAGGCCGACAATTCTATCTTTAGAATTCGGAGTGCAGTTAGATTTGTTAGATCTTCTCCGGCTCGATTGCTTAAGTTTAATGCTTGTGCGAAGAAAGAACAAATTGATTCTAATCGTCATTTGTGCTTAGATGTTGAGACTAGGTGGAATTCCACTTATTTAATGTTAGATAGTGCTTTGATTTATCGGAAAGCTTTTCGTAAACTTGAGATTGTTGATGGTGGTAAATTTAAATCTGAGTTGGAAAAGAGTCGAGGTGTTCCTGATGATGAGGATTGGGAACGTGTTGCTCATTTGTTGCCTTTTCTAAAGATCTTTTATGATGCGACTTTAAGACTTTCCGGTTCATTGTACACCACCACTAATGTGTATTTGCAAGAGCTTGTTGGTGTTGGAATGATGATAAAGAAAAAATGTGAAAGTACTGATGTTGGTGTGTGTATGATGGCTACGGGAATGAAAAAGAAACATGAAAAATATTGGCAAAATGTTGATAAAGTTAATCTATTGTTGTATATTGCCGTTATTCTTGATCCTAGACGAAAAATGCAATATGTGAATTGGGCAATTAATCAACAATATGATTTTATGATATCCCAAAAGTTGCGTGATATGGTGAGTGAAACATTGAATGATTTATATGCTCATTATGCTTCTTCCAAACCCATTAATATCCCGAGTCCACCTAGGCAAGTCGATGTGTGTGCGGATGAGTGTGAAAATATGGATGATTGGCAAGATGTGGTGGAGTCACAATTTGAAAGGGATGTTAGTGGTGAAATAACCAACGATAGGAAAAATGACTTAGATAAGACTCGGCGTTTGTAGAGTGTTTCAATTGTAAGTTAACTTTGAAATTCTTGAATGGTGGAGAAAGAGACAAGAATCATACCCTATCCTTTCTTTGATAGCTAGAGATGTATTAGCTATTCCCGTCTCCACCGTTGCTTCGGAATCGGCGTTTAGCACCGGTGGTAGAATTCTTGATCCATTTCGTAGTTCTCTTGGTACGAGAATGGTTGAGGGTTTGGTGTGTGCTCAAGATTGGTTGCGTTCTAGAAGTGGTCCGCTTTTGGCGGAGGAGTACGTTGAAGAGCTTGAAAATATTGATAAAGGTAATATTTTTTCTATTACTAACATTATTTGATATATTTTACATTATTCGTGTTAACATATTTATTGCTAATTTATGTTGTTTGTTTGTTAATTTTTAGAACTTGCGGAGGAAGCACCTTCCATTGACGATGATTATTTCTAGCTCGGTGACGATGATTGCTTCTAGGCGTTCTAGCTAGTGGCTATGGAGTCTTTCATGGAAGATGGATATAATGTGGCTCTTGGATGATTGTGTTTTTTTTTTTAGACGACTTTTATTTTTAGAGTCATGTATTTTAATTTGGAGATTTTCATTATCGTTGCATTCCCGTTATTTGTGTATTTTTTGTTATTTATTTCGGTATGAAGTTGCGTATTTTGGACATTTGTCATGGATTATCGATGTTATGATTCAAATTTCGAAGCCTTATTGACCGTTATTATAAAATTTCGTACGAAAAAGTAGGATTTACAGGTTCGGATATCCGTCGGATATTTGGATATCCGATCTGAAAATTTCGGATATCAAATTTCGGATATCCGAATGATTTCGGATCGGATATCGGATAGTAAAAAACTGGAATTTCGGATACGGATATCCGATCCGAAAATACAGTTCGGATCGGATATCCGATCCGTGCTCTGGCCATTGCCTGCCACTATTTTTTTTTTTTTTTTTTTTTTTGGATCTCTGAAACTTCAAAATACAACATCAGATGTCACAAGTCACAGAAAGAGGTATTCCTTCGCATTGAAATACAACATCAACCAAATGGAAACCGCGAGAAAAGAGAACGACTTGAAGCATCATTAGTTGAGCCAGGGGATGCGTCTGTATAACTTGTATAGGCTTGTTGACACTTTTGGATCTGCACATTGAGCATCCATAATTACATATTCGAAATTCCCAGTCATGAAAATCTGATTCGATCATTAATGACACAAGTGAAGTTGATGCTTTCGTTTATACAGGTCAGCATCACTAAGCATGTACGCCAAAAACACAATGTAAAATCTACAGAATTCTTGGGAGGATGCCCACATCAATTTGACCTACATAAACTGAGTCAACAAAGCAGAAGAAAGAGTATATCACATCACATCACATGGAATTTAGATTTTAGTACCTCTTCAGGACTGAACTGAAGAAGCATAGCAATTACTGGCAGCAATGCTTCCACCTCGCCTTCGAAAGCAATGAAATAGTTGGTTAGTGATTCAAACAAACAAATAAATAAATAAATTTAAACGACCAATCATTAAATTAGCTGTTGATGCTTTAAAATCTGTTAGACGGAGAAAACATGTTATTCGTAAGTACCAGTCTCAAGTAGCTTCAAGAGAACATTTTTGAGGTAAGTCATATCAACCCCTTCTCTTTTCTGTGCTCTGTCCATACTCCTGAGTTCCTCTTTCAACATGGATTGCTGCAGTTACAAATTTGCCAAGTGAATAGGCTCATATTTTGAGGAAGTGGCACCAAAGTGTAAGCAATTTACTATTTACTATTAGCAACTAATAACATAGTTGAATCAATTCAAACATCAAACTCAAAATTCTCATAGTCACATAGACGCACACTAGATAAAAGTGACCTTACTTTCCGATGATGTTCTCTTATACTGCCTCGAAATTAAGTGGTGTAATCTACGACAGTAAACATTATGGAGAAGACTGAATGAACGGGACGATTAATAAGTGAATTTCATTCATCCACTTTGTTAAAACCTCGTACCTTCAATTTTGTGGGTAAACATTAAAGAGTAGAGTCCAACACCCGTACCTGTTGGCTATGAAGCCGATTTTCGCGTTCAAGCTCCTCTATTTCTTCCTAAGGTGAGAAAAAGAGAGTTAGAATCTGGGCCACTGTTATTGGATCAGGGTAAATAATGGAAAGGAGCAGATGGCGGTAGTAATTGAAGAAAGGATGGGAGCAACGGAGGGCGATAATTACACCATTAAGTGGGGTAGTAAAGCCCTCGATCACCCCCTTCTTCATCCTTTACGACATCACTTCCACCACACTCCCCATACCAAGTGGGTTCTCATTTGTGAAGGAACTCCTACTCACTTGAAGCGCAAGGATGTGCCGCTGTGACCGTGCTAACTCTTCTTCTCTTTGGGCTTGCTGCCTTGCCAACATCTAGGAAGACAAAGAAAAACAGCTTTCTGTTACCAAAGTAGCTTCACTCACATGTTTTGAACTGCTTCAAGTTTTACATAACTTCATACGGTTTACAGTAAGCATAGTGTTAAAGACATAGTTACACATACCTTCCCCCACCCACAAACAAAAAAAAAAAAAACAAAAAAAAAAAAAAAAAAAAAAAAAAAAAAGGAGGCATCATGCTTATGTTGTGATAAATTTTCCTACATACAGGCAAACTGCTGTCTGCGTGAAAAAACATTCATAATTATGAACAAGTGATGGTACAACAGAGTTTGAAAGGAGGAAACAGATCACAAAACCAATTACAAACGCATATATGAGAATCAATCTTCCTGCAATGCCTCTAACATGAATAAAACTACCAGTCACCTAGCAAGACATTCAGAGTACTGTTGATATAAAATACGGAGTACAGTTTATTTGTTGTAAGGCAAAAGAGATCCATAAAAACATACTAGTATCTGCTCTTCAGCAAGAAATGAGATGGAAGAGTCTTCACTCTGCAGGTCTGAGAAACATTACGACCACATGTGACTTCAGTTAGCTTATGAATTCAGACCCAATATTCTGTCTTCATTGTAATTCATATTCAAAGAGTAACTTCATACCTCTGCTATTGACAACATTGCCGTTTCCCTGAAAAAAAGGTCAACAAGTTCATGATAGAAATAGTCAGGCAAGTGAAGAGCTAATGATGGCAAAAGAGTAGGCAAGATCAACTAAGATTTGGGTCAAACCCATATGCAAGATCAGTGATTCAGTACGAAGTTTGAACCAACAAACTACGTTGAACAAGTGAACTGGTGTAAGAATACAAGTGAACAAGCTGTTAAACAGAAAAGTGACTACGTATTATGAGTCAACAAATCTACACCAAGCAAACGAAATAGTAGTTTGAGACTTCGAGAATTCAGGTCTTTAAGGACATTTTTCTTGTGAGTAGACAGAAGCTATCCTAGGCCTTCATTTTTCACACCTATTATCTTTTGGCGCTAATGACTATAACCATGAGGTTGAAAGGGAAGAAAAAAAAGAAGCAGCTGTAACATCTTGACTGGGTTCATATAGGGTGCCATAAACAACAACTAAGAGTACATTTGGACATACTTTTAGTTTGAAGTCTAAAGATAGTTGAAGATTCTTGGTCTCATTTATAAGCCTTGAGATCTCTTTGTCCTTTTCCTCAATCATTCGATCAGCAAGATCACGAAGAGAATTATGCTCCTCCTGCAAGCGAATGAGAATTTTTTTAGTGAAGTACATCCTCTTTTATCAAATTACAGTAAACAAGGCAAGCTGGAAAAAATACAGCCAGTCGTCTATATTGCAGTTTGACTTCTTCCATCTCCTTCAACAAATCTCGTGCATGGGATGTCTCATTTTCGGTTTTCAGCCTTTTGTATTTCTCTGAATTAACAAAATAAAAATAAAAAGTACGAAGTAGGCATCTAAAAATTCAGAGCTGAAAGCAACAAGCAGATAAAAATTGTAGTTAGGACAGTTTACCTTGCCATGCCTGTTCCAAATTCTGTAGATTTAACTCCCAAACAGCTTTCTCTGATTGATTGTGCATAATTTGAGCATCAAACTTCATTTCCAATTCCCTTATAAGCTGATCAGCATTCTTCATAGAAGCATCTCTGATAAAGTGGCATAAGAATATTTACTTTTAATCGACGGTAGAGATATTTTCAACTATTTCCTTCATTTGGGTGATCTTATTGAATTTATTCAGCAAACGTTTTGCTAAATCATCAAAGTTTGAAATCTGATGTGAGCCACTTACTAAAAACCACCTCAAACTAATAGAAACTTGGAACGAAATCATCTGGTAATGAGACGGGACATGAATACCAATCCCCTATTAGCTGCAGTCTATGATTTTAAAAAATATATAAATTTTTATCGTCTTTCTAATTGCAGTTAAGGTGTTCAGCTGCATGATTGATGTTCTCTTTTTTAGGAGGTAATAACCAAAAGAACATGATTATTAAAGAAGCCATATAAAATCAAAAATCCGAAACAAAAACCTATAACAAACCTCGATGATAATTCCTTTTCAAAATTGTCCATCGCGTGCTTAAGTTCACGGACAGCTTTATCCCTTTCTACAGAGGTCAATAATATTTCATTCTCAGCTTCCTGAAGAACAAATAGATGCTCCTGTTACCACAAGCTTTTACACTTTCACATTATCTGACCACTTGGCAACAAAATATTTCACAAAATTATGCTCCGTACTATAAAAGCACAAGACAAAATTAAACAAAGTAAACACAATGAACCTAAATAAATGACAAGTAACGGACTTTTAATGCTTCCTCTAGAGCTTTGACTTGATCAGAGTCCTTCAGTGCTGCTAGTTCCGCGTCCTTTTTCTGGAGAAGAGAGTGAGCACGTACCTTGTACGCTGAAAATTCTGCTTCTAGACGACTAATCTACAAAGACATTCAACGAAGCACCCATCAGCACTTCCAGGATACACATAAGCAACATGCAGCATTGTTTCAGATCATCAGAAGGAAGAAAATTGGAGAAAGCATAATAAGTTGAGATGCATCGAGTACTATTGTATGGCAGAGCACAAAACATGACTACAGTGAACGTTGTGAGAAAAATCGATACTTTTGACATGAAAAATATTCAACTTCTCAAAACTATCAACTCAAATAAAGCTAAATTAGTAGCATATTCTCTCATTCTTAGCATTTAGTACTCCAGGCTTTTCTTTTATGAAGGCAAAGAGTGTGCCGACTCATCTGCGTTTGGTTTCTCATCAGGTTCAGAACAGAATTAGTAACCTTCCTCGCCAAACTCTACTTTGAATAATCACAACTCACAGCTAGGGCATTGAAAGAGTTAATGTCTTACTTTCTGTGAGCATCTCAGGAAGCAAAGTAGTCTGTGATTGCACATTTCTTGCGGAAAACAGAGTTATTCCAGCTATAAAGTGCCATAATTGGTGACAATGAGGCTGATGACCATTAATGCCTATGGCTACATCAGCCTAGTAACTCAAAGGCTGCTTTCCTATGGAGGGTGAGGGAAAATCAGATATACGCTGCCTAACCATGAACACATATATAGCATATTTCAAAGACGTAGAATAATGGGTCAGTGGTTCACTTTAAAATGGAAAAGAGCATAACCATAGAGAAACAACACCAGGAACAGCGGGGTTTAATTCCTCCACCTCTCTCAATTAGACTCATTGGGATTTGGCAACAAGCTTAAGGAATTGTCAAAAGACGGGGCAAGGGAAGTCATATTCCATGCACATGGAAGTGATCATCTGCTTTGCATAGTCATTTTCAACACTAACATGGAAACAGGACTAATTTAATGAAAGAAGGGAACATTAGCTACACAGAAGAAATGTCACATAGTAGATCTTAAAATTTATAATACGGAGTATCTGTTTGACTCAAGGAGTTCCTAGTGGTTGCACTCCTGCTTTAGAACTCACTGTACCACTTGTATTGAAAAACACGTGAAATGTCAAACCAAGACTTCATTGCATTGCGCAACTTCTTATAGAAATCCCAATACTCTCACAAAGAAAAGAAATGTACAAAGTTGAGTCTAAAAAAAAAAAAAAAAAAAAAAAAAAAAAAAAAACAAATTACAATCAACTGCAGATGATTGTATGCTATGGCACAAGTTGCTTGGCAAACAACGAGGTTCGAAAAAATGAAAAAAGTATGAAGTCCATCAACTAGAAAAATAGAAGAATTGCTTTTGATGAAAGTGTTTAAACCTGTTCACGAGAGGCTGCCAGTTCAGTATCACGATCATTGAGCATTTGACTTTGAGTAGACAACTGCAACTCAAGCTGACCTTAACATAATTTAAAATAAATAAAAAGGAGTTCAGGCATCTGAGTTAAAGAATCTAGAGATGCTCAGAAATATGTGCTTGTCAAGAAAACTACTTCTTATCTTAGCAGTCTCGATTTCAGCACGTATGCAGTTACTTTCAGCTATCTGTAGTTTTGCTTTTAGTGTTTGCAAGCTCACTTCCCATTTTTCCTTCTCCTTCTCCTGAATATAGTGGCAGCCAAACATTAGAGTTGAAAGCACAGCAAAAGAAACTACATAAAAATCAGAAATAATCATAGTCGAATCTAGGAGTAAATCATTTCATAACGTCAATTATCTATCATTATTTCAGTATTTTAGCTCATAGCATCAATACAACAAGAAAACATCGATCATGACAGATAGCAACAAATCTTCCGAGATATAAAATCCACAATATTGATTGAACTTATGGATTAACAGCGCAGAAGATCCAAAAAACTTACACGTGCGTACAACAAATATAGACAACTACGAGGACCATCAACTTGAATTGCTTTGGAGCAATAACTTACAGATGTGTGATAATGTGTATTAGCAACAGGTAAACCCATAACATATTCATCAAGGAGAAAATGTTTAGCTACTATCAAAGTCAAATTAAAGTGATACGTGTGTAGAGTTTTTCAAAGATGCAAGTAGTTAAACCTTCAATTACAGATGGAGTTTTAAATTATATTGTGCAATACATCATAAGATCGAAGAGCAAGACATACATGCTCCTGCTTCTGATGAGCAAGCTCCCCTTTTAAAGACTTGATGGCAGCTTTGAGCCTAGCTGATTCGCCAGACAATGCAGAATCTATTTCTGCAATTTTTGAATCTTTTTCAGCAAGTAATACCTGGAGAGGTATTCCAACCCATCACGGAATCCTGTGAGACTTCAGAGAGATATTCACAACACTAGGCAACAAAAATTAACACGCAGAAGATAGGAGATCTTAGGAAATCTGGAGTGTTATTCCCTCTACTCATGTGTATTCAAAACTAACAAAGACCTCAAAAATCCTTCTCATACATGCCACCCTATAATCTCAAAGACCAGTTCCAGTTATTCTCACAGCAGTTCAATATGTCGTTTACATTCAGCCTGTCATCTACTTAAAACACTGACGAGAGAAATATTTATTCAAAAAGTTTAAATAACTCAAAGAACAGATTAATGATCGCCCCAACAGTTACTATAATAACCATCTTAATGTTCCCCTCTTGATAATGCGAAACATACGGGTTATTCAAACTCATTCAACCAAATCGAAGTCAGTGATAAGCCTGACAAGTTTTTTATTAAGCAATTTCTAAAGCATCAGAATGGTGTTGAGATTCTATGAAGATAAGCAAGTACTTCGTAATAGACAAGTATATGTTGGAAGTTCAAAAAAAAAAAAAAAAAAAAACAAATGTCACATTAATGGCGATTATACTTGTAAAGATGAGATCGTTTCCGCAGCTCTGTTCTGCTCTGACATTGCTTCGGCAAGTTGCATTTCCAGACTTTCTGAATGCTGCAAACACCATAATATGTATGAAAAAATAAGTTTCAAAGCGCCGCGAAATACCATTACACCAAAATAAAGAACATCAAAGCCCTAAGTCAACCTGCTAAGTCAATCCCAGTTTACATCAGGGTTACCTTTTGATGTTTGACAGTGAACTCGGCAACAGACGCTCGCCTTTTTTCCTCCAATTCTTGAAACTGGATACGCATATCAACCAACATCTACATCAACAGCACCACATGAAATTTCAGTGTAGAAACCATCATGACAGGGAGTAAGAGAGAGACTGTAAAGCAGGAAAGGAAGAAGCAAGGAACACTAATTGCAGTTGTATCAGAGACTATAAATAAATGCAAATTCATATTCTTGAAAGATTTGTATACAAGTTATCAAAATAAACTGTGGCAATATTTAAGAACAGCTACTTTGCGTATGCGTTATAGCTCTTGACCCCTCACGAGTGTTCTTACTTGCTGCATAGCAAAAGGATCAGAGTAAAGCAAAACTGTTTAGCAAAGCAAACTTGATTTACAATAACAAATTCACTATTCCCATACCACAGCAATCTAACAACGCAAGCCATGTGAAACTGCAAATTAACTTACAAAGACACAACCAGCTATGAATTATGATGGAGGATTAAACAAGTTGTTATCAAATTCATAAGTCAAAAAATCTCAAAGGGTAAATTTTACAAAGCAAACACGAGAGAATACAAAGCTGCAACTCCAGCTAAAGTTCTCCAATGATGAAAGTAACATGCTGCTGGCTTTTTAACCAGTTAAACTATAAGAGTAAATCTTGTGAAAGATGGACTTTCACGAGGAAAGTGAAAAATGATTTTCTTGATACAGAGAATGTGATCACATTTAGGTTGATCGTGACCATTATTGACTAAAACGTGACAATTTTTATACCTTTCAATTATGGTCACATATACTAAACAATGGTCAAGAGCAACCTAAATGTGGTCACATTTTCTCCATCCAAAAACCCGTCTTTCACTTTCTTAGTGAAAGATGGTCTTTTTGAAGACTTTCCCAAACTGTAAAAGCGGTCTATCAGTTACCTGTTCCTTCTCTAAAAGCGACTGTTGCAATTCGTCAAAAGCTCGTTCTTTGGGTTCCAAAGAATGGCGCAGTTCTTCAATGTTATCCCGAAGCCTGTCAGTTAACAGTTCTGCCTCAAAATGAGATACATCACAAGCTAAGAAGCAAATACAATAGAACTTACGGATTGCAATAGACAGAAAGACATAGGATCCCATTGCTAACACATTATCCATGAAATAGTCAAGTTGAAGCTCTTAAAAAAGGAATAAGAAATCAGCAATATTTACATCCCTCCACCCCTATGGAAAAAAAAAAAAAAAAAAAAAAAAAAAAAAGGGCACTGAAGAGACATCCATCTAATATTCAGCTAGGATGTTATTTGAAGGATGTTATTTGAAGGATGAAATCTGGAGGATTACGTTCCACTTGAAACGTGCACTGTACAGTAAACTGTTGACATGGCACTCAAAGTAATGGTTAGGATTCTTTGCTGGGACTTCTACTATTGTGTTTCCCTTTAAAAATTCAACAAAAAAATTAACGCACTACTTGCTTGTAATCGATTACAAGTTAGGAAACAAGGAACAAGTCAGATTCTAGGAAGAGGATGGAGAATTGATGAGTTTCTGTACAATATTTCCCAGTAATTATAAATTTATAATTTTTGCACAAAACAGAATGCAATCTTCAGTTTCTACAAGGACTAGCATTGTGAGGATTCTCAGGATTTCCATTGGCAAAGATCGCCTTATGAGTGAGAGAAGGGCAATTTGATTGTCTTATGTGTATTGGAAAATGTTAGTGGAGTATTTAACAAGAGACATCGGTATTAAACAGTCCAGAGTTTGGACGGATCGTACCAGCTGCAAATCGTACGTGATGCCAACACATGAAAAAGCTTCACGTGCAAACACAGTATACTTGCTGGCCTAAATAAGGGCTATGTGCTGGAAATTTAGAGAACCAAGAAATGCATTTATTCCCATATTGTGATGTTGATCATACCACATAGTGTAAGTACTAGCGAAGAACAATTGCCATGTCTTGTTCCTATGACTGAATTTCATAGCATTAAAATTGAGGCTTGGGTAGAACAAAAGATATGAAAAAATTGCGGGCATGTTTCATGTAAGCTGTGCATTTGTGCGTATGTTGTAGCAGGATTTCTCAATTATCTTTATACTCCGTATAATGATATTGGGCATTTTTGTAATGATTTAATAATATCATGTATTCAATCTAAGTAAAGCAAAAAAAAAATTATTTCTGACCAAAATAATTGAACACAAATATTGCCTAAAAATTGAAAAGAAACCCTCTCTTTATACAACTACAAGGCAGGAGAAACAATAGAACCCATTTGGTTGGTTTTACTGACAAACATAAGGTATCAAGGTATCAAAATAAGTGTGGAACGAATATCACTTACTTATTATTCATACTCCTTAGTTGCTGCCTCTCTGCATCCATTGTTTTTAATGCTTCACTTGCCTGTTGCCGTGCGCGGTCCAGCTCTTGTTTCATTGCTGAAATTTGAGATGAAGCTTGATCAGCTCTTTCATTTGCAACATGAAGTTGTGCCTCTAAATCATCTTTTTCCTGTAATGTAAATTATCAAAGGCAAACTTCTTGACCAGCTAAATTTGAGTTTTAATTCAACTAACTCGATAGGTAACTGGAACTACAATGGAAACAAAATTTGTGAGATTTTCCAGCAGAGTAGAAACTAGATATCATAAGATGTGTCTGACATCTCCTATTACTTATACTTTCAATCAATCCAGACAGAATTAGAAATCAGGGATATATTCACTGTTACTATATCCAGACAAAGAGTAAAGAAAGAGCATAAAAGGCTGCGGTCTATTTCTGACATCTGCTGGATGTGTCGGATTTTTCAACACAAGGAAACTGTTTCCAAATGATCCTTAAGGTGTAGATTGTGTCGATAATTTAGTAGAATGACTGATACTTCACAATAACATAAGGACAATCAGTTTAGTGAGCCATTTTGCTTTATTTCACTACATCTAGAAGCAAGACATAGCAACCACAGGGAATGAATCACTCTGTAGCTCTTAAGGTGAATTATGCAAGGCGGATGACAAAAAGATGAAACCCACCTTCTGAACATCTTGAATGCGCTGCTTTGCCCTTTTGTGGAGTCTGGTAAATTTAGAATCAAGCTCCGCATATTTATCATCACGCTCTTTGATTTCTTGCTCCATCTTATGGTTAGCTACAGAAAGATAAGTGAATTTAGAATCATAAAACGAAGCTTCCAGTGGAAGTCAGTTGGTGGCATTCGATGGATGAACAAATGGAAGAATGTAAGGTGTAAAAAAAAGGAGTGACAAGAGGCAGATACAAACCTTGAGCGAGCTCAAGAGAGAGGTGTTGAGCTCTAGCATCAGCTTCAGAGAAAGATTCTCTAAGGTGATGAAGGGCTTGTTCAGCGGCAACGCGGGTTTGTTTTTCTTCTTCAAGTTGGGAACCCAACATATCGACGACATCTTCGAGGCCTTTGGTAGGGAAGTGAAAGTCTCTGATTTGAGACTTGAAGTACTCAATTTGAAACTTATGCTCAAGAATCATTTCAAACAATAACTGATCGTGAGTAATTGCATCATCCATGCTTTTGTCAGTAATTGCATTCTCCTCCACCATTGATGACATGTATCCTCACGTTACAATTTCAAATTGTAGTAACTATAAATGGTAACGAGTAGCAAAATGTAAATCATACTACCCCCAAGAAGACAAATAATAACATTCATTTATGATATGCAAATAACTCAGCACAATAATGGAAATGGCTAAGAAGAGAAGGGATCAAAGTACCAGAGCAAATTCATATGTAAAGCAGATGGCAGCTATACAGATCTGATTGATGATTGATTGATTGATTGATTGATCGATCGATCGATCGATCGACAGCCGACAAAGGAGTATGCAAAAGATGAATACAAAGAATCCCAAAATTATAACAGTGATGAAAAGGGATGGAAAAAATGGGATACAGGGACACAACCTAGGAAGCACGACACCGATACGGACACCCGACACGACACGGATATGTATCGGACACGCGATACAACCTTCTAAAATTTTCGGATACGCGATACGGCTAAATAAAAGTCAATATACATATGACAAAATAAAAAAATTTGAAACTCTTTAAGACAAATATAGAAATATGGCATTTAAAAGACCAAAGACACGTTAAAAATGATAAATAACTTGTTTAACAAAGTCACATCAACTTTAAAAGAGTACAAAATTCTTACAAATATATAATGATAAATGACTTGTTTTACAAAGTCACAATATAGTCTTTTTTTTTTTTAGTCGTACTAAGTTAGCTGACTTGCTTTTGAATTTTTTTTTTTTTTTAAATTTATATGAAGTATCGGGTATCGGTGCGGTATCGGTGAGGTATCGAACATTAGAGCCGTATCGGAAAATATCTGATACCTCAAAATACGTATTGGAAGGTATCGAAGACGTATCGGGGAGTATCGGTGAGGTATCGGTATCCGATACGGTATCGGACACATGTATGGCATATTTTAGAGGTATCGGTGCTTCCTAGGACACAACCAACTCCTTTGTCTCAATTTGGACTCTCTCTCACTCTCTCGCATACAGTTACCCACACGTAGACCTGCCCAACGGCTCAATTCGGTCGGATCGAGTCTGGTTCGGATCATTTCGGGTTTGATAAATGTATTGATTCGGGTCGGGTTGGGTCAGGTTATTTCGGGTTGCAGGTCTATTTCGGGCCGCCTTTTTATCGGGTCGTTTTGTGATCGGGTCAATTTGGGTTAGGTCGGGTCGGGTCTCTTTCGGGTCAAAATGCAATTGTTTGGTAAAAAAAAGACGATTTTTTTCGTCAAATGATTACTTTTCAAAGTTTTTATGTAAATGATTGATGTTAACTGATTTTACGATATCAAATAAGTTCTTTTTGAGTCATTTGAAGTCACAAAGAGATTTTGTATCTGCTCAATTCGAGTTTCGGGTCAACTTCGGGTTATGAAAATCAGTTAACATCAATTATTTACATAAAAACCTGTTAATGAAAACCCTCAGTTTAACACCCTCAATTTAGCATGTTTAACCTGTTAATGAAAATGGTTCAATTAAATGTCGAATTCATTGTTAAGTTGCTTTAATGCATAAATAAGAAGGTGCAAGATGCATACAATTAAAATAAAGTTCAATTGTCCATTGGTTTATTTTAATTGGTCGGTTGCTTATGCGACTTTGGCGATGTCATCGGATTTGGTGTGTACCCGAAGTAATAAGACCACTTGATGGCAAGCGGGCTCGGTGCCAAAGCCGGGCGGGAGGGGGGGACACTAGAGTGTAGTCCCCTTTGTTAGTCCATAAGAAAATAAGAAAAAGTTTTGATCCAAGTGGATCGATACCTACCTTGACTCGATGCTTCAAATCGGGCTGAGCTTCGCTTCTTGAATGAACTAAAAGGAGGAATTCAACACGGGATTGTGTGTTAAACTCGAAGTTTGAGTGTTTGAGGCTTTTGTGATTGTTTGAGAACTGATTGAATTGTGAATTGTGAGGTCGGATATAGGGGAGTATATATACTAAAACCTCGAAGAAATTAGGAAAATCCGGGTAAAACCAGGCAGGCAAACCGCAAGAGGCAATGCGGATTGCCCAACAAACCGCAATAGGTGATGCGGTTTGTGGGTCTGCTATTAAGCCTGTGTTTCCTAAATCCGGTTTGACATATTTCGAAAAGATACAGTATAAGTTTGGCTTGGACGTCAAGAATAATGAATGGGGGCTTTCCTAGATATTTTGTGATATGCTTGCGAAGGCTTAGGGCCTTGGAGTGCGTGCCTAAAGCGGGTTTGGGCTCGGTTCTGGGCCCGAGACCCGAATATATATGTAAATGAGGTGCATTTTAAAGTGTTTTGTTAAATGAGATGACCCGTGAGGTCGTATTTTGTAAATGCTTATGCTAAATAGCGGTTTTAGCCACCGGGCCTAAATTTAGGAATGCTGGATTGGGCCTTGTTAATGTGAAAAGGGCCAATTGTAATGCGATGTGGAAGCTCATGCTAGATGAAGCGAGACGCGAACCAAGCTAGACTCTAAATGGACAAATGAACATTTATTAAGCGTGATATTTAACGACTCAACTCATTTTAACATTTTAAACGACTTTAATATGAATTCGACATAATTAGAACCGTCTTTGTCAACGTTAAGAGCATGCATGTTAGAAATCCGTTACATCATTGGGTTTGTTTTGGGAGGGTACGGATATGGGTATCCACAGAGCCCCCAGTTTGACTGAGCTCGGACTAGAGCGCTAGTCAAACTACACGACAATATTCAGACCATCACAGTCTCGATATCATCAACGGAACGAAGCATGTGCCCATGGGTGAGGCGAGGACTTCAAACCAGGCTCTCCGGGGAGGGACGTTCACGTTTAAGGACATGGCGGTCCGTGCATACTGTAAGGGCCTGCCGGCCTGCTAAGTGTCGTTGCTGTGCTTGCTGTTGCGTAGTGCCGTTGCGTAGTGCTATTGCTGATGCTGTGCTTTGTGCTTGTGTTGGGTCTCGCTGTGGAGCGCAGGTGCTTAGTGTAGTATCCGCTGAGGGAGTGCTAATCCGCCGGGGAAGGATGTATATGTATGGTCTCGCCGAGGAGCGCAGGTGCGGTTGTAGTTGTTTGGTCTCGCGGAGGAGCGCATTTGCGTTTGAATAATGCATGTGCTTAATGCAGATGTTAGTGCTTTGTGTTGTAAATGTTGAAACTCGTTGGGGAGTGCATGTGTAGTTGCTATTGCATGTGGTTGCCTTCCGCTGGGGAACATGATGTTTAACCAAATGAGACTCGCTGGAGAGACTGTGGATGTTTAAAGAGATTCCGTTGGGAAATGCATGGTGCAAATCCGTGGAGGATGCATGTGCGTAGTTGCGACCCTTGAAGAATGATATGCTCGACAGGTGAAGTAAAGTGTAATGTATAAGGACCCGCTGGGAAAAAGTGTTTAGTGCTTAAATCCGCTTGGGATGTGGGTGCAAGTGCTTGAACTTCGTGGGGCGTAAATGATAATCCGCGGGGGCGTGTTAAGGGGTGTAAAAGACTCATGAAGAGTGCTCGTGTTTATGCTCATGTACCGCGTATTAAATGCTTAATACACTCGTATGGCGGACTGTAGGTGGCGCCTTAACCAAGGCACAGGGCGTATTTGGGCCAAAATGAATTAGGCATCCAAAAGTAGGTCCAAAACAAGAAAAACAGAAGAAAAGCCAAATGGACAAACTGCATAAAGGGTTGCGGTTTATGGGGCAAACCGCAACAGACCTTACGGTTTGTGGCACAAACCGCATAGGTTCATGCGGTTTCCCCTGCTGTTAGAAAGTGTGTATAAAGAGCACGAATCAGCCGTGAGTTAGTCATAACCCATAGTTTCGGTTTCCCACTCAACCAAACACCAAAATTCGATTTCTCAACCGATTTTGATGATTCCTTTTGCGTTGCCTTGCCATGGAACACGGTAATGCTCCATTTTAACTTGTTTTTATGCTTTTGTATGTTGTAATAAGCTAGTTTTAGCTAGAAATGTTGAAAAGACAGGTTTTGATAAAAACCCGCTTTTGTGCTTAAAAATTGCCGTTTGAGTGCTTGAAATTGGTGCTATTATGTTGCATTATGCTATGCTACCATATGTGTGTGAAATACTTGAACGATTTTGAATGAAAAACGTCCAACTTAGGGTTTATGCCCGAATTTCAACCCGGATTTTCCGACCCAGATTTTCAATTAAACTTCGATGTAGGATGCTTGTAGCTAGTATAGCATGTATCTAGCTTCAATTTTGCGAAAATGTTAGGCTAAGGCTTTAAATTTGACGATTTTAGCTAGTTGAATAAGGAGCGTTCATCGCAAATTGTGGGTTTTTGTTCGGGAAGTCAAAAACGCAATTGCTTGTTATGGGGTGCAATTGAAGGTTAATATGGCGCATAAAAACCATTAGTTTGACTTTTGATGCTTAGAGAGCGGTTTTTGGCATAACTGTGAATTACGCCTAAAGTGCTATGTAGGGCGTTTCGTTGTATGTGCTATGTTTGCATATTATGTTTGCGTATATTTGTCATGCTTTTGCAGGAGAGAGCTCTTCGCGTGTTACGAGGTCGATATAATCTCGTAAGAGTACGAGTTCTAGGGACGAGGGAGCCCCCAGTACGCGCCGTTTGAGGCGTACTGCCAGTTAGTGAGAGGCTGATCCTCGGGATTTGCGTACTCGACGTGGCACACCGCGAGGTAGGGGTCGTGTAAGACGTGCTCCTGCCGAGGAGGAGCGGGAGGAGGAGCGGGAGGACGAGCTAGGCGCTGAGGAGGAGCCTGCGTCTGAGGCTGAGGGGAGTGAGGCCGTTGCTAGGCCGAGTAGCTCTATGTCACGTGGGCCGCGGGTCAATAGGTCATTCGCTAAGGATTGAGATGACCACAATCTTTTGTTGGTTCGAGAACAGCATATCTTGTACCGAGCGAAGCTCGGCTTGGAGAAAGGTCCGATGAGGACCTTTTCGGGCATCTCGTCGGTGATGTGTGTTTTCGTGGATAAACTTTCTCAAGGAGCGAGGGCTTGGATCCTAGGCTGTGCATTTGGTCCATTAATTCGTTTGGCCTTGAGATAAGCGGTGGCCCGACCGACCGAATTTGATGCTGATTCGCGCTTTTCTTGACCGTTACTGGGACACCACCACGACCTTTCACTTGCCGGGATTTGAGGCCGGCATTACTTTGTCGGGGTATGCGGTCATGACGGGTTTGCCGTTTGGTGATCGGGATACGAGTTTCGAGTTTGCGCCGACCATCGTGGACGATGTGGTGATCTCCGCGATTGGCGGTGGTTTGGAGGTAGAGTACAAGGGTAAACCTCCATGCACGATAAAGACGAGCTATATTATTGAGTACTTCGAGGGGGAAAACGCAGCAGGGTCCCTTGAGGTGGAGTAACGAGCAGAATGCTCGTATGTGGTTGTGGTGGTTTGTGAGTGCCGTGTACCTTGGCGACAAGGATGAGCGAGCGGCGACGTCAGTCCTTATGCATCTTTTAGATTGGGGTGCAATAGGGGCGTTTGACTGAGTTTCGCCGTTCTTGGGGTTATGGAGGTATGTTGCTCTGCTTTGTTTTGTCTGCGTTAGTTTGCTCGCTTTTGTTGTCTTTGTAATGTGTATTTGTGTTTGCAGTTGTGGATCCTCAGCCACTTCCCCTTTCAATTGTCTGCGTATGCTGGGAAGATTGTACGGAGATACCCGGCAGTGCGTATCTGGGGTACTTGCAACCGTGCAGCCTTTGATTGGTCGTATGATGAGGTTCGGAAGCTCCTGGACGCCATGTCGTTTGGACAGTTTTGTACTCGAACCATTTTTAAATAGTGTGTATTTAATATGATTAGTGGGTGTCTGGTTTTGAGAATGTCGTTCTTTGTAGTTCGTACCGTGCCCGTGGGGGCAATACGCGGGCGTTTCTGAGGGGATTCAGACTCGGTTTAAGGAGCGCGACATCTAGCGTTTGTACCTTGCGACGTCGTACGGGTCGGTTTGGTATCTCGGGAAGCGTTTGGTTTACCAGGCAGGGTGACCGACTCCTGTGGCGCCTAGGGACCTGCCACGGGTGTTTTTTGAGCGAGACGTTCCCGCGCAGCATCGTAGAGCGTTGTATGGTGAGGGGGAGTCAGGGAACCTCGTTTGTCCCGGGGAGGACTACGGCCAGTTTGCGTGGTCTCGGCTTGCTTGTGGGACGATTGAGGTATGTTTTTTATTTTTATTTTTATATTTGTTTTAAGTGTGCGTAAGGTAAATTTCGCGAAAAATTCCCTTAACGTGTGCTTGTATGCTTTGTCTTTGTAGTTGTTCGATGCATATATGGCGGTTCAGCCTAACGACTTCCCGACTACTGTTGAGTGGGACGACTCGGGTGTTCGCCGGACTTTTGAAGTGCCCTCGTATCTGCCGATGATCACCGACGCGGGCATTGACAGCTAGGGTGACAAGGTGAAAAAGGTATGGGTCTTCTTCTTTTGTACATGTTTGAGCCCCCAGTTTGATCGAGGTATGAGATGTAACGATGATCAAACTTAGTGAGAAGGTTTTTTGTATAACTGACAAGGCTAAAGTCGTCACGCCTAAGTCAAAATAACCTAAAGTCAACTAACTAGTAGCTAGTGGCAGTAGGGTCGAGATCCACAGAGAAACAGCGCAGTTATTAGTTAAAGTCGGAGTAAAACAGGTCTAACTCTATGGTGTGAAATGGAGTTTGTTTTAAGCTATAAACTAAGCAAATAAGATGATGTAGAAATATGTAAAAGGGAGATTAGGGCATCGGGATCAATGTGACATCGATTCAGGAACTCAACTCAAAAGTAAATAACAATCAATTGAAGCTATGCAAGTGACTAGGTTTAGGAATACGCTCTCTCGAGTCAATATTAACCTTAAGCAAATTTAGCGGGCTCTCGCAACTTACTAAACTTAACTTATCAAATACGCGTGAGTCTAGTTTCAATTAGGCTTTCGATCTTAAACTGAAACAACCTAGGTTCAATTCAATAAAGGCGTCCCTAAATTCAATTGATAATTAAACGCGCAGGAAGAAACCAACTTGCACAAGTTCAATCAATATAAGCAATTAAAACATGTCCTGAATCAATTATCACAAATCACCCTAACCCTAATTATAAAATTAGCTATGCATAATGGAAATCAAAACAAAGCAATAATATGAAGAAGACATAATGAAAGAAATAATCGCAATTAAATTAAACCTGGAGTTTTACTGAATGCAATCGATTACAATTGAATAAACCTTGAAACTAAACTAAAGCTTGAATGTTTTGTAAAGAGAGAAATAAAACTTATCAGTAGAACTAAAAACTAAACCTAAGATGTAAAATCAAGCATAAAAAAAAAACATGTGTACGACCTAAGGGTCCTATTTATAGTTTCCAAATATTAAAACTCGAAAATAATCAAAATCCGACGAAATAAACCCCAGAGCCGGCCGGCCGGCTGCCGGTCCACCAGACCGGCCGGCCTGGCTAGTCTGGGCTGGGCTCTTCCCTTCACCTTGGGCCTTATTCCACTTCATTCCTTAGTTTTGGGCCTTAAATACTCGCGGCCCTTTCTAGTCTCTTGGTCTTTTATTTGCACTCCGAGCTCCTGCGTGAGCTCGGGATTGGTCTTGTCGTCTCGATTCTCGCACTTGCTCCAATTGTCTCGGGTTTTGGCTCAAAACCACCAAAACCTGCAAAATGTAAATAAAAGGCAGCAGTATCGAGAAATACAACAAATAGCTCATAAGATCATAACGAATAAGAATAAATGCAAGCTAAATGCGACTAAAACGGGGGCATAAAATGAATATAAATAACGTGTATCAATAACCCCCTCGAGTTTGGCATAATTTGTGTGAAATTAAGGCAAAGTGGAGAAAAATGTAGCTGTTTTTGAAATTTCCTTCCGTAGTTTGTCTTAATTTGTGTGAAATTAGGGCAAGATGGAGAAAAATGTGCTTGTTTTGAAATTTCCCCCGTAATTTGTCTTAATTTGTGTGAAATTAAGGCAAAATGGAGAAAAATGTACTTGTTTTGAAATTTTCCCCGTAGTTTGTCTTAATTTGTGTGAAATTAAGGCAAAGTGGAGAAAAATGTACTTGTTTTGAAATCTCCCCCGTAGTTTGTCTTAATTTGTTTGAAATTAAGGCAAAATGGAGAAAAATGTAAGTGTTTTGCGTTTCGTTTGTAGATTGCCAAGGATGTTCACAAGAAGCCGTGGAGAAAAGCTAACAGATGGCAGATGACGTTGGCGGAGCAAGCGGCCCAGCTATGTCAGAGTTGCGCCAAGACGGCTCGAATTCAGCGTGACTTCGATGAGTATCGTCGTCGTCATCCTTAGTTTGCTTCGCCATTTGTGTAATAAGGATGGTATGAATCCATGATCACAGAAATGTGATTTAGTTTGAACTTGTATTTGTGTTTGTCGTACTTCATTTTCGTACCTTGTGTTTCCGCAGACCTGTAGAGTTAGTATGCTCGGGTTTGAAAATGAAACGATTCCCGAGTGGGATGCTTTGATTGAAATCAGTGCATTGAAAATTGTTTTAGCGAAATGCCCATTTTAATTGTCGAAATGAGCTTAAATGAACACTTGAAATGTTGTCGATGAATGCGTGTCGTAAAGCGCGTTTGCTAAAATGAAATGTAGTTGTATGTCGTAAAGCTCAAGCTAGAGCTGCCTCAAAACACATTAACCGTCGTTGTGTAATATGGAAAAACGTGTTAAGGAAAGAATATTTAAGGAAAACGGGGAAAAGCCAGGCCTGGAAACCGCAAGCCCTGATGCGGTTTCTGTCCCAAACCGCAAAGGCTCTTGCGGTTTTTGGGGCAAACCGCAATGGCTGTTGCGGTTTGTCAGCTGGGTTTTTAAAGCTGACTTTCCAAATTTCGTTTTTGCTTTGCTATATAAGGAGGGGCTGCGTGGGTTAGTTTTCATCATTCAAACCAACTCTTTCCTTTGCTCTTTCATAAGTAGTGCTCTCACAAATATTTAGGCATATTTTTAAGAATTTCCTTTTCTTTGTTTAATCAAAATGGGTGAGCATTTTGATAATCTTTTGAAGAGGTGGTCTTCCTCACTTCGTCCCGCGGAGAAGAAGGCCCTGTATGAAGACGACGCTGGGGTGTTTATTGGCTTTCGCCAAATGAAAGTCGAGCTTGACTTTCTAGATGCGTGCCTCAACTATTGGGACTCGAGTTTGCAGGTTTTTCGGCTCCCGGGAGGAGAGGTGTGTCCACTGATGGAGGAATTCGCGGCCATTGCGGGATGGTCCAAACGTATTACTCCCGTGGTGGTGCGAAATGAGCTGTGCTTTAATGGGATGTTGAGAAATTTCCTCGGAATGTCCAACGCTCATGCCGAGGATTTGTTTGAGGCGGGAAAGATGAATATACTGCGTCTGTGTCAGCGATACATGAATCGGGTTGACACGAGCATTTCGGATAGCTCGAGGACTAGAGCTCTTGCATTTTGTCTGGTTCACCGCTATGCCTTCGCAGGGACCATTCCGGATGGTGTATACGGGAATCCCAGGTATGCTCGCGTTGTTGAGGAAATGGAGCAGGGCTATGATCCTTCTGCTTTGATCTTAGCGGAAACTATACTGGGCTTAGACGACCGTTGTGCTAATCGTCTGAGTCCGTACCGTGGTTGCGGTAGGAATCTGCAAATTTGGCTCATGAAAAAGTTAAGTGTGCTTGCTCCCCTTCCCAATAACGGTGTTTTTAAGGCGGCGGCGGCCACGTCACGGAAGCTTAATTGGGTTGATCCCCGGGAGCGGTTTTAATTGTATTAGGTTAAATTGATTCGAGTCTAAATCGATCTTTGGGGTCAATTTTATCATAGAAATTATTAAGGAAAATCTTACAATTGGTATCAGAGCGGTTTTAGACTTGATCAATTTACCCCTTAAGATTATTGCGATGAAGTTACATTCCATTTTATAGGTTATTACTTGTGTATAAATTATGTTAATCATGGTATTTCATTACAAAGTATTTGTTACGGAGTAATTTAATGGTTTTTGTACCCGTATATTAAAGCACTCTGCCTCTACACGTTATAGTCATTTCGGAGAGTATTATACCTTGATTTTTATTTTATTGTTGCTTGATCAATCAAGTCATGATTGCACATATAAGTTTTGGATAAGGTGCTCTGCCATGGGCTTGAAGTTCGAGAAGAATAATATATCTTTTTTTTTAATCCATGCACAGTTTTGCACACACATGTCCCCGTTGTTTTGTTCATTGTTCTCGTGGATCAATCCCCTTAGTTTTGCATATTGAATAATGTTTAGTTTTTTGTTTTTTCTTTTACTCTTCTGATATTTATGATGGCTTCTTTTGCACTATATATTATCATATAGTACAATTGTGTTTATGGTTTGTCCGTGATTGTGTCATCTACACGGAGTATTATGGTTTTAATGCCTCAAGATTTCTTGTTTTTGATAACGGCCGATTATGGCCTCGGTCATTATAGCATCTACTCCGTATATTTATGAGTATAATAGTTTTGTTATTGTTAGACCTTCTATTATATGATAAGAGTAATATTGTGTTTTGAAATATTAACACATTAATGTGTTTTTACTCATGAATGGTATAAATGTTTATGTTACATATAATATGTTAGTCGCGAAAGTGGCCTTATTATAGTGCAATTTATACATTCAAAATTACAGTTTTATATTATTTGATCATGGTAAAAGTGACGTATAATAATTTTCGAAATTTGATCAATTAATTTCATTATTGTCTATATTTTTGGAGATCACCAAAAGGTGGATCATTAAATATGGATAATAATATTAAAGGATTAATCATTGAGACTAAGTATTTAAATAGTGTGTATATCCAAAGATAACATGCTTATTTATTTGACTTTTGTATGTATGATTAATTATTAAAGTATTATTTAAATGTCAATTATAGTGTGAGTATTTAAGTATTGCCCAAATGTTGCTTGAATGCTTACTTTAAATTTATGAATCTGTATGAAAATTTTCGAAGCATTAATAGGTAATCATGTATTAATATTTGCAGCTTCTTCGAATATATTTGCATGAGACGAGTCATGATCATGTGACTGACATATCTAACCTGGCAGCAAAGTTAAAGACCTTGGGGATGGACGTAAGTGACATATACTTGGTATAGTTTATCATGAACTCACTTCTTTTTGAATTTGGTCAGTTCCAGGTGAATTATAACACCATTAAAGACAAGTGGAACATTCAGGAAATAAAGGCCATGTTAATAGTGGAGGAATGAAGATTATAGAAAATGAAGCACCAAGCAGTTCACCTAGTAGGTCATGATGGAGCTAGCGACATCAAGTGTAAGCCGAGTATGAAAGGTAAAATAAAGGAATGGTTCAAAAAGAAAGGTAAACATTACAGCTTTTGATTGCTTTGAATCAAATTTATAAACGTTCCTAGTAATACTTGGTGGTTAAATTTTGATACTACTACTCATGTTTCTCATATTAAGCAGGGATTCAGTTCGATCTAGTCCATTAGAGGAGCTGAACGGTATTTGTCCATAAGAACATGATGAAGGCACAGATAGCGGGCATGGGGACTTACAGATTAATCTTAGACACTACGTGTCATATAGATCTTACAAATTTTCTCTATGTACCTGGTTGTGCTAGAAATCTTGTATCATTAAGTAGCTTGGACATTTCAGGATTTAATTTTTAAGTTTGAACATCGTGTATTTTTTATGTACCGTAATGGATACTTTTATGGTAGTGGTACTTTAATTGATTCACTTTATAGGTTCAATATTGATGTTAAATTTTTTGATTCTCTGTTTTATGTTGAAAATCAAGGTATTAAACGTAGTGTATTAAGTGAAAATTTGGCTAACTACTTGTGGTATCAAAGACTAGGTCACATATCCAAAGAAAGTTTAAAGAGGTTGGTAAAGGAAGAAATACTTCCCCAATTGGATTTTAGCGACTTAGATGTGTGTATAGACTGCATTAAGGGTAAGCAGACTAAGTATACAGTAAGGAAATCAACTACAAGAAGCTCTCAGCTGTTAGAGATTATACACACGGACATTTGTGGACCGTTTGACGCTCCGTCTTGGAGTGATGAAAAATACTTTATCACCTTTATAGACGATTTCTCACATTATGGATTTATTTATCTGCTGCATGATAAGTCTCAATCTGTGAATATCCTTGAGATATTCATAAATGAGGTTGAAAGGCAGTTAGAAAAGAAAGTTAAAATTGTGAGATCCGATAGGGATGGTGAATATTATGGGAGGTTCATAGAAAATAGCCAATATCCTGGTCCATTTGCAAAGTTACTAGAAAGTAGGGGTATTTGTGTACAGTATTCAATGCCCGGTACACCTCAGCAGAATGGTGTCGCGGAAAGGCGGAATCGTACTTTAATGGAGATGGTTAGGAGCATGTTAAGTAATTGTTCTTTACCTCTTTCTTTATGGATGTATGCATTAAAGACATCAACCTACGTTTTGAATCGGATTCCTAGCAAGTTGTTCCAAAAACATCTTATGAGTTATGGACTGGAAGGAAATCGAGTTTAAAACATTTAAGAGTCTGGGGTTCCCCAGCTGAAGTGAGGTTGTATAATCCAAATGAAAAGAAGCTAGATCCAAGGATCGTCAGTGGATTTTTCATTGACTATCCTGAAAAGTCAAAGGGGTATATATTATATTGTCCTAATCATAGTACGAGAATAGTAAAGACCGGAAATGCTAGATTTACTGAAAATGGTCAAAATAGTGGGAGTAATGAATCACGCAATGTGGACATTAAAGAGCTCCAGGTCGAGATTTCTCCACCTGAAGCTGCAGCTGAACTAGTTGTCCCAATGTGCAATCACGATTAAATGACACAATTGAACAACGTAATGATGTGCAACAGCCACAAAATGACCAAGTAATTGACGATCAAGTCACAATTCAAGGGGAGAATGACATACCACAGAATAATACACAGCAATTAAGGTAATCTATAAGAGAAAAAAGATCAACTGCTTCTGATGACTATGTATATTTTGTTGATGTGACTTGAGCATTAATGAGGATCCCGTCTCGTTCAATAAAGCCATTGAAAGTGACAATTCTGAAAAGTGGTTGAATGCCATGAAAGAAGAGATGAAATCGATGGAAGACAACAAAGTTTGGGACTTAGTTGTGTTACCTGAAGGTTCCAAGACCGTCAGGTCGAAATGGGTCTATAAGACCAAACGGGACTCTAAAGGCAACATTGAAAGATATAAAGCCCGACTCGTTGCTAAAGGTTTCACCCAAAAAGACGGCATTGACTACAAAGAGACTTTCTCTCCGGTGTCAAAGAAAGACTCTTTAAGAATTGTTTTGGCTCTGGTAGCTCATTATGATCTTGAGTTTCACCAGATGGACATTAAAATCGCCTTTCTAAACAGTGAGCTTGAGGAAGAAGTGTATATGGACCAACCTGAGGGATTCTTATCTCCAGGTAATGAGGATAAGGTGTGTAAGCTGAGAAAGTTGATATATGGACTAAAACAAGCTTCCCTGCAATGGTACTTGAAATAATGATACCATCACGTCATACGGTTTTGTAGAGATCACCATTGATCGGTTTATTTACATTAAAATCAGTGGGAGTAAGTTTGTTATTTTAGTCTTATATGTTGATGATATTTTGCTTGTTGCAAATGATATGAGCATATTACGTGACGTAAAGAAATATTTCTCTAAAATTTTTGAGATGAAAGATATAGGTGAGGCATCCTATGTGATCGGAATAGAAATATTTTGAGATAGATCACAAGGATTGTTAGGATTGTCTCAACAGGCTTACATCAACAAAGTTTTGGAGAGATATCGGATGGATAAATGCCCCACAGGGATAGTTCCTATACAGAAAGGGGATAAGTTCAGTAAAATGCAATGTCCCCGTAATGAACTAGAACGGAAAGAAATGGAACGAATTCCTTATGCATCTGTTGTTGGAAGTTTGAATTATGTTCAAACATGTACTCGACCAGACATCAGCTTCGCTGTTGGAATGGTAGGTCGATATCAAAGTAATCCCGGGATTGACCACTGAAAAGCCGCAAAGAAAGTGCTCCGGTACTTGCAAGGCACCAAGGAGCTCATGCTTATGTACAGGAGATCCGACCACCTTGAGGTGATGTGATATTCAGATTCAGAATATGTTGGATGCATTAACAGTAGAAAATTTACTTTTGGCTACGTTTTCCATTTGGCTAACGGAGCAGTATTGTGGAAAAGTGAAAAACAGTCTGTCATTGCTACCTCTACTATGAAAGTCGAATCTGTGACGTGCTTTGAGGCCACTATTCATGCATTGTGGTTGCGGAACTTTATCTCGGGACTTGGAATTGTCGACAACTAAGCCGCTGAGAATTTATTGTGACATATTTCGCAACCGTCTTCTTCTCTAAGGACGACAAGTACTCAAAGGGTGCTAAACACATGGAATTGTAATGCTTGTCAGTCAAAGAGGAAGTTTAGAAACAAAGAGTGTCATTTGAGCATATAAGGACGGATATGATGACAGCGGATCCGTTATCTAATGGGTTACCACCTAAGACGTTCATTGACCATGTAGAACATTTGGGTGTTATTAATAGAGCCTTGCTAATGTAAAGATCGTGTGTCAATGACAATTCACTTATAGATTGTTTCTGATGTAATGAACATGTTGTCATAATAGTATTGTATACAATTATAGTTATTAGACTACATGTGATTTAATGTGAGAATTAAAGTACTTCTCAGCTTAAAGTTGTAGCTAGACATGGAACTAATTTGTGATGCATGGAAGGAATCATGTCGCTTAATGACGTGTGACCGCCATGATCCAATTAGTTCTAATTTGGTTACATACATGACAGTTAATGAACTTGATATAAAGGTTTATATTATAGTTATTAAACCATTAAGACAACACAAAAGCCAAGTGAGAGAATGTTAGAATATTTAATAATATTCGAGTGGCCTTTGCGTTTCGGGTTTAATTAAAATTGAGTTTATATTAAATATTACGAGACTTTAATATATAAAAGACTACATCGTGATGGATCGATTTTGATAAAAGTATTTAAAGTCGGGAATTATCATTCCCTCTTACCTTACCCTAATATAAATCGCCTTTTACGAAAATAACGTATCCATCATGTATACAAGTATATATATATATGATAGGAATGCAGTAAGTTAACTTAATATTTTTTCACAAACATAATAGACATACGTACATTAAAATTCAATGAAAAGTGAAAGGCAGTTTCTTCTCCATCATCCAGGAAAATCAAAGGAAGGGGTTAAGGAAGAAAATCAATTAATTATTATTGGGTTTTTCCATCTATACTCTCGTACTTTTCACTTTTCCCAACTGTACCCCTGCGTTTGGCATATTCCCAGTTGTACCCTTAAACTTATAGAGTTAGTCCCAACCGTAACTAAACTTGAGTAAACCGTTAAATTTAGCCGTTAGTTTTGTTTTATATAATTTTCCATCCTTCTTTATTCAATTTTTCCCCTCAATCTTTTAGTATTAAATAATTTAGAATTGAGGATGAAGTAGAATATTTAAAGCGAAAAAGTGGTAGGAAAAGCTAAAAAAAATAAGGGTGAAAGTTTATATAAGACATAATTAACGGCTAAATTTAACGGTTTACTCAAGTTTAGTTACGGTTGGGACTAACTCTATAAGTTTAAGGATACAACTGGGAATACGCCATACGTAGGGGTACAATTGGGAAAAGTGAAAAGTACGAGGGTATAGATGGGAATAACCCATTATTATTTCTCATTCTCATTACGGACCTGTTCTTTCCGGCTTATTTTCATTTCATTTGATTCGATTCCATTCATTCGATTCGATTCGATTCGATTCACCACTTGATTCGATTCGATTCGATTGACAACTATGTTATAAATTTGAACTTCATTCGATTCGATTCGATTCGATTATTTCGATTGATTCGATTATTTCGATTCGATTCGATTCATTCGATTGATTCGATTCAATTTCTAAAAAGTCAGAAAAGAAACGAGCCCTACTATTCAATTTCGTCACAGATAAAAGGTTAGTTATTCTTCTTTCCTTTAATTGTATTAGGGTTAAATTGATTCGAGTCTAAATCGATCTTTGGGTCAATTGAAATTATTAAGGAAAATCTTACACTATATACCCGTGCAATTTACATGTGCAGAGTAGTTACTTTATTAATTGTAATTCTATTTAGTTGTGGTAGAATAGCAGTTGCATAATTGTACTAAAATTTTAGATTTCTCACCGAGATAAGATCCGATTTCGCTGTGGTGATTAATATATTGAAATTTTATAACTCTGGTTTTCAGAAAACTTTATATAAAAAAAAAAATAGTAATGTAGGAGAGAAAAGTGAGGGGGAATGGAAGGTGTTCCTAAAGAAGGTGAGGAAAGAAAGGGGATCCACAAGAACAGAACAAGGTAAAGGCAGAGAGCAGGGAGTTGGTCACCATTTTGCCCTCCTCTGAATGTAATGTAATGTAATGCTTTCATTGTTATACGTTAGAGGGCCTAGAGCAGCAGAGACTACGACTACGACGACGATGATCATGTTTTGAATACTGTATTTGAAATGGATGCAAACAAACTCGAAATGATGATGATCATGTTTTGAAATACTCTGTAATAATAATAATAATAATAATGGATGCAACCACCAAGGTATTATGCGGGGATGACTTGTTCAACCCAGTCATGTCAATGGGACTGCAGGCGTCTTTGCTCCTATCGGTTTCCCATCTTCTTCAAATTGCTGTTAAGTCCTTTGGCATTCCTACCCCTATTCCTCAGATTACCGCTGGTCTCCTCATGGGTCACACTTTGCTGTCTAGTATTAAGTTCTTTGAAACTTATTTCTTCCAGACTTCCTCCGCCGACTATTATAATGTCTTGGCTTTTTTTGGCCGTACTTGTGTCGTCTTTTTGATCGGTCTTGAACTCGACATCTCTTACATGAGGCGCCAGCTTCATGCCGCTTCCATTGTTGCTTCTGCTGCCGCCTTGCCTTGTATTATCTTTTCCGGCCTTGTTTCTTACCCCATTTTTCAGTTCCTTGTCAAGGGAAACGCAGACTTCCAAGATTTCTTCCCTGTGTTTTTATTATCTGTGGCTAACACCGCCTCTCCAATGGTTATTCGCTTTGTGTCTGAGTTAAGGCTTGGAACTTCAGACTTTGGACGTTTGGCCGTATGTTCTTCTTTGATTAACGACATCACCAGCATTTTGTGCGGGGGACTGGTGATGAAAATTGTTCACAGCGGAGGTTTGCAATGGGGCTCTTGGATTTGGTCTTTGTTTTTCACGGCAATCATCTGTTATGCTGTTAGACGTATTGCTCTTTTGTTGAACCGCCTTAATCCTGACCATCAGTACCTAAAGAATGCCCAGATTGTCCCTCTCTTTCTTCTTATTCTGCTCACTGCAAGTTTTGTCGATAAATGGGGAGCCGCTAATAGTATGTTGACTGCCTTAGTTCTTGGTGTTACCTTTCCTCGTGAAGGCAAAACGGCTCGCACAATGATGCATAAGCTTTCTTATACCGTTTATACTTTTGTGCTCCCTATCTATTTTGGTTACGTCGGTTTTCAGGCTAACTTATCGGATATTGTTAAAGAGATGAATTATTTATTCATTCTAATTGTTGTATTGTTAAGCATGGGCGGCAAGGTTTTGGGGACCCTAGCTGCCTGTCGTCATCTAAATATTCCCATGAAAGAAGGGGTTGTGCTTGGTTTGCTGCTGAATTTGAAAGGTCATTTTGATGTTCTCATCATAGGCTCCTTCAGAGCTGTAATTGTGAGTTTCCGAGTATTTTTCTTCGTTTTCCTAAAATCTTACGTATTTTGAGTGTCATATATACAGGAAAGTAGCACTCTTACTATTTTCATCGTGTTATCCGCAGGGTATGCAGAGTGCGTTTGTGACTATCATGTTAATAACAGCTGTCCTAAATACGCTACTGTCAGGAATACCTGTGGCTTTTATAGTAATGAAGGACAATCATACCTTTGGTTACCGACCTGTGCCCCTTGAACAGCAAAGTCCAGAGACAGAGCTGAGGGTATTGGCATGTGTCCATGGTCCTCGTCATGTGCCAACAATGGTTAAAGTCATTGGATGGTTGAGTTGGTCAAAAGATTTACCTATCTGTGCTTACCTAATGCACCTAGTTGAACTTCTTCCAAAAAAGAGAACTAGTAAAATGTACCACCAATTAGAGGATGACGAACTCAGTGATGATGATGCCTATGGTGAAAATGACGCGGTGGAGATTAACAATGGGCTGGATAGTTTCATTTCTGAGACTGGAATCTATATTCGACAAATGAAGGTTGTTTCATCTATATCAACCATGTTTGAGGATGTGTGCGATGTGGCAGAGGACTTAAGAGCATCGCTAGTAATCCTACCTTTTCATAAGCATCAAAGAATAGACGGGAAAATGGAGAGCGGTAAGGAAGGTATACGCTCGACAAACCAGAGGGTTCTTCGTCATGCTCCGTGTTCGGTTGCCATCCTTGTTGACCGAGGACTAGTAGGGTATTCAAATGCACCTGGTTATAAGTCAGCACAGCACGTTGCGGCTTTGTTTTTTGGGGGGCCTGATGATAGGGAAGCACTGTCTCTCAGTACGTACATGGCGATGCACCTTGGCACAAATCTCACCGTTATTAGATTTCTTCAAGCATCATCTAGGGAGACCCAGGAGAGGATTAACATTTCATCTCATGGTAACGAGCAGGTGCTGATGGCAATGCCTAGTCGAGGAACTGAAGATGAGGCAGACAATTCATATTTGGAGGAGTTCTACAATAGGTACTACCGACCACTATGTTTGTTCTACAACTCTACAAGTAACACTAGTGATGTTGCTATTATTTTGGTACTCCGTATAACACTAGTGATGTTGCTTGATTGTCAGGTATGTAACGTCGGGCCAGATTGGGTATATAGAAAAGCAGGTGAAGGACGGAGTACAAACAGCAGGGGCCCTTAGAGACCTTGTAGATATGTATCAACTGTTCATTGTCGGAAATGGAGGACGAAGGAACACAAGTATAACAACGGGGATGAGTGACTGGGAAGAATGCCCTGAACTGGGAAACGTGGGAGATCTCTTGGCTTCATCAGAATTCGATCCAAACTTGTCAGTTTTGGTTATTCAGCAGTACAGGCCGCCCTTAGACTGACAACTCGTGTCATGTACTCGTACAGTAGTGAAGGTTAGGACAGGTGTATACATAGAGTGTATAGACTCCTTTGTATGTGTGCATATTGTAGTCACCATCTCTCTCAAGTAGGTTAGCTTAGTTTAGACAACTTCTATGCATATTATTCTCCATACTACATTTCAGTTTTAGGTATATCTGTCTGTTTCCCGACATAGATTTCTTTCTACCTTGTAGCCTCCAAATTTACAAGTTACTTTTCATCCTACTGCCTCTGCCTAATGTTGTTGTGCCTGCATTTTGTCTTTGCTACGGTAATTGATGACACCGAGTATTTACATTTTGCTGTTATTGAGTAATTTCTTCACAGTCTACGAAATAACTGCAACACTCTTTTAACGATACATTAAATGTGAATAGAGTAGATCAAAGACATATTCTACTATTAACATTAACATGGAAGAGGTTATCGCGATTTCAAAATTACAGATACTACACTGCACGCAACACACAATATGACTAACAAGAATAAAGCATAAGGCGCAAAATTAAAGCAAGCCACAAAAGAAAACCGTAAGAAGAAAACACGGAAGGTGTTGGTTGCAAAGTTGATAGACTTTGGCGAGCTAATCAAGCTTCATTGGAGTGCTCAAAAATTTGTTGTCCTCACTACAGGAGGATATACTGGTAGCTAGCTGCTTAATACAACCTAAGGCTTTCCTTCTGTGCTGTCACATTTGTTTTTTCTGTCGTTCATTTGGTTTGGATGTTATAGTTTCAAACTGAGAACAGATGATCAAGCAGCTACAACGTCACTAGGTCTATGACTGATCTGCCTGGCTCGTATCTTAACCTGCAGTCGCGCCAATGTATTAATACAATGAAGGGCCATACGAGCCTGTCTTCTGACACATACTCCACGAACAACTGCTTGCAACTTCACCAGGCTCTTTAATGCTCTGAATGCCCTTCTCGCCTTCATTCACAGTGTAAATTCATGAAGATATTATTAGCAATATTATATCAAATCAGAAATAATTCTGTACATATTTAGCTCAATCAAATCTCCTGTAATTATGGATACATAATTGTATTCACACCGTAATCTTAGGAAGTTTATATTTTGGAATATATTGTAATTATAGAAGCAACTACTAGCCTTGTATTATAAATACTCCTGTAATTCATTCATAGTTAATGCAATGCAATTCAATTATTAAAACCTTTCCTACTCTTCCTAATTCTAATATGGTATCAAAGCCTCGTGCTCTCGATAGAGGTTAACACCTCGGAGTAGATCCTGAGGCCAAAACCACCCATCCAAAACCACCCTTCACTTGGCCTACACCCACCCCTTTTTCGCTGTTACCAACCTAGAATTGCATCCAAACCGCCACCAAAATTTTAGCCAAAACCCTCCTTGGCCAAAATCATAGCCAAAACCTTCATTGGCACAACCTAATTATAGTCAAAACCTCCCTTGACAATTGACACAAACCATTATCTCAACCAAAATATGGTGAAATATTGTCTCAAGTGTACTTATTCAAAACCTTAATATTTTTTTTTTTCATGTAAAAGAACAACATAACCATGGTATTGATCTTGACAAATTTCAATGAGATAATAACCACTCCCGACAAAAACCATTTCATAACCATTTATTTATGGTACAGTACCAACCTACCATAAAAATAAACTATTTAAAAATAAAAAAAAAATAATAATAAAAAACAAAAAAAAGAAAAAGAGAAAAAAAAAAAAAAAAAAAAAAGGTACGTACAACCACAAGAAAACCAAGTACCAAAACCCAAAAACTAGTACCACCAATCTCCAATCTCCACCATGACAGGCGCCGGAATCCACCCGTAGCACCACCGTTAGTGGCCTCCGCCGCCTCCCAAACCCTTATCCTCATTTCTTCACACCACCTCATCAATCAATCAATCAATCAATCAAATCATTCAACACCCTAATTTCTTCACCTGAATTCATCCGCCACCACCTCCGCCATCTCTCGCCTCCTCATCACCGTCATCTCCGACGACCACCGCCGTCTCGTCATCCTCCATCCCTCAACCCTACCGCCTGACTCACCCTCCTCCCTCGGCAACAGCAAACAACCCAAACAACAACCACCCAAAAAAAAACAAAAAAAAAACAAAAAAAAAATAAAAAATTACAAACCACCGTCACCACCGCTGCACGTCGGCCGTAAACGCCGACGACAAGGCCACCACCGCTACTGACCACCACCACCGCATACAACACCTGCATCCCCCTCGCCACCCTCTCCGCCGCCCTACACTACACCTACACCGCCGCAAACCACACCCTCTCAGTGGCCTACACCGCCGCACCACCCACCGCCGGCGGGCTGCGCTTCCTGTAATACAAACTCACCCATAAAATAAATAACCGTTAACGTTGTCGACAACCATATTAATGTCATCAACGAAGCTCCGGATGTCAATCACCATGACCATTATCCTCTACCCACAGTACCAACCCAAACCAACTCCGGATGTCAACCGTTTTTAACGACCCCTAAAACTCTCTTGTTCAAGTGCAGGCACGGGTTACTACGCGCTCCATCTCAATCGTTATCGTCTACTCACCAAGATTGGTCTTACCCTTCGGACGTCCATCTTGCGGGGGCGTATTAGCAATATTATATCAAATCAGAAATAATTCTGTACATATTTAGCTCAATCAAATCTCCTGTAATTATGGATACATAATTGTATTCACACCGTAATCTTAGGAAGTTTATATTTTGGAATATATTGTAATTATAGAAGCAACTACTAGCCTTGTATTATAAATACTCCTGTAATTCATTCATAGTTAATGCAATGCAATTCAATTATTAAAACCTTTCCTACTCTTCCTAATTCTAATAGATATGACTAATCCAAAGAATAAAGGTCGGAAAGGAAACAGAAAAAGAAGGAAAACATACCAAATGACCCCTGAACACACATTGGATATGTATGGAAGCTTTGTCCTCCCTGAAGCTGATGATCCCCAAATGTTGAACGTCTAACTCGTCATCCTCCTCTTCCTCCTCCTGTTCATCCTCCTCTTCTTCCTCCTCTTCCTCCTCCTTCTCGTCGTGAGAAGAAATTGGTTGGTCGTCTAGCGGTGGCACCACAGAGTCAATGGAGGTAGGAGGTGCAGAGTCAATGGAGGTAACATCCTCCTCTTTCAAGGAGGCAATCTCCTTGACCTCCACACAACTACTCCTATTATCCTCGTCGTTGCTGGTAATACTGGTATTATTATGTATGATAATAATATTTTTGGCGTTACGCTTGCTACCAGGTTTATGACGGGAGAACTTAGGCTTCATTATATTCTTCTTGACAAGGGCAATCAACTTAGTGCTGTTGCGGCGAATCCCCATCCTGCTACTGCTACCGCTACCAGTACCAGCATCGGAGGCAGAGCTTTTTGGTAATCTTCTTTTCCTAAAGCCTCTAAACCTGTCAGCAACGTTGATATTTTTTATGCTTCGAGAAACCTTCATACCCCTAAGTTTGCTGGTGCTGACCCTCATTCTTTTGGGCATTTGGAGTTTTTTTATGTTCATTTTTTGTGTGTAAATTGTAATGGAGGCAAGGGTTAGAGGAGAATTCATACTTTATGGGGGGTGAACTCTGTCATGTTGATTGTTGTGTAATGGGGAGGTGCTCTGCATGTTTGCTTGGTACAACACTACTACGTGCTCGGATGTTCTCTTCTCTTTACATTACACTATTTATTAATACTATAATAAACTACCCTAATCACTTTTATGCTCTATCTATGTATGGTGTATTTATTTATTATTCAGATCACAGCAGTGGTTGGTTATTAACTGACCACTCCTTAGACCGTTGATTTGTCAACATTTTAGCAAGTCAAATTAGTAGCTGCTGGCGAACTTCAAAACTTTAGAGGTTCTCGTGTAAACAAACGTTGGAAACTGCCACCGCTGCACATGGATTACCCAAAGAGACAGTGTTAAATTTTACACGACCACCACTAATCAGTGGTGTCACACAATTACAATGGAGTGTAGTTACTATATGAGACCAATCCGCTGATATGCTAATACAAACCCCACCACCAATGTATGTATGTAGGTTCAACCAATGGGTTGAATCAACGCCCTTGTCTGGGTAGCAGTTTCAATAGCTTTATGAGCTCATAGGTCTTGCTGTCTCTCCCAAAATGCAGACAAAGCTCCAAGGGGGTTACACCATCCTGTAAATGTGAAACCAAATTTGAATTTGAGACTTGAGACCGTATGCTCAACACAGGATTCTGCAGACACTTATCTATTGTAGGTGTATATGAATTGAAACTTGCCTTGTTCTTCAACGTCTTATCAGCTCCTTTAATGAGTACGAGCCTCACAACATCGGGTCTTCGTGCTTGAACAGCGAGATGCAGCGGTGTCCACCCATCCTAAACCCAAAAAAAAAAAAAAAAAAAAAAAAAAAAAAAAAAAAAAATGAAAATTTTAGTTTTTTAGGCAGTTACTAGGTGATATCAAGTAACATTAGATATGGTTCTTTCATACATTGTCCTGAAGGTTGATGTCAACATCGTGAAGCACCAATGTTTTGATTGCTTGGCTTGATGCGGTTTGAACAGCATAATGCATTAAAGTTGCCCCATCCTATTAAGTAGTGCAGTGGCAACAACACAATATATAAGTTTAGATGGATAATTTTTGTGTCTGATACAATAAGCCATAAGCAACTAGCATCAGCAAAAAATGAGTTGTTAAACAAAAAGGCCAGCAGAGATACATTTTCAAGAGTGTTCAGACATCATTACTTGATTAGACAGCCAAGTGAGACTACAACATTCATTGGACAAACATATAGCAACAGCATGGTAGTAGTGTGGGGTTGAAGAGTGCAAACCTTATCGCGAACGAGAGAATCAGCAGAGTGTGTCAAGAGATAATTAGTGATAGCCTGCTTTTTGGAAAAGATAGCCTTATGAAGTGGAGTTAAACCGTCGTGATCAGTAGCATTGATATCAAAATGAAATTGTAACAAAGAGTTGAGGAGATAGAATTGGCCGGAGGCAGCAAGGGCATGCAAAGGCAGCCACTTTAACTGCAAAACACAACAGTAGATTTATTCAAAGGAGGCATGGCAAGGCATAATCAAAAGGAACAAAAAATGAAGAAGAAGAAGATGATGATGAAAAACATACGGATGAAGCAATAGCAAGGTTAGGAGTCCTGGAGTTGTAAAGGAGTTTCTCTTCCTTGCTGAATAACTTGACACGGCCCGACAACCCTGAAAGCAAGCAGAGGTTTGAAATGGGGTGCTAAAGTGGACAAACACACACACACACACACAATTACAATCACAGAGTACAAGATAATTGGTAGGGGTAAATTCTAAAAGTAAACTTTCACAGACGGTCAATAGAATAATCCAGCATTCAACACTTGATTAAATGCCGGGAAATAATAACGAATAATTATATTGGTGTGCGTCACAATAGAATTACGGAAGAGCAACAAAACCTTGGGAATGGGAATGGGGTTCATAAGTGGGGCTGTTGAAAAAGTCGGAGATATCATCCAAACCACGGCCATAGACGGCCCACCTGGGGTTTTGAGGGGGAACCCTAGACGAGGATGAGGGTGAGGGTGAGGGTGAGGGTGAGGGTGAGGATGAGGATGAAACGGATGGAAATGCGGTTGGATTGTCGAGATGAACGGGTTTGAGCTGTTGGAGCTTGTAGTCTTTGAAGCGTTCGTACTCTTGAGGATTGAGGGATTTGGCCTTGTGGGAGTTGAGAATACGCAGACCAAACTGGGATTGTTGGGCGAGTTTACGGCGTTGTGGCTTAGGCATATTAATCTCATCCACAACATGACCCCACTCTTCGGGCACTAATGACCCAGAACTTGACACAGACAATGATTTTTGAGCAGGCTTTGCAAAGGGCTCCTCAAAAACGCCATCTTCAAACACCAAGCAGTCTCCAATCACCTGTTCTTCTTCTTCTTCTTCTTCTTCTGGATATGCAGCACTGAATGAAGAGGAGCGACACGCCACAAATGGAGTGGAGCCACTTACCTGAAAGCGCGCCAATGAAGTGCTGCTGCTCGGGATTACTGGATTCCACTGCAGCATTGCTGTTGCCCACATTCTTAAAAAGGAATAAATTATCAATTTGGTGTTGAATGAAAAGTAAGGAGTATTTACTCCAACTAGGATTGGCACATACAAACGACTACTAGCGAACGATGAGTATAGCCACCCATGTAAAAGATGTCCAAAACAGCGTGCAAATAATGAATAGTGCAAAACAAATAGTATTCCTTGCTCACTACTACAGATCCTTCCACCATAATACAGAAATTGAGTAACCAAAATACACCAATTAAATCCACAATTTCAATTCAAGCAAAACTCTGTAAAATGGGAGTAAAATTGAAACAGTAAGCACACACCAATTATGCAACTCAATACTAAAATCATATGAGTATTTATTTTATCAATTTATACAAAATAAATGTAAACAAGCAACACAAAATTTTGAATACTCCGTAATAGATACACAGTAACTACACAAATTCAAGTAAGTTGATTTAAAGATTAATCTTAAGATATTGTGCATCAACAAACTCCATTAAATCGCATAAATTGAAGATAAAAGTAACAGATAAAATTTCCGAATAAAGGGAGAAAGAAACCTTACAACAGTTGGAAATGTGAAGCAGTAAATATAGGAGTTTGGAAGAATAAATATAAATTAATGTGGAAGTTGTGTTTGATTATTTTAATTTGTTTGATTATAATGACACCACCATCTTACTCTTTAATCTTGAGCACAGTAATGTTGCGGTGGTTTCCGTGGACTCCTGGTGGCGAGAAAATAATTGCAGTGGTGATTGTGGCGGTGAAGAGAGAGGCAACGGTGGTAGACTGGTGGTGCCGGCGACGACGGTGCACGCTTGTGGAGGTTCGGTTGGTGGGCCTGGGCTTATGGGGTTTTCTCTTTTATGTTTTCGAGTGAAATGGATAAATGATACGGAGTAAGTATGCCATGAGCAACGATAACAAAGGTTTATATTTTGTTTCATATAAATTCAACTTTTTTTTTTTTTTTTGGGTTTTTCCCATCAAATCTCGGCTTTTTCACTTTCTGGTTGTCTGCACTGCGTTTGGCGTATTTAGGTTGTCTGCTTAAAACTTATAAAATTAGTCTCAACCATAACCAAACTTGAATAATCCGTTAACTTTAACCGTTAGTTTTGTTTTATACTCCCTCCATTCATATCCACAAGGCATATTTGCTTTTTCACACTTGCCAACGCGCGTTTTGCGCGTTAAATATCTTTAGCTACGTTTATTCAAAAAACATAAAAAATATATTTTAATTATGTACTCGTAAAGACGAATCAAACAAGATCATACATGAATATATCTACATTTATGTATCGAGAGATAATTGAAGTTGAATGTCGAAGTATGAATAGTGTCCAAAATGGATATATGCCTTGTGGATATGAATGGAGGGAGTATGAATTTTTACCCTTTTTATTTAGTTTTTTTCTTGGGAAATTCTCACTTGTACCCCTAAACTTTTTTGTTTTCTCACAAATACCCCTCTTTTTTTGAAAAAAAAAAAAAACTTTGACCGGCGATAACTCTTAGTTACGATTTCATAAAAGTGTAATTATTTTTTTCTATTGTAGGTCTTGACGAGATCTTTGATTTGGGAAAAAAATCATTGATTTTGGAATTTGTACGCGATAGTTTTAGCCGGTCAAAGTTTATTTTGTCAAACGACTTTGACCGGTCATAACTCCCTAATAAAAATTACATAAATTCTATTTTTTTTTTCAGATAAAAGATCTCATAAAGATGTACAATGAGAAACAAAAATTATCAGTTTTTAAAGTGATAAGAAAAAGTTATTGTTGGTCAAAGTTTTTTCTTAGAAAAAGAGGGGTATTTGTGAGAAAACGAAAAAGTTGAGGGGTACAAGTGAGAATTTCCCTTTTTTCTTTAATCTTTTCACATTGAACACCTTGTTTCTTATAATGGATGATATATTAGGGTACTTAATGCGAAAAGAGGGAGGGAAAACTGAAAAAACAAGGGTGAAAGTTTATATGAAACATAACTAACGGCTAAATTTAACGGTTTACTCTAGTTTGGTTACGGTTTTGACTATGTTTATAAGTTTAAGGGTACAACTGGGAATACGCCAAACGAAGGGGTACAACTGGAAAAAGTGAAAAGTACGAGGGTACAGATGGGAAAAACTTTTTTTTTTCACCTCTCCGTCTATTCGCATTAAATACTGTATTTCACCCAAAAATATTTTCGAACGTTACTATGAGTTTTTAAAATATTACCTTTGAGTTGGTAATTGTTGGGAGTAATGGCTTGAGAAAGCCAAGTCTTTGTTTTTTTTAACAAATTCTCACATTGCTCATGACTCTTGGTTTTCTCATATTTATATATACTCTTCTTCATCCTTTGTATAACTTGGTTGTAAGACTTTTTATAGAGGCTTCTGGGCTTAGGCCAAAACATATGCGTGCGCAGGCCACGCGGGCCGAGCTCGATCTCGGGCTCAGGTATTGGGTCTTGGGTCTTGGGTAGAGCCCCTACGGGGCTGGCGAAGCCTTTGTTTTTGGACCCAGGTTGTGTTGTTGCTGCATAACCCGTTCACATAGGTTGTACTTACAAAAGTCATTTTTGACTGATTTAAACTTTGTAACTGCCGTATTAATCACCATAAATACTCTTTTCATGGCATTGATTTCGCACGCTTAATTTCATAAAAACGGTCCCCTTTTTGGCTATATATATTAACGTTTTCAATCAGAATACATATAAAAAAACACATTATCCCTCATTTTTTTGAAACACACATTCTCGTTAAATATATTTTGGATACTGTTTGCGTGAGTTCCAGTTATAGGCCACGAGTGGACGTGTCCTGGGGCTGTTGTGTTCACCTTTGACTACTACCGGCGTCAAACAATTACCACCATGGTCGTGCCACAATAGTTTTCAATTCATTGGTGTTGAACCACGACGCAACATGTTTTCTTCCTACGTACGATAAGTTTGTTTTCTTCTTTTAGTCATTGTTACGCATCTCCATTTCCAACATTTTAAAAACTATTGAATTTGTAACGAAGGCTGTTGTGTTGAGAAAATTGATTCCTGATTTGTCAAAACTCGAACCTTTAGATAGTAACAACTATAAGAGATAGTCACAAAAATTACTGATGTTTTTTTAAACAACTTGAGATTGATTATGTTTTGTTCACTGATGTAACACCCTAAAGTTTGGATATCCCACATTGGTGGAGTTAAGAGGATTTGATGTATTTATAAGGGATCGCACCCACCATCTTAGTAACAAGGCCTTGTGCTTTTGAACTTAAGTGGGGACAACAGGCCCTAAAGTGTGCATTTCACCGTTTAGATGGGTCGTATTCGAAGGTGGTGGGTCGAACTGTTATAAATAGTATCAGAGCAATCCTGCGACCGTGTGGTTAGCCTGTGGTCAGGAGTACGTGGGTCACCCACCTAGCGGGGGAAGATTCTGGGCTTGGCTGCGGTCAGCTCCGAGGCACAACGGGGACATTGTGTTCTTTAAGTGGGGGAGTTTGTAACACCCCCAAGTTTGGATATCTCATTGGTGAAGTTAAGAGGATTTGATGTGTTTATAAGGGATTTTACCCACCATCTTAATAACATGCCTTGTTCTTTTGGGCTTAAGTAAGGACAACAGGCCCAAAAGTGTGCATTTCACCGTTTAGGTGGGTCGTATTACGACGATCGTAGGTCGAACTGTTATAACTAATCCTCCTATTGTTATTTTGTCTGATAATGTTGAGGCTTCCCTTCCCCTAGCAGCGTATATTAAGAAAAATGAAGAGGCTATTCAAAAATATGATAAGGCTAATAAGACTTGTAGGTGCCACATTTTGAATCATTTGACCAACCCATTGTTCAACTTGTTTATGATTCATAAATCAGCCAAATTAATATGGGAGTTGCTGGAGAAAAAATAAGGGGTCGACGATGTTGGGAAAAAAAATGTGAGTTGCTCTGATACCAATTGAATGTGTATCTAATACTAAGGCGGAATAAATTAGCTAGACACTAAAACAAGATCGAATCATATGCAAACAAGCTCAAGTTAGAAGATTATACCCTCGTAACGTGATTCCACCGTATGTCAAAATTAAAGAGCCCAAAATGTTGCTCCTCAATTGAAGTCTACTAGTACCCTTGGATTTCTCCTCCCTTGATTGACTAGAATCATAAAAGGATGATGTGAACTTGTGTATAGGAGCAAGCTCTAAGCTTAAAACAATGGAGGAAAAGACCAAGTTTTTCCTCTTGTTTTTTTCTCCTCTCTTCACGTCACTTTTGTGGTGTTTAGGGTGTAATTTTGCCGCACTTATTTTTGCCTCATTTTGCACCCATTTAACATGATTATGTTCAACATAATCATTGCATATTGACCAACCAAATAGCACCAAAATAATAATGGCCAATAAAAAAGCATGCATAAGGTGGCCAATGCATGCTCACCTATTGCCACTTGTCACGCATGCACAAACGTGACACGCATTACGAGACCGATTTCCAATCTACTATAGATTACGGTATTAACACAAGTTGTTTGGTCTAACCCGAAAGGTTAATGCACTAATCCAATTATGTCAATTAACCGTATATAAATCCATTATGGTACCGTTGTATGACCCAATTGGACCAGACTAAACTGGTAGAATATTCTAAATATTCAAATCAAAAGCGGCCTCTAGCAAGACATAGTAACTACTCAATTTATTCGATTATCATCATCTCATATTTGGTTCATGACTTCTACGAAGTCAATGCACAATTATTGACGGACACCTAGTATCCCCAACAATCTCCCACTTGTCCGAAATAAGTGTGCAAACGAGTTAGATGTGCATCTTCAATTTCTCTCTCTCTCTTAATGTCTTGCCTGAACATAAGGTAAGTGTCAAGTCACCCTATGTCTATTTTCGGCTTTTCTTGGACTGTGAGCTAAACGGTACACCAAATGATTGTTCGGTCAATCCATTCAAGTGTGGCCACGTATGTAACAGTTTTAACTCTCCAAGTGGCCTAGAGACACCAATCCTAATCTAGAAATTAGGAGGACAATCTCATCTTGTCGATCCATGTTCCTCCATACGTTTCATAGCCACCCAAAAATGCCTTTATAATCCCTTGTCACGGCATGACATTGGACACTGTCAAAGCAAACTAATCCCCGTACAAGTTCGATTTGATAGACTTAAGTTTAAGAAACCGACTCCAAATCATAGTGAGATAATCTTATGACCTTTTATACTTATAGAATTCTCACTGCGAGTCAGTCCAATACACTCACCATGGTGTATCCATGTGGATGACTTGGACGTCCAACGTCCTAGATCATGAAACAAGATCGTTAATCAACTCACATACCAGTCATTATGAGTCATCAATGTGCCTACTTGACAACCTGACTAGGGACAACTATAATTAACATCTCCAGTTCGCCATAATAATGTTTTATTGCCCAGACATGATATGGCAACCTATTTGGAGACAAAATTATTTTGGACATCACTCAATTAAATCAAGATTGAATGATTAATTATTAAATATCATATAAGATCAGCATAACAATTGTTGTACAATCAAATTTAAAACTATTACATCATAGCCATTCTATAATACGCTTGATGCCTATGGCAGCCGTGTGCACCTCGTGCTTTGTCTGCGATATGGGTTTAGTTAATGGATCTGTCATATTGGCATCCGTGTCAACCTTGCAAACAGTCACATTACCTCGATCATTGATCTCTCGAATAAGGTGAAACTTTTTGAGCACATGTTTGGATTTGTGATGTGCTCTAGACTCTTTCGGTTGAGCAATAGCTCCACTATTATCACAATAGAGAACTACCGCGTCGGCAATGCTAGGGACAACACCTAATTCAGTAATGAATTTTTCGAATCTATATGGCTTCCTTTAATTTGATGCCTCCGAGACAGCGATGAACTCAGCTTCGTTCTGAAATAGAATAGGCAATGGTCGTCTGCTTCAAACTCTTCCAACTAACAACTCCTCCATAAAGAGTAAAGACGAATCCCGACTAAGATCTAGAGTCATCTTTATCTGTCTGGAAGCTAGCATCAGTGTACCCTAGAACACTTAGCTTATCCTCTCCACCGTATACTAAAAATCTGTCCTTAGTCCTATTAAGGTACTCCAGGATATTCTTAACGGCGGTCCAGTGTTTATCACCTGGATCTTACTACCGGGGGTGCGGGGACCCAACTCGACGTCTTGCTTAAGGGCGTTTAAAGTTAAAAAGACTAAGTTAGAAAAACCTTTAAAACTATTTTGGAGTCGCCACCTAATAAACGCGGTAACTAGGAACCTGCAAACATGTCCTAAGCTCTACAACACGTCCTAGATTTCGGAGCACGTCGACACCCCTAGATCTAGGTTTATGAAATCAGATTGGATTCGGGGTGAGGGTACTCTCCTAAAGATTAATTCAATTTGTTTTATGAAAATCTTTTAGAAAAGCCTATTTTGAAAAGCCTATGCATTCATACAACTTTTCTTGCATTCAATCCGGTTAGTAGTGGCTATTTTTCAAAAAGCTTGTGAATTGATGATTCGAATTGTGTTGGGGTGTAGGGGTATTTATAGGAGAGACGAAGAAATTAGGGATAGCCGAATAGAACTAGGCAGGCAAACCGTAAAGTACATTACGGTTTATCCACCAAACCGTAAAGTGCTTTACGGTTAGGGGGCCAAACCGTAAAGTGCTTTACGGTTTGTAAGTAGGGCTATTCTTCGTATTTCCTTAATCCGTTTTAACGTATTTTGGAAATATCCTGCTTGTGCTCCAAGAATTCCAAGTATAATGTATTAGCAGGTTATACAAGATATTTTAGGAGAGCTCCGGGCGTAGGGAAGCGGGCCAAGAACGGACCGGACTCGGTTTTTGGGCCGAGACCCGAAAATGTAAAAAGGGTGCGTTTGGGTGTATATTTTGAAATGAGGAGACCCGCGAGGTCATATTGTGCAAATGAAAATGCTAAATAGTGGTTTTAGCCACCGGGCCTAAATTTAGGAATTTAGGAGAATTGAATCGGACCTTGTTAATGTAAAAAAGGGCCAATTAAATTTCGAAGGGGATGCTTATGCTGATCGAAACGAGGCGCGAGACAAGCTAGTCTCTAATTGAACCGAATGACATTTACTCAAGCGTGATGACACATCGACTCATTTCGACACTAAAACGACTCAACTCAGAATTCGACATAGTTAGTACCGCTTAAGTTAACGTAAAGCATGCAAATAAAAGTCCATTGTTACATCACAGGGTTTGTTGTGGGAGGGTACGGGTACGGGTATCCACAGAGCCCCCAGTTTGACTGAGCTTGGACTAAAACGCTAGCCAAACTCCACGACAGTAGCCGGACCATCACAGTCTCGATACTATCAGCGGAACGGAGCATGTGTCCATGGGTGAGACGAGGACTCCGAACCGGGCTATCCGGGGCGGGACAACACGTTTAAGGACATGACGGTCCGTCATATTGTAAGGGCCTGCTGATACATGTTATTTATATTCATTTCATGCCCCCGGTTCAGTCACATTTAGCTCGTATTTATTCGTATTTATTATGATTTTAGGAGCTATATGTTATATTTCTCGTTACTGCTGCATTTCATTTACATTTTGCAGGTTTTGGTGGATTTGAACCAAAACCCGGGACGAATGGAGTATTACGAGACGCGAGACGAAAAGACCAAGCTCGAGCCATCACGAGAGCTCAAGGAGCCGGACCAAAGACCGAAGACGAGACAAAGGAAGGCCAAGACAAAAAGGCCACGAAATAATTTGGGCCCAAGTCAAGGGTCTCAAGCCCAAGATCAAAGAAAGAAAGCCCGGCCAGTAAGGCGGTCGGGCCAGTCGGCCAGCCAGTGCCAATACTGATGTGTTTTCTAGCGATTTTTATTTAATCCGAATTGTTTTGGTCTTGGCATATATAAATAGTCTTAGGACGAAACATAACACTTATGCTTTATTTTACATTCAAGTTTTAGGTTTAGCTTTTAATTTAGTTTACTGCTTCTACTTTCAAGATTAGTTTTAATTTCAAGTTATTACTTTGCACTTCAGGATTCCTTTCAGGTTTAATTTAATCTTTATTGTTTATTTCAATTATGTCTTCTTTTATTATTGTTGTTGTTATTGCCCTTATTATGAGTAGCTAATTTCCTAATTAGGGTTTAGGGTGATTTGTGACATATGATTTAGGAACATGTTTTGAGATTAAATTGGTTGATTAAATCGTGCTCTTGATTTCTTTCTACGCGTTTTATGTCAATTGAATTAGGTTTACTTACTTTGATCACCGATTTAACTGTGTTTAATTGAACCTGAGTATGTTTTAATTTAAGTTCGAAAGCCGAGTTAAAACTAGACTTACGCGAGTTAGATAAGTTGAATTTAGTAAGTTGCGAGAGCCCGCTAAATTTGCTTAAGGCTAAAATTGACTCGAGAGAGCGTTTTACAAACCTAGTCAAGTTGCACAGTTTAATTCTTCCGTCTTATTAACTTGCGTTCCTGAATCGTTGTCATATATGAACCCGATGCCCTAATCTCTCCCTTATCATATCTTATTTATCTGTTTTATTGCTTGCCTTAGTTTATAGCTTAATCAAACCCATCTTTTCACACCATTGAGACTGACCTGTTTACTCCGACTTAGCTCAAACTACACCGTTTCTCTGTGGATACGATCCTACTTGCCGCTTGCTATTGTTAGTTGCTAGTTAGGTTTATTTTGATATAGGCGATACGACTTTAGCCTTATCAATTTTGGCGCCGTTGCCGGGGAAACGGCTTTGTTAGTTTTAGTTATAGTTAGTGTTTGTTGCAGGTTTTTCTCCTTAGTCTCAAGGAACTTAGTTCCTTGAGGCCGTTCTCATCGTTTTCTTGTAGTTTATTTATGCGCAGGTCACATTCAGGTTTAATACCATTTGATCCTGAACCTGAACGTACTTTCCGCCGGACGCGTAATTTCTTTAAAGAGATCGCTGAGACATACGAACGTGAACTTGAGGAAGCGTCGCAAGCGGAGTCTAGTGCAACGCAATCGTCCTACGAAGAGGACACACCTCCCCGTACTCCGTTAACTCCACCGCCAGTGACCATGCCTAAACTTTCGAGTCACTCGGTGCCTACACCGGAGTCCATTCCGAGTGGATTCACTATGCCCGCTACGGTGCAGGGCAACTTTGAGATTCGCCCCGCCTTCTTAAATTTGGTGGAGCGGAATCAGTTCGGTGGTTATCCTACCGAAGATCCTGGTCGGCATATGCAGATGTTTACCGACTACTGCTCTACGATTAAGCAGGCCGGGATTACGCAGGAGCAAATACGGGAAATGCTATTCCCGTTCTCATTGAAAGATCGGGCCCGCGAGTGGATTACTGATCTAAACAAGGAGGACGCCGGTATTACTGATTGGAGTGGGTTGGCTCTAGCATTCTACTCCAAATTCTATCCTCCAGAGCGTACGAACCAAATGAGGAGTCAAATTCAAGGCTTCAAACAAACGTTCGACGAGTCGCTTGCTGAAGCGTGGGACAGGTATAAGAAGCTGATTAGGGATTGCCCACATCACGGGCTCAATGCTTGGTTGGTGATCATGACCTTCTACAATGGTCTTTATGCGGAGAGTCGGGCTATTCTTGATTCAGCTGCAGAGGGTCGCTTTGCCAACAACACGGATGATGACAAAGCTTGGGGTTTAATAGAGGAGATGGCGGTACACTCCGCACAGTTTGGTAAGCCGAGAGGGAATTCACGGTCCGCACATGATGACCGTGATAAGGGGGCTATTAGTGCGCTAACGAGTCGAGTTCTTTGCGCTTAAGCTGCGCAAATTTCTATGATGACAGGTGGTGGTTCTTCCAGTGCTCACGTGAACGCTGTCACAGGGCACGATATGGGTTATACTACGGGGTATGCTGCGCCCCAAGAGCAGGTTTTTGCGTATCAAAACTACAACCAAAACTTGCCCTACCAAAACCAACCTGGTTACGATCGATCACTCTTGTCTTACCGTAATCAGAATGTCCTAAACCCAACCACCCAACCTCCACAAAATCAACCTTACATACCCCCACACAAAAATTTCCAACAAACCCCTCCGAACTACCAAAGACCCCCATATGTCCCACCGGTTCAACCTCGCCTCGCTCCCGCATTGTTGATTCGGGTGTGGCGGTGAAGGCCATGATGCTTGAGATGGCCAAGTCGCGAGAGATAATGATGCGACAAATGCGGAAGCGACCAAGCCAAGGATGCCGCGATTAAAATGTTGGAGAATCAAGTGGCTCAATTGGCCACTTATGACATCGCGTCAACAGGGCACCCTGCCGCCCCAAGGTAATCCCCTAATCCTCCCCATGATACCGCATGCGCTATAACTGCGGAGCTGATGCGTTCTATGATGGCTCTAAGCACTGGGGGAGAAGGATGAAGAAAGCGTGGGCATTCAGGAGAAAGAGGCCTCGGTAGGTCGGCCGGCGGCCGGTCGTCAACCTTTGGACACAGAAGCTGCGGGGAAGAATGTATTGGGTGATGATTTTGGTATTCCTGCTGCTCCAACGCCCCCAGTTCAAGTCAAGCTTCCTTTTCCTGGTCGACAACGAGGTGCGGAGCCCGGGGCCAAGTTCAAAAAGTTCGTGGACGTCATTCGAGCCCTTCAGGTAAACGTCCCCTTTATAGACCTCGTTACTCAAATTCCTGCGTATGCTAAGTTTTTGAAAGAGGTTTTGGCTAGGAAGCGTACCTTAGACGATGTGTCGACGGTGGCCTTTGTGGGGGAAGCTAGTACTAGGCTGCAGGGTAGTAGGCCTCCTAAGCTTAGCGACCTCGGGACATTTTCTATTCCATGCTCTATAGGTAGATTTGTGGTTCAGTAACGCTTTATGTGACCTAGGAGCCGGCGTTAGTGTCCTCCCTACTCGCTCTGCAAAGATGAGCTTGTCGACTCTAGAACCCACTAGCATTTCCTTGCAAATGGTGACAGATCGATTAAGCGTCCTTAGGTATCTTACACGACGTCCCTGTACAGGTTGGGAAATTCTTTATCCCTGTAGACTTCGTAGTTGTCGATATGCCCGAGGATGCCCACATTCCTATAATCTTAGGGAGACCTTTCTGCTGGCTCTTTAGTGCGATTATTGATGTGGGTAGTAGAACGATAGCCTTTAAGGTGGGGGGAGAAAAGCTCACGTTCACACATTCGGATACCCCTCGTTCCCCTATGCGTCTCGAGTCAGTTTGCTCTATTGACTCTATACCTCCGTCTCACACTACTGGAGACACTATGGAGGGTTTGCATGTCTCTTCTCTTGTTGCAGGTTCTACACAGGATGGCTGCAAGGATGGTTTGGGGGAGAGGAAGTTGCTTAAAGCTGACGTCTACAACGCAAGTGATGGGGATAGAGGGCCCACGGTCGAGCCATTTTGTTATCGAGGCCCCACGTTGATGGATTATGCTGCTTTGCCTCGAGGAGGAGAAGTTTTATGGCGAATGGATGCTATTTCGCCGAGTGAAGCTGTCGCGAATGGCCAACAACCTTGGCCTCCTTACATTTGATTTCTGCTGCTTTGAAGAGTCGTGCGGGACTATAAACCAGCGCTTCCGGGAGGCAACCCGATGACGTTGTATAATTATTTAGCATTTGTACTTTTGGTTTGCTTGTTTTTATGACTTTTAGATTTTATTGAGCGCGCGAGGACGAGGGGTATTATATTTGATTTTTAGCGCGCAGGTACTTGAGGCCTTTTGGGTCCTTTTTATGTTGAAAAAGCTCACGAGGAAGGCCCTTAGCCGGCCAACCGGCTGCCGGGCCAGGACCGGAACCGTAGCTGAAATTTAAAACAGAGGAAAAAACGCAAAAAAATCGAAAACTGGGGCTCAGCCGGCCACACGGCCCGCACTACCGGACCCCCTGCTGCTTCGTTTTGTTTATTCCTGCGTGCTATGCCGAAGTACTTCGACGTTGGACTGAATTGGACGCATATACGGGGATTTTTAGCCCCACTCCACACTTGACTTCGGTTTGGGGGAGCTCCTACTCTACATTGTGAGCACTCTTTACCCCATTTTCCCTCGTTTTCTCGTTTTACTTTCCTTCCCTCTTATGATTTATGTCCTCCTCTGCTTTTGTGGTTGTGCTGTTTTCCACATTGAGGACAATGTGTGATTTGGTTTGGGGGAGGGAAACACGTTCGCGTTCATTAGTTCATTTGCATTTATTTAATTTTTTGTGTGCATTTATTACAAAAATCAAAAAATCGAAAAATTCAAAAAAATTTACAAAAATACGAGTCTTTTTGGTCTGCTTTGTCCTGCTTTGCCTAGTTTGGAGAATTGATTAGTGCGCTTGCTTTGATCTTTAGTATCTTTGAGTCGACTTCCTATTGTCTTAGCTTGCACGATTGGTTTGTTTCCTATTAATAGATTGCGAGCCTTAACACTAACCCGCTTGTATTTGCTTAATTCTTTCTGCTTTTCGCTTGTTTACTTTCGACTATTGACATTCAAGCTTGGCGTTGGTTTGTGGAATGTTGGTATGATTGGTTTGTGGTTTGTTTGGAAAGATCATTTTATATATGTTGGAGCAATGCTTCGATGCTCTCGGAGGGGACACATTGATTTGAGTAACCACAGTGGCCATGAATTTGGTTGCGACCGTGAGTATGAGCAATAATGTAACCCTTAAGGAAATATGTGTACCCGAGCGCGATTTTTACCGAGTGAACGTCAAGCTAAACGGTATTACATACGAGGGATGCTCCACATTTGCGAAAAAAGAATACACAAAAGAAAAGAAAGAGAACAAAAGGAAATGATTTGGAAAGATTGGATGATGGTTAGTGGTACGATCGGTTGGCCTTGCTTGAATTGATTTGTCGTTAGTTTTACTTTTGCGTAAGCGTTAGAGGCTAGTGATATAATGTGGTGTGAATGGTTGAGACCTGTGCTCTATTCTCGGTGAAATAGTCTTGGGTTGTATGTCTATGTGCATAGGTCGTCCACTTCGAGATACTAGCGTGATTAGTTCGTGTCACTTTGATTTTCTCCGACGTTGTTTGCTTGAGGACAAGCAAAGGTTTGGTTTGGGGGAGTTTGATACATGTTATTTATATTCATTTCATGCCCTGCTCACCACATTTAGCTCGTATTTATTCGTATTTATTATGATTTTAGGAGCTATATGTTATATTTCTCGTTCTTCTTGCATTTCATTTACATTTTGCGTGTTTTGGTGGATTTGAGCCAAAACCCGGACGAATGGAGTGATACGAGACCCGAGACGAAAAGACCAAGCTCGAGCCATCACGAGAGCTCAAGGAGCCGGACCAAAGACCGAAGACGAGACAAAGGAAGGCCAAGACAAAAAGGCCATGAAATAATTTGGGCCCAAGTCAAGGGTCTCAAGCCCAAGATCAAAGAAAGAAAGTTGACCAGTAGAGCGGTCGGGCCGGTCGGCCGAGCCATTTGGCCGTACTACTACTGATGTGTTTTTTCTGCGCGATTTTTATTTAATCCGAATTGTTTTGGTCTTGGCATATATAAATAGTCTTAGGACGAAACATAACACTTATGCTTTATTTTACATTCAAGTTTTAGGTTTAGCTTTTAATTTAGTTTACTGCTTCTACTTTCAAGATTAGTTTTAATTTCAAGTTATTACTTTGCACTTCAGGATTCCTTTCAGGTTTAATTTAATCTTTATTGTTTATTTCAATTATGTCTTCTTTTATTATTGTTGTTGTTATTGCCCTTATTATGAGTAGCTAATTTCCTAATTAGGGTTTAGGGTGATTTGTGACATATGATTTAGGAACATGTTTTGAGATTAAATTGGTTGATTAAATCGTGCTCTTGATTTCTTTCTACGCGTTTTATGTCAATTGAATTAGGTTTATTTCGCCTGATCACCGACTTAACTGAGTTTAATTGAACCTGAGTATGTTTTAATTTAAGATCGAAAGCCGAGTTAAAACTAGACTTACGCGAGTTAGATAAGTTGAATTTAGTAAGTTGCGAGAGCCCGCTAAATTTGCTTAAGGCTAAAATTGACTCGAGAGAGCGTTTTACAAACCTAGTCAAGTTGCACAGTTTAATTCTTCCGTCTTATTAACTTGCGTTCCTGAATCGTTGTCATATATGAACCCGATGCCCTAATCTCTCCCTTATCATATCTTATTTATCTGTTTTATTGCTTGCCTTAGTTTATAGCTTAATCAAACCCATCTTTTCACACCATTGAGACTGACCTGTTTACTCCGACTTAGCTCAAACTACACCGTTTCTCTGTGGATACGATCCTACTTGCCGCTTGCTATTGTTAGTTGCTAGTTAGGTTTATTTTGATATAGGCGATACGACTTTAGCCTTATCACCTGCTGAATGCCGTTGTAGTGTCCATGGGTGAGCAGTCGAACCCGTTTCTTGAAACCGAAATTGCAACATATTCACTTGAGCTAGTCATTCTCAGATCATCCCCTCCCCCTTTAAGAAGAATTGTCCTCAATTCTCATGGTTCGGGATTTATATGCTGATCAAAACGAATATGATCAACTAAATTCAGTCTCTTACTCAAACCAAAGCAAATGTCAGATGTCTGATTTTAAACACTTTCAGCGACTTTGAGCTTATGCCAATTCTTGCTCAAGTAGAATCCAAAGACCCATGTTATGCCATTGGAAAGGTATTTGAGCCTTCTCTTCAATGCAACAAGAACCACTGAAAAATATGCTCTAGAATTCAGGTTATGAGTCCCTAAATGCACACATATGAAATCTGAAACTGAACGGGCCCATCAGAATTGTGGCTGACTTGCAGACTTTGTATCTCCCTCATAGAAATGAATCACACAGCCTACCATATACCAAATTAAAGGTAATTGAGGTAGCTATACAACGAATTTTGTCTCACCTTATTTGAATATATAGACTGAGAAATATGCAGCTCTGAGTGTTAACAGGTCACTGCCATAAACGGCTGTACGTTTCAGATTATAACCATTAACTTGCAGACGTCATATCTCCTTGCCACTTTTGAACCATATAACCCACCTTATATCACTAGAAAGCTTATTGAGATAGCTTTCATATGCATTTCGTTTCATTAAATTTGGATAAGTGGATTATGAGATATGATTGATTCTTTGCTGACAGGTCAAAATGTGGTTCTTTGTTTCTTGCTTGCAATTGTGACAACGTGTAGTCCACAACCTCCTGGATCGAACACTCGGGACTGGTCATTGTCTTTATAACGCTTCTTTCGTGTTTTGTGACGACCTTTATTGCTAAACACGAACAAAATATGCCCTATACCTCCTTTTGAACGCGCTGCCCAAACTGTCGTTTGCTCCATTATTAGTATCAAACACTCATTTTCACATGCCACCAACGACCATCGAGCTTTGCTCTTTAAAACCCAATCAGACCACCACCCACGCCCTAGTGGACTATGCCTACTATGCCCCGACTTGTTACACCATAAATTCATTGCAATCACGCCACCAGAATTTATAGGAACCGACCAGATTTCACCCTCGATAATCTCATCAAATTCCATGTGTACAATCTGTCCAGAATGGTGGTTCAATTCTACGTTAGGGCTGCTAAATGTCGCCTCATACTCCTCATCGTAGACAGGCGGTGTCCTTGGGTCAAATACACCCTCAAACTCGCTGTCAAAGATAGGTGGTTTCGTTGGATCAAATGAAGAAGCACTATCATCTTTAGCATCCATACAACAATTAAAGAGATAGGTTGAATCCATTGATTAATTAAGCACCACCAAAAATGATCAAACAACAAAAACGCAGGCCAAAGATCGTCTTAATTTGGGTAAATCAAGAGCCGAAGCTCTGATACCACATATGATACGAATTTTATTGCGGAAGCGATTTAATGAAAATCTAAACAAAAAGATATTTGTTTCGAAATCATGTGAGATCTCGAACCAATGGGATACTTGCTCGAAATAGACTTATATTTCGAACAATGGTGAGAACAATCAAGACCTATTGATTGCTGCTCGTGTTAAAGTTTGAGAACGCGTCAAACTGTAACGAATTTGAAACGGAACTCGTCGAACCAGTTTACAACCGTAAACCAAAAACCTGATTTTTTTTTCATTTCATAATTCAATATCTCAAATGAATTACAAACTTATATATATAGAAAAAACTTAAACTATAAATGACTAGATTCATTGTCTAGGTTCAATTAATCCTAATATAAAGATGACTCGATTCATGGTCTAGGTACAATGAATCTATTATTAAAAATAACACTAAATTTATTATCTAAATTTAATGAATCATGAATTAAATATGATTAAATTTATTGTTTAAGACGATCCTAAACAATCGAGTTAGAATTCAATCGCATCGAAAACTAACTTGAGAATTTGATCGAAACGCGTCGATCTGAGAACTTAATTGCTACAACAAAGCAATTAGGGTTTTCTGATTTTTCTTGATTAAAAATAACGTCAATAGATATTTTTGACTGATGGGGGGAGCCTTATATATAGGCTCATACAAATATACAATACGTAAAATAAAATAAGGAAAGTCCTAACTAAGTCATTGAGCTTCTCCATTTTGAATGACTAGAAAGCGTTAAGTAATTCTCGAGATATGAGCCAAACAAGTTGGACCCGTTTCTTGAAACCGAGATTGCAACGTATTCACTTGAGCTAGTCATTCTCGGATCAGATACACAGCAAATCAACAACTCTAGTACAAAACTGTAATAAGCAAAGAGAAGAGTTAAAGATAAACCTAAATTTGCCGGAAACACAGTCGCCAAAGCTAGTCGTCTTATAGATAGAATTGAGTTGAGATTCGTCTGGGTTTATTTAACAAATTATTTTCTTTTAAAGTAAAATATAGGGAGTTACCGTATGTCCCTTTATGTTTACTACTCCGTATTTATCGTCCCTTTTGACCATTTTGCCCTTTTCTGTGTTTTTTCTTTTCCTTTTTCATAATGTTTTTTTTGTTTTTATCAAACAAAATGTATGAGGCACTGTGAAAATATAACCGTATTTTATCAAACAAAATGTACGAGACACGTATGACTTATCTCATCCATTGTGAGGGAGAAGAGATTGCTCGGAGAGTAGTTGGTTTTCATTTTTATGGAATAGGGACTAGGGAGTCATTTATAAGTTGAAATTTACAGCTATGCCATCTTGTGTAAGAACAATGTTTTCTTGTGTTTTCTCATTAATATAGCTTACCTTTGATATAAAAAGAAAAAAAAAAATGTAATCCATGACAATTTATGGAAAAAAATTATAAAAGGTACTCTATAGTAACTACAAATTGAGCCTAATAAGATATGATTATAATAGGATTATATGAGGCACAGAATTTAGAAACTTTGGAGATACCGAGTACTAAGGTTGAAATTCTAAGGCGTTACGGTAGATTTGAAATCCCATGGATGTGTAAATCCATTCTCATCCATTCCATTCCATTTCATCATAAACCTCCTAATAGAACACAAATTTACACTTACCTAATCGTGAGCTTTCTTCCAAAATCATCAGTCGATTCAAACATGCTTAAAAGTAACAAAAGTAATACAAAACTAAGTAAAATAAAACCATGGTAAGTGGACTATCTTTGGCGGTTATTGGTACAACCAACAAAATAAAAATATACGGAGTATCAAATGAGAGCTGAGATCAATGGACTCGGAATCTGGTATGTAATCCACCAACTTCAATGGACTCCGTAATCTAGCCAGTAATCACCAACTTCATTTTCACACTTCACAACATACGTACTCCGTACATACCTACGTACGTAATCCACCAACTTCATTTTCACATTTCACGAACCACAATGTGCAGCATTTACACTTTTGCTTCAGTGACCCTTCTTCTTCCGCCTTGCCAAACTTTTAATCATTTCAACTTATGTTGTCAGCACATCGGGAAGGGTAGGGGAAGGAGCTCCAATAATCTTCCCTCCAATATCCGGGAAACTGTCTTGATCCGGCAATGATTCGACTTTACCATCAACATCCACCTTCAACGGATACTTGAGAAGATGTCCCTGCAACCTCGTGAAACTTTCGCCTGTGAATTTCTTCCAGTTATCTCCGGCTATTTCATTTACCATTCGCACACATTCTAGACTCTCTGGTTCATCAAATCTCTTGTCTAACATCCCCAGATGCTCAGCCCACAAAGATGTTCTATATCCGTAAATCTGCAACACATCAATTTCAACATCTACTTAGCATCTTAGCCTGGTCATACATGCAGAAATAAGTTCCTGAAGGTTTGTACTTGTTTGAATGAAAGGATATGAACGTGAAATTTCCATTGTTTGGTAGTATGTTGCCCTGTCGGGTTCGAGGAAAATGGAATCAGAGATAGAGTCAAAAATGCCAGCAAATATACTAAACCTCGAGATCAAGGACAGAGAAATCAATCAGTGCTAAGAAATAAATATTAGGAAACAGGGCAACACCATCTCAAAAACGGCAATCCTCAATCAAAGAATATAGTCGTAATTGTCATCATCATTTGAAGCAATATACTAAGCCTCAAAGGCCCCGGCCTGTCAAGTACAAGGATATAATGTACACAACTTTATTGCCATTTGTTGACAGAGGGCGCTGTTCCCAGGTGAGCCGCAATGAAAATTGGGCGCACGCAATAATGGTAGGAAGAGTTCGGATAATTAATTGCAAAAGGACTCCTAAAAAGATTACGAGTGTATACCTGGCCTCTGGGAGGTCTCTTTTTCATTGCCACTGTGTGATGAGGTTGATAAGCACCCATAGCAATTTCTGTGTCTTTAGTTCCAGCCAAGGACCTTTGGTTGATGTTAGCAGAACCCATTAGCACGTATTCATCATCAACTATCATTCCTTTGGCATGCACATAGATCATAAACCGACGGAATTTGTATGCATCTGAAACCTGATGGAATCAAGTAATCAACTTGTTACAAGAGCAACGCCTAACTGCAGTACATAAGATACCACAAAGTACTTGCTACAGGAAACCAGCATATGTTGTGTCCTCTGCTACAGGCTTACTACAATTAAGGGGAACTATTCCATAATACATCTCTACTATTGTTGCCTTATAACAATAGCAGGCCAACAGTGCAGCCTATTCACAAGGGTCAACCAGAAGAAATTTCAGAGTAATTATGCAACGGAGTCCTTGCATTACAGTTGCCAAGTATCTAACCTTTTGAAAGAAAAGTAAAAAATGCCACAGAAACAACTAAAAGCAACTATATTAAATTTTTAACCTCCTAGGAAAAAGTAGCCCAGCTCTGTGAATCCAGAAATATCTGGGTGCATAAAGCATTTGATATCAAAGTAGGAGCTTTATTATTTTTAGGCTGACAAAATGTTGATGTGTATTGCGACAGATATGGAAAAGCTCTAAACATATTTACATGTTTAGATAGCAATAATTGTGTCTTTTTGCCGAGCGCCAATCATAAGATCCATGCAATTACAAGTTAAGTTTCAGTAACCTTTTATGTTCATACAAAACCTTTAAAAGAACCAAGCAAATTAACAAGAGAGGATCGAAACACAGTTACCACACAGACTATACTTAATTGAACAGGCAACCTGATGCTCTGATAACAGGCCTACAAGAATAAACCCAAAACTGCAGAATTCCTTGGCTAATAATCGTCAGATAATGAACGTACCTTGTCTGTGCCGTTAGATTCATGCATTTCTTTTTCAGGAAGTTCTTCCCGATTACCCAGACAATAGAAATTTAAGTAGTCCTGAGGATTCAAATCTGTAAGTTGCATTGTTTTCAATTCGTGTGCAACAATATCATACATTGACTGCATTGTCTGCCCCTGAGAGAATAAAACATAATCGATGAATATAATGAACAGCCACAGAGAATATATGATCTATTTCTAGGTTGCTTTAGACTGGATTACTAACTCATAACAGTCTGCATGATCTATTAAGAAGTAAAACTTCGACATATACAACAGATAAAAGGCTAAGGTAATTAAGTATGTTGGCATATTTATGGTAGTAGGACATGGAAGCACGATGTCTCATAATAACCCTATTACAATAACAACATCATTACTCTACTGCCACAAAGGCTCCCACAGCTAGCAACATAGGAGGGGTCGGATGTGCGCAGCCTTCTCCCTATGAGCTAACTCAAAGAGAATGCTTCCAAAGTATATAAGAGCCAAGATCAATTATAGGAAAAGCAAAAAAAAAAAAAAAAAAAAAAAAAAAAAAAAAAAAAAAAAAAAAAACCAAAAAATCATAAAATAATAACAATCAAACATGAAAGCCAGCTGCAAACGTGACTGGAAGCGACAAATCCCTACTAACCTGCCAATACAGAATTTCTTGAACAGCAGCGGATTTTGGATCACCTTCTGGCCACAATGGCATGACAACATACACTGAAAATCTTTCCCTAGCTCTAATTTTACTGGCAATTTTTAATGCCAACTCCATTGGAATCAAATTATCCGCTCCTGTCACAAGAATATGAATGAATGTACCATCAGTGAAGCAAGCACATAAGTGAAAACGTTGACTTGGATACTATGTAAGGGTAAATACGGAATGATAAATAACTACCTAATAAATCGGTTTTTCAAAATTACTACGATAAAATAAATAAAAAAGAAAAAAGATTTCGAAGTTACTAGCTTTTAAGGCATTTTGATCAATAATTGCTACTAAAACACATTTTTGTTGATTAAAAAGATGATGTTTAGTCAATTTGCTTACATGCAAAGTCATCAAAAACAGTAATATCATCAAACAAATCCTTAGACTCGAGTATTTTGGTTTCTAAATGGCCCAAAACTCAATTTTTTTTTTTTTTTATCATTGAAAGTGTGTTTTGTTAGCAATTGATCAAAATGCTTTAAATGGTAGTAATTTAAATATCGGCACATGATCAATATGTGTGTGCGTGTGTGTATATACAATAAAGTTTTCATGTAATACATGACCATACTTGTTTCGAACATAGGCTACCTGGAAATACCCTATAGGTTATTGAAGGGGAAAGATTGCGTACATATTACTCCCTTATTCTGCTTTGAGCAGGAAATTATTCATGGGCACAATAGTAATTGAATGATATGAAAAGACAGATCTCATGCAAGAATAGGACAAAACTGACCTGCATTTTTGTAAGAAGGCCATGCATATGAAGATCCAATGAAATACTGATTTTCAATATATATAAAACGCTGCGCAGATCTGATTGCTTGAATATATGCTGTCTGTATGCTTTTATCTATCACCAAGTCTTTTGAACAATCTAGATTCTGTAGAAGATTCAGCCAATCAGATCCAAACTATAACAGACTCTATCCAAAATTAAACATCGTCGTAATCTGATTTGGTTTTAGTTGATGTGAAATTTCACTCGAGATGAACCATTTCAAAGTGTACCTAATATTTTGATGAACTTCTTGCATCGTACAAGCAGATATACAATGAGTTAAAAAAATTGGTACACAGTACACTTAGTCCACTTGCACTAATTCGTAGCTATATAGTTCATAGTTGTACTTTATAAATCTGGAACATTTTGTATTTTGGAAATATATTTGTGAAGTAGGGACTAGGGAGTACTCCACTATTTAATATATGTAGCAATATTTAGTGTAAGCTTTACTAGATACGGACTATCATATTTTCATCTGATTGAAGCGAGGGGTTGTCGCGGTCCTCACATAATTGAGGATTCTCCATACATCCAGATGTGCGCGCGCACACACACACACACATATAGGAAGGGGTTATGATGTCAAGTAAGAAAGAAATGAAGAATGAGATAGAGGGTTGCAAATTTGCAATAAAAGGAGGTGAGTGAGGGAAATTGAAGGGGTGAGAAGGAGAAGAATATGCATAAATGCCAGCAACATAAGACCTAAATAATACGGAGTACATTTAAAGGGTCAAAAGTCAAACAGTAGGAAAAATATTTCATAATCTACTACTACAACGAAATATCAAGCAATGAGAAGGAAAGAGGCCAGCAGGCAGAAATTATAATACGAGTACAAATTAACGATGTGGTTCCTTCCAGCTAAGAGAGTAGGAAAAGGAGCAAACCTTAGCCTCAGCGCCCTGTACAGTTTTAGGAAACCCTCTGACCGAACCAGAGTCTATCGAACGAAATATCTGTAAACAATGATTAGCCAAGTGAAACCCATTACATTGTAAAGACGTGTATACTGCCATGAAAAAACACAAACAAACTTAAATTGGTCCTCAGTCTTGAGATACCTGAACATTCCAAGTCTCTGGTTGGTCTTCCTTGGAAACCCATACTGTATGATCTTCTCCCGGAATGGCTGTGACCTCGTCATCCACTGCTGAGCGCTGAGGACTGAGTATCCAAGAGATGCGATCAATCTTGATCAAAGCATCGTCATGCCATTGAGATATTTTTTTGCGCAATCCAAACTCTTTCCATCTTGTTGCTTTCTTCCATCTCTGTTCAAAATTTATGAGGACGTCATATGCAGCAGGACCGTCAATTCTGCAATGCCAATCATGCCACGGCTGTCTTGGAGCTTTTGTTCCAGCCTAACAAATCCAGGAAAGGAAAAGCAAAGTAAAAAGCAAGAAGCAAATATTCTATTAGTAATCTGAGTAAGATAGCGACTATGATAAATTTCTTTTTCATCTCCTGGTGTGCCAAAATCACAAACAAGGGAACAGCATAAGGCATTGAGTGTAGCATGTGAATTCGCTACAGAAAATCCAACACTGCATATGCATGTCATTGGTCGTGAAAAGGAAAATCAACAGCAGGCAGCAGGTGTGGGTTAACAGAAACAACATCCAGTGAATCCTGTCAAAGGAAAAGTAGAGCAGAGACAGTACTCACGGGAAATGTGGGGTTATGAAAATCATCTTTGAAGACGGTGTCGAGATCATGGAAGAGGCGATGCTCAGGAGTGTCATAGCGTCCATCACATAGATCTAAACCTCCGATGAAGGCAGTGATTTTTCTGTTGTTACCATATGCCTGAGTGTCGACAAGAACACATTTCTGATGATGGGTGAACAAGGTTCCAACAACCTGCACAAAGATAAGGAGCACTCAAAAAAGTGGCGACGCAGAATGACGCCACAGATGAAGTTGGACACAGCAGTAAGTTAGTAGATAACCAACCTGTTGCTTGAAGTAGCCAAGCTTGCTGCTAGCATAACGAGGGGACAAGACGCACATGACAGATGAATGCTTAAAGAATTTGCGGGTTTCTTCATCGTGAGTCCCCATAACACCGTCCTACAAAACAACAGAGAGTAGCAGATTGTAACTTTGTAAGTAAAGTAGTAATTGGTGAGTAGATTTAGAACATACGGTGTTGATGAAGTATTTGTTGTGGGAAGTCTTGTCATCCCAGACGAGGAGAAGGACACGAACACCTTCCTCAGACTTGTACTTGAGAAGGTCACCAAGAATGAGATCACCACCGCGAGGGAGAGGTCTGGTGGGCTCCCTAACAAGCTTAATCTTATGAAAAACAGACCAACCAACAATGTAGATCATATGATGTGCCTCGGAAATGGCGTAGCAAATGTCCTCCCAGCATCTACCCTGGTGGTAAGACTCACCATCATCCAAACTAATATCAGGAAGCAGACCGTCTTTGGCGTGAGCATCCTGGTATAACCTAACACTGCCACCTTTCCTGAGAGGGAAGTAGGAACCCTTGACCTCACCAACACCAGACATGTAGTCAGGGTTAGTGTGGCAAGGTGTGAACCTCAACTCAATGTTAAGTGCAGCGTCCTCTTTGACAGGTTTGCCGTTGGAGGAAATAATGGGGAACCAGCCGGAAATGGGGTCACCAGTAGAGAGACGAGAAGCGGAGATGGAGGCGGTACCAATGAGCTGGGCGCCAAAGACGTCGTTGTCCTTGACCTGAAATTCAAGGTTGACGACAGGGTGAGCGAGGGGAATGCGGAAGTTCTCACGCCATTTGGGGTTCTGTGAATTGGCGATGACACGAGTGCGAGCAACAGTAGCCTGTGGGACAACAACAGCGACGTAAGGGTCGCTGGTGATGACAGCGCGGTGGCGGTGCTTAACCTTGGAGTCACCGCGGGGTTCGGAGGTGGTGGTGGTGGTGCAGGAGTTGCAAGTAGCGAAGCAGCGTCGGAAACGTTCGGAAGTGAGGTCCATGTTTGGAAGATGACGTGCTTCTAAAATCTTCAACTCCAGATCTCCGTGGAGATACACAATCTTCTCAGATTCATCCGCCATTCTTATCAACTCAACAGAGAGAGAGAGAGAGAGAGAAAAAAGAGAGAGAATTATTGGTATGTAGTGTAAAGAGGAAGTGAAGAGTGAAGAAACAAAAGAGACAACGCACAACAACTGCACAACTGCACAAGTGGTTGGTTGGTGGGGGCGGTTGAGATCCGGAGAGAAGCACAACACCACACTACACCCCCCCTATTCTATTCTTCTGCTAACTCACTCTTTCTTTTAAGAGTAATTATTAATTAATTAATTTATGCTTCATCATACCAAATCAACTCAATTTCAATGATTATACCCCAAAACTTGACCTCCTTCCTGTTTGCTCAATCAATCTACCTGTAAAGATTTTGCTTTTTTACTTCTACTCACGCTCATCAGTCATCATATACTCATCACATACTCTATATTGCTTATGTTACTTCACAATTTCTTGTTTGCAACCAAGTAGCCGTTTTAAGCTTAAAACGGGTCGGGTCAACCCGTTTTATTTTTTATTTTTTTAATTTTTTTTTTTCAAGACTCAAATTTTATTTTTAAAAACTTTTGTCGGAAATCGTGTTTATAAGGTTATTGAAAATGGTAACAAAGTTATGTAAAATGGTAACATATTATATTATATTTGTAACATATTATAAAACATACGGAGTAGAAAATAAAAAATTGCCATAACATTTGTTTATTATGTTACCATAATTGTATAATATGTTACAAAAATAGGTTCGTGTTTATAGGGTTATTGAAAATGATAACAAAGTAATGTAAAATGGTAACATATTATATTATATTATATTTGTAACATATTATAAAACATACGGAGTAGAAAATAAAAAATTGTCATAATATTTGTTTAATAATATATTACCATAATTGTATAAGGGCATGTTCTCCTCATCTTAAGTTTTTCTCTGGTTCAGAAAATTTCTGAAAACTTCAGATAACTTAAGAAAACTTCTGATAACTTCAGAAAACTTCAAATTACTTCAGACAACTTCAGAAAATTTCAGATTACTTCAGAAAATTTCAGATTTCTAATTAAATAAATTAACTAATAATAATACTTAAGTTATATGTAACATTAATGTAATTAATAATAGTAATAATAATATTATTAAGAATAATAATTATAATAATATTGATAATAATTTGAATAAAAATAAGACCAATACAAAATCATTTTATAGCAAATCATAAATAAAAGTTAATTCACATTAAATATATAGACTGTTACTAAAATTTTCATAAATATTTATCAAATATTAATGAAAATAAATGCAAAAATTTATTATTATTATTATTATTATTATTATTATTATTATTATTATTATTATTATTATTATTATTATTATTATTATTATTATTATTATTATTATTATTATTATTATTATTATTATTATTATTATTATTATTATTATTATTATTATTATTATTATTATTATTATTATAACTATTATTATTATAACTATTATTATTATAATTATAATTATTATTATTATTATTATTATTATTATTATTATTATTATTATTATTATTATTATTATTATTATTATTATTATTATTATTATTATTATTATTATTATTATTATTATTATTATTATATATTGCCTGCTAAAGTTTTCTAGTAAATAATAATTAAATATTAGTGAAAAAAGCGCATATATATAAAGACTTGAATATTCTTGGTACTACAAATATTGTCCTCAAAGTTTATCGTAAATGAAACAAAAAGTTAAGTTAATAATTCTAAAAGAAGATAAATTTAGGCGAAACTCGATAAAAATAAAATAAATAAAAGTAGCAAATATAATAATAATTTCATATTATTTCAAAAAATTTCAGAAAACTTCAGATAACTTCAGACAACTTCAGAAAACTTCAGATTCCTTCAGAAAACTTCAGATAACTTCAGAAAATTTCAGAAAACTTAAGGTTGGTTCAGAAAACTTCAGACGAAGAGAACAGGCCCTAATATGTTACCAAAATAGGTTAATTATGTTTTAATTTTTTGAGAATATGTCACCAATATAATATAGTATGTTACCATTTTTATCAATATTGTTACCATTCAAAATTTGTGTTTTATTCGTTATTTGAGTTAAAGTTTTTTTTTTTTTTTTTTTTAAAAAAGGGTTTTAAAAAAATTCGAAAAAAAATAATAATAAAAAAAGGGCAAAACGGGTCATATTTGACCCGTTTCGAGCTTAAAACGGGTTGACCCGTTTTAATAGAGACTTACGCATGTTACCTATACTGTGTACATTTAGGCCCCATGTATATACAAACTGTATAGGGATTTAGTCTTTTTATCGTTATTACTTAATCGTATTCAATAGTTATTCAATCATATCCATGAAATGCAAAAGATATAACACTTGTTTGGTTGCACATTTTTTTTCAAAATAGACTAAGTGAAAGTTCATAGAATTCCAACCCCAAAGCAGCAGAGGCTCAAACGTCAGACATCAAACGTCAGCGCTTCCGTTATAACAACCACTTTTAAAAAATATTCTTGTAATTTACGAGTACCACCTATAATTTTTTATTTTTTTTGCTTTATTTTTTTTTTTTTTTTTTTTTTTTTTTTTTTTTGCAAAATATGACCTTTTGGCAAGATTTTTGACTAAAGTTAAGTAAATTTTGTGACTCACTAGAGCATACAATTCCTCTTTCTTCTTGTTGACTCTCGGTCTACGGTTTAGGCTTTGAATGTTGTAAATATTTATTTGTAAGTATATATATTACTTGTACTTTTATGAGCTTGGTCTTTTTGTGTTTCTTGATAATTAGGATTTAGGACCCAGGATCGAAAGTCAAATAAAGCACGAAAATCGTCATCAAAAGCCAAATAAAACATATGAAGATAAAGATCGAAGATTGTGACTTTCTGTATGTAAAGAGCGTTTTGGTAACTATGCACAAAACTCATGACAGTGATGTTAACGTAACATCACATGATGTTACGGTAACATCAGTGCAGTAATCTTTCAAAGGAATATTTTTATTTTTCAAATTTCTATCTTGCATGAAATTTTATTCTAAAATTAAACATCTTATTTTAATTCATTGAATATTATTTGAATTGGAAAATAAGCTCATGTATCTCTTATGGAAGATTACATGTTATCTTATATCTTATGATACAAGATTATTTTCTAACTAGTTATAGGGCCTGCCCTAGGGCGAACTCTCTATCTTTAATATATACAGAGTATATATACAAGAGGAAAAAATATAAAAAACTAAGAGGTAATATATTTCAATGTTTACTTAATATTTTTTTTTTAATTTAATGAAGTCTTTGATCATATCATTTTGTATAATTGTACTCTATCTAACCCAAAATAAGTGTTCACTTTCTATTAAATTTTTTAACAAAATAAGTGTCTTCTTTCTAATTATAGTAAGTTTTAACAAAAGATTGGTAAGATTTTTCAATTTTCATTAACAATCCTTAAGACCTTAAGTCCTCCCAAAATAAAAAGGGGACATTTATTTTAGAAAATAGAGGGAGTATATATGATGTGATAAATTAAAAATAATTCATTTGAAACTTTGACGAAAATTATAATGTTGAGAGCTATATTAATATTGTTTGATACAACACTAATTCTTGTGTACAAATGTTCTACTCATATCTATCTATATCTATATATCTATATCTATATATCTATATCTATATATTTATATTTATATATATTATTAAAAGAGAAACTTTAAACTAGTGACTCCCAAAAACTAACAAAATTTCGGCTTTCCTGCTGCCACGTCAACTATTCTCAAACCTGCCCTGCCACGTCAACCAACACAAAAAGAGCTTCCTTCTAAATGCGCGCCTCGCCTACGTTTAATCTTCGGAGAAATCCGAAAGTCCTTTATTTAATTCTATTATTCAATCAATTCTCATCTTCCAATTCAATTAAGGTTTAATTTAATTCATAATTCAATATGGGGTAATCATCCTACCGGTAATCATCCTATTGATGCGTCCTTCGTCGTTGATAATCATCCAATTTGTGCTCAAAGTAAACCAATTGATTTCATAATAATACTTCCATTAATCTCCCCTTTTCACAAAGCAATCTCTCAATTAAAAACCCTAAATTTACCACTTTAATCGCAGTTTCAAGAACAAAACAACCCATCAATTAATCAACCATGGTGAAAGTTCGCATGAACACCGCCGATGTTGCGGCGGAAGTCAAGTGCCTCCGTAAATTGATTGGCATGCGTTGCTCCAATGTTTACGATATTACTCCCAAGGTTCAATTTTGTTTTTTTTTTTTTTTTTTTTTTTTTTTTGTGATGCACACCACCTGTTTGATGAAATGCATGACTGAAGTATTTGCATTTTCTAGGTTTCGGTGACGTTGGAACGATGGGTTTCTTTGGGTGTAGACTTTTGTGTTGGAGCTGATGATTAATAGTGGTTTTGATTGAGGTTAAAACAATTTTTTTTTGTTTGTGTGTGTCTAAACAATCACTTTCTAAAGACAACAAGTGTTGGTTATAATGATGATGATGAAGTTAAGATTACTGGCTCTATAACGCCTTTTAAAAAGTAGGGTTCCATAGTGCCGTGTCGAATGTTGAATTGGGGGAGTGGTGTGTTGATTATTGAATTGGAGGAACATTAGGAACTAAGAACGCGTCACCCTGTCAAATGATGTTGTTGTGATCGATATCGATGAGTCTAATGAGTACGAGTTAACATTTCTTTGTGACATTTGTGCTGATACTAAGCCTTGATATGAGTGGTTCACAATAAAGAGTTGTAAACATTCATAATGTTCTGACTATCTTAAGAATTCACGGGCTGTTTGCTTGGGTTTCACACTTTGGCGGGGTGTTGGGACCTGAATATCATCGAGAAATTCTCCTAAATGAGGTTTTCGAACGTGGGGGAATATGCTGTATAATATAGCAAAACTCAATCCTTAAAACATCTCTTTCCCAAACAAACCCAATATAGGCATTTGATAAGTCACGGATATACATGGTCATATCCGGACCTAATATAGGCATTTGATGAGTTTTTAATACATTGCGAGGCTAATGGTAATATTGTTCGATTTCGTTCAATTTGAGCAAAAACATTGCCTATGATATTTTTTTTGGGGTCGGGGTTATGGTAGTTGACCTACATTTGGTACTATTCGGCTTTGTTTATTTAATCTAATGTACAAATGAATAGTATCTGAATATGTTTGCTCGAATGACGGTTACATGATACGACATGTTTTATTTTACCGCTATATGCCTTTATATGTTGTACTGTGGCTAACTATGAGTCAATTTTGATTTGTACTGATACTTTTTTTTTTACGTACTTTTGCATTACACCCATAATAACCATGGATTATGCTCATATTGGTTGTGGTAGAACCTATATACTTGCATACTATTTAAAATTAGATCTATATGATGTCTCGGTACATGTATTTGTGTATTGATGTTGTAACTCATAATTGTCATTCACCTCATTATTTTGTGATTTTAGAACACATGCATAAGTGAGGTGAAGACTATAAAAGAATTTATAGATTTTGGGTCTAAGAAGTAAGTGGAACTCAATCTTTTATAGATTTTGGTTAGTTAAAAATGGTGTAATGTAAAAATACAAATTGTTTTTTTTTAAGGCGTTCATGCTGCAGGTGTCATTGACAAAATGTCGGTCCTCATTAAGAGGTATTTAGTTTCTTCTACGATGGATCAAATCAGCTTAGATGGATTCCTGCACACTGACAGCGTCGAGAAGCCTTTATGAAGCAATTATCTCCCTTCCCTTTTTACGCATTTCATCGTCGTCCGTAGTCGTCAGGTACCTTTTTTTTTTTTTTTTTTTTGCAAGTCTGAATATCACTTGGACAATTCTTCACCCTGTTAATGGGCGGGTGATTTTTCTGTTTTGGATATTTATCGCGTCGCTTGCACATATAATTATTGTTTCGGGTGAGGGTCATGTTCCGTTGTCAGTAGAATAGCTATTTTTATTGACTTTGTTTGAGCGTAACGTTTAATTCACATATGTTCATAAGTTACACAGCTAAAATAACGTGAGTAATGTACCCCGTATAATTTATACGCTTTTCGTCTGATAAAATTATTTGATGGTTGTGGACATTTGAACCTTTAGAATTTAATTTTGTACTTTTCTTTATGCATTACACATAAACTCAAAATCAATCGATGGATGGATGTAGACAGTTAACGACAACCACGACTACCACTATAAGAGGGTTGCCTTTCACCGTGTCTCCCGCCGTGACTGTCACTTGCCTGGCTTTTTTTCAAGTATGTGTTCTTTTACTCTGTGTTTTCATCCCATAAAAATATTTACTGCAGTTTCCTTTGCATTCTAAAATGAGTTTGAATTATTGTGAGAAACGATTAATAGGTTATGTTACAATTTTGAATATTTAAATATCGTTGTGATTTATTAGCTTTAAAAATGTTTTGAAAATTTGTTAGTTGGTATGTACTTAACTCAGATTGAAATGCATTAGATGGTCTTTCATTGTTAAGACCATTTCCCTTTATAATCTAACCGCATAACTATTGCCCATCTCACAATTTGACAGTATAAGAACGGCTTTTAAATTACTCGCATTTTTTCTCATGTGGCTGATCGTCAGGTGCACTTGATGATGTTTCATTGTAACCATACCATTTAAATTTCCGTGATGTTGTGTTTGGTTCAGTGTTGTTGTGTATGATTACAGATCTAGGAGTTTTGAGTGTTTTTGTTCACTTATTTTTTAAATGTTTGATAGTGCTTGCCTTTGATGTCATTTTCAACGCATCAATTACACATGTTTGACAAATTAAAATGATACTCCGCCATGTCTGATATAAAGCTGTAACCGCAGCAATATCATTCAGGGCAGTATGTAAACATTTATTCAATAGTTAAGTTTGGGAGTTCATGTTGCAGATGCTGTAAACATTAAGACATGATATCTATTAGAGCCTATTGTCATAAGTTAGTTGAAGTGACACCCAAAAATCCATTGGTCGTTGGGAACGCAATCAATTACGGAATCGCCTGCATCAACCGCATTGGAAGGAGGGACATTACCCGTTACACTGGGAGTACTACTAAAATAGTTCATCGAGAACTAGAGCTCATTGTCATGCTTTGTTTGTTCCTCCACCTCTCGATCTCTTCTTAAATTTCACCGTCTTTAGAGATAAGAGGATGCCATATTATTTGTTGATCATTCACTTACAGTATTATATATAAATATATAATGTGATTTGTTAAAGGGTAAAATATGTCTCTGACCTTTGTTTATTGTACTCAATTTTACTCTTCGGATTATTATATTTTCCTAAATTTTTTATTCGGTCGAACTTCATTTTTTTATGTTGATCGCTGATTTTGTTTCATACTTCATAGCATATATAACACACTATAACGCTGAAATGTAAACACACCAACTGTTGGGGGTGACTTCTCCCGGGCCCGCCGCTCTCGGACCGGTATGATCATGGACCGGAGGATGCCCATACGCCCACTGATCTACCAACATCTCTCGGGTCTGACAGCATAGGGCCGGGAGGATTACGGACCGGGGCATCTCATGTACCAAGGGACCCAATGGTCCACCCGGGTCTGGGGCGTATATGGCCCACCCAGGTCCGTACCGTACGGCCTAAAGGCACAAGAAGACAAATCTAGCTTTGGTATAAAAGGAAAGCAAAACCCTAAAAACCACTCATTCACACACATAACAAAATACTACACAAAAGGTTTTTCTCTCTTTTCTCTCTCTAAATTCCTTTGTTTTCATAACTGACTTGAGCGTCGGAGGGCCATCACCCGGAAGGCCCCGGGGCTAGGTTTGCTACGTGTTTTCACGACGAGAGGAAGGTAGAGGACAACCGAGAGCTAAGGGCCGTTTAGGACTTAGTTTATTTAGTTTGTAATCCACATTCAATTTGTAATCGTTTGAATTTAGTTTTGGTATTTAGTTCCTAACTTTGTACCCGAAATAATTGGCGTCGTCTGTGGGGAAAATCTTACAAAAAATCTTACAAAAAGCCATGTCAAATCCTCCACAAGAGCCGAAAAAAACAGTCGGGGGAACCTCCTCCCCGGGAGGGGGTGTGGGCGGCATTCCTGAGGAAGGGGGAGGTGTAGGCGGAATTCCACTGGAGGCTGAGTTACAAACTCCCTTGACCCCAGAAGAAAAAAGAATGATGAGTGCCTTCCTTGAGAAGCTGAGGAAGACACCACCAGAGAAGAGTCAGCAGAAATCTCAGCCAAGAAAGGATCCCATCCCATCCGTCTTTCCCAAGAACCTTTTTCATGAGGAGAACGAAAAATCAAGCAGTGACAGTTCATGGAAAGAATCGGAGCAGGCCTACTCGACATCCCAGTCATCACCTTCAGTTGAGGAGGTGTCCAAGCCCGAGATCCCACGCACTGAGAGGCCCAGGCGCAACAAACCCAAAGAAAGCAGCGCGCAGGGAAAAGTTTAAGTGAAATCGCCCCTGGCCCCCTCAGTGTTAGAGTTGTAGGTTTATATCGGTATATAGACCTTTAAAATCACAGGATTATAATGAAAACTTTTATAAGATTTATAGTCATAAAATAAAATTGCATAACATAGAATAAAGATTCAAGAATTAACCTTTTAATCCTTTGAATTGGCCTAAGAACAATACCAAAATTATGGTATCTCCTAATAATCTCACCCAAGATATTTTGAGAAATACCCTTTGAGATTTGCTAGAAAATTAGAAAGGAAAAACTGATTTTTCTCTCAAGGTTTTAGTGTTGTAGTTGTGATAAATAATTAGGAAGGAATTAGAGTAATTATCAAGGAATATAATTTCCTAATTATACTCCCTCTTGGCCGGCCTCCTAGGGTAGTATTTGGGGAGATTTAGTTCTCCTCAAATACATCACTTGTTGACCAAGAAAACGTATCTAGACAAGGATGTATCTGGACACTTTTTTTTTTTTTTTTTTTTTTTTTTTTGGTAAAAGGTAAATTTCATTAAAATCAAAAACCTTTTTACAAACTAATACAAAGATTATCCTCCCCCACATATCTTTTCAAACCAGCTCCGCTCACTGATTTTGAGATTCAGTGCTAGCTTAGATACTCGTATTCTAAGTTCCTCCATTAGTTTCCTATACATGACCCTCGGATGTATAATACGGCTATGTATACGACATTGATTCCTGACAAACCAAATATAATAAATGCTACCCACTATAACAGCGAACAAAACTTGTTTCTTGAACTTCGACGCACCTCGTATCTTATCCAACCTCTTCCATGCATCACACTGCTCTCTTCGACAGCCCAATTTGGAACACACTAACTCCAGCCACTTCTGACTGTAATCACAAGCAAAAAACAGATGATCCACACTTTCTCTACCATTCATACACAAATAGCAAACGTCTTGACCCACGATTCTGAACTTCATCAGCCTATCTGGACACTTTTCTTTTGGTCATTTTAGCTTATAATATAATGCAATATACTACTAGTGTCATCTGTATGGACCGACTATAATATATTATAAATATCCTTATATTCATAATTTACTAATTAATTATAACGGTTTATATTTAATTAGCTTGCATTATACACAACAATTAAATATAACATTTTATATTCAATTCACGAATTACATTTAATTCGCCTCAGCTAAAATTATTTAATCAGTATTAAATAGCCGTACCACCATTACACTGACTAACATTTTAGTCAGTAACATCATCACACTTGACTAACATTTTAGTCACCACTGACTAACATTTTAGTCAACAACACTGACTAACCGTTTAGTCATTAAGTAAGGCATCGATATGATCATTTTCTCAAATAATCACATCTCTCAAACACATCCTTTAGGTGTGACTCTTAGAGACCAGTTGATCACCGCCATCTGTATGACAATAACGTCAAACTTATCTAGCAAGCCAACCGTTATCGATAAACGTTAATCAACTGATTAAATAAAAAATGTACCCTGTGTACCTTTAGAGATTTATTTATGTTATTGCACTAACTGTGGAGGACACTAACTCCAACAATCTCCCACTTGTCCGTACAAGTGTAGGTGCGATAACCGATTCTCATATCCATAATAAATTTCTCCCACTCAATGTAAACCAATTTGCAAAGTCCGTACTTTCAAAGGTCGTAAGTAGTTCATGGCGATCGAGAATCAAGAGTGGTTTCCGACTAGAGAGTAACTTAAGCGATAAGCGAATCAATATTCGAGCATGGCCATGCATTTTCGATTCTGACTCCTCGAGTGGCCCGAGAAAAAGTATTATAACTCGATAGAAGTTGGATATTTTCCTCAACTCGAATCCTGCAGATGTAAGCGGCATGAAATGACCAGTGAAAATCTACTTGGCCTCTCGTTACGGTCGACCGTGAGAAAGAAACCAAAGTCACCCAAAATCTGCCTTAATCTCAAGAGACAGTCGATAGTCAAAAGAATCGACTCTAGGAACACTATGGATGTCCTATCCACGACCAGGCACCTAATGTTCTGAAACATTTAGGACTCCATGTAGTCGTCACAAAAATTGTCTTGCGCGATTTCAGTAAACCCGCATCTGTGATCGATCAGTCAACAGTTTGACTTATGGCTCGTTGAACCCACCATCAATCGACGTCACAAAATGATTGCCAGAGTTATCAGCTCATGTAGGCGATCACGGACCAAAACACAATATAAAGTAATTCAGTTCACTTTGAGGTGTTCAACGTTGTCTGCACAACCCTCGTGAAAAACAATATATAAAACAAAACGATGATGTTAGAAATAGTATATGAAAAAGATACATTTATCCAATCCATGTCAAGTACTATTATAACCAGGAACACGTTCAATTCTCATGAAGATAACGTGCCCTTCAAGCTTATCATATACCGACGCGTACATATCTAGACTAGTTCTTTGGACTTTAGACTCTTTAGCACGGAAGATGGCACCTCTATTAATATAATAGATGGTGATAGTGTCATTCGAACTAGGAACTACGATTAGTCCTTGTAAGAATCGAGCGATCCATACGACTTCCTCGCAACTAAATAGCATAGTACTCGGACACGATCGTAGAATCTACTATGACACTATATTTTGAACTGTTTTTGACCGCGATTGCCATAAAGAGTAAAGACGAATCCGAGTGAGATATCGAGTCATCTCGATTCGTGTGAAAGTTAGCGTCACAAGAATCGATTGCGCATAGCCTTATAGCACCTCCATAAGTCAATACCCATTTCGGATGCCACGTCAAGACGCGTGAGCATATTATGGCATACATGATCGATCCTATCGCCAAGCATAACGAACACGACTTGGTCATACTGAATCTCTCAAGAATCTTATCTATATAAGACTCCTGACTGAGGGATAACATCCGTCGTGATCTATCTCTATAGATACGGATCTCCAAAATTCGTTGTGCCTCACCCAGATCTTTCACCTGGAAATGGTTCTTTAACCATACTTTTACCGAAGTTAAGAGAGGTATGTCATTCCCAATCAAGAGTATGTCATCTACATACAGTATTAGGAAGACAATCTTGCTCCCACTCGACTTGATATATAGACATGGTTCCTCGACCGATCGAGTGAATCCATTCTCCTTTATCACTTGGTCGAAGCAATGATTCCAACTCCGTGAAGCTTGCTTAAGTCCATAAATGGAACGCTTAAGCTTGCAAACCTTCTTAGGATTTTCAGGATCAGTGTAACCTTCGGGTTGTACCATGTACAACTCCTCCTCCAAATAACCGTTTAAGAAGGCGGTTTTCACATCCATTTGCCAAATTTCATAGTCATGAAATGCGGCAATCGCTAAGAGAATCCGAATGGAACGAAGCATGACTACGGGTGCAAAGATCTCATCATAGTGCAACCCTTGCACTTGTGTGAAACCCTTTGCCACTAGTCGCGCCTTGTATATATCTGGTTGTCCTTCTACAGATCGCTCTATCTGGTAAAGCCATTTGTACTGAAAAGGCCTAGCCTTATCAGATAAGTCAACCAGATCCCATACATCGTTCTCGTACATAGAGTCCATCTCGGATTGTATGGCTTCTTGCCATAGCTTTGAGTCAGAACACGTCATGGCACCTTTATAGGTTACGGGTTCGTTACTCTCAAGGAGTAAAACGTCGTCTCTCCCATTCTTCTCAACCATACCGATGTATCTATCTGGAGGAATGGAGAGTCTACCCGACCTTCTGGGTTCCAAAGGGACATCAACTACAGCAGACGAAGAAGGAACAGTTTCCTCCATTGGTTGCTCGGTTGTCGGTTCAGGAATCTCCGACAGATCGAAGGTTCTATTACTTCTCTTGTCTTCGAGAAACTCTTTCTCTAAGAACTTCGCACTAGCCGCAACAAAACTCGGTGTTCGGTAGGCGAATAGAAGTAATGACCAAACATTCCTTTTGGATAACCAATAAAGTATGTCTTGACCGATCGCGGGCCGAGCTTATCCTTGTGTCAACTACTTGACATAAGCCTCGCACCCCCAAACCCGAATAAAGGACAAGTTAGGGATCGTAACCTTTCATAACTCGTATGGAGTCTTGTCAACATCTTTAGTCGGACTTCGGTTAAGTATAAGAGCAGTTGACAAAAGAGCATAGCCCCATAATGAGTCAGGTACAACCGTGTGACTCATCATGGATCGAACCATATCAAGTAATGTTCGATTCCTGCGTTCGGACACACCATTCAGTTGTGGTGTTCCGGGTGGAGTTAATCGTAATACTATCCGCGGCTTTCAGGTGTCGATCAAACTCAGTTGAAAGATATTCGCCACCACGATCTGAACGTAGTGCTTTTATCTTTCTATCCAGTTGGTTCTCAACCTTATTCTGGAATTCCTTGAACTTGTCAAAGGGCTCACTTTTATGCTTCATTAAGTAGACATGTCCAAATCTACTCAAATCGTCCGTGAAAGTGATAAAATACCTATAGCCATCTCCAGCGTTGATTGACATAGGTCCACACACATCAGTATGTATGAGTCCTAATAGGTCAGCAGCGCATTCCAACACCTTTGAAGGAAACTCGAGACATTTTACTTATGAGACATGATTCACATGTGCCAAAAGTTTCATAGTCAAATGGGGCGATTGTCCCATTATCAATGAGCTTTTCCACGTGTTTCTCATTCATGTGTCCCATACGGCAATGCCATAGATATGTTTGATCTTGTCACCAACCTTTGCTTTCTTGTTACTCACATGCATTATATCTGTGGTTTGATCTAAAACATAAATTCCGTTCATGGAAACTGCTTTACCATAAATCATATCGTTTAAAGTGAAAATACAGCTATTATTCTTTAAAACGAAAATCCGTCTTTATCAAGTACGAATACAGAAGTAATGTTTTGGATAAACTAGGTACATAGTAACAGTTATTCAGTAATAACTCAAATCCGTTCGGGAGTTGGATTACATATGTTCCTACTGAAACGGCAGCAACTCTTGCTCCATTCCCCACTCGCACAGATGAGAACCACAACCAGTATCAAGTACCCAAGTTCCGAAACTTGCATGGTTAATCTCAATCATATGAATAAAAGAAGACATACCAACAGGAATGACATGGCCTGCTTTTATGTCCTCAGCATACACGGGACAGTTCCACCTCCAATGCCCAGACTTGTGGCAATGGTGGCACTCCATGCTTTGCTTTGCTTTTGCCTTGCCTTGTGAGCTACCGCTAGGCTCACCAGGCCCACTCTTCGCAATCACTAGCTTTTTAAACTTTGGCTTTCCTACAGTTAGGTTAGCCGGAGCCTTACCCTTGCCCTTGTGCTTGTTGCCTATCATGAGAACATCTTGTTTCATGCTCCCACTCAACTTCAGATCACTTTCAGATGCATGCGAGGAGTGAGCGAAGCTCATGCAGACTTTTCTGCATGTCATTCATGTAATAGTTTGCCCTAAAGAGGACATTCCCATCATGAAGAGAGTGGAGCACTCGATCAATGACGATCTTCTCATCGATCTTGCAACCAAGCTCCTCTAGTTTCTCAACGTTCTCGATCATGTCGAGAAGGTGTGGACCAACCGGTTGGCCCTTCTGGAGTCTAGCTTCAAAGAAACGAGTGGTATACTCGTAGCTCTTGATTCTCGGTTCTTTCGAGAACTCTTTGGTTAGGGTGGTGAAAATCTTGTTTGCACCTTGGGTGATGAATCGTCTTTGTAAATTGGATTCCATTGAATAGATGAGTACGTTCTGTATCGCACCCGCCTCCATCATGAAATCATTATAAAGATAGACTTCATCTGCTCCTGCATCGGGAGCTGGTTTAGTCGGCAGTGGCTCAGTCAAGTACTTGAGCTTGCCGTCGCCTATGGCAAAGATTCGTAATGCGCCTCCCAATCGAAAAATTGGACCCATCACTCTTCGCCGAGTGGGTGATTCATCTTTGTCAGTAAAAATACTAAGCCATGATTCGCGTATTAGTGTGGCACTTGGCATTGGTTCACAAGACGCATGACCATTTGTTATAGTAGTTATATCTGTATATAACTAATTCGAGCATCGTGAAAAGAGAGAAGAAGCGAGAAGATAAGAAAACATCGTTTTAAAGGTTTAAGTCGTAAGCAATAACGATTTAATGCAATGACTCGCACACTCATATAATCGACCTCCCTCGAGAATTATATAAGTGATCCCAAGACTCAATTTCTTTAAATTGATAAGCCAACCTTTTGGCTAATTCTACTGTTAGAATTCTTGGTCGATAGATTTCAGTAAATCCTATCTATTAGTCCACCATAACTACGAGATATTACTCGAACTATAGTGTTGAGGTAAAATAGGTCAACGCATACTACTTACCCAACGTAGAAGGGGTCATGTGGAGAGTAAGGTCCTACATGCCTACCGACGAAGAAGGGGCTCATAGCATGCTTTTCCTATAAAGACTAATCTCAATTTTATTAATAGAGGAAGGTCCCATCATCTCATTTTAATTCATTTTAAGTGAACAAATATCTAGCATTTACGTGAATGATTAATTTGAGGTGATAGCCCTAAACGAATGACATCCGTATGTCCATGATAAAATGCAACTAAATGATTTATTTTCATGCATATTAGGTGGTTTGGTTTGTTTAGGCGGAATATGATGCAACTATCTAACGTGAATGCAATGAAAAACGGTAAAGAAACGCAAAAATAAAAACACCTAGTGTGGCCTATCCCTATGAAAATAAAGACAAATACAAATTGGAATCCATCCATGGACCCTAAAGCTGTCTTTATTCTTCATCTTGGGCTTTAAGTGGGAATCCATCTTGAATCTTCAATCTTGAATCTTCTCAAAATAACATTTTTGAATTACAAAATAAACCTATTTACATTCTAATTCAAAATATGCCAAAATTAAAAATATTACAAGATGGGAGATTCGAGATCTCAAAAATACAACCAAAATTGTGTTTCCTTCATTACGAAAACACAATCTTCTAAGGCCACACTCGTAAATTACAACCTTTTGTACATAATTAATGCGGAAAAATTAAACCATTCATTCAAACATACATTCAAACAGTCGGGGGAACCTCCTCCCCGGGAGGGGGTGTGGGCGGCATTCCTGAGGAAGGGGGAGGTGTAGGCGGAATTCCACTGGAGGCTGAGTTACAAACTCCCTTGACCCCAGAAGAAAAAAGAATGATGAGTGCCTTCCTTGAGAAGCTGAGGAAGACACCACCCGAGAAGAGTCAGCAGAAATCTCAGCCAAGGAAGGATCCCATCCCATCCGTCTTTCCCAAGAACCTTTTTCATGAGGAGAACGAAAAATCAAGCAGTGACAGTTCATGGAAAGAATCGGAGCAGGCCTACTCGACATCCCAGTCATCACCTTCAGTTGAGGAGGTGTCCAAGCCCGAGATCCCACGCACTGAGAGGCCCAGGCGCAACAAACCCAAAGAAAGCAGAGCGTAGGGAAAAGTTTAAGTGAAATCGCCCCTGGCCCCCTCAGTGTTAGAGTTGTAGGTTTATATCGGTGTATAGACCTTTAAAATCACAGGATTATAATGAAAACTTTTATAAGATTTATAGTTATAAAATAAAATTGCATAACATAGAATAAAGATTCAAGAATTAACCTTTTAATCCTTTGAATTGGCCTAAGAACAATACCAAAATTATGGTATCTCCTAATAATCTCATCCAAGATGTTTTGAGAAATACCCTTTGAGATTTGCTAGAAAATTAGAAAGGAAAAACTGATTTTTCTCTCAAGGTTTTAGTGTTGTAGTTGTGATAAATAATTAGGAAGGAATTAGAGTAATTATCAAGGAATATAATTTCCTAATTATACTCCCTCTTGGCCGGCCTCCTATGGTAGTATTTGGGGAGATTTAGTTCTCCTCAAATACATCACTTGTTGACCAAGAAAACGTATCTAGACAAGGATGTATCTAGACACTTTTCTTTTGGTCATTTTAGCTTATAATATAATGCAATATACTACTAGTGTCATCTGTATGGACCGACTATAATATATTATAAATATCCTTATATTCATAATTTACTAATTAATTATAACGGTTTATATTTAATTAGCTTGCATTATACACAACAATTGAATATAACATTTTATATTCAATTCACGAATTACATTTAATTCGCCTCAGCTAAAATTATTTAATCAGTATTAAATAGCCTTACCACCATTACACTGACTAACATTTTAGTCAGTAACATCATCACACTTGACTAACATTTTAGTCACCACTGACTAACATTTTAGTCAACAACACTGACTAACCGTTTAGTCATTAAGTAAGGCATCGATATGATCATTTTCTCAAATAATCACATCTCTCAAACACATCCTTTAGGTGTGACTCTTAGGGACCAGTTGATCACCGCCATCTGTATGACAATAACGTCAAACTTATCTAGCAAGCCAACCGTTATCGATAAACGTTAATCAACTGATTAAATACAAAATGTACCCTGTGTACCTTTAGAGATTTATTTATGTTATTGCACTAACTGTGGAGGACACTAACTCCAACAAGAGTACCCTTTGCCTCCCAAGATGAAGATCCCAACGATATAGTATGATGGAAAGGCGGACCCGGAGGAGCATTTGGCGGCCTACGAAAGCCATATGATGATGTATGACCCTACGGACTACGTTTGGTGTAAAGTCTTCCCCACGACCCTAACGGGGCTCGCACAAACTTGGTTCCGAAACCTCCCAACCGGATCTATCTACGGATATGAGGATATGTGCCGGGTATTCCGCCAGCAGTACGCAGGAAACAAAAGGAGAGAGAAGGTGGCAACGGAGCTTTTGAACGTGATACAGGGAAAGAACGAGGGGTTGAAGGAGTATATGACAAGATTTGACCGGGAGTCACAGCAAATCAGGGACTTGGACCCTAAAATAGGGGTCCATGCCTTGACAGTTGGATTGAAGGAGGGAGAGCTGAAGAGTCTCCTGATCAGGAATCCGCCAGCCAGTCTCATGGCGGCCCGTGAGATGGCTGAAGGGTTTGTGCGAGAAGAGCAGTTCCACAAAACGTTCAGCAAAAGAAATGACAAAAAAGAGGACCAGGGCGGGGCCCAGCAGGAGTGGAGGGGACCGCCCCGGCGGCAGAATAACAACAACATTCGCAACAATTACAACCGCATCAACAACAATAGCAACAATCACAATAACCGCCGGGACAGCCGGGACGGTCGTGGTCAGCAAAGGACGGGTGGCCAAAGGTTTGAGACCTGGACCCACTACACGCCCCTCATTAGATCCTAGCCGGAGATTTTCGAGATGACAAAAAACGAGATCAAGTGGGCTACCCCGAGATCGCTAAAGCACCCAGGGAACGACAAGTCAGCATTTTGTGGGTACCATCAGGTAGCAGGTCACGCAACCGAGGATTGTCTATCCCTAAAAAACGAGGTCGAGCGTTTGGTGCAGCAGGGCACCCTACGGCGTTTTGTCAAGGACAAACGGGAAAGGGATGGAGACGAAGGAAGCAGGGACCCCACCCAAACGGGTCCAAAGAAGAACAAGCAAAGGATAAGTAAAATTCACATGATCGCTGGGACGGAGGAATCAGTCCTGTCCGGGAGGAAAAGGAAGGTAGAGAAGCGTGAACAATCTAAGATGAGCATATACTCAGCCGGATGGACGACACCAAAGCCTGTCCCAGACCTGACCATCAGTGACGAAGACTATCAGCGGGTTTCTTACCCACACAGTGACCCGTTGGTGGTGTCCCTGGATATCGGACCCCATCTGGTCCACCGGTGTATGATAGACACCGAAGCCTGCACCAACCTCCTGTACCGGGAGGTATTCGAGAAACTTGGTTTGAAGAAAGAACAGTTGACACCTTACATAGGGTCACTATACGGATTCGCCGGAGCCGGCATAAGACCGATGGGAACGATAACCTTGCCGGTCACGGTGGAAGAGGAGGACATGGCCCGAAGCGTGGACGCAAGCTTTGTGGTCGTAGACGCCCCGTCAGCATACAATGCCCTCATCGGCCGGGTCACCTTGGATCATATTCACGCTGTTGTGTCGATAAGAGCGTTGGCCATGGCCTACATCACGGACAACTGGACCGAGGAGAAGATCTACGGAGACCAAAGCGCCGGGAGATCATGCAACTCCCTATCGGCCCGGGGGGCAAAGCAGAAGACAGTAGCGGAAGTAAAGCTCCCGGAAGAAAAAGAGAGGAAAAGTCTGGAAGTGACACCAGATCCGGGGAATGAAACAAAAGAAATTGAGTTGTCACCGGGAAGGAGTGTGATCATAGGGGCAGAGCTAGACCCCAGCTTTCAAGATAGTCTGATTAGTATCTTGGAAGAGAACAAAGACGTGTTTGCCTACTCTACGCCGAGATGCCGGATAAGCCCGTAAGTAATTGTGCATCAATTAAATGTTAACCCCGCTACAAACCGATCAAGCAGGCCGCGCCCATGAGTGCAGAGAAGGATGCGGCCATTCTCGAAGAAATAAACAAGCTACTAGAGGCGGGATTCATTGAGCGTTGTGATTATCCTGAATGGTTGGCGAACGTTGTAATGGTGAAGAAGGCGTCTGGGGCGTGGAGGATGTGTGTTGACTTTACAAATTTAAACAAGGCGTGCCCCAAAGACTGTTACCCGTTGCCAAGGATTGAACAGCTGGTGGACTCCACCAGCGGCCATACAACCTTAAGCTTCCTGGATGCCTTCTCAGGGTACCACCAGGTTTATCTGTCAGAGGAGGACAGGCCCCGATGCGCCTTCATCACAGGGCATGGGGTCTACATGTACAAAATGATGCCATTTGGGCTTAAGAATGCCGGAGCCACCTACCAGCGCCTGGTGGACGCCGTGTTTGTAAAGCAGAAAGGGAGAAACATGGAGGTATATGTGGATGATGCAATTGTGAAAAGCAAGTCCGATGAGCAGCACCTGGAGGACCTGAAGGAAACATTCAGCTCACTCAGAAAATATCAAATGAAACTGAACCCGAAGAAATGCACCTTCGGGGTCCCACGAGAAAGTTTTGGGATACAGTCACCAAGAGGGATTGACGCCAACCCTGAGAAGGTCAAAGCCATCTTGGACTTGCCGGCACCGAGGACGATTAAAGACATTCAAATTCTGACCGGGAGAATGGCAGCACTCTCGAGGTTCATCTCCAGGTCCGCGGACAAATCCACACCGTTCTTCCAGGTACTGAAAGGAAACAAGAAGTTTGTATGGGGAGAGGAGCAGGACGAAGCTTTTGGGCAGTTGAAGAGACACCTTACAACATTGCCTACCTTGGCAAGACCGGTGACGGGTGAAACTTTAATTTTGTACATCGCCGTGACCGCGAGCGCAATATCGGCAGTGATCCTACGGGAGGAAGAAAAACAACAACAACCAATCTACTTTGTTAGTCACGCTTTGGGACAGTCAGAGAGGAACTACCCAATCATTGAGAAGGCCGCGTACGCCGTCGTCATAGCAACCCGGAAGCTCAGACCGTATTTTGATGCTCATCCGGTGGAGGTGCGCACTGACCAACCGCTGGAGAAAGCACTCGAGAAATTTGAAAAGTCCGGCAGACTCCTGAAGTGGGCGATTGAACTCTCAGGCTTTGGCATAACTTACGCCGGAAGAACAGCAATCAAAGCCCAAGCCTTGGCTGACTTCATCGCAGAGTGCACCCACCCGGCTAGGGGAGAGGCACCAAGAGGGGTCTGGCAGGTGTATACCGACGGGTCGGCCACCATTCATGGCTCCGGAGCAGGGGTGGTCATCATCAGCCCCGAGGGGCATGAGTTTGAGCATGCATTGAAATTCGCCTTCCCGGCCACAAACAATGAATCTGAGTACGAGGCGGTTCTAGCGGGACTGGAGCTGGCAAAGGCCATGGGGGCAGAGGGAGAGTACGAGGCCCGGGAAGAGGGAATGACGTTGTACCTCCAAAAAGCAAAGACTCTGACCTCCGGACTGAAATCTTTCGAGGCCCGCCATATTCCCAGATCCGAGAACAACAAGGCAGACGATCGCCAGCCGGCCAAATGACGACAATGGACAACAAATCAGCGATCCACCGTTGACATCCGACGGCAGAAAGGGGGGTTGACAGTTAACGCAATCTCTGAGGACCATGGCTGGATGAGGCCAATATTGAAGTATAAGCTAGAGAGAGAAATCCCGGAAGACAAAACCGAGGCTGCTAAGCTGAAGAGACTAGCCCCCTGGTTCATCCTTGTGGACGGGGAGCTATACAGACGATCTTTCTCGGCCCCGCTGCTAAAGTGTGTAGGGGGCACGGACGCTGAATTCATCCTGAACGACATACACTCAGGAGTCTGTGGCCATCATGTGACCGGTTGCACACTAGCTCACAAAGCATTGAGGGCTGGCTACTTTTGGCCCACCATGCTAAAGGATGCCAAAGAGTTGAGCAAGCGGTGCCGGCAATGCCACATCTTCGCCCCGGACATCCATCTTCCCGCCAGAGATCTCAGACCAGTCCTGAGCCCGGTACCTTTTGACCAATGGGGAATGGATATCCTGGGGCCGTTTGCAACGGCAACAGGGGGCAGGAAGTATGTGGTGGCCGCCACTGACTACTTCACCAAGTGGATAGAAGCGGAGGCCATTCCAACCATCACTGAACAGGCCGTGAGGAAATTTATTTGGAGGAATGTAATCACCAGGTTTGGCGTGCCCAAGGTAGTGGTTTTTGACCATGGAAGACAATTTGACAATGACAGCATGCGGGACTGGCTAAAGCGGAATGAGACAATTGTCGCATATTCGTCAGTTTGTCATCCACAAAGCAACGGACAAGCCGAGGCCGCCAACAAGCAAATGTTGAACGGTATGAAAAAACGACTGGATGAACTGAAGGGGGCATGGGCCGATGAGCTGCCAAGCATTCTCTGGTCAATTAGAACTACAGTCAAAGAGTCTACTGGCCACACTCCATTCAACATGGTCTACGGGGCTGAAGCTTTACTCCTGATCGAAGCAATCCTTCCCAGTCCTCGAGCAAACTTACACGACCCTGCCAGTAACGAACAAGCAAGAAAAGAGTCCCTGGATCTTCTGGACGAGGTCCGGGACCAGGCAAGGGAGAACCTGGCAGTCTATCAGAACAGGATGAGAAGGATGTACAATCGAAGAGTGAAGCACAGAGAGTTTGAACTTGGGGATCTGGTGCTGAGAAGAGTGTCCGCCACCGGGAAGGGGAATATTCATGGGAAGTTGTCAGCCACCTGGGAAGGGCCTTACCAAATTACAGAAGTTAAACAACCAGGAACCTTCATGCTTAGAGATATGAACGGCTACGACCTCCCGTCCCACTGGAATTCTGATACGTTAAAGAAATACTATGTGTAAACGCTGTACTCTTTTTCCTTACCCATGGTTTTGTCCCATTAGGGTTTTCCAAGGGAAGGTTTTAACGAGGCAGCGTATAGGCATTTGTAACGCGAGTGATCAGGAATGTTGACACCGCGAGCTTTTGTACAATCCTCGATAGAGCTTTTGATAGAATTTGTGACCAGCATTTGTTTAGACTTGTATCACACAAACGCTGGCCAGGGGGCAAGGAGGGGGGACTACCCCCGACCCCGGCTAATCACGATAGTCTGATTCAAAAACAGGAATTTTTGAAAATTTTACTAACACTTTCAGGAAAGGGGATATGAACACCTCAAACCCCGCCTGGAGTAGAATGGGGCAGGAACAGGCCCTGGAGCAGCAACTAAGAGACCAAAAAGACCGGAGAAGGGTAAGACCTCCCAGGCACCCGCCTGGCAGGCTCCCATGCCTACGTACGGATGAACATCGCGCCTTGAGAGTCCATGGCCTGGGGCCTGGGCGGCTCGCGCCCTACGTATGGCCTTGCACAATGCTCATCCGTGGTCGTCGGACCCGGATGAGGGTGCCTTTTGTGAGATCCCGGCCCGGAACCTCAAAATTCCGATTTTAATTTGAAAAGAGTTTTATTTAGGTGGAGGTAGTAGCAGTCGCCAGTCCGTTTTATATAAAAACGTACAAAAAGTTGATTTGAAAAACGTAACGGAAAAGCCCCTTTTGATCCCTAGTGTGGGATGACCGTAACTCCTACTAAACCAAAGAATGCGGATTCGGGGGTAAAGGTACGGTCAGGGAAGGTGTTAGGCACCCAGACCGCCCGTCGGACTGACGGCCTCTACTACTTATTTATAATACTATATATTTGACGATGTATGAAAAGTTAGTAATACAATGAATAAATCGATAAAGAAAATCAAGCAAAATAAAAGAAATAAATAAAAGAGATTAAATAAGAGAAGAAAAACCAATTGTCGATTTGAATCTGGGACCCTAAGGCTAGTCGTAATCTTGAACTCAAATGAATCTTGAAAATATCGTAAATCGAAGGCTCTTTGGCGCTTTTATGAAAAAACGGTGTTTGGATGTGAAAAGGAGGATTGAAATTGACTTGGGAGAGTTTCTGTAATTTTAAGAAGTGTATCTGTGAATTTTTTGGAAGTCTGGAATGAATGAAATAGAGCTGTATTTATAGGGAAATAGGGAATTTCGGGCCCAAACTTGTCGGTCTAGGAGATCTAGGAGATGAAGCCGACAGGAGGTGTCGGCAACATGGATAAAGCCAACAGAACTGTCGGTCAAACAAGGGTGGCCGACAGGCCCATCGGTCAGATAGAGGTAGCCGACCAAGCCCTCGGACCTATCCTCTAGGCCGACCATATCTGTCGGCCAAAGTGTACTGGCCGACAGCTCGGTCATTTCCAGTTTTTTATGGTCAACTTGAAATGGCTATAGCTTTTGTTCTAGAGCTCCGTTTTAGGCGCGTAATATACCGTTGGAAAGGTATTTGAGTCTAGGTTCCAATGCAACTGGTTTCACTCAAAAATTATTAGTAGATTTTAAGATATGCTTAAAAGAGTGAGAAGGTGTCGGTTTTGTGCCGACTTTAGCAAACGACTCATAACTCCTTCACTACTTATCGGATTTGGGCTTATGAGGTGTCGTTAGAAAGGTATTTCAAAGACCTAACCAACTATATAAGTGTCACTTTGGCTAAGTGAGATTTGGATACTTAAAAAGAATTGTCAAAGTAGACATATTAACAAGCGGAGCATTTTGAGGTGGTTTTGTGCCACTTTGAGTAGTTAATTTTATTAAGAATAAGCGTAAAGAGCCATCAATTACATCATTTTCAATGTCCATATTAATTACTAGCGTTAGCCTCATCATCGGGTATCCCAAAGGCTTGTCGACAAGTTTATGGTGTCAACAGAAGCCCCCACTTTGACCGAGTCTGACTAAGACGAAGGTCAAAGTACTCCAACCGGGACAAGTAAAGGTTAAGAAACATACCTGGGCCTCTAACTTTACCTGTTTGGAGACTGGAAACTGGAATCTGGAATCTGGAATAGCCAAACTTTGTCTAGCTGGTCTTGGACTGTCATAGCAAAACTTTGTTTCACTTATGAGTGAAGCTGCAAAATCTGATTTTACAAGTTCGGGTGCGTGTCAGGGCCCGCCGACCAAAGAGTTTCAAAACTTTGTTCTGAAAAAGGGATTTAGATCGTAAAATTTGATTTTACAAAAAAGGATGCGTGTCAGGGCCCGCCGACCAAAAGAGTTTTCAAAATTTTATTTTGAAAAAGGAATTTGAATGTAAAATTTGATTTTACAAACAAGGTTGCATGTCAGGGCCCGCCGACCAAGTAATTTTCAAAAAATTTTATTTTGAAAAAGGAGGATAAAGTTCAAAAAATTTTATTTTAAGAACTTAAGTGCGTGTCAGGGCCCGCCGACCAAAATAATTTGAAATGCGCAAAATTTTATTTTGTAAAAGAAATTTGAACGTAAAATTTGATTTTACGAAAAGAAATGCGTGTTAGCGCCTGCCGACCAAAAGAACTTGAAATTTACAAAATTTTATTTTGTAAAATGTGAGTTTCAAAATTTATTTCACGAAGGAAGCAAAACTTTGTTTTGCGAAACGGGTGCAAAATTTTATTTTACAAAACCTGAGTTGAAAATCCGTGAAATTTTATTTCACGAATGAAGCAACACGAATGAAGCAAAACTTTGTTTTGCGAAAGGGTGCGGATTTTATTTTGCAAAAGGTGATTTCGAAAATCGGTGAAATTTTATTTCACGAAGGGAGCAAAACTTTGTTTTACGAAATGATGCAAAATTTTATTTTGCAAAAGGTGATTTTGAAAATCTGTGAAATTTTATTTCACCAAAGAAGCAAAACTTTGTTTTGTGAAACGGTGTGCAAAATTTTATTTTGCAAAAGTTGTTTTTCAGAAATCCGTGAAATTTTATGTCACGAAAGAAGCAAAACTTTGTTTAGCAAATGAGTGCAAAATTTTAGTTTGTGAACGCTGATTTTGAAAATCGGTGAAATGTTATTTCACAAAGGAAGCAAAACTTTATTTCGCAAAAAGAGTGCAAAATTTTATTTCGCAAAAGATGATTTTGAAAATCCGTAAAATTTTATTTCGCGGAGAAAACAAAATTTTGTTTTGCAAGCAGAATTATTTCACAAAATTTTATGGGTTTTTCCCAACTGTACCCCTGTACTATTGGGTTTTCCCAACTGTACCCCTGCGTATATTGTTTTTCCAACTGTACCCCTGAGTTTCTTAATTACTCCCAACCATAACTAATTATGCTTAAGCCGTCAATTATCACCGTTGAATGTCAATTAGGATGCGTAATTTGCCTACGTGGAGAACCTAATTTGCTACGTGGAAGGATTAGTTGTAAATTAGAAGTTGAGTCAATTTATTAACCGTCATTTCTTTCTTTTGATTCAATTTTTTTTAAAACCCTTTGAAACCCTTTCACCTTCCTTCCTCTGTTCTCTTCATCTCCTTCCTTTTGCTATTGAACTTTTGCAGTTCATCGTCGTTGCAACATCTTCATCGTTGAACTTTTGCAGTCCTTCCTTCCTCTGTTCAATTTCAGGTATGATTTCAGGTATGATTTTGGGTAAATTAAAGAAACTCAGGGGTACAGTTGGGAGTAATTAAGAAACTCAGGGGTACAGTTGGGAAAACGATATACGCAGGGGTACAGTTGAGAAAACCCAATAGTACAGGGGTACAGTTGGGAAAAACCCAAATTTTATTTAGTGAAATAAGGAAGCAAAATTCTAGAACGCATGACATTGACAAAATCCCATTTTATGAACTCGAGTGATCTGAACATTTATTTAGAAGCTTGCTTGAAAAGTATTCGAATTTTTCAAGAATAGATTTTGCAATGTGCCTGGTCTTTGGAGTGAAGATCTGTTTGAAACTTGATTTGAAAATCCATTACTTGGCCTTTAGAGTGAAGACCGATTTAGAACTTGATTTGAGAATTCGGCGGCTTGGCCTTTGGTGTGAGAACCAAATTAAAACTTGATTTGAGAATTCAGCCGCTTGGCCTTTGGTTTGAAAATCAATTTAAAACTTGATTTTAAAATTCCGTCATTTGGCCTTGGGTGTGAAGACCGGTTTGAAAATTATTTCATTACTTTAGGAGCCCCCACTTTGGCTGAGTTTGATTAAAACGATGGCCAAAGTAACGTACCTTGCAATTTATTTTGCCTTTGGAGTGAAGCCCATTTGGATCTTGATATGAAAATTCATTTTTTTGGACCTTGGAGTGAGGACCAATTCGATGTAAAAATCAATTTGCTTGGCCTTTGGAATGAAGGCCTGTTTGAATTGAAACTCTTTTATTTATTTAAAATCTCCTAAAAAAACATGGGGCCTGGCTCAATTGTGATCCAAGTAGAATAACTGGACAAAAGGACTTTGGAACGATTTACAACAATTTCTCTGGGATGGAGAAATGAAATTTTGGAGTTTGTGTCAATGAATTAGAGTTTCACCATTTTTTTTCTTTTATAAATAAATGAGCGTTAACCTTCCATTAGTAAAATGTTTTACAATTTACCCAATACTAATACTATAGAAATGAATCACTTTTATGACCGTATTAATTTAGTGCACCTCAAGTAGTGAGCTTTTCAATGCTAAAGAAGGGTGAAAATGATCCGAAATATAAGTATCTGTGGGGTTAGAAGACACTGTAGATCTGTGTATCTCTCTCACTCACCTAAATGAATGAAAGGATCGTCCCAAAAGACGCGGAAACCATGTAAGTGTGGGTCGACTCATCCATGACGTGATTAATCAGCAATTCTTTGATGCTCGCGATGTTTCCTTTTCACGACTTTTTTTGCTTTTTTAACTTTCTCTTTTTTTTTTTTTTACCTTTTCATTTGTTTTTATTCACTTTTTTCTAGTGACCTCATATTGGTACTTAGACTCACGTCTAAGTTCAACCCAAGGGACTAGTGACCACCTCCCCTGTTTTAACAGCTTGGAGCACATCCATATCCTAGTTTTGATATTTAATATTTTGATTTTTCAGACATGGAGTATTGGGAATCTGGTTTGACCCTCGAGTGAGCTAACTTTATAGCACCAACAATTAATTTTTTATTGTCACAATTTTTTTTGTTATCGATGGATGACTCGAGTTAAAAGATTAGGTCTCCAAACCTAGAGGTCACCTAGAGACACGACGATCAAGGAATTTTCACACCACGAGAGACTATCTATGGGTCAAATGCACGGTCTCAATTAGATTTAAAGCTCAATTAATTTACACTAAAGAAATACGCCCTAAAGTGTCTCGAGTCTATTCTATTAGGAATGGGTAAAAAGTAAAATAAGTGACTAACTGGATTGGCTTGTGCACTTTTTTTCAGATGACTCAAAAAGGACTGGAGTGTTCCTATTTCTATTTTCTCTTCCTTTTTTTTTCACATGACTCAATGAGGACTGGAGTGGTCTTAATTAATTTCTTATTTTTTAACTAATGACTCAAGGAGGACTAGAGAGATCTTTGTTTTTTTTAACACATGACTCGAGGAGGACTAGAGTGATCTTTGTTTTTTTTAACACATGACTCGAGGAGGACTGGAGTGGTCCTTTCGCTTAATAAAATTCTACTTACACAAGTTTATTTATATTGAACCGAGTCAAAATCAAGTATGTACATGGGTTCCCGTTTAAACGACTTGAATTTTAGTTATACAGACTAAGGATGACTCTAGTTTTAGTGATACGACATGACGCGTACATGATTTCTTTTTGTTTCTTTTTCCTTTTTATTTACATTAACTAAATAATTCTATTTGGATCACAAATGAGTTTTTTTTGCTTTATTTACAAAATCATGTAAAAGAAGAAGAAAAATTGTAAAATAAAAGTTGAAAAGGACCCCGTTTTAGAAAAAAAAATTATTGAAAAATGAAAGGAAAGTAAAATATATTTACTAAAAAGGAAAATTGATAAATGAAAAAAAGGGAATCTAACTTAAATGATCTTACATGGAAAAATCTAATCAAATGGATATATATACACAGAATTTTGAGAAACTAAAATTTATGCACATTAATTTTTTTTATTTTTTTTATTTTTTTTTAAAAGATGAGATAAATAAAAGATAGATTTTATCTAAGTGATTATATTTACGAAAAGGAATTCTATTTATAATATAATTCTTGCAAAAATTAAATCATATGCATGTTGTTTTTTTTTTTTTTTTTTTTTTTTTTTTTTAACGATAAGAAAAACAAAATTAGGATAAATAAGCTAGTCTACTTTTAAAAGGAATAAAAATAAGATATACAACAACAACAAAAAAAAAAAAACTAATTATGGACCTAGGCATCGGTTCTAGTTCTCTACTCTATCGGTTAGGTTCATGGTTTGTAAGGTCACTTACGGCATTAAAACACCATTACGTCCGCGGTGCGAGCGCGCGACGAGCCGAGGGTGTTTTTCGTCTCTTGTGCGTTTGTCGAGTGGACGTGCCGAGTGGGCCAAGAGACGACGCCGTAAGGTGGAAAATAGTTGTAAGGCTTAGTTGGTCGAGTGGACTTCTAAGTATACAACGTATTTTACCGGGGGTGAAATTTAGGTAGAAATAAGGGTGTATTGTTGGCTAACGCGGAGCCTACACCGAAATATAAAAAAATAAAAGGCAAATACAGTACAGTATTAGGGAAAAGAAAACGAAAATATGCGTAATTGAGAACTTTGGTGTAATACAGACGTAAAGTAGTTCATTAAAAACTGTAGAAAGTAGCTCAATGTCTTAAACTATCAAAATAATATAAAATAACAGAAGTTAAACTAGAGTATATCACTAAATGTCCTACGTGAACAACACCAGCACCAAAACTTAAATTCCGTAATACGCACAGACACAAAACCAATTCACCAACTAATTATTACCAACTAATTAGCTATTCAATATTAGAATCGTCAAATATATAATATTACAAATAAATTTCAAGTCTTACCCTCTTAATGTGTCCCCGGCGGAGTCGCCACTGTGAGGTCCCTGCCCGGAACCTCAAAATCCCGATTTTTAATTTGAAAAGAGTTTTATTTAGGTGGGGATAGTAGGAGTCGCCAGTCCGTTTTATATAAAAACGTACAAAATGTTGATTTGAAAAACGTAACGGAAAAGCCCCTTTTGATCCCTAGTGTGGGGACTGACCCGTAACTCCGGCCTAAACCAAAGAATGCGGATTCGGGGGTAAAGGTACGGTCAGGGAAGGTGTTAGGCACCCAGACCGCCCGTCGGACTGACGGCCTCTACTACTTATTTATAATACTATATATTTGACGATGTATGAAAAGTTAGTAATACAATGAATAAATCGATAAAGAAAATCAAGCAAAATAAAAGAAATAAATAAAAGAGATTAAATAAGAGAAGAAAAACCGATTGTCGATTTGAATCTACTGCGCTACTGTCGTAATCTTGAACTCAAATGAATCTTGAAAATATCGTAAATCGAAGGCTCTTTGGCGCTTTTATGAAAAAACGGTGTTTGGATGTGAAAAGGAGGATTGAAATTGACTTGGGAGAGTTTCTGTAATTTTAAGAAGTGTATCTGTGAATTTTTTGGAAGTCTGGAATGAATGAAATAGAGCTGTATTTATAGGGAAATAGGGAATTTCGGGCCCAAACTTGTCGGTCTAGGAGATGAAGCCGACAGGAGGTGTCGGCAACATGGATAAAGCCAACAGAACCGTCGGTCAAACAAGGGTGGCCGACAGGCCCATCGGTCAGATAGAGGTAGCCGACCAAGCCCTCGGACCTATCCTCTAGGCCGACCATATCTATCGGCCAAAGTGTCCTGGCCGACAGCTCGGTCATTTCCAGTTTTTTATGGTCAACTTGAAATGGCTATATCTTTTGTTCTAGAGCTCCGTTTTAGGCGTTTAATATACCGTTGGAAAGGTATTTGAGTCTAGGTTCCAATGCAACTGGTTTCACTCAAAAATTATTAGTATATTTTAAGATATGCTCAAAAGAGTGAGAAGGTGTCGGTTTTGTGCCGACTTTAGCAAACGACTCATAACTCCTTCACTACTTATTGGATTTGGGCTTATGAGGTGTCGTTAGAAAGGTATTTCAAAGACCTAAACAACTATATAAGTGTCACTTTGGCTAAGTGAGATTTGGATACTTAAAAAGAATTGTCAAAGTAGACATATTAACAAACGGAGCATTTTGAGGTGGTTTTGTGCCACTTTGAGTAGTTTTATTAAGAATAAGCGTAAAGAGCCATCAATTACATCATTTTCAATGTCCATATTAATTACTAGCGTTAGCCTCATCATCGGGTATCCCAAAGGCTTGTCGACAAGTTTATGGTGTCAACACCTTTATGCAAAAGAGCCGGGATGTCTATGATGGCCCACGTGCCTAGGCTGCTCTCACCGCAGTGTCTGGTGCCGGCCTTGTAGCCGGTGGCGGCTGCGGACCTCCCATGCCTACGTACGGATGAAAATCGCGCAAAGAGAGTCTATGGCCTGGGGCCTGGGCGGCTCGCGCCCTACGTATGGCCTTGCACAATGCTCATCCGTGGTCGTCGGGCCCGGATGAGGGTGCCTTTATGCAAAAGAGCTGGGATGTCTATGATGGCCCACGTGCCTAGGCTGCTCTCACCGCAGTGTCTGATGCCGGCCTTGTAGCCGGTGGCGGCTGCGGACCTCCCATGCATACGTACGGATGAACATCGCGCCCGGAGAGTCCATGGCCTGGGGCCTGGGCGGCTCGCGCCCTACGTATGGCCTTGCACAATGTTCATCTGTGGTCGTCGGGCCCGGATGAGGGTGCCTTTATGCAAAAGAGCTGGGATGTCTATGATGGCCCACGTGCCTAGGCTGCTCTCACCGCAGTGTCTGATGTCGGCCTTGTAGCCGGTGGCGGCTGCAGACCTCCCATGCCTACGTACGGATGAACATCGCGCCCGGAGAGTCCATGGCCTGAAGCCTGGGCGGCTCGCGCCCTACGTATGGCCTTGCACAATGCTCATCTGTGGTCTTCGGACCCGGATGAAGGTGCCTTTATGCACAAGGCTCACCCGTGGTCTTCGATTCTTCGTACCCGGGGCAGAGCGTGCCTCATGCAAAAACGGAGGGAAGGCAGACGCAGACCCCCCGTGAACATAACACTCGCTCACGGATCATGAACGTGAAAGACCCGTGAAACGCGTACTTAGTTCACGAAGTAACCTAAGCGCAATTACCCGGGAACGGCGGGCATAAGTATAAATGCATGCGGAAATAATTACAATCACCGAACGTTGAGTAAGCACGCGGTCCCGGGGTATACAGCATACAAAGAAAAAGCTAGAGAATTGGCTAAGTATAAAAAAGATGGTAGGGCTAAACAATACCACGCGGTCCCGGAGAAAGCATTGAGAAGTAACATGAACGTTGAAAGAGAACTAAGCTAAGTATGGAAAACTCACCTGACCCCGGGTAAAATAGTACGAGTAAGAACGAGAAAAAATAAGCTAAGTATGCAACGTTGATCAAAGAAAGAACGCTTAAGATAAAAGTGTATATTACAAGATGACCGCCCCGGGCCCACAGGCCGGGCCAGAGCGGGATAATAAAGAGACAAAACGACATAAACTAACAAGCAGATGAAGTCGGCGGCCGTCTGCCACAAAAACGCCCGCCTACCGCAGACTAAAAAGTTATTGAAATTAAACGCATACAAAATGTAGGCTAGAGGGAGACCCGGCAGATCATCCCGAGCACGAGGATTCGGAAGACAGCAGCCCGAATTCCTAGCAGCCGGCACCACCGCCGACCGCAGTTTTTCCTGCTTGCAGGTCTGCTCCTTTCCCGGCCTCTCTTTCCCTGTCCTTGGCCTCTTCCAGCTCGGCAAGGCGGGCAAAGTTGAAGTTGGGGTCAACTTTGTCGATAAATCCTTTGGTCTCAGTGGACCCATAGTCAACCCCATCGTAAAAGGAGTCGGTCCGGACCTTGATAAGCTCGGCTTGATGAGCAGCCTTTATCTGCTCTACTTCAAGCTCCAGCGGCGACCTTAGCGGCCGACCTCTCGGCCTCGGTGCCTCGCCGGCGACGGCGGCATCTCGAGCCTGGAAGAGCTCAGTGAACTGGAGAGCCAGGCTCTCTTTCTCCTTAGAGAGCTCCTCCAGCTGAGACTCTTTCTCCTTCAACTTGCCTAGGAGGGTCTGCACCTCAGCCTTCAGGGTAGCGGCTGGATTCGCGAGCCACGATGGATTTTTCAGCGTGACCGCCTCCTTCATCTCTTTGTTGGCCTCAGTAGAGGCCGCCTCGCGCCGTAAGCGGTCGAGCTCGCCCGCGGTGTCCTGGGCAAACTTAGCAAAGGTATCCACGGAACGGCGGATCTGCATGGCCAGCTCAACATCCTTTATAGCCAGGCCCCCAGCAATAGATGGGGTCTCTTCAACGAGACCCGCCGGGTGCCTCAGAACACCACCCGTGCCCGAAACTCCAACACCCGGGACGGCAACAGAAACTTGACCCTGCATGGCAGCCCTGGCCCCGGAGGAAGATCCCTGGATGGAGAAAGACAATAGATCATAAATGTCCTGCTCACTGATGGGAAAAATAGAGGAAAGGCCGTCCGAAGGAACATCCAGGGGGCGCCCCTCAGATAGACTCCCCCACGAGAGCGTAGAGCTAACCTGCTTATGCCTCTTAGGAGGCCTGACATCTTCCGAGTGAGAAGACTTGGACTCTATTAGCTCAACCTCCGGAGCCACAGACGGCTGAGGAACCCTGACCTCCCTCGGCGGGCTGGGGAGGGGAGCATCCGGTGTAGCCCCAAATATGCCCCCTGCAGGGGTGGACTCCACTGCAATGGTCTCCGGTCCCGGCCGAGGGGACGAAACAGACCCAGCAGGTCTTGCCACCTGCTCCGCTTCTCTTTCCCGGTGTGGCTTGTAAGCCGCACGCTTCCTGCCCATTGGTCTTGAGGGAATTTCACCCTGCATTATCAGCTCCCGTAACGTGGGTTTACGCCGCTTCAAGTCCACGGTGGTCGGCTGCTCAAGCGGGCTATTCTTTTCGTCTAGGCCAATGGACGCCAAGTCCTCCGGAGTTAGATAGCCCAGGGAACCTGCGAAAGACAAAACTAAGTCAGAACAGGAAAGTATAGGAAAGCAAAATAAACACAAGTAAAAGATAACTATGACACTAAATTCTTGGCCACCCGGCCCCTGCTTACCTGCTTTAAGGGCCGGGACCAGGCCGACCACGCTCAAAAATTTATCTTCAGAAATCGTATCTGCCGGAGGAAGCCAATTCTTGGGGTATGGGTCTTTCCCCACTTTATAGGCCTCAAAATAGGCCACGGCATCCGACTCCTCCTTGGTCAGTGGGACCTTCTTCCAGGGAAGGAGGCTCCCCGGGATCCACTCCTCTCGGGTCTCTAAGCGGCCCCTTACATCGTTGTGAAAGCAACGAGGATGGTTGAAAGGAACCGGGGATTTGAGGAAGAACCACCTCTCATTCCACCCTTTCATCGACATGTTAACCGGAAAGTGAGTCAGGTAACCCGTCTCGGTGGTTAAGGACCACCACCCCTTCGTCGACTTGTTGGTACAGGGCCGGAAATGATGGAGGCGGCGGAAAAGATTTATCGTGAGAGGAAAGCCCAGATACAAACACGTCCAGACGAAGGCAACGATGATTCTCATACCAAACGGTGTCATCTGACAAATGGCTATATTAGCCCGGGTGAGCACTTCTTCGATAAAGGGGTGGAGGGAAAACCGAAGCCCATGCTCCAGGTTTTTCATATACACAGCCGTGTGAAGGTCCGGAGGCTGAACTACATGTTGATGCCTTCCCGGCACGACGAATTCCCAGTCTTCTGGCAGGTGATAGTGTTCAGCGGCCAGTTCGGGACAGTTTCTCTATAACCTATATGAATCCTAGTGTCCATTGGAATCTGAAACACCGCAGGATCCAGAATCCGTACATACGAGGGCCCGGCTTGAGAGGGCCCGGCCTGAGAAGGTCCAGCCTGAGAGGTTCCGGCCTGGGCCTCCAGATCCGTTTCCCCCTCCCGACCTATAGTCAAGTCCTCAAGCTCAGGCTCAACCTCTGAATCAGTCACTATATTGTAATCTGAGGCGGTTCTAGAAGACGAATCGGCTGAGGCACTCATTGTTCTCTAAGTAATCAGAGCCTATGAAATCTAAAATCAAACGCGAAAATTATCTCTTGCAAGAACACGAACAAGGAGGGAATTGGAGGCGAGATGAAGCAAAGGCGAAGCACAAGCGAAATCTGAGGAGATTTAACGAGTTTTTTATAAGGGTTTATAGCGTTTGAGGAAGAAATAAAGGGTGAAATAAAACAAATTTAGGGGGTATTTATAGAGAAAGGCGTGAGCAGTACACTCTCCACCCGTTGTACGACACGTGTCGGGCCAGAGAAGGTGAAACGTCGCCTGCCTTGGGGTTTGGAATTCAAAAATTGCGCCAAAGATAAAAGCGTACTCATCACACGATCTCTGAATGGGATGGGAAGGACGCAAGGTCAGGAAGCAGGAACGCAAGGAGAGGTTACTTATCCGGATTGGGGAAGGCCCGCTTAGAGATCCAGGTCATACAGGGCAAGCCTACGACTTCCCCTGTATGGGGGCAGTTGTTGGGGGTAACTTCTCCCGGGCCCGCCGCTCTCGGACCGGTATGATCATGGACCGGAGGATGCCCATACGCCCACTGATCTACCAACATCTCCGGTCCGACAAGATAGTCGGAGGATTACGGACCGGGGCATCTCATGTACCAAGGGACCCAATGGTCCACCCGGGTCTGGGGCGTATATGGCCCACCCAGGTCCGTACCGTACGGCCTAAAGGCACAAGAAGACAAATCTAGCTTTGGTATAAAAGGAAAGCAAAACCCTAAAAACCATTCATTCACACACATAACAAAATACTACACAAAATGTTTTTCTCTCTTTTCTCTCTCTAAATTCCTTTGTTTTCATAACTGACTTGAGCGTCGGAGGGCCATCACCCGGAAGGCCCCGGGGCTAGGTTTGCTACGTGTTTTCAAGACGAGAGGAAGGTAGAGGACAACCGAGAGCTAAGGGCCGTTCAGGACTTAGTTTATTTAGTTTGTAATCCACATTCAATTTGTAATCGTTTGAATTTAGTTTTGGTATTTAGTTCCTAACTTTGTACCCGAAACACCAACTATTCAACTTCATGCTACGTTTGTAGAAGGAAGAACAACGGAACCACTTTGTTTTAGACCATCCACATTGGATGATCACTTATCAAAGTATGCCAATGGGGATGGTCTTAGGCTTAATACTCCCTCCATACCAAATTACTTGTCCCCTTTCCACTAAAATTTTTTCCAAATTACTTGTCCCATTTCTATTTTTAGTATGTTTTAACAAATAATTTTTAAAATTTTCTCATTTTTATTACTATCCTTTAAATCATCCCAAAATAGAAAGGGGACAATTAATTTGGGATGGAGGGAGTAGCATATGTTACCTATTGTAACACATATTTCATGATTGAGTATATTTTTCACGGAGTACCTTTAAATTTTAATCAATGGTAATTCCAATGAGGCGTTTTTGGTAATCGACAATAAAGGACAAATGTTGATTTTGGTAAATGATTATAAATTTAAAAACAAATATATGTCAAATGTTGAAGGATAATAATTTTAGGTTGTCAAAGTTTAATTGAGCAAAATTTATAAAACTCTTGAAATGACCAACTCAATTTATTTTATAGAAAGTAATTGAAAAATTTAAAAACAAATAAAGAATAATTGAGATAAAAAAATATTAATTTAATTTTAAATACGCCACTTATTTTACTTTTTTTTTTCTTTGTTTATTATTACTTTAGATTAAGAACGAATATGATTTTTCGTATACGGATTTTACTCACGTTGTATACTTTTTTCATTTTTTTCTTTTCCTACCCTTTTTTACTCATTTGTATACAAAATTCTCTCTTTTATTTTTCCTAATTTTTCTTAACCTAAATTCATACAATTATTTCAATTATAGTCCTAAATTCATACAAGTAATTCAATTATAATTCGATAATCAATTCAACAAAGTTGTAATTCTATTCAATTTCAATTTATTTCATAAAATTATGTTAAATTTTATTATTTTTGATGAATTTAGGTTAAAAATTAAATTAGGGTTTACATGAAGTTGGGATTTTGGGGGTTAACAGCGACGGGAGGCGGCGGCAGGAAGTGGTGGCTGGCTGGCTGGTGTATGCGGTGTTGGGGTGGCGGCAGCGGGAAGTGGTGGCAGCCGACCGCGGATTGTCCATTTTCGCAATTTTTTTTTTATTTGTTAAGTTAGTACAATTAAGAATATATATTTAATGTTTTATTTATTAAACAGCAATTTAATAGTGGCATAGTGGTAATAGTCAAGTTGTAAGGCATTTATTAGGTACTTGAGGTCACAAGTTCAATTCTCACCACCATATTTTTTTTCCCCTAAAAAATATCATCTTTTGTTGATAAATTATTTCGACTTTATTTATTTTATTTTTTTTCTTTCTTTCACGGGTACAAGTTCATCTTTTACGTTTCAAGATTCCTATTTAAAGTTTTTAATCTCGTAAATGACATATTAAAAGCAAAATATTCGGTAATAAGTTATAACGCATAGCATAAAATTTCGCATTAAATTGTATACATATGAAATCGTCTAACACTAAACAAAATAAACTAGACTAAACAAGCCAACACCACCGCCGGCCCAGTCGACCCTACCTCAACGTGCCGCCCAGTCGACATTACCGTGACTCGCCCACAGTCAAAGACCACCACCATAAACCACCTTAACACTAATTTATAAACCCTAATTTGATTTTAACTTAAATTGACAAAAAATTAATAAAATTCAATAATTTAGTGAACAAAATAAAAATTAATAACGATAATTACCTCATTGAATTTATTATCGGAATTCATGATTGATAAATTGAAATATTTAATGAATTTGATTTAAGAAAAGATAGAAATTGAATGCATATGGTTTAGGAAAAGTTAAAAATAAAAATAAAAATATTTGTATATTATGGGAGTAAAAAAGGACAAATTTGGAAATAATAGTAATAAAAGTATACTATGGGAGTAAAACCTGTATACAAAAAATCAATACCCATTAAGAAAACCATGTGGTTACAAGCGAGGATAGAGTTTTTATATTTTTTTTTGTTATTTCAGATGAAGGTATTGACAATAAAGATTTAATGGTGCCCAATTTTTTTATTTTTTTCGTTATTGTAATTAATTGATGCATAAAATTTAATGTTTTGAACATAATTTTTGATTAACTCATATACAACATACAACATACAACATAAGGTCGAAGATTATGACTCCATACTATAAAAAAAGTTTTTAAGAATATGACATTCGTAATTTATGTAAAATATTATAACAAAATACTCAAAATACCCCGTGAATATCACAAAACCATAAACATAACAACCAGAAAACAAAACGACGACAAAAGCAACAAACTGTGCCGGCCCGTGATTACCACGGGTCGCACCGCTAGTTTAAACTAAAAAAAAAATACAATCATGCTCCATGTCAAACAATTTATTCTACGGAGTATCAAACAAGTTCTATTAATTCTATATACTCACTCCATTCAAATCCAAAGGCATACTCCATTTTTTCACATTTGTCGAGACGCGTTTTGTAACGACAATATCGTTCTAAATTGTATAAAAATATAAAAATTTGATATCAATGTTGTACTTATCAAGACAAATAAAATAAGATCCCACATGACTATATTTTTATATATACAATACAAGTTATATTGAATATTATTTAACTACGTGAATATTGTTAAGGGAAGGAATGCCATCGAATATGAATGGAGGAAGTATTATTTTGGTATACTCGGTAATATGGTACGGAGTATATGCTAGAAAATATATACTTCGTACCAAATTGGTAAAGGACTGACCAATTTAAAATGCACAGCTAACTACACTACAAGTTTGATATACGAACTTACGAAGTGGTGGCAAAAAAAAAAAAAAAAAAAAAATATATATATATATATATACAAACTGTTGGCAAAAAAAAAAAAAAAAAAGTTTGATATAGGAAGTGGTGATATTAAGAAAAAGAGGGTCCTTCAAGACGTAAGTAGTCATACATGACGCCTCGGAAAAAATCTTTGCCTCGAGATTGTGTAAGGAAGATGGTGTTGGGTCCAGAATGAAGTAAAGAGCTTTGTATAAGTATTGTGTACAATCTATATAATCCATGAATCCCATGCCTGGCTATCGCATTATCTCTTCCAATTAGCATCGTTCTGAATATTGGACTTGCTTTTAAATCGGGGTTGTTAATCCTAACCTGACAAACAATAATCATATACAGTCGTCATTGTATCATTCTATTAGACAATCTATATTCTGCTTAAATATATACGGAGTACTCCTTATTGTTTTACTTGTTCTGAATAAATTAAAGGTGACATCTAACCTGTATTTCAGCCTGAGAAGCAGAGGCAAGGGCTATCTGTAAGGTGTATGTACTGTTTGGAGCAACATTAGTTAATGAGAATCTTATTTGCCATGTAGTTGGCACGTACGTACCTCCGCTCCATCTTAATACATGAGCATAAAACCAATCCTTTCGATAATCACTCGCATTCACTGTGTATATCAGATCTTGTTGAGGGTAAAGATCGGTGTAGCGATCCCACAACCCGTATTGCCTATACCTATTGTTTCCCAATAACAACAACAACATCGACATCAACATCTTTCTTTATCAGATCATAATTTTGGTGAAAGATTATATCAGAGATATATGAATATAAAATTAATACACTTACTTCTCTTGAGTATCATCTTTATATAGCCGGTTAATGAGGGTTGTCCTTGGAACAGGGATAAAGAACTCAGCTGCTGTACGGTCAGGTTTTCCAATTTCCCACAATGTAGGTCCATTTCGTGGAGGTGTGTAGACAAGATCATTCATGTTAAGTTGTTTCCCTGAAAAACTCAAATCAATCATGTCTATCTTATTCACTCGCTACACAAACCAAATTTCAAATGAATTTTAAGATGAATTGTTTTCATTTACAATAATATGCTTGCTACTTATCTAAGTTAAGCTTAATGGTATTGTGATTAGTGTAATTAAGAAAGTGGAGGAATGTGGTAGATCACCAGGTGTGATGACAATGCTTTGCGAATACTTGTAGTCCCCTATAAAACCAGGAACCCATGCAAAGAGATTATAATTCCCAACGACAACATTTTGGATCATAAACTTTCCTTGAGCATCGGTCTGTGTCCAGAATTGATAACCCTGACAATATATAAGGAAAAAAAAAAATAACAAGGGTGAGATGACGAGAGGTGAAACTCAATCATCAAAGTTTTAAAGAGGTAGTGCGAATAAACTATTAACAAATTGATTACCTTGACTTGGGTTTGCCATGAGCCAAGTTCTCCGGGAGGTGACAACCCTACCCAAGCAAAAGATGCAGGCACAGGTGCTTTGGTACTACAAGTACATATATATAATCATCAACAAAATTCACAAGCATAATTTAAGAAGATTGCAAAAACTATTTTGTATTCAATTAACATAACCTTGTAAAACTTTTATTTAATCAAAAATTAGTGAGTTGAAGAGCTTACTTATCATTGACAAGCAATCTACCAGCCACTGATCCACGTTCATTAGCCTTGGCAAAATCTTTGGATGATGGAAAATTGTATGGCCATTTTTTAACTTCCTCTAGCATCTATTTTAATACATACACTAATTAATTAATTGGTTACGTCGCGTCGTCGTACCTAATTTGATTCAGGTTCGATCTCAAACAAAAATAATTGAAGGAGTACGTACCTGATTTTTTGCACTTTCCCAAAGGGAACGTGGATTTCCGGCTTGTTGTTGTTGTTGACCAGAAATGGAGTTCAAATGTACAAAATATGGACCAAATACTTTCTTCCATGGCTCTCCATTTTGGAAGCTCATGCTCAAGTTAGGACCAGCATAATGAGTGCTATGAAACATCTGTTTTATTATGTTAATATGTACGGAGTATCAAATATCAAAAGTTAAAAGGAATAATATATATATATATATATATATAGAGAGAGAGAGAGAGAGAGAGATCATACAGCAAGTAAATTGGGACCAGTATGTGCAGTGAGGTCTTGTTTATGGGGACCACCCAAGCGAAATTCATCACTAGGTGTTATAATCCAAACTCCAACAGGTGGATCAAAGCAAATCCACCCATGCACCTTATTATCCTTGTCTTCACAAGAATATTGGTACTTATCATCAACCTCTCCTGTGAACTTAGGATCAGTTGGATGAGTCAAGATAACAGCTTCTTTATATGCCAGAGGCTGACCCGAAGTGCGGTCTTGCATTGTTGGCATAGTACGTTGAATCTTGTCAGAGACCGCCATATAGTGAAACTTGTCGTTTTCAAGCTTGTAAACGGTCCGTATTTGATCAATCTGAAGAGGAGGCCACCCTTGTAGGCGCTCAAATATGGCATATGAGTAGAAGCCATAGCTACCTCGAAGCATCACATACCTGCACGTGCACGTTCAAATCAACAATGCAGATACTACAATCAATATCTTGTATTTATGTATATCATGATATTGTTAATGCCAAGTATGTGTACGCACCTCATGTCAACTTGTAATGGCACAGTTGGTGTAGCAGGACGTAGAAAGGAAATCTCGACCTGATCTTCAGTTTGGGTTATGATCTTAAAGGTTGCCCCCGTCATTCTGCAAACATTTATACGGAATGATTGTAAACTGAAAAAAACAAAAAAAACAAAAAAGGTTAAGAATGATTGAATATATGGTAGCCAAATATGAGTAAAAAGTACAGCAGTTCATCTGTATTATCGTCATCTAGGTCTGCAGACGATGCAATATCCCAATACCTACATACACGTACAGTTGAATTATATTAGCGAGCGAGCATAGTCATTTTAGTGTAAGTCACGTAGACATCCAACATAAGTGGGAATGAAGAAGATACTGATAAAATGAAAGCAGAAAAGAAAATATAGCAATACCCTCTTTGAGAATCCTTGTTATTAGCATCGAGGACGTTATCAATGCCAGCAAAGCGAATTCCAATAACAAACCCCTCAGGAACTGCCCAGGTAACTTGAAGGATATCGTTATCTAACACCACCTGCAATATAATGCACTTTCAATCCTCGTTATTATCCAACAAAATTTGGAATATGAAGACAAGACCGAGACCGAGGCCGAGGCCGATACTCACACTTTCGGCAGTTGCATTCACCTTCACACCTGAACCGTTTCTTGAATCTCTAACTCCCAACTTCCTAGTGATGTTACTGCCAATTAATATCCCCTCTTTAATTAATTTTATTCTCCAATAATATCGTTTCAAATTTTGAGTGCGTAAAGTTACATCATCCGCCAATGTATTTTGCGGCTCTTACATGTTGATCACATTTAGTATGGTTAGTATTAATAATCAACTTTTTACTTTTCCCAGTTATACCTCTGCGTTTGGCGACTTATAAAATTAGTCCCAACCGTAACCAAACTTGAATAATCCGTTAAATTTAACCGTTAGTTTTGTTTTATATGAACTTTCACCCTTATTTTTTTAGTTTTTTCTCTCAATCTTTCACATTAAACACATTGTTTCTTATAATTGAGGGTAGAGTAGGGTATTTAATGTGAAAAAATTGAGAAAAAACTGAAAAAACAAGCAAGGGTCAAAGTTTATATGAAACATAACTAACGGTTAAATTTAACGGTTTAATCTAATTTGGTTACGGTTGGAACTACATTTATAAGTTTAAGGGAACAACTGAGAATACGCCAAATGCAGGGATACAAGTGGATAAAGTGAAAAGTACAAGGATATAAATGGAAAAATTCCTAATCAATTTAAACCCACTACTCACCCTATCCTCAACTCCTTCATTTTTAATTAAAGCACGATAGGGAGTAGTGTTCACGGGAAAAACACTTAGGGATTGTTCCCTTCATCTAAAGTTTTTTGAAAATTACCTGAAATTTTTAAATTTATCTAAACATTTTTTTAAAATTATATGAAGTTTATAAATTATTATTTAACAATAATAAAATAATAAGGGTTTTTTTTATGGTGTACCGTCGAGATTATCCGTTTTCTATGTTATACCCTTACTTTTTTTATACTTCGTTGTGTGCCCCTAAAATTTAAAATTTGTCTATAATATATCCCTCAACTTCACATCTATTCTCTAAATTAATCATCCTTAAACCCTCTTTAGCTATTTTCCTTTTGAGTGTCCTTCGTTTGATTTCTTTTCTTACCAATTAACGCCAAATGACTCTATTTCATAGAAGTTTTCAAAAGTCACTCTTAATAACGCTTTTTTAGCATGAAAAATAATGTTTGTTTCATAGATTGTTAAATAGCTTTATGGGTGATTTTCTAATCATATAATATACGATTAGACAGGTTAACGTGTAATTGAATGCTATTATAGGCAAATTAATTGGTTAATAAGCAATCAGTTGGATAAGAGTTAGTTATTAGCTTAAATAAACGACCAGTTAATGATAACTAATAATTTGGTCATAATATAGACAAATTTTGAATTTTAGGGGCACACCATGAAATATAAAAAAAGTAAGGGTACTACATAGAAAACGAAAAACCTCGAGGGTATACCATAGAGAAAGCCAAATAATAATAATAATAATAAAATAACAATAATAGTAATTCTAATATTTTTATTATTAGTTTATTATAATAATAATAATAATTATTATTATTTTTTATGTTAATTAATTTATTAAAAATTTGAAATTACTAATTTGAAATCTTGCTAATATTTTTATTATTACCCAAATAATAATAAAAATTTGAAATTGCTAATTTGAAATCTTTCACTAGACTACTATATATTCAAGTTGTTTTGAGCAAAACAAAAATAAATATTTTATGGTTTAGTTAGTCTACATTGAATATGTAGTAGTCTAGTGAAAGATTAAGACCTAATTTTTAGCACTCACCCGAGTTCAATCCCAAAAATGAACTCATCATTATAACTCAACATCATACAAGTTTACACATACCTCCATAATTTTCTATAAAAAACATTTACAAATTATCTGTTTTATAAAAAAAAATCTCTTTCAAAATCTTCATGAAATATATTTTGGCCTGTATCTCAAACTTTACAAGGATTAATTTATGACGCTTTTATTATATTAGATAATGATATCAAATATTAGTACTCCATGTCTCCATCTGTCTTAGTCATATGTTTACACTTTCCTCAAACTCCTCTAACAAAAAAGTCAAACTGTAAACAAATCACTAGAACGGAGGGAGTACAATTTAACTTCAAAAAATATTGTATATTACGAAAAAAAATTATCCCAAAGAATATCTATATCCTGGATCCACCCTTGGTTATTTTGAAGTTTTCTGAACCAATTGTTTACTTAAGATCATCCACATTGGGAGACAACTATTTTAGTGGTCACCAATTAAAATAATACTCCCTTCATTTCAATGAGATGGCCCCATAGGGGTATGGATCAAATTTTAAGGAATGTGGAAAAGTTAAGGGTAGTGTTGGTATTTTAGTTAAGTGGGTCCCATTTTACAGTAATTCTTCTGTGAGGCATGCCTCACACTAATTTAGCGTGAGACTAATGTACAAATTGTAGTTTAAGGGGTATAAAAACATGAAATAGACATACCAAAGTCACTTACAGGGGTACTAAAAAACTTTCAGTAACAATTAGTCATAATTATTAGTTAAATAGTACAAAAGTTATATAATCTTGTACAAATGAGTCCGACTTACAATAAATTATTGTGAGTCCTGACTCACGCAAGAATTTGTGCCCATTTTAAATGATAAAGTGTTTGGTATTTTTGTAAAATGAGTATATTGATAGGGGTGAAAATGTAATTTTTATTATTAAAGCTTACCAAGTATAGTAATAGGGCTAAATGAATGAAATTGCCGAAAAAGGAAACTGAGGCTAAATGAATGAAATGGAGGGAGTATATATTTATTTTTTGACCATGTTTATGACCTAATTTATATTTCACCCTCCCCATTAGTGACCGACCTTTCTTCTAATTATTTCTACTCTCTCTGTCACAGTCATTTGTTAACACTTCTTTTAAATCCCCCTCACAAAAAAGTCAAAGTGTAAACAATCCACTGGATTGGAGGGAGTAACATTTTCCAATCTTATATATTCAACATATAATATTTTACATATATTATACGTAGTATATTTTTACTACATATAGGATATGACCTAATTTACCAATAACTTAAATATATATATTTAAATTTTTTTTATTTAAATTATCATAGGTAATAGGTAATTATGTATAAACAATTTATTTACGTAAAACTATCTAATATGTAATCAATAAAATTCACAAAAACAAAACTATATCAAATGTGATCTCTATTTGTAAAGGATAAAAAGTTAAGAATTTTGGTGTAATTGTATTTTTAAAATTATATTCACTAGAAAATTAAAAAAAAAATTAATAAAGTGAAGTAAAGTAAAGTATTGACAAATCATTATATGACATGCAAGCGGTGGGAATTTTTTTTGCAGGGGTCATACCAAGCCCAACTGCTGCCAACTGTGGAGCACAAATTCTTGTCCCCTCTATTTTTTTTAGGAAAATTTAACACCAATAATCCAACCTATGACCCATCTTCCAAAAATAAACCAATCTTTTATTAATCCTATAATAAACCCATCTATACTTAACCTCTTCCCTAAATAAACTCCCCTCACAATTTACCTGTAAAATCAAGTCACCTTACACATCTTCACTAAATTAACCCACTGCTACACTTCAGCCTTCCTTTCTTCTTCTTCTCCATGTTCCTTCCTTCTTTAAAAGCACCAATCATAATCATCAACCACTCCATCACTGTCACTTATAAATACTCTTAATCTCTCTATTTACAACTGATGCCGCCTCTACCACTGTCATCTCAGTTGACCACCGTCTCGACGGGCTTCTAAAATAACGGTCGACACACGTCATCTCAGTCGACCACCATCTCAACAACCACACCATCTCAGTTGTCCGCCACTCATCACACTCGTCGGAGTCAACCTCAATGGTCCTCTGTGCCACCCCGAACTCGTCTGTTTGTGTCATTGTTATTAGAGCAAGCCATCTCGCCGGTGCTCAGTTATGCCAGATCTGACTTTTTTGAGGTGGGGGACAACTACGGGGGTGGGAAGGAGACGGTGGTGTTACACGGTGTTCGAGATAAATGGATGCAAAACTGAAAAGGAGTAATTGAGGATTGTACTGTGGTGGAGACAGTTTTAAGGTGGTGGTGGTGGTGGTGGTGGTGGTTAAGCTTTAATTGGTGGAGGATGGTGGTGATGGAGGTGGTCTTGGTCATGTGGTGGACTGGTGGAGATGGAAGCCACTGTTAATGGAGATGGAAGGTTGTATAACTAATAAGATATTTTTTTTTTTTTTTTTTTTTTACCTGTACAACAGGTATCCGGTCACTTGATCTATTTAGAAAAGATGTTATGTATAGGTGGGTTTATTACGAGATTAATCAAAGATTGGTTTATTTTTGGAAGACGAGTCATAGGTTGGATTATTGGTGTTAAATTTTCTTTTTTTTTTTATTATTACAAGTGGTCTTGAGTGACTCTTGACCATGTACATTTTATTGCAATGGGATGGTCTAAGATGAAGAGAACATGCCATTATTAAAAGTTAAATAGTTTCATTATTAAGAGCATCTACATTGATGGGGCTCCCCATATTTTTTTCTCTCATTTTTTTATTTACTTTCCCCATTTTATATGTAGTTCTTTGCATCAATGAGGTTCCCCAATAATTTTTTTTTCCTTCATTTGCATGGCCCACCACAACTTTCATACATACAATCTAATATATCTAATATAAAATATTAATTTATCACTACAAATTGTGCGCCAAAATATTTGGGAACCCTCCCAAATTTGAGGGGTTCCCCATATTTTTGGTCTCCTCTCCTACATTATAGGGCACCTTCCCCATTGATAGACCTCCCGAAATCCTATTATTTGACACTTTTGGGGAACCTAGTTACCCACCAATGTGGGTGCTTTAAGGGCATGCTCTTAAGTTTTTCACTAGTTCAAAAAACTTCAGATTTTTAAATTTTTAATCAACTAATAATAATAATAATAATAATAATAATAATAATAATAATAATAATAATAATAATAATAATAATAATAATAATAATAATAATAACTAGGTTGAAAAAAAAGAAAAAAGAAATAGTTTAATATGATATTTAACGAGTTTAGTTGATTCAAAGATACTCTCACTCTCTCAGAGTCGGTTCTTTTTATTTAAAATTTTCTAAACCAATCTGAAATCATCCGAAATAATATGATGTTTTATGAAATAACCTAAAGTAATCTGTAATAATAATACTAATATTAATAATAATAATAATAATAATAATAATAATAATAATAATAATAATAACAACAGCTGCGTTATAATAATAATAATAATAATTTACATAATAATAATAATAATAATAATAATAATAATAATAATAATAATAATAATAATAATAATAATAATAATAATAATAATTTTTTTTTTTTTGCTGATGTAGCTCAGCGCAAATGTGCTAAGTACATGGATTCATGTGGCAATTGGTTCTGATTTCCTCAGTTCTCCTTCACTACGCTCGTTGGGAGCTGGATTCAGTGACCATAGCTTTACTCAGCGGGTTGAGAACCTGCCTCCCATGATCACGAGGGGGCTCAGTGTCATATTTTTATTCGACTTAACTTTGCGATAGCAAAGGGGGTGGGGGCTCAGATTGTATCTCGGCTCCCCACCAATTTTGTGTAAATGATGTAAAAATTTCATTCATAATAATAATAATAATAATAATAATAATAATAATAATAATAATAATAATATAAATTTGTAAAATTTAGGGCACACCAAAGAAATTGCTAAAAAAAATATTCATTTTTTATATTATTTTAAGTTGTTTTTATGATAATATAACTCTTTTTACGTAATTATTTTACCATTTTCAATAAGTAATACTCAGAATTTTTGTTATTTGCATATTGTGGATTCGTTTAGACAAATGTATTAATGTTCTAACTTTGATATAAAATCATAAGGTAGTAATGTAAAAATAAAAATGAGAAAATACTTACGTGTTAATTACATAACAACCTCCAATATATAATAAGTGGAGTTGATATGTAACGAATAGTATTATGGAGATCATCCTTCTCCATTGCCTTATATTTTTACTTTGCATTTTCAATATTGTGGGAGCAAAGTATGTTGTGTTTTTATGTATCCTGCTAAAATAACAATGAATTATAAAGTCCACACTTACATTTAAGAAATTGTAGGAGAAAATTTACGTAATAATTAGCATTTGGTATTTTCGGGTTAAGTAATGAGTGCGGTATGATTAAAATTTATTAGATTATTACTAGTTGCTATATATACATATATATGCCCTTAATTCAAACTTTATTTAAGGTAACTCATCAATGTATTCTTCTAATAGAGATATTGTATGTAATACTCCATACAATACAATACAATAGTTAATAAATCTTGTGCCTTTTTCATAGGAATCTTGTAAAGTTTAGCTACCAAAATTGATTGATGTTATAATATTTAGCCTTATACGTTAATAATTTTCATAAACTTTGCTCCAAATTGACAAAAGACTAATAGTACAAGTGATTAAGGAGTCAAAAATTTTAACTGAAATTGGTAGGTACGTACTTTCCGTGTAATTAAGGTCGGTATCATGTATAACGCGAATGATAGATAGCGATACCTCATCTTTCACACATTAGATTACACACACGTACATGAACTGGAACAATACTGAATAAGTAACAAGTGCAAAATTAAGCATTCATATTTATCAAACAAGCTCTTAATTTAGCAACATTTAATTTCAAATAAAGTATGCTTAAGCTTATGCGTGCATCAATTGACAATTATATGGAGTATTTGATATGATTAATGATTTGAATATTTTACACGCAACAAAAAAATCTTATGGTATCTAAAAGTACAGGAATCAATTGAATATTCCTTTTGATGTCTTTAGTATATATGCTGTACAAATTGGTAATTAAGAAGATGGTCCTTTGATATTACCAGTTTACCACTAATTCTTACTTTTAGGTAATAAAATTAAATACTCTACAAGATATGAGGAGATTATTTACATAGTTTGTTAGATAGAATCAAGACCTATGGTAATATACAATCGTATATTATTTTTCTTCTTATGGTAATTGATCAATTGTATATTTATCCTCGTGATTTTACTTTACACCAATGTGAAAAGAAATGTATTTGAAGACATTGAGTTTATAGGGATTTGATTTATTGTGTTTTGGTGGCTTTGGATGCAATTTCGTAAATTTTGATATTACATTTACTTCTTTCATCAATCCAGGCCATCAATTTATTATTTCACGTATTTTAAAAATTCTCTCTCACACTCACATGAAAAGTTAAATGTAAAGAATTTTATGGATGAAAGTGTTAGAGTTTAAAAGTGATTTTAAATTTACAACCGTACCACAGGTTAAATTTTGATTAAATTGGTTATTTGTAAGCAAATGTATCGTACAAGTTATGAGTTCTCAAATTTCATCACCACTCGTTTCTCGTGTCATATATCGTACAAAAATTATTGATCTCGAGTATTGATACTAATTCAGAGACATAAACTCTATATATGTAAGAAAATATAACTCGGTGTTTTTAAAACAACTGTCATGCATGCAATAAGAGAACGAATGATAAAAAGTAATTATATATTCCCCCTATGAAAATGGGAATTGAATCATGAGGATGAACGTAGAAGAAGAAAAGAAATGACGACAAGTTGTTTGTTTTAATGAAATAGAGATAATGAAAGACATTGCATTGTGGTGAGAAAGTATATATATAGTTAGGATGCATCACCTTGTTAGTTGTTTTAATAAAAACCAATTCCGCAGGCAGTGTACCGTGTACGTGATATGGATTCAAACAATACTACTCATCATATCATAACATATATAATACGACTTCCAACTTTCTCTATTCGTATGTATGTTACGTTGCCTTCAATTTCATATGTGCATTGTTTGATATTCACATGATTTCCATAGTCAACAAGGGAATTTAATTTATTTAATCATGCATGCATGCATGCTGAGCTCTTTACAATTAATTAGCATTAAGTTACAGGTATTTATGTGTTATATTTAACCCTGCATGCATTAATAATAGTGAGACCAAATGTTTTGGAAATCTTTAGATTATATAAACAATAATAATGATCTGGAAAATGGCTAAAATTAACTAATCCACACTATATATTACTCTTGGAAATGGTGAACATACAATATTATTGTAATTGTAATGCATGCATTCTTAATTGTTACCAAACATACTCAATAGCATTGGATTAGAGGTTCACATTCTATTTGGTTGACAATAATTGACTATATTTACCTACCACCCAATTTAAGTCCATTTCATTTTTTTTTGTTTATTACGGAGTACAATAATACAACATCTCTTATAATAGCTCTTGTCCTCTATAATCCTAGCTATTTCTACAAAGGTGTGTGGTAGATAAACAATACTTCCAATTGAACAACACCGGTCACTACTTACTCGTATTATTTTCACCACAAGTCTACCCAAGTAATTCAACATACAACATGCATATTTAATTTCTGGAAACGTCTTCAAAAATAAAGACCATCTTCCACTAATATAGTGAAAATCTGATTTTTCGATATATATCACATTTATTCTTATTATGACATTATAGAGTATATTTTCACCACTATTGAGTATAATATGATTACTATTGAGACACATAAAAAGATCACATTTTGTTCACTAATGGTCACGATTAGTGTAAATGTGGTAACATTTTATGCATTATAAACTCGTCTTTCACTTTGTTAAGACCAATAGTTTTTCACGATGCTTATTCTTAATTTACGGCAATGCGTAAAGGCTATCTGTTATTATTGGAGTGAGTGTCTTCCACAATGTTGCGAATATTTAATAAATCTCATTAAAAGAATAAAGGGGAATATGGCTTATTATAAGTCAGTTGATTAACGTATATCGGTAACGCTCGGTTTGCTAGAGTTTGACGTTACTGTCGTGTGACGGCGGTAATCATCAACTGATCCCTTTCGGTCACACCTAATGGGAGGAAGACCAACATAAACTAGTTATTTATATTTGATATAGTATAACTAGACACTTAATATTGAGACTAATTTAGTCAAGAGGTAATAAATTATAAGACGTATAATAGATACGGAAATGGAGTATTATTGTTCTTTTATAGGATAATTGAATAATAAAGATTTTGTGATATTGTGAATTAGTAATTAAATGTTAATTTACTAAAAAGGGTTATTTGTCATTAATAAAAGATTAGTGACTAATACAATTTATAAGTTGATAAAATGGAGAACATTAGAGTCCAAAGTGATAAATTATATATTGATGTAATTGTCATTTATACTACTTAATTGTTAAGAATATTTCATTATTGTTAATTAATTTATTTAAGTGTTAAATAGACTAAGTAATATTGAATGGACCCAAATTAATTTTAGACCATATATTTGATAAAATGGCCCAAATTAAATGGACCAAAAAAAATGACCCAAATAGGACAACATTTTTAGTCAAATTATGTGCCTAACTATCCCACTATTGTTTGCCTATATATACCCACATAATGCCATTCATTTGTGTAGAAAAAAAAATAATCACAAAATCACTTAAAAAAGCTCCAAAAATCAGCTCAAAATTGGTCATTTATGGAATAATTTAAAAAGGCAAAATTTTAGACCCATGCCAAACAATAAAGTAGGGGTATTTAAGTAATTCCATTATCTACCCCACTTGATTTTCTTCTACCTTAATTACCGTGTTTTGGTCAAACGTATAGAATCAAACGGAATGGAGGAAGTATGTAAGTCTGTTAAAACTTATAACTCTTTTGTTTAAATTATTAAAAATCGTGTTAAAGACATGCAAAGTAGTTCATACTATTACGGAGTACAATATGATGTAGAAATGATAGGGCCTAATTTTACATGCTTGCACAGGCCCCCGTAAAACTCAAGGACGGCCCTGCAATCCTGCATATGTCTCGGCAAATGTGAAAATGACAAATGATGTAAATGAAGCTAAAGGGAGGGAATGTGAGTTTATTGTTTTGTTCCATCCAAGTCTACAAAAATGATCTAGTGGATTGACACAAAAATTATGAATAATACTCCGTATGAGATATGTATGAAAAATGAAAGTTGAGAAAAATTGTGGAGTTATAGTTGATTAGTTGATAATAACCACAAAATAATAGTATGGAGTAAGAAATGAACGATAATGGGTATAAACCTCAAATAATTAAATGAAAATGGAAAGTGGATGAAGGGGGTGTATTTCAATAATAATAGTTTCTAAATGTTTTAGTGAACTCGGTGGCCATGCTTCAAAATTTCAATATCTTACACGTCTATGTATTCTCTTTTTATCACTCTGTCTCTCTATCATTCATTGAAAAGTGAATATTTGTTGAATCAGGGGCGGACTCACGTCGAGCTTTGGTGTTGCACATACAACACTAAAGAATATGAAAAATTATTTATATATGATAGACATATAGTACTCCCTCCTCTCCATGTGATTGTTTGCATGAGCCTACATTTTGTGAGGAAAAAAGTGGGTCCATGCAAACAATTGGATGGATAAGAGGGAGTAGTGGTCTAGTGGTAGGAGGGAAGGTTTAAGGTCTGTGTTGTTGTTGCATGTTTTGTGTTCAAATCCCATGCCACACCTTTTTCTCCCATTTTTTTTTTTATTTTCTTCAACATTTAATGCATTAAATGTCACGTAATAATGTTGACGATTTTACTTTTTATACCATTAAAACAATTTTTATTTTCATCATATAATTTGTATTTAAACATAATTGTAATTATGCTAATAAAATTCAAGTCAATTTATGAAAAAAAATTCAATTTATTAAATTAAAACCATCAATTTACTTCAAAATTTATTTTTAGCTTGGAGTATTTTTTTTTTTGAGAATGGTCATACAAGAAGTAAATCCCCCAAGTAGTTGAGTAATTTGTTGATATACGTTACGTTACGTATATATTGTGCTACACCAAAACGAAAAGCTTGGGTCCCCCCTGTTTTGAATACATGTAAGAAATATGAGAGAGTGTGAATTTGTTGTTTTATTTATTTATTTTGGCGGGTGTGAATTTATATTTTTATATCATCCCGGAGTTAACAAAAATGATTTGATAAGAGAATCTTTTGAACAAGATATTAAAAAATAGGATTAATTATCAAATACAGCCTGATAAAAACCCAAATTTGCAAATTACAGCCACATTAAAATGTTTTATTATTTCTGACCACAAGCAGACTCAGTTTAGAATTCTGACCAAAGCAGAGCTAAAACCCACTTAAATGAATTAAAAACTCAGAAATTCAAATTTGAAGCCTAAATTTCATGTGAAGAGACGAAAATGCCCCTCCCTCTAATATATTACATCAAACCATGAAACCAGTTGAAATATATGCCGATAAAGATAATTTTCAATCCCAAATTAAAAATTAGGGTTCCTCTCTCCTAAAATTTTCAGATTCTCTTGAAATTTTAGCCACCATGTCAGACGTTAGTTGTGAGTATGCTTACGAACAGGTGAACAAATGCTACTGTGGTCGCTTCGTTGTTGTAAGGAAGTCAAAAACTGTTGACACAAGGGCTCGTGGTTGCAAGTATTTTGCTTGGTATGATAAAACCCAAACTGATTGGCAAAGGTCTATTATCAACAAATTGAACATGGAGAATCAATTGCTTGTTTTTGAGCTGGAGAAAATGAAAGCTACAGTGAATTCCGAGGAAGATGAGAAGAGAAGTGTTGTAATGAAATTGGAGAAGTTGAAGAAGAAGGTGAAAACTCTAAAAGAAGACAATCAAAGGTTGAAGAAAATGAACTTTACTGGAAATGGTTTGACAATTAAATTATGCGTAGTTATGGCTGTGTTTGTTGTTTTCATGGCAAAATGGTTTTAGATTAGGGTTATTTTGTGGGTTTATTGTTAGGTTGTTGTAACGGAATTACATTTTCGTAACGCGGGTTTATTATTAGGTTGTTGTAACGGGTTTATTATTAGGTTGTAACGGTTGTACTTATGTAACGGGTTTACTTCTGTTTTCCTCTATCTAATTGTAATCGTACTTGAATGTTTGAAATATTTCTTACGGAAAGGAAAAAGGTTAAACTAAACACAACAGTTTTCATTCATTGCCAAACATATGGCTAATTTAAGTACATAATGTTTCAAAAGAAATTTCCAAATAAGGAACCATACAAGTTCACTAAAACGTAAAAAAACTTAGAAATTGTCTTAACTTAGAAAACGTTTTCGCATAAGAACCTTTGAAAGTCTAACAAGTTACGCTAACAAAATGCACCAAACATTGAAGGTGGCTGACGAAATTCCATGGGTCTTCATAGGACGTCTTCACTAACTGATTCGAGAAGCGCAGACGTCGAGCTTAAGTTTTCCAACGCATACGCCTCTTTTTCTGCCTTTCTCTTAGCGTTTCTTTCCCTCACATCATTCACCCATGGTGATGTAGCAGCTGGTCTCCCTCCCTTCTGTTTTTCAGTTGCGTTTTGAACGGTGGCGTTTGTGCACGTCTTCTTGTAATGGCCTTGTTGACCACAGCTTTTTGCACTTGCTTGTGCTCCTTCTTCTCTTGACACGGTGAGATGAACCTTCGCCTGGCTCCTTCACTCGCTTCTTTGATGATGGTCTGCCTGGCATCTTACGCATAGGGGGTGGTAGTGGCTCGGGCAGTCCAGTCTTCTTCCAATGCTTTGCTCCGGGCAATGGGTTAATAGGAGGGGCATATGCGATGATGTACTTTGCTTTTGAGTAGTAGTCATCGACGCGACATAGTCTTCAGGATTTATTCTCAGCTCAAGCATGCAACCGATGGCGTGTACACAGGGGACGCCGGTTAAATTCCATTGGAAACAAGTACATGACCTTTCCGTAAGGTTGACTATCGATGTGTCACCTTTGTAGTCTACTTCATACAACAGAGGAGTTGCAGGGGCGCATCGACATAACTTGGCGGCATCAATTCCCGTTTTGATAATTTTGTTAACGTAAGGCATCAACTTCCCTTTGTACTTCATGGCCGCCTCTCGCTTCTTGCAATTTTCACCCATGACATACCAAACAAACAATCAAATTTAATTCAATTTAAATATTTTGCCAAATATCGTGTATCAAAAAAACCAAAAAAATAATAATTCAACTTCTAAACAAATGAAAAACAGACAACATTTGGAAACAACATCAGTAAATATCAATTCAATTACCCAACTGAAAACAAATACAAAAACCCCCAAAATTGTTCAATTCTGGAAAAAAATTAGGGTTCCCACTAAATGCCTTCATTTCAGACCACGTGCAACTCGAAAATCGCCAAAATTTACGTTTTAGGGAAATCAAAAGCCAAATGAGTATTGACGAAAACATAGATAAGAAAACACTACCTTTTATGTTGAAGATGCTTATTAATCTTCAATTATAAACGACGATGGAGTAGCAAATCTTCTATGGAGTGCTACTTTGTGTTTTTCATGAGGCAAAAACTAAAGTTTTGCATGAGAATAGTTGTATGAAATGTAAAAGTGGGTTTGAATGTAGGAGAAGCGAAGACTAGAAGGAAGACATGAAAGAGACAGCAAAGTAAAAAAAGAGAAGGAAACAATAAAAAAAAACAAGAGAGAAGTCAATGAACCTAATAAAAAATAGAGAAGTCAATAAGTAAATACATCACACTTAAATGAAGGGCAAAACGGTCAGTTCACTCTATTTTTCGCCGAAAAATGTAGTTGGCTGCAATTTAAAAGAAAAACGACTTTAGTGGCTGTAAAAAAATAAAAAAATTTAATTTGGCTGTAATTCATAAATTCGACTTTTTATGTGGCTGTAATTGACAATTAACCCTAAAAAATATTTTAAAAAGAAAAATAGAAGGAAAAACTGTAATTCTTGCATAAAACGGTTTTATATAAAATTATTGTAAGAACACTTAATTTGTACTCCGTAGTAATTTATACGGATTTTGTGGTTAGGAGTTGGGCTTAGGAAAGGGAAGGGAAGGGCGAGGAGGAATATTGTAGATGAAGAAGGTTGGCCCAAATAAAAGAAGAAAAGTTTGGAAAAGTACGAGTTTAGGATAAGTGTGAGGAGGAAGAACCCTAAAATAGTAAAGATTAAGAGAGAGGAATGTCTCCAACAACACCAACAGCAACGGCAACTTCAAACGGAGACGACTCCGACGATGCTCCCGAGGAATTTACCTCTCTCCAGGTTACCTTCTTTTTCTTTTCTTCCTTTCTTACTTTCTCTCTTTTATTCAACTAATTCAATTCAATTCAATTCAATTCAATTCAATTGAATTAGGGTTTGCTTCATTCCCAAGAGATTGCTAAAGCCCAACAACACTCTCTTTCAAGGTTGCTTACTTCTTTCTTCTTCTTCTTCTTCTTCTTCTTGTTGTTCAGTTTTTGGTTCATTCCCAACAACACTCACTTGCTCGACTTTGTCACCAACAGAGCTCGTCGTGACCTGAAAGACCGTCGTAAAAAACGGGCTCAAAGGCTTACTCCCAAAACCAAGCCACCTCCTACTGATGATGAAATGGTTGACGACGACCCTGTGGATTCCACTCACCTTAACTCCGGAATGCTTTCCAATCATATTATCTCCTTGCTCGCTGCCCGTCAAAAGTATCTACTCCCTCCTTGTCTGTTTCACTTTTTCTTCATGTCCTATTTATTACAACTTTTTTTTTTTTTTTGGGTAAAAAATTATTGCAACTTTTGTAGGCAAGTTTTCTTATCCGACTCTGACGAAGAGAGGATTGATATTAAACCCAAGCGTAAGAAGAAAAAGGCCAACTTATCTGGGTATTTCTTTTTTACTTGTCTCCCTTTCCACTGATGGGTTTCAATCTATAATTTTATTTGGCTTTCTCACTAATTTAATTTTCTGATTCATGTGCCAGAATTGAAACTGTGATTTTGAAGGATCTGCCGCCTTCACACTGCGTGCAGAGTTCATTGGAGTTTTTGAATAAAAGGAAAATGCAATCCCCAAGGTCTTCTGCCATTTTGAACAATTCTAACCAAGCGTTGCGGCTTCTGTCTTCTTCTGGCCTTTTGAAGTAAACATTTTTCCACCAGTTTTTCACATCATACTCTATGTAATGTGGCAGATATTTCTAGTCTTTGGCGTTACCACTAATACTGATGACACATTTTGTTTTAACGCCTAAATATATACAAGTGCTATATTTTGATGGCTGTGGTAAATATTTGGAGAGTTATACGTAGAATTTTATTTTGCACCGATTCTAATCCCTGATTAATAATTGAACTGAAAATTCAGCCTTGGTGTAACTACATGAATTAACCGCATACAGGGCTACTTTTGGTAATAATGTTGATGCTGCAAATTATTTTGTGGGAGTTGATGAATCAACACCGTTTTGGACTGAACGTTGAGGTTCTTAGGGGTTCAGTCAGATGATTTTCGACTTGTAGTATTGTAGTGCATTGCATTACTGACTGACTTGTACTCCGTAGTGTTCTTTTTTGGGGTTTTGATCTCCTTTTGTTGATTCATGCTTCTTCATCTGTGCTTCCTTTAAAAAAAGGATATATGGATTATGGAGACAACATAGATTAATTAAATTAGAATTAGAATTACGGAGTACTATATTACGTTAGTTAGGGAGTTATTATTATTACTATTATTATTATTATTATTAACAAAAGTATAACAATACTCATAATTGATGGATGTGAGGAATATATGGCAGTCTCCTTGTATTGTGGCTGTGCATTCTCATTTCAAGTTTAGTGGTCTCTAATTATGGGGCCTCTTACCTAAAAATATTCCCAATTTCATGCTCTATGATTTCACACTCTTGATTTTTTTTTTTTTTTTGATTTCATACCTAAAACTAAATCTTCAATTTGTGATTGTTCTTGTTGATGCATCATTATTTTCCATTCATACTCATCAAAAATACTATTGTACATTCTCTCTTTAATTAGCGTATTGCCATCGTTGTCCAAAATCATAAACTTCACGCGGTATCCCAAATTCAATCGTCCGTAAAAATGAGCTGCACGTTTTTATTTTTGATTTAAAGATTAAAAAGAAGATTTAAGCATTGTAAAAGGAGACAAATATGTTATCGAGGACGACTAGCGTGCAGCAACAAACGTCATTGTACGATGACAACAATGTCGAACATAATCAACATGATTGTCGTTTGAGCAGCAGTGATTCAAGGAACTCCTCGCCATCAGATCATGCAGCTCCCCTTTCACCATTTGCTAAATCGCCGTGGTCAACTCATATGTTGTCACGCGCCCCTTCATTTGAAGAGAACTCGCCAAATAACACGCATTCCTACAATGGGCTCATGGGATCGCTGATCCGTGAAGAAGGTCACATATACTCACTAGCTACATCGGGAGATTTGTTGTATACAGGATCTGATAGTAAAAATATTCGAGTTTGGAAGAATCAAAGGGAGTACTCTGGGTTTAAATCCAATAGCGGGCTTGTTAAATCTATTGTGATATCCGGGAACAAGATATTTACGGGTCATCAAGATGGGAAAATTCGTGTTTGGAAAATGTCTAGTAAAAACCCAACCGTCCACAAAAGAATCGGGACTCTGCCAACTTTTAAGGCATACCTAAAATCATCGGTTAAGCCAAGTAGCTATGTGGATATTGGGCGAAATAAGAATGCTGTATGGATACGACATTTTGATGCCATATCATCACTCAGCTTAAGTGAGGACCATAACTACTTATACTCTGCATCATGGGACAAAACCGTAAAAGTATGGCGGACATCAAACTTCAAGTGCTTGGAATCAATAGCAGCTCACGATGACGCAGTGAACGCGGTGATTGCAGGATTTGATGGACTAGTATTCACAGGGTCAGCAGATGGCACAGTGAAGGTATGGCGTAGAGAGGTGCAAGGGAAAGGAACGAAACATTTCTTCTCGCAGGCCTTACTAAAACAAGAATGTGCAGTAACAGCCTTGGCAGTAGACCCGACAGCCACGATGGTATACTCGGGATCTTCAAATGGGCATGTGCTTTTCTGGGAGAGAGAAGGATTTTCATCATCGGGTGGACTGTTGAAGGGGCACAAGCTAGCAGTGTTGTGCCTCGCTATCGCTGGGTGCTTAGTATTCAGCGGATCTGCTGATATGAGAATATGTGTGTGGAAAAGGATATACGACACAAATTCTGATTGTATTGATCATCTTTGCTTATCAGTCTTGACGGGCCACAACGGGCCAGTAAAGTGCTTGGCTGTTGTAGCGGCCTCTGAAACGACTTCACTTGATGCAAAGTGGATATTGTATAGTGGGAGTTTAGACAAGTCCATCAAGCTATGGAGGATTTCTGAGCAGATTCCAGATACACCCGTCTCTTGTGTTGCCCATAGTCCACTGCACCAAGAAGAGTCCTTCAACTTTCGATAACAACCGAAAAAGGGTTTTCAAGTTACGCTCTTCTCATGTCAATGTATATATATTCATAGGTTAATTGGTATGATAAATATGAAAGTGGCGTAATTTGTTATGATGATTGCAGACATGATTTATTTGTACTGTCATAGAGGCGTCAAATATATAAGAATTATCGTATGTAGTTTGAAATAAATTTGTGGATGACAATACTAGTACGTAGTTTCTAGTGTGTGACAAAGAGATCATCCTAGTACAAGTTCGGCTTCAATTAAATGAAGGGACGTAGAAGAGTCGTTAATCTGAATAGAAAGCGGTGAAAATTAGCCAGGCTCAGATTGCATATAGCAGATTGTTGTTTGCTGCTAGAGAGTTCGATCGAATTACTTTAGCTGTAACTGAAATGGGATTTACAAAATCATGAATCAAGTTTTATTCCAAATGATGAAATTTGCGCTTTTAAGCAATCGTCGGAACATCCAAATCTGAAAAATGTTGCTGCTAACAGAAGCTTGTAGTTTGGAATGTCAAATGCTTTCTGCCCATTTCTCTACTTGCATGCTTGCTTTATTAGCCTGATATTCCAAGCATAAACATTACATTTGTTAGTTAAAGTCCCTAAGTAAATACCGGCTCAAATTGTAGCGTAAGATACGGAGTAGTCTGTAGTATTAAGACTTGGTACCTCCTTTTCCCAATCGCATCGAATTGTAATGATAGCCAATATCATGGTTTGAACTGCAGTACCCCCGAAAATCATTCCGGACCAAATGCCCTGTTTAACCGCATAACAATTATTAACATATATACATCAAACTTAATAAAGAATCAAAGTCGACTATATTTTACCATACAGAGTGTATTCAGAAGAGCAGTTTATATTTTACCATAACACCGAGATCAAATTGCCATCCCATGAGAAATCCAAGGGGAAGTCCTAACAAATAGTAGCACCCAAGGTTTATGTATGCCACTATACTTTGCCACCCTGACCCCACCGCAACACCTACAACCATATCATCACATTTAACATATTTGTGAAATTATAAACAAAAGAGTCGTTGAAACAGTACGAGATAGACGTACCAGAAAGAACGGGTTGTATACTGTTGAGAAGGATGGTGAATGCCAAGAGGACGGAGAGCTGGCTAACCGCTTCAATAACTGGTTTGCTAGTTGAGAATATATAAGCAAACTTATTGTGTAGAATGATAACAAGTAACATGAAGAAGAGGCCTATGACTAAGGAGGTTGAGACCGCCACAATAGTTGCAAATTTGGCCCCTTTTCCATTTCCCGCTCCAAGTTCATTGGCCACCCTTACACTGTTATGTTCGTCATCAATACTATCTCATCATCATTCTTCAGAAAAGTGAGATGAAAAATACTTGAGATTGGTATACTAACCCGGCACCAGCAAAGAAAGCGAGAGGGATCATCATCTCCCATCCGTTGATGCTCATGCTGAATACTCATCATAAACACACATACATACATACTCATCAGTCATCATGCAATGTTACTAATCATTGTGATTTTGTGACTCATGCAATTCAATGTGTTTCGATTCATATATTTTTACTTGATACAATGACGACGAGTTTGTAGGGATGATAAGAAGAGATGATACCAGATAGACAACGCGTCCAACGCAATCTTTGCATTCTTCAGATTTCCAGTCATTAGTATCAATACTCTATAGTACCAGTTCTCCAAGCTGTATGTATGTAGTTTAATAAGGTTAACAATCACTTTTATGAAGACAATAACTAATTAGGGTAAAAATAAAGTTAATTAGGTAATTAAGCATATGATTACCAGAGCATGACACCAGAAGCAACAGAGAGTTTGACAAAGTCCCAAAGGCCAGTAAAAGCCTCCATAGAGAAACCAGCCCATGTGAGGGGACATCCACCACACACTGTGTAACTAAAAAGTCCAAACACCAACACCCACCACGCGAAGTTTTGAGTAACAGCAACGCCAATAATGCCGCACTTGAGCACAGAAACGAACAACCAAGAAACAAAGATGTGAACGCAGAAGGCGAGGACGGAGACCCAGGCGACGACACCAGCCTTGAGCTGGCACTGGAGAAACCTCTGTAGGGGGAACTGAATGGCGAAGCTAAAATGCAAGGGTAACATCCACAAAGACACCACACCAGCTAAGTCGGAAACGTCTTCAGGTTGGCCTAAAAGTTTTAACATAGGAGTGGCAAAGAGGTACAAAGGCAGCAGTAGAAGGGAGCATACAGAAAGTACGATCCAAGAACGCTGCATATACACTCCCAACATGTAGTATTTCTTACCGCCGAAAGCTTGACCACACAGCGTCTCTAGTGCACTGGCCATCCCTAGCTGCACAAAGACATAGATAAGAGTAATGAGAAAGGTGTCAATCATAGTCTGAGGTCACTTGTACGAATCTCACTTCTATTCCACTCTAAGCTAATATGTATAGAAGAAGAATATAAATAGAATACCATGAGGCCGAAGTCAAAGCCAACGATGACGTTGGAAGCGATGGAGATGGCAGCGAGCTCAAGATCGCCAAGGTGGCCAGCAAAGGCTTGAGTGATGACCAACATACTGTAAGAAGCAATACGGCTAATGATAGAAGGCCCAACTACGTGCCATAACTTCTTAGACTCCGCCCACACTCGACGTACTAAAGTCGTGGTGGCGCTATTATCATCATCCTCACGGTTTTCATATTCGTATTCATGACCTTGCTTGGATTCATGAGAAGGATGATGATGGTGGTTGTTCAAAAGCGCAAGTTTTTGGTCATCAGTGGACATGGTTGGCTTAACTAACTCAAATATAATTTGGCCTGGAGTGCAGTAGTCCCAAGTCAAGTGTACCAAGTAAGTAAGTAGTCTAATATATATATATATATATATATATATGTAGAAGTAGAAGAGAAGAAGTAAAGTGTAGTACGGGAGTTAGAAATGAAAGGAAATGAAATGAGTGATTGGAGTGAAGAGATGATGTACATAGACGACTGATAGACTTACATACAAATACAAATACAAATTTACAAAAACGAGGATTCAAGGAAATCATCCTTGATGGTGTCGTCAGCGACACGTAAGTAATGATGCACATGCAATATACATTGATTGGCCTATATATGTACGTATGTTTGTATCGCCCCAATTCCTACGCTTCACCGAAGATGTCTTAGTCTACTGTCTACGACAAAGTTACACCGTGACCTTACTTCATATATAGTTTCAGTACTCCCTCCGCGGTTGTACTCGCCTTGTGCCTCATATTTAAAAAGGAAAAAAAAAAAAAAACATATATCTGTTCGCCTACCACAGCCTTTGCTCTGTTAAACTTGTGTGGTGTGGTGTGTGTGTCTTGTTAATTATGGTCTTTGAAGTGTTGCCACTCTTGTTTCTTTCTCTTTTATATCTCCCTTCTTATCTTTATCTCGTTACTTGTTTTGGCTCTTATTGTTTTTTGTCTTTTATTTCTCTATACTTTCATGGTCTTGCATGTTTATTTGTAATTACTCTTGACAATTGCTACAAGTATTTTATTACTTCAAGCTTACCATTTACTATCGATGATGTTCTGATCTAGTGGTCAAAACTAAAATACCAGTATCCTCAACAGTAGGTCTCACGTTCAATTCTCCTCTCCGACACTAATGGCCTAATGCCTCGAACCAATAAAAAACAAGCTTACCATCTGTTTACTTTGAAGGCTAAAAAGAAAACTTGTGTCACACCATTTTTTGTCAAATGACATTTACAATTATCATAATCGAACACAAACATGACACTTTTAGGTATACTTTCAATTTAATTTTTATTTTGGATCGATTTGTATTTATTATTTCTCCACGTGGTACATTGCTTGGGTCGCCATTGATTGGTTGTCCTTAGAAGGCAATTTAAATACTCGAACGAGGTACGATAAGTGAAGGCCCAAGTCTAGTTGAAGACATTAATAGTCGTAATTGAATACGTGAAACCTATTATTTTAATTGTTTGTACTTAATAAGAAGATATATACTCCGTACCATAACAATAATTATAAAAAATGTTGCATAGTATAGTATCGTATGTATAGAGTTAACTCTAGACTCTCCCATTCAACTTCATTGATGATGCATTTGGCAACGCGTATTTTGTAAAATCGATAGGTCGGGTCGTACCACCCGTACATATATTGGGCCACCTATTTGAAGGCAAATTAAATATGGAGTACGATAAACAAAGGGATAGTGCAATCAATTCAATTCGTTGGATGAAAGCCCAAGAAGGGGGTAGTAGTTGGTGTAGTGTAGTACTGGGAAAACAAAACCCCCGAAACCCTAGCCGGTGAAAGGTGAAAATGTTGTCCAATTTATAAAACCTCAAATCCATCGTCCTCATAAACCCTAAAAACTGAAATCACAGTTGTTTTGTCAAAAATAAAATAAAATAAAATGGAGATTTGTATAGCAGCGGCATCGTCAACCCCGCTAACTGAATACAACCACCGACGTTTCCAACTATCTCTACCGCTCAACAACAAGAACAAGAACAAGAACAAGTCTCCTTTGTCAGGTTGGTTTGCTGTGTCTCTCAATCAAATTTGAATTTGAAATTGGGTAAGAAACAAATCACCATTTTTAATATGTGTACTTTGCAGGTGCAGCGTATCCTTGTGGATTTGATCCTAGGCGTAGGGTAACACCCTTGAGGTTGAGGTTGAGGTTGAGGGTAACTGCAACTGCTGATGATGATGATGATACCACCAACTTCACCCAACACTCTACTCATGACATTTCTACACTTAACAACAATGCCTCTTCCACTTACAATCATTCCACCCTACAACAACAACAACAACAACAACAACAACAACAACAACAACAACCTTCTTCTGACAATGACGATGAGTCTTTGTCTTTGTCTGATGAATCTGCAAAACCCTTCCAGGACTTTGTAGATGATCTTCGCTTTAAGGTCTGCTTGCCTTTTTAACAACTTTCTCCTTTGTTATATCTCAACTAAACTACTTTTTTTTTTGCGATGATGAATCTCTCTATTGAAAGCATTATTAATTATGCTTATGATTTGTCAGCCTATGCGCTGATCTGAGCGGTTACCTGAGCATCATTTTATTTCCCCCCTTTTTTTTTAATTGGGTTTTCGTTTTGGTTCTTTTTTGCCATGATGATATATCTCTCTATTGAAAGCATTTATTTATGCTTTATGATTTGTCGGCTTTATTGCTGATCTGAGCGGTTAACTGAGCAATATTCTACTAGCTGTATATTTTTTTTAATGGCCTCGTTCTCTATTTGTATTTGCAATTCTGTTTCATTGTCATTTTGTTTCTGTTGGGTTATCATAGCTTCATTTGAATTTCAGAGCATTTGTTTGAAATTGAATTTGTGTGACTGAACTCATTTTCTTAATCCGATTCCTCTGTTGTTTGATAGCTCCTATGACTGTTTTGCCCCCCAATATTTAAACAACTTGGTATTTAGGGTACGCTTTCTACCATATCACATAGTAACCTGACCTCAAATTCTATCCATGGGTTCAATGAATAAGTTGTAGTTTGGAGTGTCCGAATTTGTGCTACACCCTTTTTCTATCTGACTGCAGCTCATTTTTGCTCTTAACTATTTAAGGGTCTTTAAGTTTAAGTGTTGGGTTGTTTTGCCATGATGAATATCTCTCTATTGAAAGCATTTATGTATGCTTGCTGATTTATTGGCATAATTGCTGATCTGAGCGGTTAACTGAGCAACTGTCTATATTATTTTTTCACTTGGTTCGTTCTCTTTCAAATCAACATATTGGTATTTTGTTCTTTGGGTTTGGAGTGTCTTAATTTTTGGTAAACCCTTTTTTGTGATTTGGCAGCATCTCATTTCTTTTAAAGGATTGTTAGAATCTTTTAAATGATTCCATTCATTTTTTTTGTAGCTGGATTCTGAGGATTCGTATGTACTTTTACTGTATGGCGGTGGCTCCTTGGTTGCTGTTTGGCTACTTACTGCCATTGTTGGTGCAATTGATGCTCTTCCAGTGGTATGTGTATTCACCTTGTAGCTACTACGAATAGTTTTTTGAACTCGGTTCTGAGTTCTGACGTGGAAACCATTTCTTGCTTAACAATTTGCTTGAAACAGCTTCCGAAGTTGATGGAGGTTGTCGGTCTAGGCTACTCACTTTGGTTTACCACACGATATCTATTGTTTAAGGTAATAAGCTTATGACGACTTGATTGTATACACTAGCTATGACTCAATAAGATTGGGCAAGCTATGAAAACAGCCCCCCAGGTTTGCCTGTTGTTAACAGGTTTGTGATATGTTTTTGCTTCAGAAAAATAGGAAAGAGCTTAGTGCGAAGATTGAGGAGCTTAAGCGAGAGGTTCTTGGCTCTGATGACGACTGAATGAGTGATTACTTTACCTAAGTAGGGATAGTGGAGTTTCTGTAGAGAAGACTTGTTTGAGAGGTTTGTATTTTGCAGTGTACTGTAAATAACATAGGAGAAGGTGTTTTAACCTTGAATTTAAATAAAATAGAAGGTAATTTGCCTTGAATTTTTGATGTCATGAGAAACAAGTGTAATATAAATCTTAGTTTGATTTTGACGCATCGTTTGTAGTTTGAAACTACACTTACCCTGTCAACTGTAAAAGTTGTCATGTTGGTGTGTTGCCACAGCATCCAGAACCATGAGAGGAATTGAAACTTTGATTAAATAGTTTGCTAGTTTCTCACTTACTGTGGTTAGAGGCGAACCAAGTTATGTCCTCGAATTGGAGTATGAAGTTGAGAGGTCGTCTCTGGTTGCGTGTTCATATTAATGTTGTATAAACATAGCAGTGCTACTACAATGGTGGTTGCCATAGAGTTAATAAGAATGGTATTGGGAGCTTGCTGATGCAAAGTTTGTTGGTCGGTTTTTCTCTAGTGGTGTGCATCCAAAAAGTCGAGGAAGAAGAGTAGTTGACGTGGACAGGGTATAGGGGTGTGGCGGACTTGTGGTGAATAACAAAATGGTGAAACGATTGAATGGTTGAGCTACATTTATAGATAGGTAAGCTACGTTAGGATCCGTGGACCATTATTTAAGCACTCGTAAATCGTAATTCATTCGTTCGTTCGTTCGTTCATTCATTAATATGGTGAAGCATGTAAAGCAGTGGGTAGTGGGTAGTAGTAGGAGTAAAATACGCATCAAAATAGGGGATGGATAGCCAACCCATGAAAGCATAATAATAATAATAACAATAACAATAATGCATTCATAATCAATCAATGACTCAATGAGTGTATTTGTGTATGAAAACTGGTAAGTCATACTCAATGCCGACACACAATGAGTTACCAACTAGGGGAGGCCGCTAACTGAACCTTCCAAGTTCTACGCCTACTCACTCACTCACTCTACTTTTTTTTTTTTTTTTTTTTTAGAAAAAAAAAAAACTAGTTTGATACTCTAGAATAAGACCAACCGACCAACCTATCTCTGTTGGAGTTAGTGTCTCCATGATTAGTGCGATAACGTGAATAAATGCAAAGTGCAGATTACATTTTGTATTTAATCAGTTGATTAACGTTTATCGATAACGGTTGGCTTGCTAGATAAGTTTGGCGTTATTGTCAAATACGATGGCGGTGATCAACCTGGTCGCAAGAGTCACACCTAAAGGATGTGTTTGAGAGATATGATTATTTGAGGAAATGATCGTATTGATCGCTTCTTAATAGACTAAGCGGTTAGTCGGTGTTGTTGACTAAAATGTTAGTCGGTGTGATGATATTCTTGACTAAAATGTTAGTCAGTGTAATGGTGTTACTTTATTTATCTTGATTAAATAATTTTAGCTGAAGCGAATTAAATGTAATTCGTGAATTGAATATAAAATGTTATATTTAATTGTTGTGTATGATGCAAGCTAATTAAATATAAACCGTTATAATTAATTAGCAAATTATGAATATGAGGATATTTATAATATATTATAATTAAATTAAATACAGATGATTAAGTAATATAATGCATTATATTAAAAGCTAAAATGACCAAAACAGAAGTGTCCAGATACATTATGGGTTACTTGGTCAACAAGTGATGTATTTGAGGAGAATAATATCTCCCCAAATACAATAGGAGGCCGGCCATTAGGGGTCTATTAGGAGTATATTTAGTTTCCTAATTCTCTGCTAATGCAACCCTAATTCATTACTTCTGCTACAACACAAAAACCTTGAGAAAAGAAAATTAGCTTTCTCTCTTATTTTTCTAGCAATCAAAAGGCATATCTCACACATATCTTGGGTGTTACAATTAGGAGATACCATATTATTGGTATTGTTCTTAGGCCAAATTTACAAGGATTGAAGGTTAATTCTATTTCTTGTTGTTTTATTATGCAATTTCTATTTTATGACTTTAAATCTTATAAAGCTTTTCTTTATAATCCTGTGATTTTAAAGGTCTATATACCGATATAAACCTACAAGTGGTATCAGAGACTTAGGGCACATGAAATTTTTATAAGGTTTTCATGAAAATCGATTTTGTATGATTTTAAAACAAATTGAAGAACCCACGGTTTGGTTTTTTGTTTTGGCCGAATTATTTCTTCATGTATGCCGTGTGATTTTTGATAAATTTTGGCATGTTTTGGTCCGTTTGATTCATAATTATCAATGTTTTAAGATGTTAGAACTATAACATATGAATTTGTATAGGTTTTGATTTAATACCGATTGAATTAAAACATAAAAGGACCAAAATTTTTGTATGTTAATGAACATATGAGTTTGTTAATCATTAGATCTATATGTTTAAGATGTTTAAATTAAAAGGTTACTTTGAATCTCTTAAAATCAATGTTTAATACGGATTAAAATTGAGTTAGTATCGATCTAATCATTAGCATAATCGAATTAAATCAGTTTAATTCATTATATTTTGTGCTTGCCGAATTATTTTAAGTTTTTGGTAATTTTTATTCTTTTATTTTAATTGGCCGTGTATGTTTTAATTAAAAAAAAAAAAAAATATTTATCACGGTTTATTTAATAATTGGCCGAAATTTTTTTAAAAAAAATATATATAATTCGGTTTGTGTATATTTTGGCCGAGATGTTGTTTTAATTTTTGGAAATTAAAATTTTGTTATATTATAAAGATAATATATTTTTGTGCTATTGTGGAGCAGTTCACAATAAATATGATACCTAATATTTTAAAGAAGTTTAAAATATTATTATGATCCAATTTATGTTATAATGATAATATAAATTATTTCTTTTGGATTATTGTTTTGATTATAAGATATTATGAACAATTAAGGAATTGTTGCATAATTTTAATCATTTAAAAAAGGTGGTTTGGATTTAAATCAATTCGTATGCATTGGTTTTATTTTTGTTTTAGTTGATGCTATTTATTTTGAATGTTTGGATGAATGGTTTAATTTTTCGCATTAATTTTGTACAAACGGTTGTAATTTACTAGTGTGGCCTTAGAAGGTTGTGTTTTCGTAATGAAGGAAACACAATTTTGGTTGTATTTTTGAGATCTCGAATCTCCTATCTTGTAATATTTTTAATTTTTGGCATTTTTGAATTAGAATGTAAATAGGTTTATTTTGTAATTCAAAAATGTAATCTTAAGAAGATCCAAGATGAAGATTCAAGATGGACTCTCACTTAAAGCCCAAGATGAAGAATGAAGACAAGCTTAGGGTCCGTGGATGGATTCCAATTTGTATTTGTCTTATTTTCATAGGGATAGGCCACACTAGGTGTTTTTCCTTTTTGCGTTTTCTTTGCCGCTTTTCATTGCATTCACGTTAGTTAGAAGTATCATATTCCGCCTAAACTAAACCAAACCACCTAATATACATGAAAATGGATCATATAGTTGCATTCTTTTCATTGACATACGGATGTCATTCGTTTAGGGCTATCACCTCAAATTAATCATTCACGTAAATGCTAAATATTTGTTCACTTAAAATGAATTAAAATGAGATGATGGGACCTTCCTCTAAACTCTAAAATTGAGATTAGTCTTTATAGGAAAAGCATACTATGAGCCCCTTCTTCGTCGGTAGGCATGTAGGACCTTACTCTCCACATGACCCCTTCTACGTTGGGTAAGTAGTATGCGTTGACCTATTTTACCTCGACACTATAGTTCGAGTAATATCTCGAAGTTATAGTGGACTAATAGATAGGATTTACTGAAATCTATCGACCAAGAATTCTAACAGTAGAATTAGCCAAGAGGTTGGCTTATCAATTTAAAGAATTGAGTCTTGGGATCATTTGTATAATTCTCGAGGGAGGTCGATTATATGAGTGCACGAGTAATTGCATTAAAATGTTATTGTTTTTGACTTAAACTTTTAAAACTATGATTTCTTATCTTCTCTCTTCTTCTTCTTTCTTTTCACAGTTTCGAATACGTTATATACAGATATAACTACTATAACAAATGGCTGTACGTACTGACGAACCAATGCCAAGTGCCACACTAGCTCGCGAATCATGGCTTAGGATCTTTATGGGCACCATGAATCAGTCAACTCGACTGAAAAGTGATGGGTCCAATTTTTCTGATTGGGAGGCTGCATTACGGAATGCTGCCATCGCTGACGGTAAGCTCAAGTACTTGACTGAGCCACTGCCAACTATACCAGCTCCCGATGCAGGAGCAAATGAACTCTATCTTTATAATGATTTCATGATGGAGACGGGTGCGATACAGAACGTACTCATCTATTCAATGGAATCCAATTTGCAAAGACGGTTCATAACCCAAGGTGCAAACAAGATTTTCACCACCCTAACCAAAGAATTCTCGAAAGCACCGAGAATTAAGAGTTACGAGTATACCACTCGTTTCTTTGAGGCTAGACTCCAGAAGGGCCAACCGGTTGGTCCACACCTTCTCGACATGATCGAGAATGTTGAAAAACTGGAGGAGCTTGGTTGCAAGATCGATGAGAAGATCATCATTGATCGAGTGCTCCACTCTCTTCATGATGGGTATGCCCTCTTTAGGGCAAACTATTACATGAATGACATTCAGAAAAGTCTGCATGAGCTTCACTCGGCTCGCATGCAGACGGAGTGATCTGAAGTTGAGTGGGAGCATGAAACAAGATGTTCTCATGATTGGCAACAAGAAGGGTAAGGGTAAGGCTCCGGCTAACCTAACTGTAGGAAAGCCGAAATTTAAGAAGCCAGTGGTTGCTAAGAGTGGGCCTGGTGAAGCTAGTGGTAGCTCACAAGGCAAGGCAAAAGCAAAGCAGAGCATGGAGTGCCACCATTGCCACAAGTCTGGGCATTGGAGGCGTAACTGTCCCGTGTATGCTGAGGACATTAAAGCAGGCCGCGTCGCTCCTGTTGGTATGTCTTCTTTTATTCATATGATTGAGATTAACCATGCAAGTTTCGGAACTTGGGTACTTGATACTGGATGTGGTTCTCATCTGTGCAATCATTTGCAGGGCCTAAGAAGCATCAGAACTCTGGCAAGAGGTGATGTAGACCTGCGAGTGGGGAATGGAGCAAGAGTTGCTGCCGTTTCAGTAGGGACATATGTAATCCAACTCCCGAGTGGATTTGAGTTATTTCTGAATAACTGTTACTATGTACCTAGTTTATCAAAAAACATTATTTCTGTATCCGTTCTTGATAAAGAAGGATTTTCATTTTTAATAAAGGATAATAGCTGTATTTTCTCTTTGAATGAAATGATTTATGGTAAAGTTGTTTCCTTGAACGGAATTTATGTTTTAGATCAAACCACAGAAATCATGCATGTGAGTAACAAGAAAGCAAAGGTTGGTGACAAAGATCAAACCTATCTATGGCATTGCCGTATGGGACACATAAATGAGAAACGCGTGAAAAAGCTCATTGATAGTGGGACAATTGCCCCATTTGACTATGAAACTTTTGGAACGTGTGAATCATGTCTTATAGGCAAAATGTCTCGAATTTCCTTCAAAGGTGTTGGAATGCGCGCTGCTGACCTATTAGGACTCATACATACTGATGTGTGTGGACCTATGTCAATCAACGCTAGAGATGGGTATAGGTATTTTATCACTTTCACGGACGATTTGAGTAGATATGGTTATGTCTACTTAATGAAGCATAAAAGTGAGTCCTTTGACAAGTTCAAGGAATTCCAGAATAAGGTTGAGAACCAACTGGATAGAAAGATAAAAGCACTACGTCCAGATCGTGGTGGCGAATATCTTTCAACTGAGTTTGATCAACACCTGAAAGACCGCGGGATAGTACTACAGTTAACTCCACCCGGAACACCACAACTGAATGGTGTGTCCGAACGCAGGAATCGAACATTACTCGATATAGTTCGATCCATGATGAGTCACACGGTTGTACCTGACTCATTATGGGGTTATGCTCTTTTGTCAGCTGCTCTTATACTTAACCAAAGTCCGTCTAAAGCTGTAGACAAGACTCCATACGAGTTATGGAAGGGAACGGTCCCTAACTTGTCCTTTATTCGGGTTTGGGGGTGCGAGGCTTATGTCAAGTGAAGACACGAGGATAAGCTCGGCCCGCGATCGGTCAAGACATACTTTATTGGTTATCCAAAAGGAATGTTTGGTCATTACTTCTATTCGCCAACCGAACAACGAGTTTTTGTTGCGGCTAGTGCGAAGTTCTTAGAGAAAGAGTTTCTCGAAGACAAGAAAAGTAATAGAACCTTCGATCTGTTGGAGATTCCCGAACCAACAACCGAGCAACCAATGGAGGAAACTGTTCCTTCTTCGTCTGCTGCGGTTAATGTCCCTTTGGAACCCAGGAGGTCGAGTAGACTCTCCATTCCTCCAGATAGATACATCGGTATGGTTGAGGAGAATGGGAGAGACGACGTTTTACTCCTTAAGAGTAACGAACCCGTAACCTATAAAAGTGCCATGACATGTTCCGACTCAAAGGCATGGCAAGAAGCCATGCAATCCGAGATGGACTCGATGTACGAGAACAATGTATGGGATCTGGTTGACTTACCTGATAAGGCTAGGCCTCTTCAGTGCAAATGGCTTTACAAGATAAAGCGATCTGTAGAAGGACAACCAGATATATACAAGGCACGACTAGTGGCAAAGGGTTTCACTCAAGTGCAAGGGTTGCACTATGATGAGATCTTTGCACCCGTAGTCATGCTTCGTTCCATTCGGATTCTCTTAGCGATTGCCGCATTTCATGACTATGAAATTTGGCAAATGGATGTGAAAACCGCCTTCTTAAACGGTTATTTGGAGGAGGAGTTGTACATGGTACAACCCGAAGGTTACACGGATCCTGAAAATCCTAAGAAGGTTTGCAAGCTTAAGCGTTCCATCTATGGACTTATGCAAGCTTCACGGAGTTGGAATCATCGCTTCGTCCAAGTGATAAAGGAGATTGGATTCGCTCCATCGGTCGAGGCACCATGCCTATATATCAAGTCAGTGGGAGCAAGATTGTCTTCCTAATCTTTGTCGTCGATGACATACTCTTGATTGGGAATGACATACCTCTCTTAATTTCGGTAAAAGTATGGTTAAAGAACCATTTCCAGATGAAAGATCTGGGTGAGGCACAACGCATTTTGGGGCTCCGTATCTATAGAGATAGATCACGACGGATGTTATCCCTCAGTCAGGAGTCTTATATAGATAAGATTCTTGAGAGGTTCAGCATGACCAATTCCAAAAAGGGGAACCTTCCAATGATCTCAGGGGTGCACTTGAGTAAAGCTCAAGCGCCAAAGACATCGGAAGAGGTCGAGCGCATGAGTCGGATTCCTTATGCATCAGCTACAGGATCGATTATGTATGCCATGATATGCACACGTCCGGACGTGGCATATGCATTGAGTATGACGAGCCGATACCAAGGCAATCGAGGTGAAGCACACTGGATGGCTGTAAAGAACATTCTTAAGTACCTACGGAGGACTAAAGATTGGGTATTGACTTATGGAGGAGACACTGAGTTATGCGCAATCGGTTACGCAGATGCTAGTTTCCAGACGGATCGAGATGACTCGAAGTCTCAATCTGGATTCGTTTTTACTCTTAATGGCGTTGCGGTCAGCTGGAAAAGCTCCAAACAAACAGTTATAGCAGATTCCACGACTGAGTCCGAGTACTATGCTGCTTCAGAGGCTGCGAAGGAAGCTATATGGATGCGTCAGTTCTTACAAGGACTAACTGTAGTTCCTAGTTCGAATGACCTGATCACCATCTATTGCGACAATAGTGGTGCCATCTTCCAGGCAAAGGAGCCGAAGTCCAGCAACAAGTCTCGGCACGTGCAAAGGAAGGCTCACATGATCCGAGATTACGTGGAGCAGAAGGAGATAGTGATTGACAAGATTGCTACGGATGATAACGTGGCAGATCCTCTCACTAAGCCGTTGAGACAAGATAAGTATGAAGGGCACGTTAAATCCATGGGGATTAAGCGTGTTCCTGAGTTGTATTAGTTGTTCGTATGGATTTGACACTTGTAATTTCCTAAAACTTCTAATAAAATCATCGTTTTTGTTTTATATATTGTTTTTCATGAGGGTTGTACAGACAACGTTGAACACCTCAAAGTAAACTGAATTGCTATATATTTTGTTTGGTCCGTGGTCGCCTACACGAGCTGATAACTCTGGCAATCATTTTGTGACGTCGATTGATGGTGGGTTCAACGAGCCATAAGTCAAACTGTTGACTGATCGATCACAGATGCGGGTTTACTGAAATCGCGCAGGACAATTTTTTGTGACGACTACATGGAGTCCTAAATGTTTCAGAACATTAGGTCTTAGGGTCGTGGATAGGACATCCATAGTGTTCCTAGAGTCGATTCTTTAGACTATCGATTGTCTCTTGAGATTAAAGCGATTTTGGGTGACTTTGGTTTCTTTCTCACGGTCGGCCGTAACGAGGAGGCCAAGTAGATTTTCAAGGTCATTTAAATGCTGCGCTTACATCTGCAGGATTGAGTTGAGGAAAATATCCAACTTCCATCGAGTTATAATACTTTTTCTCGGGGCCACTCGAGGAGTCAGAATGGCGAAAATGCATGGCCATGCTCGAATATTGATTCGTTTATCGGTTAAGTTACTCTCTACAGTCGGAAACCACTCTTGATTACGATCGACATGAACTACGACCTTTGAAAGTACGGACTTTGCAAATTGGTTTACATTGAGTGGGAGAAATTTATTATGGATATGAGAATCGGTTATCGCACCTACACTTGTACGGACAAGTGGGAGATTGTTGGAGTTAGTGTCCTCCACAGTTAGTGCAATAACATGAATAAATCTCTAAAGGTACACAGGGTACATTTTGTATTTAATCAGTTGATTAACGTTTATCGATAACGGTTGGCTTGCTAGATAAGTTTGACGTTATTGTCATTTCTTCACCTTTTTCCATCACGATTTTCAACAATATCCTAAAGTTTTTAACTTTTCCCTAAAAAAAGCTTTGTACATATCAGTAGATAAAAGGAATGAGAAATGGAGAAAATTTTTGGGAAATTTGGATAAATTCTGAGGTTCAAGTGAAATAAGAACAAAAAGAGAATCACATACTGACGAGTCAAACGTTGAAATTTACTTAAGTTTAGCCAAGCTCCAACAAAAATGTCGTACTCGACATTTGAAGGTGGTAAATTACAATTTTTATTTTTTGTCTAAAAAATATTGCGATTCACAAAATTTGTTTTTTAATAAAAATACAAGCACATTAATATTATGACATAAATATATGCCTCCTCATATACTCTAATATTTTTTAAAGGGGGTAATTTGATATTTCCCACCTTTTGTAATTATCATTTCAAAATTTCCACCTTTTGTAATTTTTCTTAAAATTTTCCACCTTTTATAAACTTTTTCTTATAAATTCCCTCCAAAATGCAATATTTTGTGAAAATTAAAGAGTTTTTTTTAAAAATATTTTCATTACTAATGAAATCTATCGTGCACCGAAACCCAAAATATGAAAAAATAAAACGAGAATTTAACGTTTTCATAAGTGAAAATAAACGTTTAATATGGTGAAAATGAGGGTTTGGTAGAAAATCTTAAGAAAAGTTAGAAAATGTGGGAAATTTTAAAATTGTGTTTAAAAAAAGGTGAGAGATGACAATTAATCCTTTTTAAAGGTGTTAAACAATAAAACCCAGTATGTAATCAAGTAATACCACCAACATTGCGCAAATAAAGGGTAATGATGAATCCACGGGGCTTATGTACTCTGCCAAGGGATTCTATCAGTGTAAGTGTTTTTTCTAACAAAAGTGTTGTGAGCTTATTCCCGTGGCTAAGGAGATTTTGTGCGTGGAAATGTATCCACCCCAAATAAATAAGGAACACTAGAATTGGTTAAATGATAGTCCCTCCATTCAAATCCAAACTTGACATGTCACTATTTGACACTATTCATAGGCTTAGAGCAATAACAATGGTCGTTTTTTTGGGGAGTTCTTAAATAAGGACGAACTAAAGACCATTGTTTGATGTGGTTTTTACTTTGTTTTTACTTTTTGGTTTGTCTGTAAAAACTGTTTTTAAGAGATGAGAAAATCAATTGTTTGGAGGCATGTGTGACCCACACACCAGGGAAAAAAATACTCTGTACTTCGTAAAGATGAGTGTTGGTGTATTGCACGCGCCAAAACAAGTGAGTGAGTGGAAAAAAGTTTTATTATTTTGTGGTCCCCACTTCTTTTTATTCATTTTTAAGTTATATTTTTATTTTTATTTAATATGTGACTTTTTATTTTTATATTAGTTTAATAGATTGTAGATTATAGGGTCCATTTAGAGACAAATGAAAAACTTTTGCCATTGTTGAAAATTGTTTTTCAAATGAAGAGTTTGTTTTTAAGTGACGTGGCACTTATGTGTCAAGGAACAAACTAGTTTTTGGTTTGTCCGTTGCTGTTGCTCTTAGAGAATCTTTGAAACTCCGTCAAATATATATATATGATAATATAGTCATATGTAATCTTGTTTGACTCGTCTCCTTAAATACGATAATAATATCAAATTTTATAATTTTTCATCTTGTATAACTATAGATATTATCGTTACAAAACACGCCTCGACGAATGGACTATGACATCATGTGAAGTTTGAATTTCAATGGAGGAAGTAGAGGATTGGGCCTTAGGGTTTGGATAGCAGCCATAGAAGCTAGGCTTGCGGCTATCTACTAGGATCAACTAGAGTTTTTGTTAGTCTAGTAGCTATTATAAGCGGTTTCATATAGTCGGTAATCAAATTGTCAATGTCGCTTGCTGACGAGATTACTCTTGCAAGAATTAAACTCACATAACTAACTCGTGAAAAAAATTCATTAATTTATGTCCATTAGCCATAAAATAAAAATAAAAAAAATAAAAAAAAATAAAAAAACAATTTCAAATTATCTTTTCTTAATTTAAATATTCAACTTCATTAAGACGGTTCCGAATTTATTGTCGAGTTTACACAAGCAAACATTGGACTTCAAAAAACTAAGCCTTCTCCAATAAATGGAGATTGACGGATAATTTTTCGTTTTATTGAATTTTATTAGGTTCGATTAGTACTCCTGGATTCAAACTTATCAGCTGGTTCGATTAGTGTTCCAGCTGTTCCTGAATTGAAATTTGTAAGATTCGCTTATTGCACCTGACCATTTAAGTCGACAAATCCGAAAAACTTGCAAAGACTGTGATTTGAATAGAAGAAAATTGAAGATTGTATGTTTTTTTTATTTTTTATTTATAGTTATTATTACTGTTATTTTATTCACAAAGTCATGAAAATTTTAACAAATTAGTACGGAGTATGAGTTTAAACATGGCTGATAGAGGATTGGGGCATAGGGTTTGAATAGCCGCCATAAAAGTTAGGGTTGCGGCTATAAATTAAGATCAATTAGGGTTTTGTTAGTCTAGTAGCTTCATGATCCAAACCCATTATAAATGACTTCATATATGTCCCCGTAATGCAACAAATTCATCTATCATCAATGATATGATTCTCTATTATACTTTTCAGTTTTCTCCCTTCTATATTCTTATTATAAACAAATATAAAAAGAAAAAAAAAAAAAAAAAGTAATAACTAATGAGTTATTAGAGTAATAAAGTATTAGGGGTATTTTGGTTGAAAGGTGTGGAATGGAATGGTGTTGGGTATTATTTTGGCAAAGTATATTTCCACGGCCTAAATGTACTCTCCCACGGCCTTTTATGCACAAATATGTTTACTTCCGTTTTGACCTTAGGAGCAAATCCAGTGGAGTAGTTGATTCTCTCTGTGGATTTGTGCACTTCCTTTTATTTTCATACCATATATAAATATATTTGATTCAACATCAACTTTATTGTAAGATTGTCTTATGATACTCCGCATAATATTAGTCCATTAGAAGAAAACACCTGGCAAATCTCATGAAAGGAAAAAAGCATACTCCCTCTCATCTAAAACAATGTGAACATGACTCACTTGTACATTTGTCGAGACCAATTTTTCAAGAGTAATATCTTGAATTATATATACATTATGAAAATATATAAAATTAGATATTTTTATTGCTCTTGTAAAGACGAATCAAATAAGATCTGACATGACTATATAATCTTTTTTTTACACTGCAAACAATAACAATAGTTCTCTATAGTTTGATAAATAGTGTCAAAATTCGCAGCCTTCCGTTTGAAGGGATGAGAGGGAGTAATTTTTTTTTTAATGAGTTCTTTTGTTTATTACTACACTAGTTCAGCTCCCGCGCATTAATGCGCGGTTTATTTAGTTATTTATTCTTTTAAAAAATATTTGTTGTAGTTAAAAAAAGTTCTACATTCATACTTACGGGAGTAAAATAGATAATATTTCGCGATAAGTAGTCCTCCACTCCTTCATATTTTAAACTTGCTCGTATGCATGTATTAGAGATATTGCATTTTTAAAGTTTATTAATTAATTGAAATCTCAGCAATTAATTTTTATTATTTAACACCCGATTGTTATCTTATACTTTGTATTATAAACATATTAATGAATATTAATGTACCAAAAACATCCAATTTCTTATACACATCCTCTCGTATCCAAAATGTTTGGACATTTACTTACAAAGTACAGTATATAAACTTAATTACACATAAATAGCTTCTAGAAATCAAATTTTTGTTACTGGTATTTTATTTTTATTATTTTGTGAAGCAACTTGTAATTTGCTTAAAATAAGTATGAACTCACGTGTATTATTCAATGGGAAATTAAAAAGAAAAAAGAGAAAAAAATAATATTAAGTAAGAATATTATTTATAAGAATTTTGTTTGATAGGTTGAGTAAGAATTTGCCTAAAATAAGACTAAGAATATATTTATTGGGGTTTGATTTGCGTAATATTCTTCTCGAAAATTCTTTACATAAATAAATTGCGAGATTAAAGAGATTTGGTTTAAACAATATTTTTTACTTAAATAATCTCCGAGATTGCATCTTATATTTATTTTATTTTTATTTTTTAAGGCATTTATGATGTCAGCAATTGAACTTGGCGGGAAAAAAATTCACACAAATTCGACACGTGGCAAAAGTGATGTCAGCCAAAACTGTCTTTTAGTATATTAAAAGATTGGTTGTATTATAGACATTATACTCGATAATGAAATTGCTTTATACTCCTTTGTTTTGGTTTTTTGTTTATACTTTTCATTTAGGGGTTACAAGTCATTTGTTTGCGCTTTCAAATTTGTTAAGAATTGGCCCATGTGAATGTCAATTATTTTAATAAATAAACTTATTTAAATCAACTAACAAATATAAATGGATTCCCTTTATATTTTCCTCAATTTTTTTATACTCTCTCCATTTCATTCATTTAGCCCCATTTTTATTTTTCGGCAATTTCACTCATTTAGCCTCATTTCTAATTTTAATTACTTTTAACAATCAAAATATCATTTTTACCCTTACTTTATATCCATTTCACCAAAATACCACATACTTTATCTTCTAAATTGGGTCTCACTAAACTAAACTACCAATATTACCTTTAACTTTTTCATTTTTCTTAATATTTGTGCAAAAAGCAATGAGACTATCTCATTGAAATAGAGGGAGTATTATTTATTTAAGTATTTCATTGTCTTTCTCCTTATATTAATAATCATACTCCCTCTATTTCACTCAATTAGCCCCATTACTATTTAGGACAACTTTATACAATCAAAATAACATTTTTACCCCTACTAATATATTCATTTTACCAAAATACCACACACTTTATCCTCTAAAATGGACCTCACTCAATCAAACTACCAATATTACCCTTAACTTTTCATTTTTCTTAAAAATTGTAAAAAAGCTCATGGAGCTTTTTAATGAAATAAAGGGAGTATAAAAGAACAAATATAAACAAATCATTAGAAGGGAAGACATAACAAAATCTCTTAAAACAAATGGTCCAAATAGTGGAATCCAAAGAAAGCAAGAGTTAGAAATTAAGAATAGTGTGGCAATCAAGTGAGAAGAAGCAGCGGAACGTAGACACTGCGAATAGTATATGTAGTTAATTAGGAAAATGCCCAACCAAAACACAGCTGTCTTGCTGTTGCGTCATTCCTAGGTTCGTGGAATCTCATTTTCAAATCAACAACTAAAAATGAAATCCCTAAAAATAAGAGGGGTAGATTAAATCCCCTGAAAAAATGCTAATAATCATCGTCATTATCATCAGTAGACAGTAGTAGTTATTAAAAGAAAAGAGATTAGAAATCCTTGAGGAGTTTGCGGACTTGTTCAAGTGTAACAAATAGGACAACAGTGAATGGACCTTGTCTTGCTATTGTTGGTATAAACCCCTTGTATAACGCCATTGGTCCCTCTGATTTCACCGTCTTCAAGAAGCAGTCAACCGCACCGCTGTAGGCCCCATCCTTCATATTCATCACCCTCGTCTTAATCACGTCCACCGGGTTAGACGCAACCGATGCCACAAACCCAGCAGCAAAACTCGATGTCACGTGTGTCCCTAACCCGTCTTTCATTAACTCTTTCTCCAACACCATCTCCTTAATCTGGTCGTACGATGCCAGCTGCGACGCTGTCACCAACATGGCCCTGTTGACAGTCAACGCAGACCCTCTCCACAACGAGGTTACCCCTTCTGATTTCACCATCGTCTTGATTGCGTCCCCCACACTCTTGTAGTTCCTCCTCTGGTCCTTTGGGAGACGACCGTCCGCCTGCATTCTGACCATTGCCACGTCAGCGGGGTTACCCACTGCGGCGCCTATTCCTCCGGCGATCAACCCGGCGGTGATCTTCTTCATTAGGGGCATGTTTCCGGAGGAGGGATCGGTCCATTTCTGTTTGAGGATGTCGTAGAGTCCCATCCTGGTGGTGGAATATAGAGTCTGACGGAGGACGGTGGCGGAGACGCCCGAATAGAGGGCGGCGACACCTTCCTGTTTGACGATCTTGATTCCGACAGAGACAAGGCCGACTTTAGGTTGAGGTTGGGGTGGGAGGTTGATGGAGTGGGACCCAGATTGAAAGGCCAAAGCGGGCCTGACGTTGTGGGAGACGGCAGGGGAGGATTCGCCTTGAAGCTGCATACGGACCTTGAGAAGGTCAAGAGGGTGGGTTGAACAGCCAGCTACAATTGAGGCGATACCACCTTCCACAAAACCCTTGACACCCATTTTCCTTTTATTGATTTATTAATTAATTCTATTTCTGATTGTCAAGGGGGATTTGAATTAAATTGAATTGAATGAAAAGAAAAGGGAATAGGAAATAAGGAAGAAGAGGAATTGGAAAGAGAAGAGAAGAGAAAAGGAGAAGTGAATGGAGACGAAACGCAATACAAGAGCATGCGTTTGATTGTTTCTCTCTTTTTAACCAACCAATATATGAATGAAATATATATGAATGAATGAATGAATGAAAGAAATATATATATATACAGACATACAGTCCCGCAATTAGGAAAGGGCTTGGAAAATGGAAACTTTGCATTTAAACGGGTGTGTTGTGTTGTGTTGTGTTGGGTTGGGTTGGATTTCTACGCGGGTTTACTCATTAGTGGGGTCCTCGCCCTTCCCTTCCTCTTTCTTTCATTATTTATTTACTTTTCACAACACACAACATAACACGAGGGAGGGAGGGGGAGGTGTTGAGTGTTCTAGTGTTCTAGAGAGAAAGGAATTTTATGCTTCTTTTTCCTCAGAATATGCCCCAACTATTCTATTCATTTATTTAACCTAATACTCCTAAAATCCTCCCCGTCAGTCGTCAGTCGTCGGTCGTCGGTCGTCACCCAATTGACATTATGGAATCAATTCCTTGCTCTATTCATTCATTCATTCTTTTTAAACCTATGCACAATTGCACTTGAATATATTCATTCACTCTTGTATCCTACTTTTCCCATCATCCCTTCTTTTTCTACATTTATGCTCCCCTCCTAAATCCTTTAACCCTTTTTGTTTTACAAATTAATAGAGTCTCATCACTTATTCAATGTCTACCCATATAGTGATTTGATGGTGTATTCATACGAGTGTCAATATTAAAATAAAATGGTACATTACTGACGATCCTACAGCCTAATGGTCAGAACTGAAGTACCTTTATTAGAGAGAAATAAATCATATGGTATATTATCAGAATATACCATATAATAGCATATATTATTAGCTTATAGAATAAGTTAGAGATTTCAGGTTTAAGTTTCCTATTGTTTTGAAGTACTATAAATACTTTCCCTATGTTAGGTTATTGAGAACAACGATTCATAATAAATATCCTTCTCTTTTATATATCGTATTAACCTTGAAAGTAGATCTCAATTTTAGATCTCTTCTCGTTATTATAATGGTCTAGCGCCTTATTGATAAAAAGTTACATTTGTAAATGGCAAAAACTTTAAGTAATGGTTCAATGTGTGTGTCAATGTGTGTGGGGAACTGAGGATAGAGAATAAGTGGTAGAGTATTAAAAAGATATTTAAATTGTTTCAATTACACATTTTACATTAAAAGGACAATTCTTAATACATTTTGTAATCCCAGTGAATGAGAGTGTAATTAAACTAAGCTGTGGTAATATTGGAATTATTGAACAATGCTCATTTCATGTGAACCATTGGATAAATAATACATTTGACGCCTTCATAATACAAAGTACGAGTACTTTATTTGTAAAATGATCAACAATTCAAATTTGACGCCTACACACATTATACTTCATACTCCGTACATCGTATGCTAATTTAATTAATCTTTTCGCTAAAATACTCTATACCTAGACACACGTTTGATCAGAGTCACAATATTCATGGTTTTACGCCACTCTGTATTATATTTTTATTTAATTGTACTCACAAAGATAAATCAAATAAGATCTATCATCGCATGATTATATTTTCTTGAATACATTATAAGTAATTTTGAAGATCGTGTAAATAAATATACCCTATCATAAACAAAAAAAAAAAAAATTGTTTTGTGCAAAATGAAGAGGGTGCTTCTATTTGGTACTCCGTGTATCTTATCATTAAGCTATATTTTCTTACGAGTAAAAGAAATTAAAAATGTGATCCGATAGTACATATGACCGATGTTGACTTTGGATTAAACTAAAAATGGTGTTGTCAAAAACAGACCTAATTGCCACAAGTAGAGGTGTAGAGGTAATGAATGTACGTTTTGAATTTTCAAATCATGATGAGATGAGATGAAGGTAGGGATTGGGGCGCATTATTTCAGAACTTATTCCATTCCATTTGATTCGATTCGATTCGATTCATTCGATTCGATTCGATTCGATTCGATTCATTCCATTCGATTCGATTCGATTCGATTCATTCCATTCGATTCGATTCGATTCGATTCATTTGGTATGTTATAAATTAACTTCATTCGATTCGATTCGATTCGATTCGATTCGATTCATTCGATTCGATTCGATTCGATTCGATTCATTCCATTTGATTCGATTCGATTCGATTAATTTCGATTGATTCGATTCAATTCTAAAAGTCCGAAAGAACAGGTCCTAAGACTTGATTTACAATAGACATTGTAGGAGTAGTAAATACGACAAATAAGAATGAAATAGTCAATGCTTATAATAATCCTCCAAGAGAACAAGTCATATGGCCTTTGAAGATTGATTGTAATGTTGGGACATAAAAGTAGTTCATTTATTGACAAAGACACCAAAGTTCCAACTTTTCAAAGAGACGCGGGGCCAATTTATTTGTCAAAGGAAAGGGGATTACCTTAATCACATACTCATATCGTCTTATGCCCCCTTTGACCGACACATACCGTCTCCTCAAATCATTCATCAAACATACCCCTTCCGTTCGGGTGAATGAAAAAAGATCGAGATACTTATTTTGAAATGGAAAAAGTATTTCAACAGAGTCCGTCCAATAATAAATAGACGAAAAGTGTAAGAGACTAAAACAAGCGTTATCAAATAAATAAAGGAAGAATAATTAAGTGGGAATGAGGATTGTGGGGTGGTATGAATTAGCCTGAGAAATACAGGTAGCCCACTGCTGATGGTTGAAAGTAAGTCAATTGAGTTATGGAGTACTCTCCCTGCAGGATAACATTTTAGGGTGGTTTTTGCGGGGAAAAAAAAAAAAAACCAAAAAAACGTCGCCTGAGAGATTCGAACTCTCGCGGGGAAACCCCATGTACTTAGCAGGCACACGCCTTAACCACTCGGCCAAAGCGACTTCTTTGCTCTTTTCCTCTTCTTTGCTGCTAAATCAAGAGATGTCTTGTGTCACGGTCGAGGTATATCTTTATGGACGTGACGAGCACACTCGTCTAGCACGGGACAAGTAAGTAAGCTCGTGCTAGACGAGTGTGCTCGTCACGTCCGTAGAGAAATACCCGGACCGTGACATCTTGCACAGTCGCATACGCGTGAATGATAAGAGGTTGAAGAGATGTTCATCCGACGACAAATTGAAATTTTTTGGGAATTATCTATTGACCTGTGATATATTTAGTGTTTTTTTTTTCTTTTCATAAATAGATATTTTAAATTGTTTTATTTTTCATGTGGAAAAATATTGTTAATTATATTTAGGATAATGAAACCACCAAACCACGTTACAAACACTCGCCTACAAGTGTTCGATATGATTGAATGATTATGTAGTACTCCGTATTGATTTGACCAATTTGTGAAAATGTTCCAACCTTTCATGTTAAAATGAATTGTTGAGGTGTGTTGTTACAAGATAAGGTATCAAACTAAATTGACAAAATATCATATAGCATAGCACTCCTTACAATAGTAGTTTTGTGTGTGTCTAATGTCTAAAATCTTAAGATTTATCGATACTATTAAATTTTACTCCGTAAACAAAAAGTTATCACATAGAATGACACAATCTTAAATATATATAGTCAACGTGTTATGACTTATGATCCATCAACGCCGACTTAAAATGTACTCCGTCATAGAGTCAATTATTACTTATTTTACGTCAATCTATTACGGAGTATATTACAACAGATGAAACAAAGATGAGGAAATTTGGGGCGGAGACATTTATACGTGGTACTTAATCTTTGGGCTGGCCCTAATGTTGGGCTATATAGGCGGCCTAACTCGGTTCAAAATATATAATATCGGACCATTTTGCAGGGCGGACCATGAGATTTTTTAGGGCTCAAACCTTGGCCTAAGCCCTATCAAAAATCGGGTAGAGCTGGGCTGAACATACAAGCTTGGGCCATTTGATCACCTTGAATTTGAATTATTGAAGCTACGATAAGTTGATAACAAGCTACAGAAAATGTTTATTAATTTTGTAGTAACATGCAAGGGGGGCAATGTAAAATGGAGGCAATTATATTATATAGGGATTCATGAGACGACAAAACAAGGGGTTTTGTCATTGACACACCAAACCAAAACCAAACCAAAAAGGTAAACACAATTAAAATGGCAAGTGGTAGTAGTAGTAGTAGTGATGTAGTACTCCGTAGGTTTTTAAAAAAAATGGGTATATTGTTGTAACAGTACTTTACATGGGTGTGACATAAATTTAAAGTATAAATTATACTTAAAATGATATAAAAATATGAAATAAATTTATTAAAGTTACTTATTGAAATACTTAAAAAAAAGCTAGTGACTAATAATCATAATTATCCCTAAAAATCGTAGAAAAACTATATAATTAAGTACAAATAAATCTAATTTACAATAATTTATGGTAAGATCCAACACAAGAATTGGTGTTGTTGTAATAAGGCAGGCAGGCCAGTGTAATTAATTTAGTAACCTTTGTTTGTCCTTATTTCCCCTAATCAGTAATCACTACTACTATTTCTACTGTTCTTCTCTCTCCTTGAGAAAAAAAAAAAGCCCTCTCTCTATTCATTTATCCAGCTAACTCAGATGCTAAAACCTAATTTCCCAATTTACCCTTCCTTTTCACTCGATTTCCACCGTCACCGCCACCGCCGTCGTCGCCACCGCTTCTTCCACCGGAATATCAACGCCTCGGCGTCTCTGATTGGTTGGTCTTTATGTTTGTGTTTCAAATTCTAGGGTTTCTCATCGGCGCCGGCTAAATGCTAGCCGTGCAGCTGGTCTTGCTCTTTGCTATGTTTGTTTTCACAATCATTGTTCGCTGGACTTTGAAGAATGATGATTCCAAAAAGCCCCTTGTTTCTCATGTTGATGCTTTTGCCGGATATCAACCTTCATCTTTGCCGTCTTTCAATGGTTATATTAATAAGTCTCCGCCGGTTGTAGCGGAACCCTCACCGTATGAGTGTGCTTTGTGCTCATCCTTCACCACCACCCGCTGCTCTCGCTGTAAAGCTGTTCGCTACTGGTATGTTTCCCGTCTTATTTAGCTTTTGCCTGATTTAGTGTTTGATACAAACTACAAAGTTGATGTTTATGATTTCTGGGTATTTTGTTATTTAGCTTTGCTCTCTCAATTTTGCCCCTAACAGTTTGATTGATTTTGAGCAAGACTGACATGATTTTATCTTTCAAACAATTGACAGAAACCCTACAAATAGATTGTTTAGAGGTCTAATTAAGATTTACGAAATAACTTATGAAACATGGTAAATGTCCCTCTTGAAATAAAAGTATATTGTGTATGATGGACAAGTTTCCATTGATTTGTTCGTCATTGGTAGAGCAATTGTACCACCAAGAGCAGCTCAATGTACTGAGGGCAAGATTAGGCTTTCTATTTAACCAATACTCTGAATTCTTTTGCTATGTTTAGTTACCTCATAGATATTGGAATGTCATAAGATAGAACCGTAAGGAGTAACAAACAAGTGCAAATCTTTTGTATACTACTCCAATGTATTTAACCTTTTCTAAGTACAAGGTTAATGACAATTAGGGAATATGATGGATAAGTAAAATGACTATGTTAGCACAAATTAAGTATGGCCTCACATATTTGGGAGAAATAATTCATTGAATCTGGTTGACAATAATGTTGGATATTTGGCATCTTGTTTCTTTTGTTACTTTGGAGTTTGGATACCAAAAGTGATACGGGAGTATATTTTCGTGAACATACAAATTTTATTTTGTATTAGTTGACAAATTTTTTTCGCGGTCAAAGCTTTGTTTCAACCAAAAAAGAGGCACAATGTGTGATGGAAGGCGCACCGCTCACGGCCTCTATCACATGAGACCCATAGTTTCTCCCACATATTTTTAAAAATGAATTATTGTTCAGTAATACCTTTTTTGATTTTCAAAGATGTAAGATTTAGATGATGAAGCAATGGGATGGGCTAAATCAAAGAGTAGAAGAAACAAGTATGAATTTCGCATGATGATTACTTTCGAGCCTTTTCTGACGTAAATGTTGGCCTTGTACTTGTAGTATAAGACATAATGTAGCTATTTTTGGGCACTTTCTTGCTATTGAGACACTTGCTTCTCTGCCGCTTGCGTAAATACGAGTACTTTGATATTCTTGAGGCCTCAAGCACTTGGCCGTTTGCTTTGGGATTGGCCCGTTGTTCATTTCATTGCCCTCTTACTTCTACTATTTGTTAATATGCCTTTTCGAAGACTCTTTCTTGGTTCTTTGAGAACATCCATTTGTTCTTGCCATCGGCTTTACTAACCGTAGTAATTTCGTGCTCTCACCTGTCCATTGTAGCTCTAGTAAGTGCCAAATTATGCACTGGAGACAAGGTCACAAGTACGATTGCCATCCTTCAGCGATCAATGTATCTGATGGAGACTATTTAAATGGTATGGAAAATAATGAGCAATGTGAGACAAATGGATTCGATTCTACTCGAGGTGTGCGGAAGTCCAGTAAGGGGTCTATCGATCAGGCACATTTTGATACTTCTGATTCCCATGATATGATGCCTCGTCTATCAGCAGTGACAAATGACCCCACAGATCTCACCACCAGATCAAGTCAACCTGCACAACATGGAAGGCCTGTTCTGGACAACAGTGAGTTTTCTATGGGTCGAAAAAAGGATGAGAGTAGTTTTGTGGATGAAACTGATATATCTGGGTTGGCTTCCCCTGGTTTTGTGCACTCAGTGGAAAAGATGAAGAGAGCGTCAACCCTTACAGACAGAAGGAAAGCCAGGGCCTCCAAAGTAGAAAATTCTTCAGGAAAAAAGAATATGAATTCTTCAGAAGTACCTATCTCAGGTGAGGTGCATCATCTTGATTCTAAAGAAGCTCTGGATGTAAAACTTTTGCAAAGTGAGGGACATGAATATTCACAGAGCAGCAAGCGCAGTGAAGTTAAGCCCTTTCCCGGAACAGATTCTGGAATTAGTTTAATGCATCCAAAGATACGGGGTAGTTCAAGCCGTGTACCTCATCTTGGCCTTAAATCCTCTCTCCAAAAAGTTGTGCATGGCTTCAAGGCCTCCCATCACAAAAAGCCCTCTCATCATGATGATTTGCATGTCACTGCAGAGAACCATAACAAGGTTCATTCTACTGTCACTGTCTATATCCCACAAATAAATTTGTTCTTTTATTGCTATTAAAATGCATGTTTGGAACATTACAGGCAATACTTGAGTATGATACCTTCTTAAAATTATACTCCTCCAATGAAGTGGAATTGAAGCCCTTTGGTCTTATTAACTGTGGCAACAGGTATATATCTTCCATTTTTCTAGCTAATATGAACAGTAAAGGTACATATCGTCTTCGGAAGTCTTAACTAATTAGGGGAAGGGTGCATACTCCTTGACTTCTCAAATGTCTGTTGGGTGTAGGCGTGAGGTGGGTGACCTTAGGGTTACATTTGATATTTTGGTAGGTTGTAAAATAGATATTAGAAGGAAACTAAGTGGAGCCTGGATAAAGAGAAAAAAGAAAAACAAGAAAGTTTAATTGACCCAATAACTCATATCCATTTTAGTTTCACAGTTGAGTATCCTACTTTGACGAAGTGCTGATCACTTTATTAACTATAAAGTCTTTCTTTATGCCAATTGGTTCCTTGATAGATCTCTTTTGGACTTATGAGGTAGACCATTTCTCTTCTCCATGGGTGTGGGCGTGTGGCCCAAACCCTTCATGAACACAATGGTACTAGTATTGCATTACTCTTCCATGCTAGTCATCATTAGCTGTTAAACAAGGCTATGAAATTGTAGTATATGTGTTAAAACCTTGTCATTCGCGAGATTGTTCATCTGATTGTGAGCTTTCAGAGAAAAATTTTGACGAGTTTAAGCTATTTCGAAAAAAATCTTGAGCTTCTAGAGAAAGTTAATACATATCCATGAAAATCTAATACCTATCCATGAAAATATTATTATTCATTAACATCAATACGACTAAAATTAGGATAAATTCTTTGTCTAACACCTGCATGTTTTAAGATACTATAGTAGACTTTAGCGGATTTCTTCTTCTATTAAGTCATGTATTGACTCTAGGTTTTTCTCAAGTTGTTTAAGATGGTGTATCTCTAATATTTTTCTCTTTGAATCCTTCCAAAAATAGGTGTTTTTCTAATATAAAAGATTCGTCAATGTCTGTTAGGTTTTTGACTAAACTGAACAATCTGTTGAGACATTTTGCTAGCTAGTATGGAACTTAAGACATAGGAGAAAAGGAGGAAAATGATGAAGGGGAAAGGAAGACTAGAAGTGGTGAATGGAGGGTGAACCGGTGAAGAGTGATCAGTAGTTATTACCCCTAGAATGGGATTGCTGTCATTAGCTTATCTTCACTTTATTCCTCTATCCACCACTGTTATTACGTCCTACTTTCCGTACTATTTTCCTCCATTACCTCTATGACAAAATAACATTGCCCTCTGTCTAAGGGTCTAAGCAAGCCCTTTAGTAAGAAAAGGGATTACCTCTTATCAACTAACTTGTGGTCTATTTAACGTAATCCAGTTTTTACCAGTGATTCTCAAGGTATTTTGTACTTTTGCAGCTGCTATGCTAATGCTGTGCTCCAGTGCCTTGCTTACACTCGGCCTCTAACCTTATATCTTCTTCAAGGACTTCATTCAAAAGAATGTAAGCGTTTCATTATGAGTGTCTCTTGAATTTAAACATTATAAACTGTGCATGGTTTATGTGATGGACTTTTCCTCTGTTTTTCTCAGGTTGGAAGGAGGAATGGTGTTTTATTTGCGAGTTTGAACATCTTATTCATAAAGCAAGGGAAGGCTACACTCCACTGTCCCCCATCCGTATACTCTCAAACATTATACATCTTGGTCATGGAAAAGAAGAAGATGCTCATGAATTTTTGAGGTGAAATTGTAGCTTACAAATAACAAGTGTGTATTATGTGAGGTTGTCACATTGTAGAGGCTTGTCTAATGGTCCAGTTCCTGACGATACAGGTATGCTGTTGATACTATGCAGTCGGTTTGCCTTCAGCTTGCTAGATCTGTTGGTAAAATGGTGGAAGATACTACTCTCGTAAGCATGACATTTGGAGGTTATCTTCATTCTAAGGTTTGGTAACTTTTAATGATTTATGGGCATTGATGCTCTATTCACGACTCCACCTGGTAGAGATGATTGCTTATACAATATGGTGCACTAATAATCTTTTAATTTCCCAGATAAAATGTATGAAATGCCATTACAAATCAGAGATGTATGAGAGGATGATGGATCTTACTGTAGAAATAGATGGGAACATCAAATCTCTTGAACAAGCACTCAGACGATTTACAGCTTATGAAATGCTGGAGGGGAATAACAAGTACCACTGTAGCAGGTTGTCAACTGTGTGAACATCTCTTTTTCTGTTCTTTTGCGTGTTTCTGCTAGATTATCTCCTATTTTGACACTTCTTTTACTCGGTTCTTTTTTTTTTTTTTCTTTTTTGAATACGTGATAGATGTAAATCGTATGAGAAAGCCAAAAAGAAGCTCTCTGTTTTGCAAGCACCCAACATTCTTACAATTGTGCTGAAGCGATTTCAGGTGTTTGTCTTATTCGATTTGTAGGCTTCTTCCTTTTGGATGCTGTTTGATATTTTTGTTGAAGTTGCCTGTACCTACTAATTCCTGAATATGTTTTTTCAGGCTGGCACTTTGACAAAGTTGAATAAGCTTGTACAATTTCCGCATAATTTAGACATGACTCCTTTTATGAGTCGCTCATCGGATGGATATTCTCGGTACAATCTTTATGCAGTGGTAGTTCATTTGGATGTCAAGAGTGCTGCATTTAGTGGCCATTATGTGTGTTATGTGAAGAGTTATCATGGAGAGTGGTTCAAAATTGATGACAGCGTGGTAGGTCTGATCTAACCTGCTTAATTGCAAGTATTGAGGAACCATATCTTTTTTAGGTCAGATAGGATCGCAGATTTGAGGAACTTGATTTGTAGAATTAATAAGTTTTCCGCTGTCGTTTATCATAGCATCGATATTCTCTTATCTGAAGTAATTAAATAATGGAGTCTGATGCAGGTTGTAAAGGTGGATTTGGAGAGTGTCTTGGCAGCAGAGGCATATATTCTTCTTTATGCAAGGTATGTATGCCTTTGTTTTATATTTGAAGAAGTTAAAGTGTATAATTTTTCTTATTATAAGTCTGAAATGCAATCAAAACCTAAGGCAATGGGGGAGCCACCAATTACGGTTTGGGGGAGTTGGGGCGAACTGTAAAACCCAAAACATTTTTTTGTAAAATATCCAACTAGTTTGACCCTACAATAGTACAATCTTGATCAATGCCATACTGTGTATCGACCACTCTACGCAAACTTTATTTCTTGTGGAACACTCAGTTATTTATACTGTTATGGAGATAACAAATTTCACCAAAACTGAAAAAATAGAATAGACTATTGGGAGAATTGAACCACGACTTCTCCAAACACAAGATGCTGAGGGGGCTGGGAAATTGCCCTTTGCATGTATTCTGATTTCTGAACCAACATACAATATGTGGAGCGAAATAGTGGAAAGAAAGATGGGAAACAATATGCACTCTGCAATTATGGCAATTTTATGATTCGTCCATATATTACTAGTCATCTACCAAGGGATGACTTGGCCTTGAGGTAAAGATTAAGGTCATGTGAACTCCCTTTCCCTTTTTATTGTATTGGCATTGTGTGTCCTTCCACGAACGAAAACTGGGTTAACCATCTGACCCAAGAATTACAATCCAGGCAGTCTCCAAGGCCCACAGCTTCATCAAAGGACGGCTCTGATACTAAGCATCCTGGTGCTTTCCTTCGTGCTGTTCCCACCTGCGTCAGTAGCAGCAAATCAGGCATACCGAAGGCTAAACATACTACTACATCTTGTGATTCTGTGTCGATGCAGCATCAGTCGAGTAGGAAGGGCTACGCAAAGGACTCTCCATACCTGGAGGAGTGGGTGACCCATTCCGTTGAAAGCATCCCTAGAGTAAACTCGTCGAGTGAGGCGTCTTCCTTGTTCAGTTTTTCAGAAGAAGGGACGTGCAGTACGCCAACTACTAAAGAGTCCGCCAGTGTTGAAGATTTCACTGATTACATATTTTCATCTGCCGGGTGAGTTTCAAAGAGCAGCTTACCTCAGGTGGTATTGAGAAGTGTCTTTTTTGTCCGCTGATCCATTTGAATAGTAGTAGTGCTAAAGCTAACTGACCAAGCTAACTGACCACATAACTTGGGCTAACTTATTCAATACTTTGTCTCTAGCTCTTGTAGATTTTACTAGTAGAGCAAAACTTAAGCTCAAATGTTTTAGTCAGATTTGAGCAAACTTAATCACATTTCATGTCCATTGTATTAGAAATATAAACGACTAACTCAACCCTCTAATTATACTTATTTGTAACGAGGGTTTATTCCTTATTTGTACATTTTTCACTTGTAATATTTACCATGATTTATTGAAGCATATAATCTTCAAATTGATTATTTGATCCCATTCTAGATATGTAACAAGACTACAACTTCGAAATGATTCAAGGGTGCGAAAACAATTCAATCACTCTATGATTTTGTGCCTCTGAGTGCAATATAAACACAGATTTCGATAAAATTGCATTTAAACACAGGTTTCGTTAATGATATGGTACCACAAAAGTATGCGTCCACATTTTTATTCATTTCATTTCAATTGCATCAAATTAGTGAATTACCCACATATAAATAAGTGGATAACCTAGCCATACAGATATTTTTGAGCTACAAGTGAGCGATTACGATTTCTTGACCTAGAAAGTCTCAAAAGGACATTCAAATTCCCGAGTGTGTACTGAACTTAGAACTAAATCATAAAGCAACCAAGAACAAAGCATTAGAATTTAGAAGCAACTGATGAACAAAAGAAAACATCAATTCATAGGTGGAACTTGCACCAAAGATGGAACGACATTTCAAATGCTCCCAACTGAGTGCTGAATGGATTTTGATTCGATGCCAGTAACGAAAGCTAACTACACCGCAAACTTGAACCACAAGTTGAAACATATTAAAGCCAAGGAAGGCTAACTAGTGCATCAGATTGAAATTCCCATGACTTTCTATGCAACAAGCACAACTAACTACACAAAAGTTTGACACCTTCAATCTAAAACAAGGGAGCGAATGAAATTTAGGCTGCTGCTGGTCCCATATACCAGAAGATGATCATTGTAAGTTTAACCCAAAAATTCTATAAAACTAAACTAAACAGTGCTACCAGCTTATCTACAATTAGCTATTTCCAAAAGCTGAAGCACAGACCTTAATTCAAGTGAGTGAGTGAGTGAGTCAGTCATCGTTCCCAAGACCCACAAAGATTTCACCATCACCCTCGAAGAAAGCCATGTCACCTTCATTGAGGTCTCCAACATCCCCTCTTCCTCCACGATCGTTGTCCATCCCAAAATCTTGACCAAAATCAGTACCCTCATCTGAAAACAACCTTTCCACAAAGCTACTAGTAGTAGTAGCAGCAGCAGCAGCACCGTCATTGTTCCTGCGCTTCCTCCTAGCATTCACAGCCACCGACTTTCGCCTCATTCCACGAGGAGGCCTGCTGCTGTCTGCATCCACACTGGGTACTGCTGATTCAGATTCATCGCTTTCTATCTCGATAAAGTCAGTGTCATTAGTAGTAGTAGTAGAAGGAGGTTTGGTGTTGGGAGGAGGAAACATGCCGACAATGGGTGACCAAGATTGGAACTTGGAAGTCTGGTTAGCGCCGTCTTTACCAGGGGAAAACCCCATTGGAAAAAACCCGAAACAGCCAAAGTAACAACCTTTATCCAACTCCATTTTAGGAAGACAGGTCAAAGCAACAGCATCAAAAACCCTACGACAACCCGAGTTGTGGCACCTCAAAGAACAACCCTCATAAACCCTATCGTACTCGTAAACATAAAAACAGTAAGGACAGAATGTCCAAAACCCAGAAGAAGAAGAAGATGATGATGATGAAGAAACAGCCATGCAATTGAGAAGGTGGGCGTCATAACGGGCCTTTTGGGCCGGATCAGAGAGACAATCGAAGGCCCGTTGGAGGGATTGAAGGGCTTCACGGGCCAAAGGGGATGAATTTTTGATGGGGTGAAGGATGAAAGACAGTTTCTTGAAGTGTGTGCGTACGATGTTGTTGTTGTTGTCGGAAAGGTTGTCGAGTTGGAGGACGGCGTAGTGGTTGTTGTCGGCGGAGAGGACGTCGGAGATTGTGAGGATTTGGGTGGCGGAGGTGCGGAGGGAACGTGGTGTTGAAGTCGATGAGATGACTTCAAGTGAGTATTTACGAGAAACTGAGAAATCCCGGCGACGGAGATGTGACTCCGCTAAGTTGAGAAGCTCGGATGGATCCAACGCCGCCGCGGCGGTGGCTGAAGCATCTTCATCGCCGGAGTTAAACATTTATGATTATAGAGGGTGGAGAGTGAAGGAGAGTAAAGGAAGAGCAGCTGTTTAATCAATTTTGTATGCCGGAATTATCTGGAACTAACATTTTGCAAGCCCGACATGGTCCACCACATCAATCGGGCCAATTTCGATCCTTGAAAAATGAAAACTAAGTTTGGCCCGTAACAAGCTGACCTGACCTAGGCCATGGCTAGTTGGCTACCTCTCTATTCTTTAGGTTCAGGGAATGATTTATGGTACGACGCAGCAGCACCGCAAAATCATATCGTATAGAGTTTATATATAATTTGAGACGGTCCACGCCCACACAACACAAGTTCAACAAACCTAGATTACAATTCCTTTCACGACCCCCCTTTATTACTTAACTACCACTACGACTATGGTCTACAGATGCTACATTACCCATTTTAGAACTTATAACTTCCGACTTCTTTTCAATACTCACTAGATCAATCTAGTCCTCGTAGAATTTTTCACAAATTTATACTGAGTAACAACAAACAACTTGTGCGAACCAAGAGTTTTCTTCTCCTGGCTCCTAACGGCTTCTTGACCAAACAGCAAGCATATACAAATTGCGTAATTCCACCAAGCACATTGCTGGTTTGACTGCTAAAAATGGCGCCAACCAGCTGCATACCTATTACATACTCCGTACAAGTTATACTTCACCAATTTACAATGACCTAAAAAGCTTCTTCAATTATACTACTTGGGACAAGTCACCATATACAATCAAATTACTAATCACAGAAACCCTAACTGTCTTTCTCATCATTCTCTCCGCTCCCCTTTCCTGATTTCGCTAGTTCCTTGGCTTCTTCTACGATTGGAGAAGAGACAAGGTCATCATCTTCTATAGGCAGCGTTCTTTTCGAACCCTCTAGAGCAACCCCAAGAACTATATTCTCTTCTATAACCGGTGAACCCGTTTTGGTTGATTCCGTACCATTGGACTTGTCAGCACGTTTAGACTGGGAAGCTCCACCTTTATCACCGCTACCATCTGGAGAGTTGTTTTCTGAGCTCGACTTGGGCCTTGATGTTGATTTCACCGTAGCTTGATCAACACCCTTGGCATCTGATTTGGATGTCACGGAAGATTTATTCTTGTCACTTGTTTTTAGATTTGAAGGTTCTGCCGCCACTTTAACCTCGGATGTTTTGCTTGGTTTTGACGTCTCTTTGGTATTACCCTCTGGTGTTGACAACCTTCTGTCGATATTATCAGCAGCATTTGGGTTAGCCATTGGCTGTTCAATGCCATGGCTCTCCAATGCATCACCTGCCTGAGATTTTGGCTTTTCTTCACCGTTGACCTTTTGGGGAGGCTCAATAAGAAGCACTGGACGTTTCGACGCAGGTCCACCACGAGTGAAGAAAGAATCTGAAAATGACATATTTCCAAGGTCCGGGTCATTGTAGTACTTATGAAGGGTTCGGATCGGGGTGGCAAGTCGGGCCCTATGATGCTTGACGACTCTTAGAAGATCCAACAGTATAGCTTCCTGTACCCTCAAACAGCAGACATATCTCTATCAGAAACGAAAATATTTCAATTTTACTTTAGCATCACTGCAGCAACATTCACTGATTCATCACTAAGATGCTCATTCAGTTGACTTAGAAATTAGTGATTTGACAACATTGAAATTAATGAAAACATTGGCCAACATTCTTGTGATTCAACCCGACTTCTCAGAAAGTCCATACCATTCAAAAAGAAAAGAAAATTCACACACCTTGACACACAGGTATTCTTCATGACGTGACGTCTTCACAAAACAAGAGATTAGTATCTGCATAGCCATAACATAGAAAACCATTTTAGGTCGGCCAAATAATTACTTGCAAAAGAAAATGAGTATCAATTTTAGTCAAACAAAGCATATTATCTAATAATAATGTGAGAACAGATACAAATAGAGGCACATATGCTAAGCAGCAAATGGAGGTGTATAACACTGACCATTAAAGCTTGATTTTCAGCGTTGACATTATCTAAAAACACTCTTCTATGAAGCCTCTGTTGTTCAACTTGAGGATTCTTCGCCAAAACTTTGCGCATGTCAGCAACAATATTCTGCAGATTGAGAGGAAACATCGTAGTCGCGTTAGTAAAGTAAATATGATGGTACACATCTTTTGAAAACACGAAGAGCAACATAAGTTTGCAACATAAGTTTGTCACTACACACAATAAAGATCACTCACATTAATCTTACTAGAATCCAGGTGACTAATTGCAAGATGTGTCTTGATACGCCAGTGAGTTTTCTGGCTGAGGTTTCTCACCACACTCACTGTAAACTTATGGTTTGGAATGTGGACTGCTTCACGATCTTCACCCCTAATAATTGTGGGTGACCACCACCCGACATGCTGTCAATGCAGAAAAGTCAAGACAGAGAAAAGCTGTCAGAAAAACTACTAGATATGCAGCAACAAATACAGTCTTAAGCTCAGGTTAACGAGTCTTAAAGCTCCATGGAAATGAGAAGGATGGAAAACACACCTCGACGGTGCCCGACACTTCACAACCTTCAATTTTTGTTTGAATCCATTCATTTGTTACAAAAGGTCGTGTTGCATGGATCATTATGCTTGACAGAAAATTTGTGAATATCTGCATATCAAGAACATAATAAAGGCATCAATAAGAGACATCCAGCATATAGGGTTATGAGCATTAACTACAAACATCAAACTGCAAAACAAGAGGAAATGTTCACAAATGAGTGCCACAGAAGCTGTAATAACACACCTCACGGCCGGCAAGTGTCAGCAGCACTGTTCCAAGACCTCCGGCAGTCAGCCATCTTTGGGTAGAAAAACCCAGCAGCTCCATAAACAATGAAACAGCAGCAACCCACACTGCGCTGTATACAGCTTTTCCAGCAAACTGGAAACCCATCTGTTAAAAGCATGAGGGTTTCATTAGGATGCCAGAGACAAAATTACCAAGGCAAATTATACATCCAAGAAAGTCCAAAAATACATGTGCTCCACATTCATTTGGACTGAACATACATTTCTCGAATCAGAGGGATCATTTGTCTCCGAGAAATACTTCTGAATGTGCTGAATCCCACTGTAATAGAATTGTTAATGTGTCAGTCACTATTGTAGAAGGTTGGCAAGGTAAGAGAACGACCACCGGAGCAGTATGTGCCAGACCGTGATGTGCCCTTTACGATCTCAGTAAAGTAACAATTCAGGGGAAAAAAACAAATTTAGTATAGTATAGCACGTCAGTAGGGAATCTAGGCACTAAGAAATATGGCAGCTAGTTACTACACTAATGCACAGCTCCATGTAAATCTAGACAATATATGAAGGCGAGAGAAAATGTTGTCACTGATCGTGGAAAACTAAAAAAAAAAAAATGCAAATTAGCAAGGAAATTATCAAACCTTGACAAACAGAAGGCAAATGCCAGAACAGTTGAGAGTGACTTCACAAAATGTAGAAGTCTTTGCTTTACGATCTGGCTAGATTCTGTAGGCATGGCTATTGGATCCAAAGTCCTGCACACCATGGATTGTATAACTTACTATTTTCAACAAGCAATGAAGATACTAGCGGAGAATAAAACATGCTGACGTATGGTGTTACAATTATCAATAGCAAGAGCCAGCTAATGAAATGATACTATTGGAACACATGAGTTTCAGTATATGCACCTGCATATCAGGATCGCGGCGGTCCACAGTAGTATAGGTTGCAGATAAGAGGTCATGACATAGTTCACTGTACTCTTCTTCCAACTGTTGTCACTTTTCTACATGTCAAAAGTCCGCTTTATAAGATATAAGTGAGGCCATGATCTTTTGGACTTATTTTCAAGTCCATTTAGTTCAATTGTGTTCAGATAAGTTCTATTCATATAATTTATTCACAAATTTGAGTAATTCTACTATAAGATGGTTGTACGCAAACATCGGACAATTTGGGTTTAAAAAATGACTACTTTAATGCTTATCGTGACCATTTTATTGCTTATTATGACAAGTTTAAAACCCCTAAAAGTGATCACTTTTTACTCGATAATTGGCACAACAAACATCAACGTGGTCACTTTTTTTATACACAAAAAGTCTGTCGTACGTGTAAAATGGTCTCACTTTCGCATTTGTCCACAAATTTACACTAAACTAAGGCAGTGGTCTTTTCAGCTTAATTTCAGCTCCTATAAATTCAGTTCAACTCCTATAAGTTCAGCTTTTATAAGTTCAACTCTAATAAGCTCCAGCAAGCTTTAATTTCAACTGACTTGAGCTCCTATAAGTTTAACTCTTATAAGTTCAACTCCTATAAGTTCAACTCTAATAAAGTTCAGCTTTTATAAGTTCAGCTCTTCAAAACCGATAAACAGGGCATAAGTTCTATTCGGTTCACATAAGTTCAGTTTAGTACAATTCGGTAATATTAAGTCCACAAGAGCAACATTGAGTCCAAAAGAACAGAACCTCGGAGATCAAGAATTCGGTTGGGAAAACAAATAAGAGTGACATTAAAAAAAAAAAAAAAAAAAAAAAAAAAAAAAAAAAAAAAAAAAAAAACAACATCCACTCTAAAGTCAAAGAAGTATCATCTTAGTCAACTTATATACAAAATTTGGTACAACTTACACAAAGTGGAAATAATGGATAAGGTGAGACTGTAACACCAATTATGCAAACACAATGGAGATGTGCACAATGTTACACCAGCTGAAAAATGAAAGGGAAAAAAAAAAAAAAAAGTGTGAATCAAGGAGACAAGGACATCATACCTGTAAAAATATTTTTCTACTCAACTGCATGAGTGGCTGCAAGCCCCATACAACGAATATGATGATCCCAATAGCAGGAACCAACTTAATTACCAGAGGACTACCCGGAATACCATCGTATGACCTGTGATCCAGGACAATTAGTAAACAATAGAAAATATGACACATCAAAGTACATTGAAGGAACAGCAAACCAAAAGATAGTAGGACAGTAGAAAAATGATACACAATCGTAGCATATATCAATTGAGAATTTGCAAGAATTCAAACTTTCAAAGTGATATGGGAACAAAGTTGTCACAATTTTACGTAAAACTCCCAATAGTTGAACTTATTAACTCAATGAGCAAATCTTCAAAGAACCCTCATACTCAATGAAGTCAATAAGAAAATAACAACATCTTCATTATAAGCAAAGGATATATATATAACATATATAGGTCTTACCTCACCAATGAAGCAGCCGCAGACTTCACAGCAGGAGTTGTGAAATTTCGGCCAAAACGTAGAAAAGAATGGCATCTCAGGAGACTGAATCTGTAAGGCAAGCTACACAGCGGTCTATTAACACTTGAGGATATACGATGACTCCAAAAATCCTGTCTCTGCAGTTGAAAGTTTAGCATAATTAATGAGGAGCATAGACACAATATACACTCGAAATGGATCCAATAGATAGCACTACACACAACTAAGAAGGAATGGATTAAGTGGAAGTCTTTCACATGTGCAAATCAGGTTTCAAACAATAGGCATCACGAGCTACTTCATCCAACCCATAGTCCCTCGGTTGGCAAAGGAAAACACAGTGGCTAATTTCACTGGCTACGTTGACCATCAGATACAGGCATACAGCCCTAAGGGAAATTCTAAAATTAAGACCGTTTCACGCATGAGATGAGATATTTATAGAATTGTCCAACATCTCATTAGACGTTGGGAAATTAATAATACTCCCTCCATCCCACTTTTAACGTCTCCACTCCTATTTTGGGTAGATTTAAAAATGGGGCAATTATATTAAGAATCCTTCTGTAATACTTAAAAGTAAATAGAAATGAGACATTTAATTTGGAAAAAATTAAGAACTAAATAGGGACATTTAAATTGGAATTGAGGGTGTAATTCAGTAGTTCTACAAGTCATCTCACACGTGAGACGGTCTTACACTAAACCTACACCAGACGTAGCCGGCAAAGTTGGGCGTAGAGCAAAATGGGAAAGAGAGTGGAGGTTAAAAGAGAGGTGTAGAAAACATACACATACAGAAGCAGAAGAAGATAATTTAGTCTGTTTTCTTCTCCCTGTAATATACTGAACAATACAATCATAAGAAGCTTTATATCCAGGAAAATATCCACTAAACAATTAATTTAAATTAAATAAGTAAAAAGAAAACCTTGAGGTGTTTATGGTTGACAGAGAAGCCTAAACAAGAGGAGAATTGCAAGGAAGCAGACACAGCCATGGTTGAAGTCAAATTCAATAAATCAAACAGATAGTAGAGAAATGAATTGAAAATTTGTATTGTATAAATATCAAGTATGAATGAAGAACATTAAAATTAGAGAAGATGAGTGAGATGTTTAACGAGGATTGTAGCAGTTAAGAGTATTAAACACGTTTACAATAATGAAATGAAATGAAATGAAATGAGTATGACTATTTGAGGAGGAGGTTGTGGTTGTGGATACAATTAGAAAGCAAAGGTGAGGAAGCGAACCTACACCGTCACTCCTGTCGTGGTCCACCCCTCCCAAGTCTTCCCAATTACTACTCTCTCCTTCCTCTTATTTTTCCAATTTTAACCCTCTGCACCAAATTCTACTACCACTCTACTATACAACACTAAAAATAATACTCCCTCCATCCTAAAATAATTATTCCCTTTCTATTTTGAGATGATTTAAGGGATGGTAATAAAAATGAGAAAATTTTAAAAATTATTTGTTAAAACATACTAAAAATAGAAAGGAGACAATTAATTTGGAAAAAATTTAGTGAAAATAGAACAATTAATTTGAGATGGAGAGTGTATGATTCTAATTTGTACTCCATTGTCTTATAAAATAGGACGGGCTTAGCCACAAGATCTTAGTCTTAGTGGAGAATGAGGTCCATAAGTAATTTTTTGATGAGATTTTCTGTGTGGAATTATCACTTCCCATAAAATATGCGGTTTTACTTAGTATTTTTTTTTGGGTGCAAAGTAAGTTGAATATATCAACAATGATTCTTGTGTGAGACGGGCCTAACGATAACTTATGTGAGACAAAGATTAAAAAAAATAATAATAAAATAAAAAGTAACCACCATCTAAGAGACGTCTCACAATAATATATCGTTAGACCCGTCAATTGCCATATATCAATGGAGTTTTGAAAACAATTATTACTCTGTAATGTAATGTAATGTAATTTCTTAACAAGTTTCATGTACACTTGGATAACATGGACAACACAACAAGCATAGCACAATATAAACATGCTATTGAAAGTGATTACTCTTTGCACAAAATGAATTACTCCCTCCCATTTTTTAAGATCTTCCCACTTCTTTTTAGTGTAGAAATTAAGAAAGTAAGTTTGTGTGGTTGAAAATAAGAGTAGAGAAAATATGTGGGGTTAAAATGAAAGAGAACCACAATTGTTGGACTTAAAAGGAAATGGGAAGAACAAATAAAATGGGTCAAAAAAGGAATGTGGGAAGAACAAATGAAATGAGAGGGAGTATGTATTACGGAGTATACTAATACAAAAAAAAAAAACAAAAACCCCTCCTACTAATTTGCGCAAAATATGATGAACTTTGTCTCAATGAAAGTGATAAGCCACGATGAATGTTGTTGTTGTTGAATTAGGAGGTGAGTCGGGCCAAACCTTGACGGGCCGAATCACAAAGAGGATCCAACTCAATAGCCCGAGTAAATGCCTCAACAGCCTCAACCTTAACACCTTTAATCTCATAACACCGCCCCAATAAACTATACGCTTTTGGATTATCCCGAGTTAGCCCCACCGCTTCAACCAGGTCACTTAACGCCGACTCAACTCGCCGTCTCTTATTCACCGACATCTGTATCTCCGCCCTCTTAACCAGCGCGTCTCCCTTCTCTCTCTCCGACAACGTCTTCACCGCCGGCGTTGTCAACGCCGCGTCTAACGACCTCAGCGCCGCCGTACGACGGCCGAGGAAGTCCAGAACTAAGCCTCTTAGGATGTGCGCCGCGGCGTTCCTGGGCTGTATTGAAAGCGCTTTGTCGGCTTCTGCTAAGGCGGCGTCGGCCAAGGCCGTGTTTCCGGTTGATCTGGCTCGGCCTAGGAGTTGTGCTCCTTGGAGGAAGTGACGGTTGGTTTGGATAGAGGCTCGGTTGTTGGATCGGAGCTTGGTTAGGGCTTTCTTAGGGAAATTGTAAATGATTAGGAATATTCCAAGGGTTAGTGCTAGGAATGTGGCTTGAATGATCGTATCCGCTGATAATTCCATCCCTACTTTCCCAGATTTGAGTCGAATCGAGGTTTGGATCAGAGTTTGTGTGTTTTGGTCTTCTTTCCAACTTGCTGCTTTCTGATGTTTATGGTCACATAAGCTCTTTATTTATTTATATTTTTATTTACTTATTTATTCAAGTATTTTTTTTAGGATTAATTGCCAAGAATAATCCGAACTCGTCCTTTTATTTCATAAATAATCCGAACTTGAATTAATCCACGAATAATCCCAACTATTGAAGTAACATTCCAATAATGAACTTTGGCCAATTTTAACATTCTTTAATCGATAAAAAAAAAAGTGAAAACAGTTTGAATTGTACATAAAATAAGAGTGAGGCATAGTTAGAGTCGATTTTACGATTTGTTTTTACGTGTTAGAGTCGATTGAAATTGGCCAAAGTACATTATTGGAATGTTACTTCAATAGTTGGGATTATTCGTGGATTAATTCGAGTTCGGATTATTTATGGAATAAGAGGACGAGTTCGGATTATTCTTGGCGATTAATCCTTTTTTTTATTTATTTGTTTGATTTGCTTTTGTCTGTCAATGAATATTCTATAATTCTATTTCTGGTGTTTTACTCCCTCCGATTCACCAGATTCTTAACATTTTCCTTATTGGGGTGATTTTCTATTTCTTAACATTTCCCTTTTTGGAAAGTTTTTTATCTCACAATTAAATACTACCCCACTTGTTTTTCCACTTGTCCACCCATTTTTTTGGTCCACCTTAATTATTGTGCCAAAAGCAAATGTTAAGAATCCGAGAATCGGAGGGAGTAATACTTTAGTGAGTTGTCTATAGAACTACAATAGGTCTCTCTTGAAACGGGCGAACCCGTTTTAAGCTAGAAACGGATCGGACCCAAATTAGGGTTGCTTAAATACCCCTCTCCTCTCCTCTCCTATCTGCCGCCTCTCCTCTCATTTTTTTTGTTTTTTTTGTTTCTCTTCCTCTCTTCCATTTCATTTCTCTTCCTCTCTTCCATTTCTTTTTAATTTCATTTGTTTCTCTCCTCTCCTCGCCATTTTTGTTACTGTTGAAGTTGAAGTGAAAAAGGGAGGTGACGGTGGTGGTGGCTCACGGTTTGTCCACGACGGTGCTGGTGGTGTTGCCGTTGTTGGTTGAGTTGTTGGCTGTTGTTGTCGTTGGTTTGCTGTTGTTGTTGTTGTCATGAGTATTTGGGTGATGTTTTCTTCGTAGCAAACGATAGTGCAGTAGAGTAGTTTGGGTGATGTTTTGAGCTTGTATTTTTGTGTATTTTGTAGAGCTGTAGAGTAGTTTCTACACTTTATTTTGTAGAGCTTTAGTGGTGGTGGCTCACCTTTGTTTTCTCTTTTTTAAAACCATTAAAATGTTACCTATTTTTCTCCTTTTTAAACCCAAAACCCGTTTTTTTCTTTTTTAAACCCATTTTAATGGTAACATTGTTATTGTAAAGGGTGACCTGTTTGTATAAAAGGGTAACCTTTTCTTTCAAGGAAAACAAACCCATTGAAATCTCAGTTGAGCTGAAAAATGAGATGGTAACATTGTTGTTGTAAAGGGTGACCTGTATATATAAAATGACAACATTATCTTTTAAGGAAAACAAACCCATGAAAAGCTGAAAAATGAGATGGTAACATTGTTGTTGTAAAGGGTGACCTATATATATATAAAATGACAACATTATCTTTTAAGGAAAACAAACCCATGAAAAGCTGAAAAATGAGATGGTAACATTGTTGTTGTAAAGGGTGACCTATATATATATATATATAAAATGACAACATTATCTTTTAAGGAATACAAACTCTGAAAGCTAACATGGTAACATTATTATACTAAATGGTTACCTGTTTGTATAAAAGGACAACATTATCTTTTAAGGAAAACAAACCCATGAAAACTGGGGTTTCATAATATGTTACCAATATAATATAATATGTTACCATTTTTGTCTACTTTGTTACCATTTTTAATTACCCTATAAACACGATTTTCGATAAAAGATTAAAAAAAAAATGGGTCTTAAAAAAAATTTCAGAAAAAAAAAAAAAAAAAAAAAAAAAAAAAAAAAAAAAAAAAAAAAAACGGGTCATACCGACCCGTCTTAAGCTGGAGAAACGGGTCTTCCGTCTCAAACAAGAATTTGTGATAGAACTATATTCAGCTCCTCTTCTGTATCTCAAAAGGTTACCCCCTCCTAGGTAGCACCGATACCGATACGGATACGTATCGGACACGCGATACGGTCATCTAAAATTTTACGATACGCGATACGGTAAAATAAAAGTCAATATAAATTTGGCCAATTGAAAGACTATAAATTCGTCAAACTGATAAATAACTTGTCTCACAAAGTTAATATAAATTTAGAAAAAGTACAAAGTCTTACAAATATAAAAGACTAAACTAAACATCACCATCAAATTCACCATACGTATCATCATCAAAAATGACCATTTCCATGTCGGACTCATCAAGGGAAAGGCTAGCCACATCAAGAGAACCAACATCATCAAGGTTATCATGCTCATCTCCACCAACGTCCCACATTTTCGTTCTCCCTTTAATGTACTCTTCACTATTTTTAGAAATCAAGTGCAAATTTTTTTTTTTTGCTACTGGAAGAGTAAAGGGTTTTTTTTGTTCTAAATGAATTAGTCGTGCACTTAGGTCTTAGGATGCTTTCTTTTGATTTTTTTACATTTTTTTATTTTTTTATTGGAGTATCGGTATCGGTGGAGTATCAATGACGTGTTAAACATCACAGAAGTATCGGAAAACATCCGATACCTCAAGATACGTATCAGTATCGGAGGAGTATCGCGTATCCGATACGTATCGGACACGAGTACGGCATATTTTAGAAGTATCGGTGCTTCCTAGACCCCCTCTGTCTTAGTCATTTGTTTACAGTTTGACTTTTTTTTTTCTCACAAAAAAGTCAAACTGTAAACAATTCACTGAAATAGAGGGAGTACATATTTACTTAATTATACGCTACGGCTGTAGTGGACTAAGTAGTGCATCGTTTGTGTTGTTTGCCACTGATCCGTTCACATTTAAAACTTTATAAAAGGGCTTAACTTCGGGATCCATAGGATCGTAGTGTTAGTTAATGGTTCTTTCATAAAGATCATATATCGTAACAAAATGTCAAAGAAAGTCAACTTGTGAGTATATGTATTCTCTCCGTTTCGGTGATTTGTTTACATTTACTTTTTACACAGTTATCGATGCAAAAAGAGTATAATGAAAAAGTTGAATAAATAACATAAAAATATAGAGAAAATATAAAGGGGACTCACTTACACTCTGAATTTGTTAGATAGTTTAATTAAATTTATTTATTAAAGGGACCCATATTCACATGGGTCAATTCTTGTCAAATTTGAAAGAGTAGACAAATGACTTGTAACCCCCTAAATGAAAAGTGTAAACAAATGACTGAGACGAAGGGAGTAGTAATTTTTTGCCATATCTATGTTGGCAAGCTTAGTTTGACGTGGTGCAAGGCACAACAAAGCTCTTTAAGACCATGTTTATTGGTAATTTTTTGTGTATAGGTTGCTATATGAAAATAAAAAAAATAAAAGTAAATACATGTAGAATACATGTGGGTTGACAACCCATGTTTTGGTGGGTTGGTTGAGAGACTCATGTCAACCTATAAAATGATTGGTTGAGAAAAAGAGAGTGAGGTAAAGTTATATTAAAATGAGGGTGTTGATCAACTGTACCCGGTTTTTTCTCACTTGTACCCAAAAAAGACCTTATTACCCTTCTCATTTCCTCCTCCCATATTTCAATACTTACAAACTCTCTCTTCTCTCTCATCTCTTCATCTTCAATTTTCCCCTAAATTTAATTCAACCTCCATTAAACTACCCCTACCACCCCAACACAAGGTGGCCAAGCATCCAAAAAAATCGACGCACCCTCAATAATAATAATTTCAAAGCAATAATAATAATAATAATAATAATAATAATAATAATAATAATAATAATAATAATAATAATAGTAAAATTAAAATTAAAAAAAAAAAAGGGCGAACAACCACCCTAAGACCACCACCCAACAGCCCCACTAGGCCAGACCCACGACCAAGACCGACCCCAGCAGCACGGCAGTCGGCGCCGCCTCTCCTACTACCGCCACCTCCGCCCACCATCCCACCCAAGACCCGAAACCCACACCTACAACCAAGACCCACCCTAGCCGACGGCCCACAAGCACCACCACAGCACCGCCGCCCCACCATCCCGACAACCATGAACCACCGGCCGTCCCCGCAACAACCGTCCCACACCACCATGACTAATTGACTACCACCATCAAACACCCCAAAAAACCCTAAATAAAAATCAATTAATTAATTAGACTAATTAATGAAAAAAAACTAAAAAAAAAAATACTAATTACTTGAAATTTGTCATTATTATTGTCCATAATCAAAATATTGAACGAATTAAAGAGATAATTGGTTGATTATTGATGATTTTAGGTTGTTTTTAGGGTGAATGTATTGGATGTGAAAAAGAGAGAATTCTTTGGTTAACAAGGGCAAAGGTTGGTTGGTTGGTACTCGAAATTGGTGCGCTATTTGGTCTCTGCCTGTGGTGTTGGATTAATATACGGTATTTGGATTACACGTAACAAGACGCGTATTGATCTACGTGTCCCTCGGCCTAATGGGTTAGTGAAACAAATTGTGGAAGACGTATTCAAGAGGTTCAAGGCTCGTAACAAATCAATTTTGTCAATGCAAGATAGATTATGGTTATGTAATGTTTTTCACTTGAGCTTATAATTGTACAAGGTATTTGATTGTATAAGGGGTTTGCTTATTAATATACTTACATTTTCCCAAAAAAAAGGGCAAAGGTTGGAAAAATTATGAGAAAAAAGGGTACAACTGAGAAAAAGTCGGGTACAGTTGATCAATTACGTAAAATAATAGATATGATATAGGTTGAGTTGGGTTGTTGATAAGACTATCTTTATCCACAGACTCATTTTCACACTTCAGACTCTGCCACCTCAGTTTTCCACTAACTTTTTAATTTTCAAATTCAGACTGAGATTCTCTCAGACTCACTCAAAAGATACACTTTATTCTCAACTTCATTTCAGATTTTTCCACTTCAACTTTCCACTCAATTCATTTTACTTTTTATATTCATTTTCTCCAAAACTTTTTTTAAATTTTGTGATATCTTTTTCATTAAAATAAATCAAACATTAAATAAACCTTGTAACTTATTTTTATAATTACCAACATATATATTACAAACTTGATTCCAACATTCCAACATTAAATAAAATCAAACAAATAACATTTTTTTTGTACTTTTTATTATTCATATTTTTTAATAAATTAAATTTACTACATTTCAATTGGTTAGATAGATTTTTATATTATCTACGATATAATCTACTCAAAAAAGTCTACCATATACAATTTATATAAATTAAAATAATATGAAAAAAGCAAAAAGTGGGTCTCAACATGAGTCTTGAAAATCAAAGACTCGTGCTGAGATTTTGGCTCAAATTTACTTCATACCCTTCTCTTTATCCACTAAGACCCACCCAAAACCAAATGTCTCAAGTTAAGACTTTTGTTCAAACTTTTGCTAAGACCATGATAATGTTAGCCTAAAGTGTGTAAAAAAAAAAAGATTGAGGTTGTGAATTGTGGGGTTTTGTTGAATAAAATATTGTTTTTTTTTTTTAAATAAATTATATGCAGGGAATCCAAACATTATACAAAAATTATAACAAGGCAACATAATCATAAAAATATACTCCATATATAGGTTCTTTTAATTAGTCATACATTATACTGGTCACATTAACCACAAAAATAAACATCTATTTTAAATAGGATATTTTGTCAGATAATACCTTTTATTTAGGGTCATTTGTGAGCTAGTACCTTTAATTTTTTTTCTTGTTATCTAGTACCTTTTATTTTCACAATTTGTTAAAAGGTACCAAATATCAGAATCCGGTGACTAAAGTCAACTTTCCGACGGTTGACCTTCGTTTTCTTTCATTTTATTTGTTAAATAATACCTTAAATTTGTTTATTTTGTTAATCCCTACCTTAAGTCATTAAATTTTTCTATCAATCTCATATTTCTCATAAACATACAATAAGTCACAATTAAACTAATCTAAATTGACATACGCAACCTCTTTCTTCATCATCATCATCATCATCATCTTCTTCTTCTTCTTCTTCTTCTTCTTCTTCAATATAACTAATTATTTTAGGGTAATTCTCATCTGTGCCCCTGAAGGAATGGCTTTTCTTACTTGTACCCATGCAATTCTCTTAATCTCAGTTATACCCTTGACATTTATTAGTGAAGGTCATATGTGACCAAAATTGGTTTAAATGTTAATTGGAGCTATTAAGTGTCACCTTAAAATCCAATTAATTTTGGCGAAAATTAGGGAAAAGATCATAAAAACGAGTTTCTTAATTGGTGGAGCATAATTGGAATCCATGTCATGTGCTTAATTAGTGCCAAGAAGGCAATTAATTTACTCCAATTAACGTCTAAATCAATTTTGGTCATGCTTGATATTCACTAATAAAGTTTAGGGGTATAATTGAGATTATGAGAATTGTAGGGGTACAAGTGAGAAAAATCATTTCTTCAGGGGCACAAATGAGAATTTCCCATTATTTTAATATTCTTCAATATTCTATCACCATATTCCTTTGCAATATTTTTAAGGATGACAACTTCAATTTTGAAGCTTAAAAATTCAATTCTTTGAATTTAACCAACTCTTTCACTACTTCTTTGGTTTTCATCATCATACCACTTGAAATCTTTTTAATGTTTTTATCTTACTTAATAACTTCAATTTTATCACTTTCCCCAAGTTTGTGAGGTTTCGAAAATCCGATTTACGTAAGATAAGTCACATTTGCATTTTATTCTCGTGTAACACGTGTTTGATGACGAAAACAGTCTTTGGATTTGTGGTAAAATGTTATTATGTTAAAGTGGTAAAAAAATTTTGGGGAAAAGTTTGAATTTAAGTTTTAGATTGTAGATTGATAAAATTGGGGGATTTTTTTGGGTAAATCTTGTATTAGAGAGAAAGTTGAATAACATAGTTTATTAGGTTTCATTTGCCAAATAAAAATTATCACCGGAATATTGACTTTTTTTTCACCGGAAAATTGACTTTCATCGCCGGAATTCTTAATTTGGTACCTTTTAACAAATTTTGAAAATAAAAGGTACTAGATAACAAGAAAAAAAATTAAAGGTACTAGATCACAAATGACCTTAAATAAAAGGTACTATATGACAAAAAACCGTTTTAAATATTGTAAATGTAGTTTAAACATGTACACACTTTAACACGTAAAGCGACTACTTTAACTTTTATTGTGGCTACTTTTTGATGTTTTAAATTAGTCACTTAAAATATTAAATTTGACACATTAAAGTGTTTAGAGGATTAATAGGCTCATTATACTCTTGTAATTAAAACGTGACCGCTTTAACATGTAAAACGACTACTTTAACATTTAATGTAATTACTTTATGACGATTTTAATGGGTCACTGAAAACATTGAATCGGACACATTAATAGTTAGTGTGAGATAATCCATCCGTATAATTAAGTGAAATGAATAAGAAATTAATAGGTTAGTATTAATTATACCTTAAAAGTTGAAATTAACATTATAAATCGGTCCGTATTAATTATATCTTGAAATCATTAACATTATAAATCAAGTCATTAAATGTTCAATTAAGATCCATGCTTGCTGAATTTGGATCAACTAATACCCGTTTGACACAACCCGTTTATACAACGGTCTTATGAAAGACTTATTCCTATTTATATATAGCAATTGAGAGGACCTTTATCTTTATTTTACCCAATTACAATACGCCGCCACAAAAAACATTCGATACCGCCGCATATTTGTGTGAAGTACCGATTATACCCCTCCTCTAATTACATCGACCCTCTTAATTAACCCCATTTAATCAATTAACCCCCTTAATTAACCCCCTGGATGTCGATTTTTTGTAGTTTTTGTGGAATTGAATTGGAAATGTCGAATTGAAGTGCAAAAAAAAAAAAAAAAAAAAAAAAGGAAACGGCATCCATTCGAGTGAAAAACTCGAATGGAGGTGTTTCATTCGTGTTTTTCACACGAATGGGCATGTCATTCGAGTGAAAAACTCGAATGGATATGCTCCATTCGAGTGAAAAACTCGAATGGAGGTGTTCCATTCGTGTTTTTCACACGAATGGGCATGTCATTCGAGTGAAAAACACGAATGGAACACCTCCATTCGAGTTTTTCACTCGAATGGAAAGCGTGTATATTTTTTTTTTTTTTTAATTTTTTTTTTAAAATTTTTTTTTGTTTTGTTTTATATTTTGTTAATTAAACATTATTTATTTGTTTTAAAAAGTTGTGATTGCAATAATTAATTTAATTATATGTTTTATTTATTTTAAATTGTTTACCCCTAATTTTCTAATTTATTTTTGATTTTCTATAATCGTAGGTCTCGAAATAATTTGAAAAAAACTAAAATTATTTCACTCGAATGGGTAACGTACCCTTTTTTTTTTTCGATTAAATTAACCCTACAAACACAAACTAATCGAGCATTTAACAAAATTTCATCGTAATCAACTACTACTACAATGCCGATATATTCACGTCAAACAATTTGCATCGTAATCAAATAATACTATAATGCCGATAATTAGAACAAAAAAAAAAAATACATACCGATATATTATCATCACCCAAGTCGGATTGATCATCAACCTCAAAATCGCCGTCATTAATCTCATCGTCGCCGGTAATTGACATTTTTTGACTAATTTTGACTCAAACAATTAAAACTAACTAAAACTAATCTAACTAAACTACTCTAACTAACCAAGGGCATAAGAGGAAAGTCACACAAAATGCGGCGGTATCTAATATTTATTTGCGGCGGCATATTGTACCTCCCTTATTTTACGGAGTACATAATATTTCTCAAATTAATAACAAACCCTCCTACAATTGGATACAATAGTTGAACAAGCATAAATTCAAAGTTGTGATACTAATAAACGTCAAATACCAAAGTGATGAATATTACTCCCTCCATCCCAAATTAATTGTCCCTTTTCCACTAAATTTTTTCCCAAATTAATTGTCCTATTTCTATATTTAGTATGTTTTAACAAAGGATTTTCAAAATTTTCTCATTTTCATTACCACCCCTTAAATCATCCCAAAATAGAAAGGGGACAATTAATTTGGGATGGAGGAAGTATATTATACAAGGATAAACTGAGATGCGACTGAAAAACTGTCATAAAGACTACACAGAAACTTACAAATAAAACCGCAACATTTTCAAATCATATTTGGACTCTTCAATTTGACGTTTAAAGTGTTGTTTAATATTCATTTATATTTTGATACACTTACTATATGAAATCTATACTTTTTTTGGTAAGTTATATGATACTCCGTATGATGATAACTTTGGAAAAGATACGAGTAAAACATAAAACATAAAGTTGAGCAAATGGGTAGAGTTTAAGTGGAAAATTTAAACATTAAAGTTGTTAACTGGAAAAAAACTCTACACAGAGAGAGAGAGAGTTGAATTAGGTCCTTGAATTTGTGCTTCCAAAAATGTTGGTTGGAATTTGTGACTATATACTCCGTACGTATTAAAGTTGTTTTAATCTTTCATCTTTTATTTATTTGTATCCTCATAAATCATAAATGTAAAGTAACCCCTATAAAAACCTTTCAATTACTCTGCTCCCATTGAGGAAGAAATCAACTAAACACTCATATTTTTGAAATTGACAAGAAAAATCTTACATAAGGTAAAATTTTCTTTTCTAAATTTTTAAGTTTTAATTTTATTAGTTTTGCAACCCATGATTTTATTTAATCTCATATTGACATGACATCTGAGAGAGATAGGTCCCAAATTTTTAGTTTCAAGTTGTTATTTTCGATTTATTTGGAAGGAAGGTGGATGAGTATTTTAATAAAGGTTTTAGACTTTGGTCATCAATTTTGCAATTACATATTTTAATGATTATTTTTCGGGTCCAAGTCGGGGAGGTGGTGAGTAGGGATTAAGACCATCCCCATTTTAAATAATACTCCCTCCATCTCAATTTACTTGTCCCTTTTTTGTTTTTAAAAAATTCCAATTTAATTGTCCCCTTTGGAAAAATGACTAAATTATCTTAGGTCACTTAATGTGGGAATATGTATTTGCTCAAGTTCAAGAAATGCAAGTCTTTTTTTTGTTGCTACTCTTCTACCCTCCCACCCATATTAGTAGCAAAGGGTAAAATTTGAATTATATGTAAATATTGTGAAAATTAAGAGATGAATGTGGTTTTTTTTCCTTAATTTCTTAAATCTAGCATTTTGGTAAAAGGGGACAAGTAAATTGGAATGGAGGGAATACATTATTATTCATGATTGTGTTTGTGATCTATTTTACTTTTTTTTTTCTCCCATTAGTAAATATTATGACCACCACCTTAAAATAATATTTTATGCATGTTAAAGTAAAATAGAAAATAAAATAGCCAATAAAATGCAAATATATGACATGAGCATGGTTGTGAACAAGTGGTCATGTAACGACTAGTGATCGCAACCGATTCATCTACTTTTTCACTTTAATCTATTATTTTATTAATATAAGTGGTCATGACCACTTTGTTATTTTAGCAAGAGGATGGTCTTAAGAAGTTGCTGAGTGAGATCGATGAGAGAGAGCAAGTGTAGTGGCCTAGTGGGTTGTTTAATGGGACGAGGAAGACGAATTTTAGATGGGAATAGGATCAAAATAAATGTCGATGCAAGCATAAGACCGGGGATGGCTTGCGGAGTTGTGGTGGTCTGCAGCGACGGGGATGGCAACTTCTTATGACTTATGGGGTGTCACGGGGCAACGGATGGAAGAGTTTGAACCCAGAATAGCAGAGGCGGAGGCCATCCTATGTGGTGGTCTTAAACAGGCCTCCAGAAGAGGCCTGAAAGAAAGTGATTGTCTCGAAAACAACAAGCGAGCAAGCACGTAGTGAGTTTTGTAACTAACTTCTAACCAACATAACAACCTCACAACAACCATAACAACCTCACAACAACTTCTACAACACATCACGAGTTTGAGTCCTCGTAACTACACATATACATCTGGACCTTCATCCCTTATGTTGAATTCGTCCCGACTCAAATTAGATTAGTCTATAGTTTAGTGATATTTAAGAAAAACTAGTTTATGAGCCTGGCGATGCTCGGGCACCAAAACCTATAATTTTTACTCAAACAATCGATATGTTACTACGTGTTTGTGATGAATAGTCATCAATTGGTTATTTGTTTGAAGAATAATAAGGATTAATCACAAAATTCTAGTAACATTGTAGTATTCGTACAATGCCCAAATAGAATTATCAAACACTACATTTAATGTTTTATAGATTATATGCCGAGTCATTGACATTGACCATTGTATATTAATAAAATTACTCTGAATTTTATCTTTCACATTATTTTTAGTTCAAAGTTGAGTAACAGATGTTCCTTATTAAATGTGTTGTTGACACAGGCTTACAATTAAAATTTTTCATTAGCTTGGATTGTGGATAAGATGACGTCTCTTGAAGAACCTTTTTTGGATGGTAAGTGTAAAGCAAATAGCAAGGGTCAAGAGTGTGATAATGTGATTCCTTATGCAAATGCTGGTGTATTTCAAACTCTTTCCTTATCTTGGTTGAATCCTCTACTTGCGTTGGGCCATAGGAGAGGCTTAAACAACCTTGACGATATTCCAGGACTCGATTCTCCTGATAGTGTATCCACGACTTTTGTCGTCATGCAAAAAAATCTTGGGTTGGACAATTTTGGTGGTACTGGTACTGCTACTCTTACCGGATACACGCTTGCTAAGGGTATTCTTTTGTCTAATTGGACCAGAATTCTATGGACTGGATTTTTAGCGATAACTTACGCTTTTGCTCAATATGTTTCTCCCTATCTCATAGATAGTTTTGTTCAATACCTTAATGGGGGGTTGCAATTCAAAAATCGAGGTTATATCTTGGCTTTTATAATCTCTGCGGCTACTCTTCTTGAAGGCTTCATACAAGGACTCGTCAACTTTAAGTTGCAACAACTTGGAATGAGGATCCGCGGAGCAACAAGTGCTATGATTTTTTGTAAGAGTTTGACTCTTCCATCCCAAAGTAGCGGGGGACTCATCAGTCTTGTGTCTGTTGATGTGATGAACATTGAGAACTTTGCTCGATTCATTCATTATCCATGGTTGATTATTTTGCAAGTTGCCTTAGGTTTGCTCATATTATATAAGAACTTGGGACCGGCGTCTTTTGTTGCGCTGGTTGCCACCGTAATGTTCATGTGGTCTAATTCTGTCATCAGTAAATATCTAGAGAAATATCAGATTAATCTCATGGAATCGAGAGATAATCGGATGAAGATGACTACTGAAACTTTAAGGAATATGCGAGTTCTTAAACTTCAGGGATGGGAGATGAGCTTTTTATCTAAGATTTTTTGCCTTAGAAAAGTGGAGGCTCTATGGTTAAAAAAGTATTTTTATAGTTCGGCGTTTATGAATTGTTTCTTCGGGGTTGCTACCAGTTTTGTTGCACTTTTGACGTTTGGCTCATGCATTTTAATGGGAATGCCCCTACAAACTGGAAAGATATTGTCTTCACTTGCGATATTCCGTGTTCTTGAACAGCCAATATACATGCTTCCCCATACTATTTCCATGTTGATCCAAGCCAAGGTTTCCTTTGAGAGAGTTGCCTCATTTTTTTGCCGTGATGAACTCGCAGCAAATTTTGTGAAGAGCCTTCCCTTTGGTAATTGCGACATTGGGATCGAGATTGTTGATGGAAATTTCAGCTGGGATTTGTGTTTGCCTTCTCCAACATTGAAAAGCATAAATCTAAAAGTTCATCGAGGTTTGAAAGTTGCCATTTGTGGGAAAGTTGGTTCAGGCAAGTCAAGCTTATTGTCTGCCATTTTAGCAGAAATGCCCAAGATATCTGGGGAAGTGAATTTATGGGGTACTACAGCTTATGTTGCTCAGACGCCTTGGATACACAGCGGTACAATTCAAGAGAACATATTGCTTGCTAAGAATCTTGATTACGACAGATATGATATGATCCTTGAAGCTTGTTGTCTGAAAATGGATCTCAAAGTCCTCCCATTTGGTGACCATACAGTTGTCGGCGAGAAGGGTATTAATTTAAGTGGTGGACAGAAACAAAGAATACAAATTGCACGGGCGCTCTACCATGATGCTGATATCTACCTTTTTGATGACCCTTTTAGTGCTGTGGATGCTCATACTGGTTCTCATCTATATGAGGTAAACGAATCATATTCATCGCATTTTTCTTTGTTGTTTTCCTATCAGATTCATTTAAGTAATATGTTTCTTTTATTTAATGATGACTTGTATTTTGGGGTGACAGAATGTTTTGATGCGTGTTTTATCTGGAAAGACAGTTGTTTATGTTACTCATCAAGTTGAGTTTCTAAGTGGTGCTGATCTTGTATTGGTAAGAAACGCAACCTCTAAACATCGTACTCACTAGACAACATCTTACTTGTCATTAGACTTAGAGTGGTAATACTTGATACTTAAATTACATGTTCGTTATTAGGTAATGCGAGATGGAATGATTGTACTAGCTGGAAAATACCATGAGATTGTCGATTCAGGTTTTGATTTTATAGAGCTTGTAGGTGCAGACAATGCATCTTTAGCAAGTATTCATTCTACTGTGGTACGACAAGACGAAAATGAAACTCTTGTTAAAATTAGTGATGGGGAAGAGGAAGACAATAGTGCAGTGCAAAATGGAAATGAAGTTGTGCGAGATGGCGAGTCAAGTGAGGAAGCTAAACCACCACCACCGCTAGCACAACTTGTGCAAGAAGAAGAAAGAGAGAAAGGCGGTGTTGAATTTCTAGTTTATTGGAGGTACATTACTACTGCATATGCTGGAAGTCTTGCTCTACTCACATTGTTGGGTCTGATTCTATGCGAGATTCTTCGCATCTTGAGCACGTTTTGGTTGGCGTGGGGAACTCCAATATCAAAGGATGTCAAACCTGGTGTTACTGAATCTGTACTAATGGTTGTTTATATGACTCTAGCTATTGGCATATGTTTCAATACCCTTATCGTTGACATGCTCGTGGCAACTATCGGCTATACAACTGCAACTATATTGTTCAGAAAAATGCACGAGTGCATTTTCCGTGCCCCCATGTCCTTTTTCGATGCCACACCTAGTGGAAGAATTCTCAACAGAGTTAGTGAATTTTGCATTCTTCTGTTTTTTTGGAAAGCCAAATTTAATATTAAACATGAAACAATTAACTAATCTATTTGGTTTAATCCTTGTTAGTGCTCAGCAGATCAAGTTTTAGTAGAGGACCAAATCCCGACATTCATTCAGGTAATTGCCACGGCAATAATCCTGCTTATGGGGATCGTCGCAGTGATGACTGCTGTAGCATGGCCTGTTCTGATTATTTCCATTCCTATCCTTCTCATTTGCTTCTGGTATCAGGTTATTTTTTTCTTATACTCTTTTTTTTTTTTTTTTTTTTCTTCTACACTGCTTTATCTATTGTGTAAAATCTGTCTAATGAGATGGAAAATGTGTGACAAAACATTACGAAGCACACAATGAAACTCAACTCGTGGTGATTGCAGCGATATTACATATCATTAGCTAGAGAACTCTCTCGATTGCGTGGAGTCTGCCGTGCACCGATTGTTCAATACTTTTCTGAAGCAATATCGGGAGCAATAACTATCAGGAGCTTTGGGTTGCAATCGAGATTTCAAGAGACATATGTGAAAATATTAGATGCATATGCGAGGCCTGAATTTTACGGCTTTGCCGCCAAGAGATGGCTTATGTTGCGCCTGGATGCTTTCTGCACTCTTATATATTCTTCCCTTTTGGTTCTCATAGTCTGCTTTTCAGAGAGAATTGATCCTGGTATCGTGTTTATTTTTGCCACTTATCTTTTCTTAGTAAGAACCAATTAAATGAAATAAGATAATTAATACTTCGTACATCTTCCCTTGTTTATAGCCATGGCAGGCATAGCTGTGACGTATGGACTCATACTAAAACATGCATTTGCCGGATTGGTGTGGAGCTTATGTAACTGTGAGACAAACATGATTTCAGTCGAAAGAATATTTCAGTATACGTCTATTCCAAGTGAAGCTCCTCTTATTATTGAAGGTAACAGGCCAGATCGCTCTTGGCCAGCACGTGGTGAAATTTGTCTTAACAACTTGCAGGTAAGTGATTCATTCATCATTGTTATTTGACTATTATATATACGACTAATTTCGAGTGTTTGATTGCTAGATTAAGATGTGGTATTGCAGGTTCGTTATGCTCCTCACATGCCAGTTGTGCTGCATGGGCTCACATGTACTTTTCCGGGAGGGATGAAAACTGGAATTGTTGGAAGAACTGGAAGTGGTAAATCAACTTTGATTCAGGCCTTGTTTCGAATTGTTGAGCCTACAAACGGTCGTATCCTGATAGATGGGATTGACATCTCAACGATTGGTCTTCAAGATTTAAGATCGAGATTAGGCATCATCCCTCAAGATCCAGTTATGTTTCAAGGCACTGTACGGAGCAATTTGGACCCACTAGAACTATACACAGACGAACAAATTTGGGCGGTGTGTAAATTTACATTTGCAACATGAATTTGGGAAAAAAAAAAAAAAAAAAAAAAAAAAAAAAAAGGTTAATTTTATGCTCATATTTTCCTGTTTGTTGGATTTAACTTGGATTATTTAATCTTCAGACACTGGATAAATGCCAACTTGGTGATGAAGTGAGAAAGATGGAAAAAAAGTTGGATTCAGAAGGTTTGGGATCATAGCTATCGACTTTGACAGGGACCAAATATTTAATATTTTTTGTTGAAATGAATCTTTTTTTTTTTTTTTTCCGTGCAGTGAAAGAAAATGGAGAAAACTGGAGTATGGGGCAAAGACAACTTGTGTGTCTCGGACGTGTACTATTGAAGACATGCAATGTATTGGTACTTGATGAAGCAACAGCGTCAGTTGACGGAGAAACTGATTATCTTGTCCAGCAAACCCTAAGGAATCATTTTTCACATTGTACCGTCATTACCATCGCACATAGAATGACTTCCATTCTTGACAGCAACATGGTTTTGCTCTTAAATAATGGTAATTAGCTATAAATCTATAATTGCCTTTTATCTTTAAGTATGACCTTAAGTTATTAATATAGTGAATATTATTGTTACATGTATTGTCTATGCAATTTGTGATGAAGGGCATATTGAAGAATTCGATTCTCCAAGAAAGCTGTTAGAAAATAGTTCGTCTTCGTTTGCAAAGCTTTTGGCAGCGTGGTCAAGTTCTCGTTCTAAGAAATCTGGTACATATTTTTGTTATATTCAACTCAATTGAGTTTCAATTAATAATTTTAACACTAAATTTCTGATTTTTGCTGTTGTTTTGGATAAATCATGCTGTAATTTAAAAGAGGATTTAGAGAGAATAAGAGTTCAGTGATAGAGAAACGGGCACGTGAAAGAACAGTGAAAGCATATTGTTTACTCCGTATTTGTTTAGGTTGAATGATTTCAACCATTCAACCGTTGATCAAATTAAGAACAACGGTGGGGAGTGGTCAATATATATGTATAATGAATCTGGCAAAGCCGCTTAATTATTACTCCGTACAAATTTCTACTTTGTGTGTAGTTATATCAATTGTACCATGGATCAGCTATGGCATTGTCACTCCGTCGTTCTAATCCATCTTTTTTAAATGATGCCTATAGGTTATTCTGTGTAAGGACTCTAATTGCATTGAAGATATGGCTCTCGCACTGAGTGATCCACAAAATCTGCAGTTTCTTTGCCGATCTATTGAGAACCGTAACCGGGCATATTTATCACTTTTCTTGTCAGCTTTTTTGTTTAGCATTACTAGCCTATTGGGTATTAGTCGTCGTTTACGATTGAGTTGGGAATGTCGTGTATCATGGATGTCGAGGTCACTTATTGTGAGCCTAAAATTCGTTCTCTATACAACAAAGCTACTTTATTCTCTTTTGTGTTTTCTATTTTGTCTCATAAGTCATCACATGTATATGGACGTCCTTGCACAAATTTCAGAAAAGAACAAAAAGAACAGTAAACTATGGAGTATAGACATATTAAGATGAAGAAAATAAGTCTAAATCTCCTTTCCAACATGACATGAAACTTTTATATGCAACTATGCAAGGCTTTGAGCTGACTGTGCTGGATTTTATTTTGGTCGTAAAGTTCGTCATATTTCTTTCAGTTTCACTCTTTGACTTCTTTAACTCTGATGTTTCCAAGACCGATTTGGCCTCGGGGTCATTATATTCTGATTTCTAGGCATCAACTGCTCTTAGCAACGCAGATGCTTCCTCTTGAACCAGAGAAAGAGCTTATGCTGTTTCTGTAAGCTCTTGAATCGTTTCAGACTGCATGACAACATGCCTCTCATAATTTGTTTGAACTGCATGTGCTCGTTGATGGCCCTGCTTTTCAATATAGAAACTTAAACTGCATCCACGATATCCTGAACTTTATTGGAGGCTTCTTCCTTCAAAACATCAATTTCTGCTAAAGCAGACGCAAGAGATTCATCTTTCTGAGAGGCTGCAGACACGGCTTCTTTCAATTTCAAACTCGACTCATTTTCAACTTCAAGAACTCGATCTCTGAGGGACTGAATTTCTGATTCTAGAGCCTTCTTGAGTTCCTCAGCCTCGATTTTAAAGTTCTCATGAGCAGCTTCCATCTGTATCAATGCAGTTTCATTAACTTCCGCGATGCCCCTGTATTTGTTGCATATGCTCCATGTTGGCTAAAGCTTCTGATTTTAATCGCTCAATCTCTTGGCTTGCTGTAGTCATAACCTCTATAACTTCACTTGTCGAAGCAGGTGAAAAAGGTCCACATTCATTCCCGCAATCTTAGCTGGTGAGAAACAGAGAGCTTCATATTAAGTTTCCGTGAAAGCTCCTCAGCATTGTGATAGTTAACTATGATCTGAGAGAATTCAATGTTTCGCACCAAAATTCCATTTGATTCCTCCCTTGATTATTAAATTCCTTCATAAATCTCTCCAGTTTCTCCCGAGCAAAGTTTGCTTCCAATGCCAGCATCCCTCTCTCCAACCGCGATGACATTATCTCAGTCTTCTGTCTAGCCAGCTCATCTTTCAGACGTCACACATGCTCGCTAGCCTGCTCTTGGACCCTTTTTGTTGCTTTCTGCGAATCTTCCAGAAGATGCACGAAGTCCTTTCTCTCATCTGTCGACGGCGCAATCTTGGTCTGAGATTGGGAGGAGCGAAGTCGATGTTCCTCCTCATACAACAATCTCCTAAACATTGACACAGAGAAATGTAGAGATTCAATCTTTCACCCTTGCTCTTCCACTCTGTCCATCACAGCAGCAACTCTGGAAGCAGCTTCCTCCTTATGCTTTCGGAACTCCTCTTGATATTGTTCCTTTGCCAGCATTTTTTGGTTTTCAACCTCATCGGAAAGGCTTCGTACCAGAATTCGTAGCTTAGCATTCTGCTCAACCAACCCCTTTATATCCATCACGGAAACCAAATGCTCAGATATAACCTTCTGAATAACAGTTTCATCATTTACCTCGACTAATGGCGCAGCAACATCATCATCCATGTACTCCTGGTTTGCAGATCCACAACATTCTTTCGGAAGGATGTGACTTGCTCATGAAGACCTGTAGTTTCCTTCTGTGAATAATTATATTCACGCTCACACTTCATCACTTCAGCCTTAAGTTCACGAATGAACCTCTCTAAATAAATTACCTTGCTCGGAAAGTGATCGCTACAGCAACCTCTGATTCATCAAAGCATAGGCATCAGCCATCCGTTCATGTTCTGCTCTTTCATCCAGAAGAACAGAAGCTTTCTCTTCAATTTAAAAATGGACTCGCTCCAACATCGCCTAGTTTGTTTTCTGCCCATCTGCTCATGTCACAATGCATCTGAGGCCTCCTGGTATTTGGCGTGCATTTTGGCAAGACTCAACCTTCTTGAGGCAAAGAAGCAGCAAGAGCTGTCCCAGAAACACCTGTCAAAGAGAACAAACACTAAATCAGCATAGGCAATGAGATGGACTAAAGAAACAATTTTTTCAGCAGAAAATGCAGAGTTAAAAAGACTTGAAGTCATCACCACAGAGTATACAACCTCCGTGCTGTGAGGCTGTGACCATTTAGCAATCATAAGTGCAACCACGCATACACAAAAATGCCGAATATATAAGGTTTAAATATCATCACTTTGTTAAGAAGCTTGATATTCCACTTATTGCATCATTAAGTCCAATTCTACCATCACAAAAATGTTTACTTTACATACAAGCAAGAAAGTATTGCACGACAAAAGCGACTGGCAAGCAATTTAGACAAATCATGCACCTTGCACCTATCGCCTACCGCCTACACGTTGAAACTTTATAAGGTAAATATCATCTCAACTTCAAGATACCAAAACACAATATGAGTCACTGCTAATCCAGATACTAGAACATGTCACCTGATGACACTTATTGGCTGCTCGTGACAGTGCACTTTATATTGTCGACCACAATAAAAAAAATGTAACAGAGTCAAAGTCAATATGGAAAAAAGAGTAATACGTACCTGCAGCGACATGAGGGACTACTGCATGATCATTAGCTCCACTCGTAATTGTGAAAGCATCGATCGTAAAGCTACGTAGAGGGATAATATCCAGCTCACTTGCTCTCCTGCCAGACTCAACTGCAGCCTCTAAGTCTAATTTTGAAATATTTTCGGTCAACTTCAAAGCTTCCTTTTCTGCTTCCGTTCTAGCAGCAACTTCTTTCTCGAGTTTGTCGTTGTACTCACTTTCAGCTTGCCTTAAGTGGGTTTCTAACGCTTTGATCACTCCCTCAAGCTCTCCAGCCTTTTTAGACCATTTCTCGGAACTCTCCTTGTAAAGATTGACTAGTTTAGTAACTGTTGAGAATTCTGCCGAATACCGCTGCTCAGAAGCTGTAACATAATCTCTGGCTGAAGATAGCTACCGCTGTACAGACTCCAACTTCATTTCCAGCTCTCCAACATTATCCTTGTGCCAAATCAAAGAACTGGAACATTCACTGTATTTCTTTTCCATATTGTCCGATTTTGCAGACATGTCTGCTCAATTTCTGCACTTCTCATACGATGCTCCTGGAAACTCTCAGCTTTTGTGGTCAATTCAGCATTGAGCCACATATTATGCTTCCCAAAAAGTTATTTCTCTTGTAGCAGTTTCTCACAATGCGTCTTACGGCGCAGCAACTCCACCTCAACCTCACCAACCGGTAATTACCTTTCGAGCAGCAAAGGCTGTCATGTCTGAAATTTTATCAAGGTAACTCTTAATAGTATAATTTTTCTCACTGATTTCTGTGTCTTTCGCATCTAGTAGTTCCCGCACCTGCCTTTTTGACTACTGAAGCTCTGAAACCTCTGTCTTCAATCTTTCAATTTCTTCGTCTTTTTCATGATACACAGTAAACAGCATAAGAAACATCTATCCTCAAGTGCAAAGTCTAAGAATAACAACCAAGTACCAACACCAAGACCATGTCCTACAAAGAAATATTTAGCATCAAGGACATTTTACACATTTAAAAGCATCTATGAGAAGATTCCAAATCCAAATCATGCAAACACAGCTCGTCAATAATCGATGTTGCTCTGAACCCCTTACAGCTACTTGTAACTTGCAAGGCAAAAGTTCATTGCTTTCCCATTGGACTTCAATGCAATATTGTGATATTAAAAATCATTGCACTTCTTTTTCATGAGAACATGATTCTCTGTATTTCCTCAAGTCTCAAGACTCTCAAGTGTTAACTGTTAAGTGTCAACTGGACTCGATTCCCAATCCGCCTCTCTTGGAGTAGGAACTGCTTTGGAAGCGCTCATGTAATTATCCTATGATGACGAGGATGAGAAGCTAATATTTGTAACCAATTCAGATAAATGACTAAAATGACAACATTAATGACTAAAATGACAAAAATTTAGAAGCAATTTCAGCAATTTACTGGCTCAGTCAAACATTAATGACTAAAATGACAACTTATACATCTGCACATATTAAGTATCAACTTCCCCATCCATCACAAAAACTGAGACCCCACACTTACATTGGAGAACTTCCGCAATTTAATCAGAATTCAGAATCCAATCATAAACTGTAAAATGGATGGATATTGTCACATAATCCACAGCACAATCTCTTCAAGTCTAGTAAGCCATTGAAAAGGAATTACCATGCAGGACAAAGCACATATAAACAGCCAAAAGACACTCAATCGGCTTTTAGCATACTTACACATAAGTTCAGGAGTCAATATTTGTTTTCATTTTTGTTTATCATGATGGACATGCCATCCCAGTATGTCTCAAGTGATTAGGCAAGAACTATAACATGAATGTTTTACGAGCTTTTACGGAGATGCAACATGAGAAATCCAGATGCTCAAGATAACAACAAAAATTAACAGAAGGCCAGAAATAAAAGGAACCAAACTTTTGTTAGGTTTCTTTTATCACAAATTAATAAGCATGTCTTTTCATAAAGAAAACAAAAAAAAACAAAAAAACAAGCCCAAAGTAATAATGGCTCAAAATGTAACTTGCAACCTCCTTGTCTAGGCTCATAAACGCCTTTTTTAATTGGGCTTCTCCTATTTATGTCTTACAATATGAGACGGTCTTATAGGAGAGTAACTCTTCTTTTATACGGAGTACTTCTCTAAATTCGAAAGGAATAAAAGATTGTATGACACTTTCTCATTCGTCCACCTCATATTCCATTAACTTTTATCATTTACCCTTCTCATTTTACACATGTCTTCCTGCATCAATGGGGTTCCCAAACAACCATTTTTTTTTTTTTCATTTGGATGACCCACCACTACTTTCATACATACAATCTAATATTAAAATATTACTTTTACATTACAAATTATGGGTCACAACATTTGGTAACCCTCCTAAATTTGAAGGTCACCTTACCTATAATATGGGACATCTTCTCCATTGATTGACCTACCCAAATTCAATTAGTTGGGACTTTTGGGACACCTAGTTACCCACCAATTCGGGTGCTCTTAAGACTATTCAGAATATTTGAAGTGTCAGCTTAGAATTTATTAAACAATGATAATCTCCCTTAAATAAATTTAATGAACATAATGAAAAATAAAACTCCATGCAAAAAATCAGCATCTCTTGTCCAACAAAATGATCCACATGTTGCATAACCATGTTCGAGAAACTCAGGTTATTTGATGTTTATTTGAAATCCATCTCTCTAAAGGTGCAGCGTACAGAATAAAAAAGATGAGTTACACACCTGAAGACGGTGTTATTTCAGTGCCACTTTGACATTTTCCCTGGAAGTAGCACCTTCACACCGGTTGATCCTTCTTCGGCCGAGTACCTACTCAAAACAGTAAGTCAGCTACAACAGCATATGAGTTTATCCTTGGCTTCGATTTTCAGCAACAGTTTCGGCTTGAAAGCCACATTTAAAACATTCAATTCCACTTGTCATATTGAGCACAAGTCCCTTGAGCTGCAGTCAAAGATCCATTAAGCACAAGAATGGAAAATTTAAAGAGATAACTTGTCAAAAAGATACATACCTTCAGTAACCTCAAGTGCCATGGGGCCTTTTTTTTTTTTTTTTTTTTGTGTGTGTGTGTGTCATACGACATCAATCGGCTTTACGATAACTTCTCAAAAAGATACCTTCCACCATCTTGTCTAACATCATTTCATAACATTTTGCGTTAGAACGTAGAAATCAGAAACCTAGAAAAATCTTCACAATCTTAGGGCTAATTATCCGTACCAAAAAATTTCATTGATGAACGATATTACAAATTTTGTGGTTCGTTGTTTGACATACTATTACAAATAACTTATACAGAATTGGGCAGTCAGAAGACCCCAACCTGTGCTAATTTTTAGCATTAATACAACAAAGTAAAAAGCAAACTAAGTCAAACAAAAGGTTCTGATTCGTAACAATCTGTCACATTGCCCATCCTTTCTTGATCAGTAATACTGGCTCGATGACCTTTGCTGATAATGCTGATACTGCGGCTGTTGCCTATATGAGCTTTGCTGATACTGCTGTCGACCGTCGTTCTGTGATTCAAAATCCGCATTATGCGATAACAAAGTATCTCTAAGGCGCCATCCTTCGGGTTCTTCGAGGAACTTTTCAGAGTTGATATAATCTTCAAGTCTCGTAATCACAGAATTTATCTCCGGTTTTCCACTATCCTTCAGTTTATGCACAAACTCATGGGAGATGGCATTCAGAATCTTTTTGAATTGGTCCTTATATTTCCTATAAAGTGCAAACCCTGCCATCTGAATACAATTCGGCCAGGTTCAGAGGGTGTAGAGGTGTACAGATTATCGTATGTGACTGTCTAACCATAGCAAGGCTTAGAATATATCAAATGAACTTACAGTTAGTGACCCTCTATAACAGCGTTAGGGATCATTTTGTCAACTACAGCATATAACCTCCTTATCAGTATAATAAGTGATATTTGATGACAATTGATGACAAGTGATCATTAAATTTGTTATTCTGGCGCGATCTTACAAAAAAAAATTCGTAGAATTGATTCCTACGAGTCTTAGAAGTTGTATCTAACCAAGAGATCCAAGTACGAAGACTTCAAGGCAGTGACTTACTCGTAAGAATGCCTCCAGGGCGACAGCGGTAAGAAGAGTAGCAGGTAGAGCATTCAAAAACCACGCAAGCCAAGTCCAACCTTCTTCCAAACCATGCATATTATGGACACTTTGAACTTCCGTCTACAAGAAACAATATTAATGTTTCTCAACAATGACAAGAAGAAACTTGGAATAATTCTAAACTAAACCATATCCGCCATCTTAAAGCATTCTTACAACAACATTCTAACAAGCATAATAATTTATACAAACCTGAACAAGGGCTCCATATAGTTTCATGTATGATCTCAAACGCTCTAGATACTGGTCCATTGACTCTAAATTCCTGTCTTCTTCCCGAAACCCAATGGTTTTGCAGTATCTTTCTTTTGTTTGAAAAGCAGCCTTTGAGCGAAACAATAAATAGAAGAGCACAAACATATGTTAATGTTTAATTGTAAGGGCTTGGGTTTACAAAGAAAATGACAGGTGAAGCATAGACTAGCAAGCTGAAAAATTTACCTTCGAGTTGACTACATGCTTCGGAACAGTATACATACACACTTTATGGAGCTCGGCAAGGAGAAGGTTCATGACAGCTGGAACCTAAACAGATAGAAAGTACATAATTAATTTTAATTTTTAAGACTACTTATTGTTGAAACTCATATCCCCTTTCTCATTCTTATAAAATTTGAGAGCATTCAAAGCCCTCGATTTGACCTGAGATTGCTGTGATTCATCATGCAGAAAAATTTAAAGGAATTAGTATCAATAAGAAGAATAGTCATTACAGTGTACCTGTCCACTAACAATAACTATCACATGGCCGCATGCAAAGGCAGATGTATTGAAGTTTGCATTTGGTGTTTCAAATATAGAGACGACCTGTAACATCAAAATAAAATTGCTTCAGTATGATCAAGATACAGAGACAATGACAGAAATAATGTGCATAGAAGTTTTCAGATTTTGCTTGATGCCGCATATAACATATAATTTACACATCAGAAACATATGCCAGATAACTACTGAGCTGAAATCAGCAACGCAGTCTCCATGCAGATTACATACTTACACCCCTGAATTTTCTATATTTGGCACTCTGTCACAAAGATATCAGCAAAGTTCAGTTTCTTCAAGGTTTCTCTAGTCAACATATAGCTAATACTCCTTATAGCATAGATCTAAAATGTAGAAAACAAAAATAAAAGCAAAAAAAAAAAAAAAAATAACAAGGGAATATTAAACGAGACTCCATCAGCAGTTTCCACACAAAACTGCCATAATCAACGCTTTCATATACACTTGAACACTTGTGGAAAACCACATTACACTATTTATTATAAATCCACTTTACACTAAAAATAAGGTGCCCTCATAAATAGAGTACTAGAGTAGTACTCTCTACTCCATAACACATTAGTAATGATCCTTCTAACAACATATTGACCATTTCAGTTATCGATAGTTTATAACTGTTCTTGACCAACTTCTTATCTGCTTCAACTGAAAGAAATATGTTCCTTTGAACTATTCGATTCTAACAGTACCTTCTTTGCAAACATTGCAACTGTAACAGATTGAGGAAGAGCAGGGTCATTGAAGATCTTCAATAGTTCATCAGCTTTAGACCTGCATTCAAGTATGGGTAAAGCCAGAGTCAGAAATTACTATACATGTTACCAAGCCAGTCAAGAGATCAAAATGATTGTCTCAACTCTAACGTTTTAACAAAAGTTTGCACTGACAGGTATGTATCTCCGTAGTTCCAGCACACTAAAGCGAAACATCGCTCTTTCACCCTCTTGCGAGCCCATCCTATTTACCAATCGAAAGAATCATAAAACTCTCTACAATCAACATCGATTTTCTCACTATCCTTTTTTGAGTGAACCCAAGCCAAACTTGCCAATCCATTTGAGCTAAGCAAAATCTACAAAATGTTCTAAAAAGAAACCCAAATTAACAAAAGAAAAAGGGAAAAAAAGGCAATAAACCTACCTTACACTATCTTGTGATCCGCTTATTTGTTTAATACGTCGAGCAATTTCCCGTTCCTTTGGACGCAAGTCCTGTCCATAAAATTAATGTTATAAGCCTCAAGCTTGTGCAATATAAGTACAGGGTAAAAGAAATGCATCTGTTGTAAAATGCTGATATTATATACGCACATGAAAAAAAAAAAAAAAAAAAAAAATCCCTCAATGGCATCACATAAAAGTCACACACTTCAACAAAGAAAATGCCAGTAATCAACCTTAGCTGCCAATCTAGAAGCTGGGAGGTTATAATCTATCTATCCACAGAAGTCAGCGATCATCTCCCCCCAAGCCCGTTATAAGGGAAAACAAAAGTCAATACGTAGAAGGAAATACATCCAAAAGACACTCATCCATGCAAGTAAAAGTAAAACCTTAAAACACTGAAAAGTAAATAGAAACAGTAATTAATCTAATGTTGTTGTAAAACATCAAAGGAATGAAAATTACCATATTGAAATCAGAAAGAATTGACTGGTTCCTTTGCTCGAATTCCTTGTAGATCTGAAGTCTTTTCTCCTCAAGCTTCAGAGAATTTTCTGCTGCCCTAACTAGATTGCCTGCCATCACATTAAAACTCGTCATATCAACAATGGACTATGTCAACAGGAAAGAATCAAGATAACCATCATGAAAATATTTATTCATTGGAACCTAAGACTATGGGGGCAGCAAGATGAATCAGCTCAAATACGGCATAGAATCTGAAGGAGAAGTATCTACAATGAAGTATCAAATAACGGCTAGAGACCTCACAACCAGTTTTCACATCCTTATCTCTGATTATTTGAGGCATAAATGTACATACACCAAATACAGCTTAAAAATTTAGTATTGGGCGCCCAGAAAAGTAACCTTCAAAACCTTTCTAAAAAGGTCCAACACTTGCCAAAATATATTATGAACACATTTTCTAGGTCAATAGGAATGTTGTCTATACAAAAATGACATTTGAAACACTACTAGAACACATCTTAGGCGCATATACCAAATAGCCATAATTCCTCCCTAGAGACGTAAGCAACACCGCTATGATAGAAATCAATTCAGAAAGACTAATACCTGTAGACTGTACTTCCCTTGGGACATTTGTTGCAGGTGTAGTAGATGATACGTTTTGAGTAGTAAGGGCAGCTGCTGCAGATTTTTCCTTGGCCAGTTTCTCAGCCGCTTCTTTAGCTCTCTCCTCTTCCTCTATAATTTTTAACTCTTCCGCTCTTCTAGCGATTTCACGTCTAGCCTTTAACCACAAGCAAGAAGACAACCCAAAAAGTCAAAAACATTTCACAACAATGGCACCAACCCACGATAAGTATAAACATCTACGACATTCTATTTAACATGAAGCTGATCGGTAAGATTTTAGAAACTCCAGCCATTTGTGTACATCCCAAGTCCCAACACCCTAAAATAAGGTCTCTTATCCACTAAAACTTCAATAATATAGATGTGATAACTAATATCAAATTATCAATTTAAATCTTATAACAAACCAACTTGCTACTCACCATATAATGTAACGAGTAAAAAATTAAACCAATTCCATTTCACACTTATTTTACAAGCGTTGGCTATTACGTTTTCCAAACATCTGTTCAATATAGATTGGATATAAATACCTCTTCCTCTGCCTTTGCTTTCTGTTGGCGTAGATTTTCTTCATGTAGAGCCTTCTCCTTACGTTTAGCTTCCTCAACAGCAGCATCATCTTTAATTCTTTTTTCTTCAATCTGTGACCGCTGTGCATGGTCTCTCTGGATAGCTGTTAAATGGTTATCAAGATCTACAGCTCTGCAGTCATTGCAAATTTGCAATAGCTAATTAGCAGAAATATGGCAGTATAGGCAACTTGGCATCACAAATAAATTCTAATATAAGACCATCATACGCTGAGAATCACATTTGTTATTATCACTAAATAAAATAATAACCAATCAAAGGATCATTGTATGTTGTACAACGGTTTTACAGTAGACTAACTCGGCACAGTGCCAACTTATTGTAAGCAAGGAATGAATATGTAAGTAGCAATACAAGAAAGCATTACAAATAAAGCAACTTACATCTTACGCTGATAATGTGTGTCACGCTTTTTATCCATTTCAAGATTAACATATATATCTTTCAGGGACTGGGCATATTCTGAGGTATAATTCTCCTTTATAGCCTCTAACTGTGCCTCGATTGATGTTAATTGGTTTCTTTGCTCATCCTGTCACAATCAAAGACAGATAAAATACACCACATGACTTTATTTGGGATGACCCAAAGAGAAAGTTAGTTTTTTCAGACATCATTCGTTCAAGGCTTTTCTCTCAAACATTGCATGAAGTTAAGAATGACCCAAAGAGAAGTTGTATGCTTCCTTGGGCAATTGCTTGATCATAGTTCAAACAAGATATAGCGACCCAAAAACTCTTGATGATAGGTTGTGATTAGAAATCTACTCACCAATAATTTCATATGTACGAGAAAAGTGGAGTGGAAGATAATTTCCCTACATTTTAAGTACACCATCCGCTCATCCTACTTGTATTGTTACATTGTTTTCATTGGTGATCCAACTACATGTCCTAACATTAATTGTCACTTCCTAAAGAAATAAACTTGTAACTATTGAGTAGACGCAGTGCAGTAAGTGATTGCAATAAACAAATGCCATGAGTATCAAAACGACATTATTAAATGAACACATTATGGTAGATAAATACAAGAACAAACCTTTACACCAAGTTCGAGTTCATGAGTTAGCTCAATGAATGCACACTCTGCCACTCCCGTTTTATGGGCGAAAGCGACCTGTAATGGCTGCATATCTTCGTCTTCTGAATCCTCACTATCACTATACAAAACATATATGTCATGACTAACGATTGATTGTGTTTTCATCAGCGTATTAAAAAACACGGCTGTTACATTGTGTAACAGCCTTTATATAAATGAAATGGAAGCCACCGTTACCTGATATCGCATTTTATCTCGGTCATAAATAAAATTCTAAAAAAACTACCGTTATGGACCGATATGGGCTGAGATTAGCGATGTTTCATAATAACATTAAAAGTATATTATGACATCGATGAATACGACTTAGGCCACGACAAGTGTAGAATTTTTAAGGGGGAAATATAATAGTATAATAGGAGAGAAAAGGGAGAAGTTAATTATATTAAACTTGCTCCAAAATGATAATAGTACAACTAAGTCTTTATATAGCCTAAGATGTATAGAGTAACTTAGTAGACTAAATATATTCCTAAACACTAAATGACATATTAACTACATTATACGGAGTATTTATTAGGAATTTATAGCTATTAACTAATAATATCAACCACAACCATTTGACTACTATTTTAATTTATATTTTGGATCATAATAATCCAACACACCCCCTTGATCCAAAATATATCGGACCCTTGTTCGACTTTCTGCCTTGTCAAACTATGCCAATCGATCATTTCGTCATTTGCAATTTCTTGCTTTCTACGTCGATGAACAATCTACCTTTAAACGGTATGCAATCCTTCTCGCACCCGCACATGTTAGGCTTCACGCCCAACTTTTAATATAGTCTCCTTCCGAGACTATGACTGAGTCTCCTTGCTTGAACTCCAACAAAAACGTAAATTGCTCGATCAAATTTGTGAAGCCCTTATCTTCACTTTGTGACGCACTTCTCGTCACTCACTTTGTGACCCACTTCTCGTCACTTTCTTGTTGGTGCACACAGGGGCGTAGGGAGGTTCATGGGAGTGGTGTCTTGAGACCCCACTGATTTTATAATAATTAATATTTATTACTCCGTAAAACTTTTATTAATGTGTTAAAGTTGTTCAAATGGCTGAATGATTGTTTTTCTCACAATTTGCAAGGGTTCAAGTCTTACTAACAGTAATTTTTTCAATCCTTATGACCCCACTTCAAGTTTCGGCTAGCTCCGCCACTGGGTGCACATTATCACCAACTCTCATTTGGAGCACGTCTCTCCAAAAACTGATTATCGATGGAGCCCTTCTCTCCACCCTTCTTTATTTATGGTGCACTTCTCACCGATTCGATTTGTGAAGCACTTCTCTTCACCGAAAACCATAGTAGAGCCTTTCTTTATCTCTACCAAACATGATAGAGCACATCTCTCTATCGCACAATTTTTTCAATTATTTCATTGACACTTTTCTCACCATTTTTTTTTTTACGCCCCATTTTCGAATCGAACCTGGCTACTTAAGCGGAGGTGACAATTATGTCATCCTTCTCGACTTAAGATAGCTTTGATACCATGTAGAATTTTTAAGGGGGAAATATAATAGTATAATAGGAGAGAAAAGGGAGAAGTTAATTATATTAAACTTGCTCCAAAATGATAATAGTACAGCTAAGTCTTTATATAGCCTAAGATGTATAGAGTAACTTAGTAGACTAAATATATTCCTAAACACTAAATGACATATTAAATACATTATATTTATTAGGAATTTATAGCTATTAACTAATAATATCAACCACAACCATTTGACTACTATTTTAATTTATATTTTGGATCATAATAATCCAACAACAAGCGTGTCAAGTACGATTCTATTACATCGCGAATGATACCGCGATCACAGCTGCGACCGTGATTTAAAACCATGGTTTTCATTATATTATTGTTTTCATTATTATAGTGGAGAAAACAAATATTCATGCAGTTTTCTTTTACTATTGACCATTTCTCACAAGCAACAACATGAACATAAAGTATGGAAAAATATAGTCGGGAAATTTGAACGAAACCTGATATAAACATATTTGCGAGATGGCACCAAACTTCTAGAATCAACTTTATCCTCAACATCTGATTCAACAAAATCAATATCACATACTCGCATAACAAACGCCTTCTCTTCAACCTTCGCCTGCCTTTGAACACCCCAAATTCCTCTACACCAATATCAAATCTTTCACCTCATTTGCAAATTTAGCTTTTATGTCAACAAAAAAAAAACTACGAATTGGAAAACAATTCCACAAATGTGCAATCAGATAAAACCGATGGATTCATACCTCGAGGGTGATTTAGTAAAAGGCTTCGGGTCTAACGAATTTAACTCAGATAAAAGCTCTTTGAAGCTCCAATTAGGGTTTGGGTCAAATGAAATCCCATTGACAGTCTTCGAACATTTTGGCTCCAATTTTATCATCCCCCTAAAAATCAATTCAATTGCAACATAAAACATTAACATAATGCGAAAATCCAGAAATAAAAACAAGAAATTCAAAACTATGTACTTACATAATGATGGAGTGATTGCAGACTGCAGTTTTGACTTCTATTCGACAGAAATTGCTGAAACTAAAGGAGGAGATTCATAAATTAGAGATGAAACTACCCAATTTCATGCTTCATATAAACCCTAGGTACATGAGCAAGAATTTTTATAAGAATAATGAATAAATCGAAAAACGATGAGCTCACGTGATGACGGAATGCTTATAAAGATTGCAATTTCAGCTTAAATCTACGACAAATTAAATTTACGAGGTTTAGAGTGGATATGGAATCGCTCTAAATCTGGCTATAGATAAGAACTTGAACACAAGAGATAACAGATGTCTCCTCGGAATTAACAAGAGTTTCGTTAGCAAATGTTTGTCAGTCATCGACAAATAGTTAGCAACAATGGCGTGATTACACCCCCAATCAAACTACAAACATAAATTTCTCAGTTTCATGCTTCATATAAAGCCTAACTACATGAGCAAGAAATTTGATAAGAATAATGAATTAATCAAAAAAACGATAAGCTCACACGATGACAGAATGCTTAAAAAAATTGCAACTTCAGCTTTAATCTGCGACAATTTAAATCTACGAGGTTATATCTGGCTATCGATAAGAATTTGAACACGAGATAACAAATGACTTCTAGGAATCGACAAGAGTTTCTTTGGCAAAATTTTGTCAATCATTAGCAACAATGGCGTCATTACACCTCCAATCTAACTACAAACACAAATTATCAAACCAAAACATCATGAAAACACAACAATCAATCACACAGAGTATAATACGGAGTAACTTTCAGATTGATAAACAAATTAAATACACCGTATATATATATAAGAAACCCTAGAAAAGTGGAGGTACCTGCTTCGATAAGGCGGAAGCGTTGGCGGATGGCCCCACTGATTGCAAAGATAAATATGGAGTGATTACAAAGATCGCAGTTTTGACTTTAATTAGGCAGAATTTTGCTGAAACTAAATGAAAGATTCATAAATTAGAGCTAAAGTTACCCAATTTCATGCTTCATATAAACCCTAACAATATGAGCAAGAAATTTGATAAGCATAATTAATCAACCAAAAAACAATGAACTTACACGATGATGGTATGCTTAATAAAATATCGCAAAATTCAGCTTGAATTGGGCAGAAATAGCTGCAATTGAAGGGAGAGATTCATAAATTAGAGCTGAAATTAACTAATTTCGTGTGATTGAAGGGGATAATCATCACAAAATACCTAATTAGGATAAATGGGGTTAAATAATCAGTGTATTGTGTTGGATTAGAGAAATGATTGTATTACAATAGCAAATGTAAAAGCATTCATTCGTTTTTTTTTTCCTATCGTAAAAAAGTAAATCAACGGTAAAGCATTCATTCTTGATTTAGAATAGGGCCGTCAATTATTTGAGTTGGCTCGTCGAGCCCTCGGGATCAGTTCGGTCAAAGTTCTGCTCGAATTTGGTTAAACTGAATTTGAGCTGAGCTCATCCAAATCCAAGCCGATCTCGAGCTCCAAATTCCAAGCCGATTGCTAGCTCTCAGCCTCTCACTAGTCACTAGCTCAAGCTAGATTGGTTCATTTACGCCACTTTTTTAGAAGGTAAGATTCAAATATCTCTAAATCAAAAAAGTTGATTGTTCGACGATGCTGACCACAATCCTGAAAGCCCAACAAATATAGATGCTTGTTTAGTGAAATACAGCGTGGGATGAATAACCAAAGTCGTAAACAAAAAGCCGTCATTCTTCCATTGCATCACCCACCAATGTGTGCCTCAACCTTGAACCTTCTCTTTGAGCGGTGTGACCTTTGTCGTTAGGACATCTGCAAATATAATAGCATTTATTGAACCAAGATCAAACTCTTACAAATTGAAGGACAGTTAATGAGTCAACTGTAGGCTTAGAAAATGTGTAGCCCGTTGCACTTGTGTAGGTACCGTTGTACATGGATTTGATTGCACGTGATTCCTTAAAGTCTGCTAAATGAATTTGAAATCGATTATAATAGTTAAAGCTTCATCTCCTAAACCAATTGTCCACACAACCCAAAACTAACGAACTTTTGATTGTTGATTGCTAAAGAAAATAGAGATCATAACATTTTAATGAGTATTGTACGTCTTCTTAAGACATCCTTATGTAGTTTGATTGGGGTGTGTAGTGTGTACACTGACAATAGTTAAGAGAAAAAAGGCAGGAGAAGAACTGAAAATTACCATAACAAATTTAAGGAACTACCTCTTACCTTTCTCATCCGTAAGGATGAAATAGGTTGGTCCTACCCTCGAGGATCAATCTAGTTTCTTTACCTTATAAAAAAAATAGCAAATTTAAGGAACACTGATATTTAAAGTTGCACCCTCCCCCCCCCCCCCAAAAAAAAAAAAAAACCAAATGCCTTTACTAAAATGACAAACGCCCGGTGCAATATGATTATTTTCAGTGATCCATTTCGCAGCATTGAAAATCGTGCGCGATCAATCAACTAATCATACAAAAAGTGTATGTGTTACGAAGTAATTATCGGTAAAATGTTAGTATTTGATATAACTATGTCAGCTCCGACATTACGACCCTTAAAATATAATGGGAAATTCCGCGGTGTACCCCTTAGTTTTTTCGTTTTCCACGTTATACCCTCAATCTTTTCGTATTCCACGATATAACCTTGACTCTTTTTCGTTTTCCACGTTATACCCTCGTGTTTTTTATTTTGTTTCTAATATAACTATTTTCAACGTTGCTTACATTTAAATAGTCTATTAAACCTATAAATGTACCAATCGGTGCTCTTAAATTCTTTATTCAACCAATAGTTATTCATTTTAAACCACTATATGTATTATACCACGATATTTATCGTTAACAACAATTAATTGTCATCAAATTCGTCAATTCTATCTTAATTTAGATATTTATAGCAAACATTCCTCATCAATTTCAACATAAACACCGTCACTCCCTTCGTTAATGTCAATAAAAGTAAGTCGAAGTAGAAAAGTGATGAATTGTCAAGTATAATGAGTTATTTAATAACTTAAATTAACAAAAACGTGAATAAAGGTCATAATAGAGATAAAATTTAAAACTTAGGGGTATACCCTAGTATTTTCCAAATGTGAGGGTATATGATGGAAAACGAAAAAACACGAGGATACACCACGGAATTTCCCAAACAATAAGTCTCTCTTAAAACGGGTTATCCGTCTTAAACTTAAAACGGGTCAAGTATCTATCCACTTGCACACATAAAACAAAACACTCTACTTTTTCCTACACTATTTACTTTTGTCTTATCCTAATTATTTGACCCGTTTTAAGCTTAAAACGGGTAACCCGTTTTAAGCTTAAAACGGGTCAAATAATTAGGAAAAGACAAAAAAGAATAAATAGAGAGAAAGAGACCCGCTTAAGCTTAAAGCGGTCAAATAATTAGGATAAGACAAAAGTAAATAGTGTAGGAAAAAGTAGAGTGTTTTGTTTTATGTGTGCAAGTGGATAGATACTTGACCCGTTTTAAGCTTAAGACGGATAACCCGTTTTAAGAGAGACTTATTGATATTCGATACGAGCTCTAAACAAAAATTTAGAATCCATTATTAGGGTTGGATACTTGGATCCAACAAATATGGGTCGGATTTGCCCATTGCCATAAGTTAGCAAACCACGTACGGAGTATCTTTCTTTCTTCTTCTCCAAGTTCCTAACTTCTTTTTATTCTCACTGAAATAAAATACTCACTTAATTTCTTCTGAACTTCTACAAATTTCTTCGATTTAATTCTTTCGTAAGTTCATTGAAATTCAATCCATCGAATTTATTTCACTGGTGACTACTTATCAATCTATTGCTGGATTATGTTATACGGAGTAATTGATTTTTCACAGTTTTTTTTTTTTCCTACCTGATTTAGGGTTTTTGTTGATTTGTTCAAGGTTTTCGGAAAATTAGACATCAAAATGACGATCGAAGCGCCGCAGAAGGGAGGATTTTCGTTCGATAATTGCGTGAGGAATGAGATGATGATTAAGAAAGGTGGTAAACCTGCATCTTTTCTTAAAACTGGTACCACCATTGTTGGCCTTATTTTTCAGGTATAATTACGTCGATGAATTTGTTTTTTTTGTATCATCAAATCTCGAAAACGAATGTGGATATTGATTTGAACTTGAGTTCTAGCTGACCTTTATTGTGATTAGTGATTGATAACTGAGGGAGTGCTAAGTTTGTTGCTTTCGTTTTGCTGAATTTGTTTACGCATCGTTGAATCTCAGGAATGACGATGTAGAATCTATTAACGTATCGTCAAGTCTTGGGAACGAATGTGTAGATTGATTTGAACTTGAGTTCTAGCTGACCTTTATTGTGATTAGTGATTGATTACTGAGGAAGTGCTAAGTTTGTTGCTTTCGTTTTGCTGAATTTGTTTGTGCATCGTTGAATCTCAGGAATGACGATGTAGAATCTATTAACGTATCGTCGAGTCTTGGGAACGAATGTGTAGATTGATTTGAAGTTGAGTTGTAGCTGGCTGTTGTCGTGATAAATGATTACTGAGGGAGTGTTAAATTTAGTGCTTTCGGTTTGTTGAACATTAGGAACTTTTGGTGCATATATCTCGTCAGATTTGTTTGTTGTGATTAGTGATTAGGGGGTAAGTACTAAGCTTTTTGATTCTGGGTTGCTGAATATTAGGGTTTTGATCTCTAGTATGAGTTTCAGTGATTAGGTTTGGGAACTGAGTGACTTAATGATGTTAAGAGTGTTGCTGCCGGCTGGTATAGAATCCTAAAGTTGTGGTCTTCACCGTCTTAATTTATCGTTCAGGTCTGCTTGAATTTTGTTGAGGGATTTCAATGAAGTTTCCTTTATCAAAATGAGAAAGTTGATTGGCTTTAGAATAGAATGTGGTTATATGGAGTTCTGGTGAAATTTATAACAAAATTTGTGATGATTCTCTGGTAAAATGTGTTTTTATTTATTTATTTATTTATTTATTTTTTTTTTTTTATGTGTGTGCTTCAATTATAGTTCAAATTTCCCAAGTAAAATCCATTTTGCTCGAAGTTGCTTCTTTTCAATCTGGTACATAATTATTGGCAACGTTTTGATCCATTAAGCTCATACACCGCACTTCCCTGAAGTCTGAATATGTGAATATGTGTAGAGGGAATTATGTAATGTTATTGATTGAATTGAGGGAGTTAAAGATTTAAACTATAAGTGTGGGTTGTTTCTAAATTACCTGGTCTGGGAGTCATAGCCAAAGAAGCTGTCAGAATTATTCATGCTTTAGTTGCAAATATTATGTGATACAACCAACCAATAAAGAGCAAGTAGGTTGGGGGGTGGTCTTTTCTTTTAATCCCGTAACTTCCATGAATGTTTTATTATAGAATATACTTTGTGAGAGAGTAGCAAGGGTGATGTGTTGTAACGGTTGCAAGAAAAATCCACTAGACAGCAGGAAAGTCACCGGTTGCGGGCCTTGCTGCACACAAATTTGCTATTTGAACCTATACTTTGTTTTGTTTGAGATGGTAAGTTGCTAACAAAGCCTTGCTAAATTGATCTAGGATGGTGTCATCCTTGGAGCTGATACTAGAGCGACAGAAGGCCCAATTGTGGCTGACAAAAACTGTGAAAAAATTCATTACATGGCACCAAACATCTACTGTTGTGGTGCTGGTACTGCAGCTGATACGGAAAATGTGACAGGTGAGCGTATGTTAATTCGTTGATGTTTTGGCTGTAATGCACTATGTGTTGTCCTCGTTCTTGTGTGTTGTACTTTTTTTTTTTTTTTTTTTTTTTTTTTTTTTGCGTGATTCTTTCATTATTGAATGTTTATGAAGATCCATTAATCTAAGTCTCATGCCTCGTCAAGGGCGATTATTTGTGACTTATAGCTGTTATCTTCAATGATGTATGACCTTCTCTAGAGACCTTACTGCGTTCAACAAGTTGACAGTGTTTGAATTTATATATCCTTCTGGAAGCATTTACGAATGTTAACATGACATGATGACAAGTTTCAATAACTATGAGACAAGTACGACCATGAGTATTATCTGGTGGGTGCAATGTCTGTGTTGACCCTTAATTCTTTAGTTGAATCATGTGTCAGGTATAAGGTTTAAATAAAGGCAAATTCTCATTTAAGACGGGCTATTTCCGTCTTAACTTAAGACGGGATTATGTTGCCGTTTTATATTAAAATGTGACCGTTTAACTGTAAAATGTTTTTGATAGTTTTATGCCTAAAATTGGCGTTACAAGCACATTGTTATTACGGTAACATTTTATTATAGATTGGTCACAATTTTGTCCGTCTTAACTTAAGACGAAAAGTGTTCGTCTTAAGAGAGACTTGCTCTTTAATAACTGGCTCTTTATGTAGGTTTTGGTCACATGCATAGAATCATGTGACAAAATTCTTTCTTTTTGAACACAAACATGTTATATATTCCACCCTTTTCCTGCAGAGTGAGGAATTAAGGATTATAATATCTATTGGTGATGCATTATTATTTTGAGGATGTTCTTTCTGTTTCTTTTTGAAATGAGATAATAAAATGGAGGTATCAATTATCAACCACTTGCTGGTGAATACTGTTCCTTATGCGAGATCTGTTGACGTTCAATGGCTTCAATTTTGTGAAGTTGCTCTTGAAGGACGTCTTTGGTCACTTCGGATTTAGAAATTGAAATTGTCCTTACTTCCTCACATTCTTCTGCTATTAAGCTATTATCCAGCCATGTTAAGAGTTGGTGCTGAAATGAGGTAGCTTGATTAGGGTAATATATTTACAACGAACTTATTTGCACCACTAACATTTGGCTGCAATATTGAGGCGTGCCCATATTCTGATCGATTCTACCCCATCTGAATCTGGTTTTTTGTGCAGATATGGTGTGCTCACAGTTGAATCTTCACAGACATCATACCGGCCGTGAGTCTAGAGTTGTCACAGCACTAACTCTTCTAAAATCCCATCTTTTTAGGTGACTTTCTAATTTCCGAGATACGCTTCTTCAATATGGAACGACTTACTAAATTATTATACGTGAATATACCTGCCCAAAAATAGACCAACTGATTGTTCCTTTGTTGTGCCTCAGCCATCAAGGACATGTCTCGGCTGCTCTGGTGCTTGGTGGAGTTGATGTGACTGGTCCCCACCTGCACACGGTGAGGATCGCTTTCTTTGTTATGATTTACCTTCATTGTAATGTTTTGGCTATAATTATAAATATTCGATAATTTCACTGTGCAGATATATCCTCATGGTTCAACTGATACACTTCCGTTTGCAACTATGGGGTCTGGTTCCCTTGCTGCTATGTCTGTCTTTGAGTCAAAATACCGCGAAGGACTTTCCGTAAGTCAACATTCCTTGGATCTCTCTTTTACTCGTTTAGATAGTTTTTTTTTTTTTTTTTTTTTTTTCTTTTTTGCTTGTGAGTTGTGACAACATTTTGTGATGGAATAATCTGGCGGAAAGCAACTGCTGAACATTTCTTCATATTTTTTGGTTCCACGTCCCCTGATTATTTTCTCTTCTAAATGTTTCTGTACTGGTAGAGGGAGGAAGGAATCAAGCTAGTCTCCGACGCCATTGCTTCGGGTATTTTCAACGACCTGGGCAGTGGAAGCAACATTGACGTATGTGTCATTACCAAGGTATGCTACCCTGATCCCACACTTGTAAGCTACTTTCTCCACAAGTTTCTGGTCAAAGAACCTTTACTCTGCACTCTGTCTTACGCACGGGTTTTTTGCAGGGAAAGGTGGAATATTTAAGGAATCACGTCCAACCAAATCCTCGTACCTACACCAGTGAGAAGGGCTACTCATTTTCTAAGCCTACAGGTGACTCATTATACTTAATTATATGTTCTTTGATTTATACGAGTATGAGTTTGGCATTGATGTCCTGAATATCGAACACGTGTATCTCATAAAGCATAGCCTCAGACTTAGGGGGTAAAGATAGGAGGAGAATAAGTGACTAACTGTCTGATACAATCGATGTTAACTGGTGTGCTTCACCAGAAAGTTGAAAAATATTCAACACTATTGTTTTTTTTTTTTTTTTGGTTTTTTTTGTTTTTGCTTTCTTTTCTATGAACCGTGTTTCGATGCTTTAATCCTGGTTTGATCAATGCTGTTATGTCTGCAGAGGTCCTAATGACAAAGGTCACACCGCTTAAAGAGAAGGTTGAGACGCCCATTGGTGGTGATGCAATGGAAGAATGACTGCTTTTTTGTAAACGACTTGGGTCATTCAGTCCCCCCATTTCACTGAACGTGCATCTGTATTTGTTGGATTGCAATCAACGTCGCCGACCTGTATTTTTACTTACAATAGACTTCTTTTTTCTATTGTGATGTTAAATTATGTCATTATGTAAGTGATTTGGAGGTTGCTAGTTAAAACTTTTTTTTTTTCCTGCTTGAACCGATTTAAAGCGACCAATTCCCGTGAAATTGATTCTACATCCGTGCAAAGATAGAAACAACTCCGAATTAAACTATGATATTAAAATATATATATATTCCGCATAAGTTAATCTTATATAAAATGTAATAATTTTTACTTTTACTGGTTGCTAATATCGTTTTTAAAAATATACGAAGAACAATACATCTCTGATCTCTACAACATTTATAAAATACTTGGTGGAAATTAATGTATGAATTTCACCATTGTTTGTCAAATATGGAGTAATTTTAAATCTTGTTTTATATGGTTCTTAGAAAGTCCATATATATATGATTCTCAGCTTAACCTGAACTATGTTTTACAAGTAATACTATAGACTGGCCTACTGAGTTGTAAATACAACTATGTTCAGCCCTTGCTTCACATTTCCCCACAGCCCTTGCTAGTTGCTACACTGTACTATAATGAGAGTTTGGTCTTTTTTTCTCTACTAGGGCTGGCTTCAATTCGCTACTGGCTTAATTACGACACTCCTCTATGCGGGATGGGAGTACGTACGTCGAGTACAGTCTCTACAGTACGGCTTGAACGCTTCTTGCAAATGAGTAGTGCAAGAAGTCTCTATCTAAGATTGCCAATAATCCCCTCCCCTCCTGAAAATTAAAGAATCCTGAAAGTTAGATATAGAATTCACTCCATGACTAGCTCCATATGGCGATTCAGATCCTGTAGGTAGTTCGAGCGTGTGTAGTCTTCCACATCACAATCATCCAATAAGAGAGACCTCGAGGAGAAAGATTTCTGCTTCATCTCATCAAATGTTTCACTCTCTTCTTTCAATAGCTTCACAACCTCCGTCATTAAAATCCAAAAACAAAGCTCTTAGTTTATATTGCATTATGCGCGCACAACGGAGGTGGTGAAACTAACTAGGATAAGGGTCTTACTTTATTCATGAAGGGACGATCGCTAGCTGTGTGATGAATGCACATGGAAGCTATTATCATTATGCGCTTCATCTCTTCAGCGCTGTAGTCATCGCCCAATTTTGGATCCACCAACATCTTCATGTCCATCAACTCAAGTAAAGGTTTTGCCTGCAGGTGTTACAAATCTGGTCAATTTCTCACGATTTCACTAGCCTATATATAATTAGCAAATGTTTACACACTGTTCTAATGACATACCCACATCACCAGGCTTTGTCGACCGGATTCGACAGCAAGAGCTTGGCGGCCTGTTATGATCTCCAGCAATAGGACACCGTAAGCAAATACATCTGTTTTCTCGTCAACAATCCCGTGCATGAAATACTCCGGTGCCAGGTATCTCAAAAATTAAATGTACAAGATTCAGATTGGGAAATCAAATAAAATGATGCATGGTCTTATCCATGAAGTTCAATTTTTTGTTTCTTTACCCAAATGTGCCTTCGATAGGATATACGACATGATTAAGCCATTTCTCGGGGAGCCATTTTGCAAGTCCAAAATCAGAAATCTACATCGCGCACATGATGCATAATTCAAATTCAAAGCATAAGATTCGACGTGAAAGAGGCAACAAGCACCAACATGATAACAAAAGGAGTGGTATAAAATTATGAAAAGATCGAGGTGGTCACCAACCAATGGCTCATAGTCTTCACCAAGAAGTATGTTTGAAGCTTTGATATCTCTGTGTATGATACGCCTTTGGCAATCGTGGTGGAGATAACTTAATCCTTCTGCTACTCTTGTGGCCACTTTGAACCTTGTTTTCCAATCCATGCCTTCTGTGGACTCTGCATTTGTTGTCATTTTGCTTTTGTGACTGCAGATTATTATATTTGGATTTCGGAGAGGAAAGAAAAAAGAAGAAGCTGCACTGCACCTTGAAGACAAAACTCGACACTACTATAGGGGGCGAATTGGAGGACCAAGTAAAGACCGTATTCAATACCAAAGCCAACAAGTTTAGCAGTATTTGGGTGGTCAACATGAGCAATAATTCCGAGTTCTGATAAGAATTCAGTAGTCCTTTCCTCATCTTGCTTTTCACCCTTCTTCGTTAGCCTCTTCACAGCTACTAGTGAACCATCAGCTAAACATCCTTTGTACACTTCTGCATGCCCTCCTTTTCCTAACAATTTCTCTGCCCATCATAGATATATCAACACGTACACAGCCGTTTTATAAAGGTTTTGGAGAATGTGTATGTCTTGTATGCAGTGAGATAGAACTACCACTGTGGCATTGTAAGACAAGACGACAAGTACTCAACTACATTCTCTTCATGCTACTAAATGGTGGTTCAAGTTAATGACTTTCTACTTAATTGTGATTGTTTCGTGGCTCGGAGGAAGGAAGGGGCCGGGGATGATATGGACGAGTGAATGGCATTCAAGTTCCTTACCGGGACTGAAATTGTCAGTGGCAGCAGCAAGTTCCGAATACCGAAAATTCCTCCAAGATGGCTTAGACATCCCCACAAGGCTACAATCAATACTTTCCTCAGAACTGCGAATTCGACCCAGTTTCTTACGCAGGCTTTTTGCAGAGAGATCATAGCTAGACAACAGATTTATGGTGGTGCTCGATAATCTTTGCACCCCAGACTTCTTCTTTACCGTATGAAGAAACTCTTTCCATTGAGTTCCGATAAGGTAACTATTGTCGCTGTTGTTGTCGTCGACGTTTTTGTTGCTATCATCATGATCATGATCATCTCCAATTTTTTCAGGGATGTTTACTAATTTATCATTTGAGGAAGAACTGCAATTACTATTTGTTGGGCTGTTTGAACCAGAGGATGAATCTGTAATAGGAATCTCGAGCACTTCTCTTGGCGACGCCTCACTTGTTGTAATTTTCAGGTTCTTAAATGCAGCTTCCAGTTGATTGTTTTCTGCTTCTTGGTGGCTTTTTTTAATATCTTGATAAAATTGTAACATAAAAAAGAATGAAAATATCACATTGCAGAAGATCAATCATGAATCATAAGACCCTTAATAATATCCATTAAAAATGTTACCCTGTTCATCGTATGTATGCAGAAGAGGAAAACAATGACAACCAACACCAAATTATGGAATCTAATTCATATTACCCTGTTCATTGTATGTACGCAAATAAGGTACACATGAAATCAACTCTTAGCATTTTAATTGTAATGCCGAAAAAAAATACTTACCTTGGGTACTCATTTTGTGCACCTGTTTTTTTTTTTTTTTTCCTTTCTCGTGATTTCTCGTGAAAATTCCAAGAGCTCCCTGTTATGAGATCCCTCACAATAGGGAGGCCTCAGAAAGGCAAGATGTCGTGCGTCTTTCTGTTATGAAAATGCGGCTATTGAAGAGGAGATCGAGTTAAAAAAGAGATGGAATCGAAGAAGAAGATCGCAGGGGAAGAAGAAGAAGAAGAAGAAGAAAGAAAAGGGAGGGAAAATAGGAGGGAAGAGAAAAATGATATGATGCAGGACAAAGAAAATGGAATATCTTGATTCTTGAAAGGATAGTTATTCTTAGGAAGTGCTAAGGAAAAAGGGAGGGAAAAATAGTTATAACTTGTGTTCATGATTTGGTATATGTTTTTGCTATATTTGTACTACGGAGTATTTTTTTTTAAATCTTCTTTGAGTTATTTCTATCAAGTATGAAAACCACATTGTTCTACGGAGTATTTGTTTATATATCACTCAAGGTTTGGTATATGTTTTTAGAGGATTTGGTAATGTACTTTTGCTCAAGTGTAAATTGTATTGCTATGCCTATATCGACTACTGGTATGTAAATGGAAATGTGACGAAATAATTCATAAGGAGTATGGAGTACTTAAGAATTGATGGATAAAACATTATTGTTTCCATCATTCTATTCAGACCGATCTTTTGATTCAGTTTGACTTAACCAGTGCGGGAAACATGCGGTGACCCATTAGTTATACCATTCAAGGTTATGGATTTGAGCTATCGACCCAAAGCGGATGAACAAATCACATTTACTTTGGTGTATGGTGGATTTGATATATAAGGAGGTTGGTACCAGTATCTGAATATTGGACACAAACTAACTTCACTGTATAGTTACTTCACCTTCTGCTACTATAGTGATCTTATCATTTGAACTTTACATTTCGAATTTAAGACTGATACCATTCTTCCTCAAACTAACTTCATTCATTTGGTCCCCTTTTTCTGGTTTATCCTTTTCAATTCTACTCTTATTTCCCATTTTCATCTTTCTCTCTAATTAACCCACGTACAATCCTAAATTCACCATCAAAACCCTAATTTTTTTTACTATCCATCTTTATAACCCTGTTATTAAGCTTGAAACTAAACTTGTGTTGTGTAATTAATATCAATTTTAGTGTGGGTTAGTAAGTTACCATACAATACAAGTACTTACACAAACATAAACCCAAGTATCTTTTTCAATTTTTTTTCTTAGTACTCAAATTCCTCAAACTTGAAAATTCTATTAACTTCTCATTTCAAACCGGCATTTATACATCTTCGACAGTGGAGCAGGTGACTATTCACGAATTAAAGAAACGGTAGAAGAAAACGAAAACGGAAAACTAGAAAAGAGGGAGAGCGGATCACCTGTCCCATTTTTGTGTCCCACTTGGTGTCCCATTACCACATATGGTAATAAATCTCATAAATATAAAAGATTATTAAATAAGTAATTATTTAAAAGAGAGACATATTGCCATATGTGGTAATGGGACATCAAGTGGGACACAAAAATGGGACAGAGAATCCACATTCGAAAAGAGGAGAGAAGAATAAGGAGGCAAATAACCTAGAATTAAAGCAATTAATGTGAGCAATTAAGGGGAAAATTAATTTAAAATGGAGGAAAAACTACATTACAAAGGATGGGAAGAAGTTGTCATTAGTAAATAACAGTCAGAGGGTTAAATTTAACGACAAATGATATTTGGTAGTATTCCACAAGATTTTAAGAATGTGAGGTAGTATTTTAAAACGTCAATTCGAAATGACATTTTTTAGGACAGAAAATTTGAAGCCTACTAAATATTTGCACGACCTAGGACTCTAATTACTCCCTCTATTTCAATGAGATGGTCCCATAGGGATTAAGAACAAATTTTAAGGAATGTAAAACTTAAGGGTAGTGTTGGTATTTTAGTTAAGTGGACCTCATTTTAAAGGATAAAATGTTTGATATTTTAGTAAAATGAGTATATTGATAGGGGTAAAATGTGATCTTCATTTATTAAAGCTTATCATGTATAGAAATGAGCCTAAATGATTGAAATTGTTGAAAAAAGAAAGTGAGACTAAATGAGTGAAATTGATGGAGTATATTTTAAGCAAACCCATTTTACCAAAAATTTCCGATTTACCTTAGTTTGACTCTAAATGATTCTCACTTGAAATGATATGATAATTAAGGGTCAAATGAAACTTTGCTTAATATATCCACCTGAATCGCATCTAACCTACTTCGTACTCTATCGGACCCATATAACACGATCTTCAGACAAAACCCAGTCCACCCGGCCTGTTTTACATATCAAAATGTCTTAAGAAACTGGTCTGCATGTTAACATGCCAGTTTCTTTATGCCTAAAATGTAACATATTTACCATTATTAAGTATTTAGTGACCAATATTAAGATGATAAATGTGGTCATTTTTCACTCTAATATACTTCCTTCATTTCATTAGATAGTATACATTTACTTTTTGCACAAAATTTTAGGTGGGACAAAAACATGTGGGGTGATATATGTAATGACTAAAATGTCCTTCCATTAGTTTAAGATGAGTGGGTCAGTGTTAATAAAGTGAGGGTAATTTAGTCTTTTTATTTTATAAACTATGGACCAAATTAGAAATATATATAAGGATTAATTGCCAAACACCACCTTTAAAAAATCTCATTTTGTCAAACACCACCTTTAAAAAAAAAAGGGAAATTCTCATCTGTACCCTCGAAGAATTCAGTTTTCTCACCTGTACCCCTGCCTTTTACGCTTTCTTAATTATACCCTTAAGCTTCTTTATTGAGTCCCAAACATGACCTAAGTTGTAATTTACGTGGACTCTTTGTCATTTTTTTTCCTCCAATTTGATGAAAGATGGATTCTTTAATGGGGAAAATCAACGACAAGAAGTCCAAATCACACGCCTAATCGTTGTCACGTTGGCACTTAACGAAACTAATTGACGTTAATTACGACTTGCGCCATTTTGAGACTAATAATAAATCTTCGCAGACAACCAAGAAAGTGTAAAGGCGAGCAAAAGTGAATTTTTCGATGCAAGACAGATTCACTTAAAAAAACTTGTCAATTACCACCTTTAAAAAAATAATTTTTGTCAAACACCACCTTTTGCCCTGTGTTTGACAAAAAATATTTTTTAAAGGTGGTAATTAACAAGTTTTTTTTTTTTAAAGGTGGTGTTTGACAAAATGTATTTTTTAAAGGTGGTGTTTGACAATTAACCCTATATATAAATGAATAAAATTACCAAAAAAGAAATAGGTATAGAATCAAATGGAATGGAGAAAGTAGTACGGAGTTTAATTATTTAAACAATTTAGTGCTAATTATTTACAAGGATCAAGTCAAAATTAAACCCCAAAAAAAAACAAGAATCAAGTCAAAATTGTGAAAAAAAAGAGTAGAGTAAAAGTGAGTGTTAGCGAAAAGAGGAAGAAGTTGAAAATGGAGGAGGAAGGGGATGACTACTTGTACAAGCTAGCAATGAAGCTTGAACAGCATGGTGTATGGCGTATTTGGTTGGGTGAAACTCTTTACTCTTCCTTCATTCACTCTCTCTCCTCTCCTTCTTCTTGGCACTCCTTCTTCTCTTCCCACGATTTACATCTCCTCCTTCGTGTTCGCGCTCTTCTCTTCGACAAAGCTTCTTTCTCTCTCTTCCTCCCTTCATCTTCTTCTTCATCTTCATCATCTTCTTCTTCATCATCTTCTTCTTCTTCTCTTATCTCCAAGCTTAATCCCTCTTGTATGTGTACTTTTGAACTTTTTACCTAATTCCATTGATTGATTCTGCTCATTGTGTTTCAGTTATTCAAACAAACATTTGATTTGATTATGTGCGCTTTGTAGATTTGCAATTGCATGGTGATGATATTTATTTCACTCTCGAGGATGCTGCTGCTCCACCGCGTGATTCTAAGGTTCCAACTTTATATCATTTGTTGATTCAATGCTTCAATATTCAGTTTAAAAGGTCTATGTCAGTGAGTGAGTGAGTGAAATTAATCATCGTTTTTTTTGGGGTTTGTGTGTAGATTTCTTCTCAGAGATTTAGACAGGAAGTTTTCCCGGAGACATGGTATCACCAGTTCTTTGAGAACTATAGAGCTAGCAGGCCGTACATGTTGCCGTCTGCGTTTCGAGAATCTGACCAACGTAGTCCTGCTGGAATGTCTAACTATTTGAAACTCTTGGAGAGGCACAAGAGAAGAAGACTAGAGTTCAAAGAGGCTGACAGTGGAGGCTTTGGCACCTCCAATTCTGAGACTATGATGAAGCGTAATACAATTTTGGTTGATGATACTCCCGAGGCTGACGACTCAGTTTTCTTCCCGGAAACAATGTTTATGATGAACTGTGTGCCGGAAAGTGTGATTGCACCAAAATCATCTAGTGAAGAAAAGCCAAAGGTGGACTTTAATGGAGTTCTTGATACATTACCAAAGGTGGTGACCAAGAGTTCTAGCTCTATTATGCTTGAAAGGCTTGGTATCAGACCTGAGTTTCTGAGCATGGAGCAGGGCACTGGTCAATCTCATTCGAGAATTGGCGGTGATGGCTGTAAAATGAAGTTAGGAGAGGAGCAAGCATTGCAAATGTCTAAGAAGGTAGTTGCACGTATGTTGACGAATGTGGGATTTGAAGGTGCCACTGAAATTCCCATCGAGGTCCTATCCCAGTTTTTGAGCTGTCATACTTCTAAACTGGGTCGCATATTGAAAGTCCTTGCTGATAGTTACAGAAAGCAGTGTTCAGCTATAGAACTGATCAAAATGTTCCTCCAAGCAGGAGGGCATAGGTAAGCATTGATGTTCGCTGTAGATATACTTGTATGCATCGAATTTTCTCTAGGGTTCTTATCTTCCTGAATAACCTCATGCTTTAGCAACACTTAAATAATTGCCAAAAAAAAAAAAAAAAAAAAATCTTGCTTTTCAAAGCGGAATGCGCACACACCATCAAGTGTAAATTGTTTCTCTTCATCTGGCAGTCTTTCCAGTTTAGCTGAACATGTGAAGGATACAAGACCAGTTTTGCCTCAAACTCCTCATCAGATTCAGAGCCCACAGACTCAGCTGGCATCGTCGCAACACAATTTACTCCAACTCCCTCAACAGGTGATTACTAATTTGCAAATATCTTAACATATACGGAGTACCTTCTATATATTTTGATTATCGCGGAGTAGCGTGCTGGGTTTTCCTTGCCTCCTTAATAAGAATTGTAGAGAATTCAAGGATGGTTCTTTGATTAAGATCAATGCATATCTTATGTGAATCACTCCATATGTTTGGTTTTATAAAAGAGAATTACTAACCGGCTACCAGTGATAAATGATGCATGGTATACCTGTCTATTGATTGTAAGATGGACCCCTTTTCTTTTGTGGACATCAAAATAGGGTTGTCTGTTTTACTACTAATTGATCTCTTGTCATATGTTTCGAACAAAAACATCTTATTTCATAGTAATATATTGATGAGATTTGTCGGTGATTGTGAAGGTACCTCGTCAAATGCATCCACAAATTCCTCAAATGATCAGGCCCCATAATCTGAGCCAACAGCAGTTAGAATTGCTCCGGAGACGACATGCTTCTTCCCCCCGGGGAATCATGAATATGGACAAGGATCGACCCATGGTTGAGGTGAAGCTTGAGAATCCACCTGATTTACCTATGGATAGTAATACCTTAAATGCAATGAACAGCAGACAAGCCCAGATGCAATGGCGGCAGCAGCATCAACAGCAACAGCAAATTGCTGCACTTCAGAGGTTTAGCCATCAAATGAGGCAGCCAACTTCTATGCAAATACCTCAGATGCAATCACCGTAAGTCTCACTTAGGTTAGGGGCACATGTTAAATTACAATGAAACTGTATGCCGCAATCTAATATATTGATTATTGATGCAGAACTATCGGAGCTGTTAGGGCACAACCAGTGAAGGTGGAGGGTTTCCAAGAATTGATGGGCGGGGATACTTCAACGAAACAAAATACTGATGAAAATAAGCTCACTTCACCCTCAAAGTAAACGGGTCAGTATTTACAGACTCAATGTCTAAGTTACATGAATTTTTGGTCTAATGTAATTATCGTCAATTCGTCGTAGTGAGTCCCTGCTGTCTCATTGCTGCACCTCTCTTCTATAATTCATGTAAGTTACTGCCAAAAGAAAATTGAACTCCAGAATTTGCCCTTCTTAAAGTCTTGTGTATATAGTAGTGTATTGTCTCTTGGCCTTGGCCCTAGGATATTCAGCTCTACTATACATTGTATTAGATTTTGGGTATTACAGTGTGTCAAACCGTGTGTTAAAGATTTCTGAAAGCCCACAAACTAACTTTGAAATGCTACTGACGATTACCCCACGACATTTATGGTGCTATGATTCAGATGAGACCATGACCAAAGCTCGAGTACAATCGATAATTGATACCAGATCTCTACAGGTGTACATAGATAGTTACCGTCTTGAGTAGTGGCAAAAGCGCTATGTTGTTTTGTTGATTTATATATGTGCTACGCTACTGAATTTGACATTACTTATTTGAGGGGCTTCCTTGACTGTATATATAACATTCGTGGGTTGCAAACAACCACATTAAAGCGAAACAGAAAAGTTTGGCTTAGTTTTCGTTGTAGGTATCTTTTATATCAGTTGACCTCCATGGCTCCATATAATAAATGCTAGGCTTCATAAACAGGTCTGTGCTTGTAAAGATACTCCTCCAGTTTGTCAATATATCTGCTGTCCACATTTTTGTCAGAAACAATTCTACTCATTTTCTTTGCCTCCTCTTTGATGACGATACCAGTTTTGTCATCAAACAGCATTTTCAATGTTTTCTGTACAGAGTTGCTAGTGAATGAGCCGTCTTCCTCATTTCTTGGTATTTCAATTCCGAGTTTCTTCTCTTCCATAGCTCTTGCGTTTAACCCTTGGTCAAACACAAATGGCAGCATTATAAGCGGCCTTCCAAACTGAAGTCCCTCGATGATAGAACTCCAGCCACAATGTGTCAAAAAAGCCCCCACTGAGTCATGACCCAGTATCTTAGGTTGTGGAGCCCAGCCCTTCGAAACAAGTCCCCGATCTTTGGTTCGGTCCTCAAATCCATCTGGAAGGTCCACTCTACTGCCTACGGGTTTCCGTATTGCCCATAAGAAAAAATAACCAGATGACTCTAACCCGTCAGCCAACTCATTGACTTGATCTTGACTCGGAGCTAGCTCGCTTCCTAGAGCTACATACACCACTGATCCCTTCTTTTGTTTGTTTAGCCAAGCGCTCAGTACCCCCCACGATTCCTCATCCTTGCCTTCTTGTGTCTTATTATCGACCGAGACTGGCAACAAGCCTAAGGGCAGCACTGGCTTTCCATGGAGCTTCTCAAGAAGTTTCAAATACTCTTTGTCCAGCTCCATGCAACTTCGCACAGCAAGCACATCGCAGCCGTTGATTGAACATCCTGCCCGAAACATTCCTGACACCCCGGAAACATTTTTCTGTGTTCCGCTGATAGTTTTTCTAGCTTCATGTAACCTATACACAACATTGTTTGGGAAAGGGATCCACTTAAGTGGCATAGTTAACGCCTCGGGATCTGTCCATGTACCGTCACCGTCCTTGATCATGTTCAAGGAGGGACCCATGGCTGATAGTCCCCTGCCGTTGATCAACGAAAAGTACACTTTTCTAACTCCTAGCATATCTGCTATTGGAGGTAGCCAATAGTAACAGAAGTCATAAATAATCCAATCAATCGGGTGGACTTGTTTCAGAAACCTTGTCAATGGTTCCTGTAAACCATCGCAGGCCTTATTGAGGAACTCAATCATATCGAAGGGCACATCGGAGGTTGCTTCTGCATTAGGCGGTAGGTTATCGAGGCACGGAAATGGGAGAGAACACATAGTGATAAAAGGAAGCAAGTGGTCAGGAATTTTAGGTAGGCGCTTGAGATTTCGAGGGGTCGACACAAAAGAAAGGTGGTGACCCTTGGCCGCAAGGCGCTTGGAGAGCTCTAAGTATGGTATCATGTGACCAAATGCAAGCCAAGGAAACACTACTATGTGCAGCTTCTTTTGGTCCTCCATAGTTTTTTTTTTTTGTTTTTTTTTTAAAAACTTTGTGTTAAAAGCTCAAAGTGCAAAGAACTATTGACTAATTGGTACAGGTTGCTAGAGGTATAAAGTCAGTCTGATTCTTTTTGTGAAACTTGGTTGATGTTGTTTGTCGTATGATTTAGATGAGAGAGTTACAAGTTACAAGAGGAGAGGTTTCATTTATAGGCGTCTTGGGATAAACTTGAGCTGAAGAAGACTACGACGATGACGATGATGAAGAAGGGTAGTTGATAAGTATGAAAGGCCTTTCGACGACACGTGGAGTACTTGTGTGAGGTGTGCGTAACTTTCGTACACCTTACACTCTTCCATTAATGGTAGGCAGTTTAGGATTAAAACATGGAGAAAAAAGTAATTTGGATACCAGCACAGTGAAAATAGAATAGATATTTCACTGCTCTACTTGTATTGCGTCTGAAATTAACAGTCTTTTTTTTTTTTCGTTAATGTGTAAGTTGGTCAACACATGGATAGATAGATAGTCCTCATTAAATATGAAAGTGTAAAATACAAAAGTTGTCAAGTGTACCAACTTTGAGCTCGACTGAGCCTCAAAAGTCGAAAACCACTTTTCGCGAGAACCCTGAGTTTAATAGAAAGTGTTTAGCTAGACTGGTGCAATATCAGAGGAGGCAGAGATTCGAGCTGGAGACATATGGTGTTCATATACTCAACCGAATCTTCACCAAAAAACTACTCTAGCACGCATAATAGCTACGGAGTACTACCCTAATAATACACTATTAATCTAGGTATGACTTATCAGTTTTCGAGTTTAAGGGTGTCAAGAAAACTGATCTTGCCCTGCCCAAGGTCATTAGCACTGAGAAAATTCAAAAAGTCTCTAAAGCTGCTTGGCTTGTACGCTTTCGGATGATCCTTGTCGACCAAGTCGTGAGCAGGTTCCATTTTATCGTCTAAGCCCAAGCTGTGGAGGCTTGCAATCGACATCCTGGACTTCTCAGAATTAAGGATAACTCTATGCACCACACTTTGGTACAACCCGTTACTTAGTACCTCAAAATGATCCCCAATATGAACTTGTAGGGCACCCTCAATATGAGGCACGAGCTTCCACAAGCCTCCGTCTTCCCTATCTCTGATCTCGAGACCTGGTGAGCTTTGGAGGAGTATCGTCAAGCAACTGTAGTCTGAGTGAGGTGGCAGGCCTAGTGTTAGATGAGGTTGCGGACACGATGGGTACAAATTCAAGGCTATTACTTGCATTCCTCCATTCAGTTGTTCTTTCAAATAAGTAGGGCTTAAACCAAGGCTCTCTGTTGCGGCACTTGCTAATTCCATTGCTAGTTTGTGTACCTCTGCCGAATATGATCCTACGTCTTCCCTGAGCACATAAAAACTTAAGAAGGTCAGCCAATTGATTAATTTGCCTTTGAATTAAGTCATTTCAGTCATTTATTTAGCTTTCTTTTTGACCCAAATATCGATACGAAATGATCTATGAGTTGGAAGGGGAAGAATCATTGTTAATAATTCCAAGCGTTGAGATATAAATGTAACCATTTATTTCGTCTGTTTTTTTGTCGTAACAGTTTTAAAATGAATTTTGTGCTGATGTCGGACGAGTTACGAATACTTCCAAAGCAGGCATGCAGAAGTTAAGGAAAGGTAACATGCTTGCAAAGATTTGCGGCTGCCTACTTGTTGCTTAAATAAAACTTCAGGTGATTCTATTGCCTGTTTAGCTTGCATCATCCATTATTCTACGTCGGTCTCGTTTGTCAGTATTCTTAGCATTTGCCAGGAGCATTGAATGATTACGTTAACCCGCTAGATTGCACGTGCTATCTTTGTGTCATCATAGTTTATCTTACTTGGACTCGGTCAGAGTCTATCTTACTCAGACTGTCAGACACGATCGGACAAGTTTATGTCCAACCAGTAGACTACGCCTAAGAGTCGAGTATCCAACAGTCCAACACGAGTGACATGCGGTCTATGCTCGTACCCATGGTCGAGGGTGAGGTTAAAAAAAACGTCGTATAAAAATACCTGTAGTTGGGTGGGTTCTCTGGCCATTTCTGAATCCAGTCTTCCAACGGATTGGCGTAGTGTTTAAGAAAAACTCTCCAAAACTGAATCTTATCAATGCCATCCCTGAGGCTTGTAGCGTACCTCACTGGACTGTGCACGTCACTTGACATGAATTTCATTTTCTCATTTGCTGGCAAGTGGAAGAACTTGTCTGCTGCCGCAAGCGCTCTGTCGAGAATTGATTGGTCGATCCCGTGATTAACGACCTTTGGAGTACAGCGTATGCAACACACAAATCAGCTTTTAAGATGCATGCATAACAGTAAATAATGCAGTAAAAAATGTACAGCCTAGGCATATTTAGTATTCTTGTCTCCAACGTTAATAGCAACACTCGATATGTACAACGTAAGGAACTAGAAACTCGTCAGCATTAATACTGCTATTATACGTTCGTTTGATAAAAACAGCTGAAATGGTTACATATTCAATAAATCTTAGGCTTACTTGGAAAAATCCAAAGCGGCGACATGCAATTCCAACGGAATTAATGACAGATGCGCGTTTTGAGGGATCCATTCGTAATCCCGACACATCAATGACAGGGACTTGAGCTGTTGGTGAGTGTAAGCTGGGACGTTGCGAGAGAGGCACTTCGTAGCATGCAGGAACATGCGACAGTCCTCTTTCTTGTGCACTTTGTCCTGTGCTGTAACATTCTGACTTGTGCTCATTTTCCATTTTTACTTTTTTGTCTTACAAAAAAACTTTTTTAAGTTCCAAAATATCTAAAAACAAAATCTAATGCAAATTGAATAAAATTAAATTCATTGAATGAAGTATTTATATGGCATAATTATACATAGCAGCTTAATCATGTATTTTGTAATCCAAGAAATGCTCCATGAAAAATAATGTACTATATTCTTTGAACTAACGTGTTACTCCGTAGTTTACTAAATTTGGCGAGTAGACTACTCTCATTCAAAACCGTTTGAGGATATCGGTCGTTTATGGCTTATAATATTTTTCTACATCGTAATGAGAAGCACTTGGTCTGAATATGCATGGGAACAATAACGTGTAATAATAAATCCGGCCTAGCTAGTTTCAACCCTAAATGACACAATTCAACTTTTTCGTCTACTATGGTCATGAACGCGGCATTTTTATATATATATATATATACTAGTTTGCATGCCCGGCCCCGCCCGGGCTAACTATATTTACATTAAAAATTTAATTTTATATAAATTTGCATTATATTAAATATTTGTTCAGATTATACATTTACTATTTATGACATATTAGCATTATATTAAATACTTGTCCAGTTTATACATTTACTATTTATGACATATTTGTATGAAAATTCTTGAAATCATAATTAAGTATAATTGTTAATCATACTTCAATTAATATAAAATTTTTCTCAATGCATACATTATCAATGTATACTCTCATGAAAAATATTATTTTGATATAAAATTAATGATATTAAATCTATGAGTTATTCTTGGTGTTTTATTTCAAGTATAAACTCACAAATACTAAATTTTTCCTAGTGAGTAATAATATTTTTTAGGTAAGTTTTTATTTACATATCGTAGAGAATTAGTTGTTTTAAATAACACCAAGAATTATATACTAAATTTTCCTAATGTAATCTAACTAATTTAATTTTCATTAAAAAATACTACTTTCAAAAATTTATTTATTTTATTTTTCACACCTTCCAAATATAATGTATCTATTTTTTCTAATTTTAATTTGGAAATATAGAGTGTTTGTTACAATATTTGATTATATATTTTTAAAGATATTTGATTATATTTAAGGTAATTTTTTTTTAAATGCTTTACTAAAAAAAACCTTATTTTATTTTAGAATCCTAATAATATACTCCCTCCATTCAAGACTACATGGTACTTATGCTTTTTGCACCAATTTTAAGAAAACATTATTATAGTATTAAAAGTAGAATTAAAGGATGAAAGAGGTAATTAATGTTTGTTATTTGTATTAAAAAAGTGGGCCATAGTAATATAATAATATTAAAAGTACAATCAAATAAGGAAAGTGGTAGAGTGGAGTTGAATGGACTAAAATAGTATAGTGGTAGTGTGGAGTTGAATGGAGGGAGTATTAAAATATCCAAATATATTAAGATTAATAAGTTTTATTATATAATAATAACTTAGATTATATATATTAATATAATAATTTTTGTATCAACCAATCATATTAGGACAAATGTCGACCATAGAGACCATGGTTTCTGCTTTATATATATATATTAGATGAAGACGATTAGATGAAATGTATACACTTGGTGGTTCTATTACACCCGTAATTGAGAAACAGTCCTTAAATGATGATATCATCTTCAAGTTGCCGTAATAGAAGATTTGGTGACGAAATAGAATAAACGATATTAATTATTACTTTAACTAATACGGGGAGTACATTGCATGAATTATTGTTTGACGCCCACGTAGTGTTGTTATTGTTCTTGCTTCATTTCCACTTTAATCATATACATACTACGGAGTACGTAGTATTTCATTTGCACAATGATTTGGAAATACAAATATTTTAGTTCAACAAGTGGGTTGGTAGTCAACTTTGGCAAAAATAAGACTAATTCATCTTGTTTTGTGAATTCTGTTTTTTTTTTTTCATTTGAAGTATTTGCATGTCATACTACAAAAATACAAAAGTAGGCTTTACGAGTTTACGGAGATCATTTGAAAAGCACGCACAATTTGCACATTTATTGTTAGTATCAGCTGAAAGTTACGTTGTGGGTTGGATACTTATTTCATGTGCAAATTGCCAAGTATCATCATCACAAAAGAGACAGTTGAGACGAATACGGAGTATAAGTTATTGTACGATAATTCTTAGCAAATCAGATCACTCCAACCACCGAATCTCCAATAATAATACTCCGTATGTAACTAGTACCAACAGATACGATTATACAAACCGTAGGAGTAGACTTGGCCATTTGTGCACGCTGGCCCAACATGGACCAGCCCGTCCACATGCTGTGCCTGGACCCTTTTATTTGAAACAGGCCTAAGCCCGTTAAATAGTAGCCCAACCCGGCTCGCCTCGGCGGTGACCGCGGTCCTACTACTTACCTTGTAAACCAACCTCTACTTTCACTTTTTATTTTTTAAAATTTAATTCATATATTATTACCCTATAAACACCCTTCATTCAATCTATTTTTAACAATCTGTACAACTATCAATTACTTCATTCTCAATTTTCAAATTTCATAATATAAACTTCTTGATTATAAAAAGAAAAGGAACTTGAGATTCAAGTTTGGTTGGTCGTAGAGTTACTCGCTATGTGTGCAGTGGCAATATGTCGACAAAGTCCTGTGAAGATGAGCCAATAAATTTAAAGTGACTTGTAAATTATGTTATGCACAACGCATGGTGAAAAGGTTTACTCGGTATATTGGCCACAGATACGGAGCAACATCTCGCCAATTGCATACAAAGCATAATATTCTAGAGAAAAACACAACCACAACGACGACAACTCCTAACCACCAAGCAAGTCAGGTAAGTAAAAAACAACTTGAGCTTTTATTCGTTTAGATACTTAGTTATCTTTATTGTTATGAACTCGATAATCGATTTGATATAAGTTTAAAATAGCATGGTCATTTTTACCAAGTCAATGTACTGTGGTCTGTCAAGGGCATGGCACGACTGATCCTTTCTTGACACAGGCCGCACTCGGGCTTGAGAATTCAAGCTTGGCCCTTGACAGGCCACTAGGCCAGCCCGGCCATGGCCAGGTCGGTAGGGGTGAGCAAATTTACATATACCATTACATGTTTAATAAGACATTGGATATTAGTTTAACATAAGTAAAATAAAATCACTTGCTAATGCGATACGACTCAAGTCATATATACAGTCATTATATGAGGTATGATATCCTTATCACTTTTATAATATACTCCATATTACATAAACCATATGCATGTTTCTTCTTTTGACATCCTAATTTATGTAATGACGACAATGTATTCAATTAAATTTTTCCATTTACTGTACAAAAGTATCTGATCATCTTCAAACTAGAAACATAGAAGAGAAACGCGAATCAGATGAGCAAACTTGACTTACCGATTAATTTACTATGGAGCACAAAATAATGTTAACTCTTGAACAAAAGAATTACAGGGGCGACACGATTAGATGAATAGAATGATCGTGAACTTGGCATAGCAATTGCATCTGTATTTCTGGATCATCTTCAAACAGGATGAGGCACCGCTGTCAATCAGTTGTGTATTTCTATATCATAATTTACAGGAACCTAACGATCAGCAGTAAATCATTTCTTTCTGGTGCTGCTCTTGCTGACGATGCCACCCAAACCCCAGGTCATCTGGCGTATTAAAAACAAGAGTGTGGTCGTTGAACCTCAGTACTTGATAACATGGTGCCGCAGCCAGAGCTCATACATGATCATATGGAACGCATCATATTTGATTGGAGGAGTATTCCACTGAAAGTGCTTTTGTATCTGGAAAACAAATTAAATTCATCAATTGAGTACTTAAATGGTATTACTTGAAGATAATGTGACTTAAAAATCTTTACCTTAACCATATTCATATGAAGACGGATAAACTCTGCATCTGGTATCTGCTTCAGAATTTGTTTGAGCTGGTATACATCCCGCTCTCTCAGTACGACAGCAAATTTTTGCCAGTTCAGAATGTCGTTAAATGGCAAATCGTAGTAATCAGATATGATAACTGCACAAAGAAAGCAAACTACTGAAATACTCAAAGTTAAATCATTAAATGGCTCTACAAAAGCTGCCAGATGACATCATAAGTCAAACATGCACAACATTGAGTTATCTTTTAGTATAGTTCTTTTCAAATGATATATACGACGGCCACCTACGAAAATAGCATACTGTAAGCAGGCGATATCTTACCAGGTACACATCCATAATGTATAGAGTCCGTGATGCGAGCACTATTAACTTGAGAACCACCAGGGCATATGCAGAATTTATTGTTGTAGAACCTCTTTTGGTACACCAAAGGACCAATAGCCCTACTTATTCTGTTGTTGGAAATATCGAGTTCTGTATCATTCTCCCAGACACGTGCCAAGACTACCCTAATCTTTGAGTTACGGTGACCAGCCCAGAATCCGAGGTTTGTCCTGCAAAGTGCATTATTACCAAAAACATAACCACAAACAAGAAAGCAACTTGAGTCTACATACTCACCTGTTCTGTATGTCGTTTCCTCCTGCCGGAAGAGCAAATGGTTGCAATACTTGAGGAAGAGCAACATCTTTGTGGGGAATAAATTCTACATTATAGCTCGGGGAACACACAACTCGAATTGAATTTTTAACAAGAAGTGGCAAACCCTCAGTAGCCCTAACCCCGACATCATGACAAGTGACAAAAAAGTGATCAGCACCCAGTGTTCTATTCCAATACGGGTACTTGGCTATCAAGCTTTCAACATAGTCCTTGACGATAATAGTCATGTTTTCATAGGAAGTCCCCTGCATAATAGACACACATATGGCAGGCCCAATCAAAACAAACGAATGTGTGCTCTAGCTTCTAAGGCTGAAAAATTCGTGAGTCGTGACACAAATATGTCCTCATCACGACACCCTACGGGCAAGTTAACTACTTGTGACTACATGGGAAGCAAGTGAGAACACAAAGAAGCCATACTAGGCTTGGTAATGAATCAAGGTCGTGAGTCGTGACACAAATATGTGACTGATTAAATATTTGTCTCAGGCTCTCAGCTGCCTGATCTTGCTAAATACGGTGAATATATCACCTCCTCATATGGTGGTAAGATTAACACTCCTCTCATCCCTAGTGAAAATGATTCTGGCAAGGTTGCTCTCACCAAATAATACTCACCCTACATACATTCCTTGGCACCCGGGCAAAATTTCAACACAGATATCCTACGAGGGACAAGTGTATCCTGTCGCTCAACGGTAATGCAGATAACACATATCCTATAAGACATAACGAAACCAGTCACCATGCACTCAGTCATAACACGCTTGGAATTCGAATGCACTATGGCACGCAAGAAGACGCTACTACACCGTGGCATGCCCACGACACACACCATACCTCAAGGAACACACTACTCTACAGTCTACACTAATGAGAGTATAAACATATTCCAACATGGACCAAACTACATCAATCAAGAAAAATTTCAACCAAATAATACTCTGCACATGAAAATACACACAATTCAACATACAATACAATACAATACAATACAATACAATACAATACACCACACCATATCAATCAGTGAATCGTCAACCGAAAATATAGTGAAATATATAACAGAATTAGGTATGAAATTAACCTTGCCGCGCATCTTATGGCAAGAGATAGGGATGAAGAAGAGGTGAGCTTCATCAGGATCATCAGTTCGAAATCGAGATTCTCGAATATTCTGGAAGAAATAACCTTCGCTCGCGTATTTTCCGGTGAGTTTCCTCGGCGTCTGGTAAAATGTATTTGGATCACCGTCGGGGTAAATATACACTTTGAATTTCCTCTCCATTTCCGCGTAATTCAACCTGAATATCTCCGCCGAGTGGTAAACCGACGACGACGATGATGACGATTCCTCAGCCGCGTCATCTGCCGTGTCTACGCGGAGTACGGTGGATGTGGCGGCGGAGGAGAGAGTGGATGGGCGGAGGGATTTGAGAGAGATGAAGGTGAAAGTGATTAGAGTGAGTGTAGCTATGGTCAACACAGATCTACGTAGGTTGAACATTGACTGTTGCGGTGGTTTCACCGGTGTCATTGGTGATTCTGGCGGTGGCGCGTGATGGAGTGTGATGTGATTTAAGTGAGGTGTGAATTGTGGTCGATGAAAGCTGTCACTTAAGAGGCGTACAGACCACGCGATATCAATACCGCGTGGATTTAAAATAAAATTAAAAAAAAAAAAAAAAAAAAAAAAAAAAAAAACGGAGTTTGCATTGGGTTGGGACGTTGGGCTGAACTTTCTGAATTGGATTTGGGCTGACTGAAACCCAAACAAAGTTTTTGACTGTTTTAAATTCAAAATGGGCTTTGTAGCCCATTCTCGGCAAATTATGCAGTTTTTCCAGGGTAATCATGGCTACAAAGTGACTACTTTAAAGTTTAATGTGAATGTGAAAGTAACCGTAAAAATAATCACCACTTTTGAGTGTAAAGACATTATCATGGGCATACAATAGTCTCATCAACGGGTATAGGTTGAGTCTGGGTCTACAATAAGCGGGTTGAGTCCGATTCTGAGTCTCATCGTGTAGAACCGAACCGACCCATTGACCTACATATTGTATATAATTTTTAATCTTTGTTAAAAAAATCTCATATTTATTTTAGCATGTTTTTTTTTTCAATCTATTATTATACACTTTAATCTCATATTTTTCACATTTATTACACGATCCATTGTCATCATTATTAATTATTTTCTTCATTCCAATGATTTCTATACATTTGTATTTTGCACGTACGTCGATGCAAGTTATCTTATGTTCATATCTTTAGCTACATATTGCTATAAAATTATAAAAAATTAATATTAATAATGTACTTAAAAAGACGATTAAAATTATATCACAAATGATTATATTTTATTTTATATGTCAGAAGTTATAACGAAAATTTCACTCGTTTATAAATAGTGTTCAAAAAATAAATGTACCCTCCGTAAAATTTATTGAAAATGGAGCAAATAAATGAAAGCAGTGTTAATTGGGATTTGTGAACAAAATAGAGTAGAGGAGAGGAGAGCCCACAAGCACAAAAACGAGTATGAAAAGTGAAAACGATGATAATAGTTTCGAAACGTATAAAAGCAATAGAAACGTACGGAGTACTAGACATGAACACATCACACATGGTGAGAATGAGGAGTAGAGAATGCGAGGAATTTGTTACTCCAATTTGCGTAAAAGCACAAACACATGTGGTTATTTTCGATTCACTCCTTTTCATGTTTTAAATTAATACGTAAAGCTTCCACCATTTCTGTTTTCATAATCCCCACCGCTTTATTCAAAAGTAACCATTGCGTACTTTTTTGCATACCCCCGCCCTTCAAAACGTTTCGATTCAAATTACAATAACAAGTAACGTTTCGATTCAAATTAAAAAAAAAAAATAATTATCATAAAATCTGTGACTCTGTGAGCTCTTGAAACAACCTACACATATTTTCTTCAATGTAATTTTAACGTGTAAAAAAGTGGAATTTTATAGAACTTCTTAACATACTCCCTTTAGTTCGAGGAGTGATTTACATCATGTGAGAGAAAAATAAACTAAAAGTAAACAACTGACTGAAACGGAACTTATATAATGATATCATAAATGTGAAATTCAAGAATCATTTTATATTGTTCCAATATGTCAATAGTTTTGCAAGATAAATTAACGTGATTCATACCCTACAAGTACATGCAAAATATAAATATTTGTTTTTCCAAAATAAAAAACAAATATAATAACGCAATAATTTTATTTTATTTTTCTTTCCTCTTTGGTGATGTCGGTTCCCATAATCGCTACCATATAAACTGCCATTCGTAGGTTTTTATAAGGGCAACATGCTCGCAATTCCTAAGGTGTAGTGTGACGATCCGCGCTTTGACCCCGTAGATTTTACGTTTCCGCATTTTAGTTTTCATAATTTTTGTGCTTTTTAGATACCTTAACAAGTTAACATCCTCTATGTTAAATCTTGCCTCGGGATTTTATGTATTTCTTAGTTTTCTATGCGTTTTAGAAAAGTATACGCTCTCGTGCATATCCAATGTATCTTAAAAAGATGTGCTGACAAATTTCCTCTTTCTGAGGCTGTCAATGAAAAATCTTCTTGTACTCAAGCCTTGATATTGCTTTGTTGTTGCCTACGATCAATACATTTGCTTGAACGTTGCTTCTGAGACCTCGATTGTGATAATTACGACAGGAATTTTCGAGATCTCGACCCCGAGTCCCGAGTCCCGACTCCGAGACCCTTGCCAAGTACTTGTGGGCGATCCCCCATCAAGTCTTGGCCCCCGTTGCTAGCATCCTTGTCCTATGTCTGACAAGGGTGCGCGTCACGTTCGGTAGAGAAAACCCGAACCGTGACACGTAGCCTCATGCCAAATCTCACAAGATTTCATGAAAATTTCGCCCATATTTTAACCATTTGATTTATACCCTTACGAGCAAAAGCGTAAATTACACCGAAACGATACCGTAGTTGGTGGGTAGAAAGTAGAAACGTAGATGGGCCATGTTGGTGGATGACATACGGCTAGGTTCCTCCCTCGGGGCCTACTAAACTTGTCTGCTGTCTAGAAACGTTTTTTCTGTTTTTGTTAGCCAAATACGTTTCGTTGAGGCAGATGGGCGCGAAACATGGGCCCTCATTTACAAGAAAATAAAGCAAACACCAAAGACGTTGTATGTTGTTCAACTATAAAAGAGCGACTTCTCTCAACATATTTTCAACCCAACTTAACTAAACTACTTCAGCAAACATAAACATCATACGGAGTAATACAGTTGAGTTTAGATCCATGGAAGGTCAAGTATCCAAAAGTTGCTGTCCTACTCCTGGTGATTCTTGCGGGTAACTTCTTCTTCTTCATCGTCTATCTCTAAAACATCGTTGGTTTCCTTTGCTAAACTAAACTAACTCGATTCTTATTGAATTGATGCATTGTACAGGAGTAGCGCACCCCCCAACAACAAGGCATGCTGCAAGTGTGGGCCAGGGTGGAAGTGTGAGATCTGGAAAATCGAACCTGCAGCTGAGACAAAGCCCTTTTACAACTGCGCAGACAGCTGTGTCTGCGTAGAGGGTCTGAGCACCGGGAAAGAGACTGTTGTCGAGACTGACGGAGCGTACTGCGTGTGTGGGGAAGGCTATGCCTGTACCATCACCAAGACTGAAGGTCCTGACGCCGGAAAGGTCTTCTGTGAGTGTGGTAATGGATACTCTTGTCAGATCACTCCCTCAGGCGACAAAGTCGTTTTCAAGGACGCCTAAATATACCCCGTCAATTGCCTTGCTGTGTGGCGCATTATTATAAATTTACTGCGTATTCACTACTGTCATCAATCACGTGGTGTTGTTAATTGTACTGTGGTTCATGTGTGATCTTGTGTTTAAGGCAGTCACCTGTTTCTTTGTTTGATGTATTTCTGTTTCGAGATTGTTAGCAATATACTCCGTAATAAAGATGTTGATTGGTGTACTAGGCTACGATTTAGAATCGAGGGGTCGATTATACACAGTTCTACACAGATCGTTAGTAAATGTAAGATTTAAGGAGAAAATAAGAGAGCAAAACAATCAAACTCTATTCTCATTTCCGCGAAAGAAATAGAATCAATTAATTAACAGTCAGCTTTACCAGATTTGATGGTTTGAAGCTTCAGATTATTTCGGACAAACACGAAATCTCTTGCTTGTTCTGCATCGAACCCCATCCTCTGAACAGCTTCTCTACAAGGCATGTTATCACACATTTGCCAGCTTTGTTTACACATAATTCCCGCACTTGTTATCTGACTTAGAATTTTCACGGCCAAGCTTTGAAGACGAGGCGTTTCAAACCCAAAGTTATCCCACCATGAAACTGGATCCATTTTGTCCCTACACTCTACTGCATCTGCTTCACCGAAGCATCCCTCTTCGTTATGATACATATTTAACTCTTCTATTAATCCTTTCCTCGCCTCAGTTTCGCTCTCGCATCTCTCGGTTACGACATTCCAAGCTCTCATTAAACATTCATCTTCGTTTTGGCCTCTACCGAAGTACCTAGAATAGTAAAATGAAATAAAATGCATCAGATACTTGAATACAAAGGCGAAGACCTCCAAGATTACAGCCATAACGAAAAACACAAAATTTTATGAATCTCACCGAGGATTCAGAATATATGCTGCCCCGTGAAGTAGGGAGAATAGTTCATCCCATTTGCTTTCTAACATCGTTTCTAGTTGTTTCACCACCACATGGTCTATTCCTGTACACTGCAAAGCTTCGACTGCAAGAACACGCCAATTGTAGACATCGCCCATTATAGAATTGTCGACATCCATAGTAGTTAGAAGCGTCAAAAAAGGTTCATATACTTGTGCCATCAATTCAGCGCGATCCCAGAATTCAGAATTCAACTCAACTTCTGCATCAGGAGTATTAGTGCCAAGTCTCCATTGTTTCCACTCTTCTTTACAAACTAAGTCGCATAAAAACGGCTTTATTTTGACAATCAAACTGACAGAAAAATAAGAAGGTGCAAATTTCTGGGAGACATTGTCTCTGAACTCGTGATCAGGAATGTCCATGTTAGCACAGAAAGGCGAGTTTTGGAAACCCGAAAAACACTTATCAATCTTCTTAGCATCGAGAACGACTTCTTTCATCATATCAATTCTCGCAATCTCCTCCATTAACAAAAGTATAGAATGTGAAGTGCAGTGAGACCAGAAAATATTAGGAAACTTGGAAAACATGACTGATTCAAAGACATCACCTGCCTGACCACCAAGACGCGTAATGACTTGAACCACCCTCGAAGAACCAACCTCTTCAATCACATTTGTAAGCTCATTGATGAACAAATTATCGGGCCCATCATCACCTCCAACAATGATATCTACCTCTTTCAAAAACATGACGACTCTACGACTGCCAACAAAGAAATTTACGCAAAAGCATCCAAGTGCACCATCTAGACGGTTCATGCAAAGAATTGTGCATCCTGTATCAAGCCATAACTCCTTCGCTAAAGCCAACACTTTCTCAAATCTTCGTTTTTCTTTCTTAAGCAAATAACCAGACAAAATGTCCTTGGAGGGTAGCTCGTATCTCAGACCAATTTCACCGAATGCCTTGACCATTTCCTTAAAGTAGGTTGAATTCACCACATTCACATGTATTCCATTCATGTAAAAGAACCTTGCCACAACTTCGTCTACATCTTGAGTATGAACACGAGTCGATTTTTCCATGTGATCAGTCCCTGGCAACAGCGTTCTTCTCACATTCATAGTAGGAGAAATGTTCTTCGACAGCTTTTTCCTGTAAAAAAAAAGTCTACTGCAGTCTGCAAGACACCAAAGCCGTCGACTTCAAAGAGATTACAACTTTACAGGTGGCTGCAGTTCTTTCTTTCACACTATTACAACTGAACTATGAGAATCAAAGCAAAATCTAAATTACTGCAAACCCAAACAAATTACACTTAAGTTTCAATCTACAAGGTATTCATTTGTTTACGTACCCGCTGGCCGCTACATCTGTGTACAGTAAGGTACCATGCACATATAACTAAAAACATATAAGAGCGAGCTCAACTAGTAAAGCCATTCAAAAGCGACCTCTATCGACCTCTAGCAAGTACACCAACTAACCCTGTGATAGACTTTACACATACACAAAAACCAAATGTCTGGATATTGTGTAGCTCACTTTTAACAAAAAAAAAGGATATTGATGAATAAATTAGAAGCATAAAAACAGCAATGAGATTAAAGAAATACTATTAAAGTAGCACGAGAGACAGAATGAAAGCGCTGCTATTGACGTTTCATGTAAAAAAACAAGGTGAATATTAAACAAATACAGATACGTGCTTATTGAAGTTTCGAAACGGGGTCAAAGCAGTTTCGTGTTGAGCGACCAATAAAATAATGGGCACAGCTGGATGAAGACAGTCGACAGATACGTTTCTGTAATCGAAACGTCCCACATTATTCCCTTTTTGTTGAGTCGTAATGTACAACTGTACAGTACACAGTCAATGCAATTAAGATTAAAGATATTGCTTATATTATCCTGGTTGCTTTAAAAATTTATCCCCAATACGAAGAATTCCGAGAAAGCAGAGGGATTTCGTTCAGTTTGTACTTCACTTGAATATATGGTGAAGTCGTACTATAGTCGATCTTTTGTCACCAGATCTCTATATTTTTCATACAGAGATTCTCTATCTAGGGTGGTGGGATGGTGGCGACGGTCGATAAAGTCAAACGCCCCATATCCTAAAGGTCAAAACAGAGGTCCTATATACGATAAATAGCAAGGTCGAGTATACATGGAAGATATAATGTTCGTTTTACACAGGATACGAGTGCCTGCACGTGCCCTATTATTGCAGCCTAAAGGTTAAATCAGACGTCCTATTTATGAAAAGAAATCGATATCACCAAGTGCTAAGACTTGTACTCTGTGAGAAAACACAGCAAAAGCAACAATTTTGAGCGCGTATTAAAATTTATAAATCACCAGATAATAGAATAAACGAATAACCAAAAAGGGAATGCATGGTACAGCAAGCAGTTGCTATCTACCACACAGGTTCAGAAAATAACAAATCACAAAAATATGGATCGTCTTTATTCGGATTATAAAGATACAGTTTACTATTGCTCTTTATGAAGATATGGTAAAATCTAAAGAATCATTATGTACCAAGATCAACGTTTCGTGTTTTGGAAGATGATATTTCTTGTCCTTGATCTATAAAGAAAAACTTTGCATTCATGATTCTGCAAGCACGTGTGAAAGCTTCGACAATCTGGTCAAGCTTCCTGGTGTTCAAGTAATATATCATCTACCCAACATACCTGTGGTGTAAGAGGATGTAGAAGGAAGCCCGAGACCTCTTGGCAAACCAATTGAGTCTGTGCCTAAGCCGCCACCTCTTTCATTAGTCTCGGCTTCAAGAGGCAAATCGTCCAGCGTCTGCAAACACAGAAGGGACTGAATATCATACACGGAAAAACGTGGGGCTACATGAAAATCATTTTGCTCAAGGTGGGCACCATGGATGAAGGATACGAAGAGGAAATTTAAAAAAAAAAAAAAAAAAAAGAAAGAAAGAAAAAAGATAGCTTGTTTGACATGACAGGTCAAAATTCCCTCGTGAAACAACCAGCCATACAACCCATCTACATCATCATTACTACATGAAGACATCGCTTGTCCGACATCACAGTTGCAGGTAAAGATTCTCCAGACATAATGGCATAAAGAGGAAACTGAGTAATAATGAATGCGAAAATATATCATGAAAGCAGAAAAACAACAGTCAGAAGCCTATGACATTGTACAAGATTAGCAGAAAAGACCACTGTCTAATGTGTGAAAGGAGTGGGGTTCGAACTTCGACATAACATTCATAAGCCCTAAGAGTCAGAGCCTAGTAGGCCTCAGTCCCTTCCATTCGGCCAAAACCTCATTGGTACAAAGGCAAATGTATTGTGCCAATACATCCAAAATTTTGCAACGACATCAAGGAGCAGTGTGAGCATTACTTTTAGAGTTTTAGGGCATGTTTGGATAGCAAAAGTGGAGGGGGAAGTGTGAGGGCGGGGGGAAAGAGAGAAGAATAAGGGAGGGAGGGAAGAGAAAGGGAGGGAGAGATTTTGATTAGGCTTGGAGGAGAAAAAATGGATCCCTCAGTCCTTGTTTACTATCCAAACAAGAGATTTTAAAATCCCTACTCTCCCTTTGCTTTCTTTTCAAAACTCTCAATCTAAACACTCCCTTAGTTTAAGTAGAGAGAAGCACACCTGTAAAGCTTGTCGAAGAACTCGTAGAGTCTCTTGGGTATGCCTTCTCTGGGCAGCTACTTCTCCAGGCTCTTGTAGCATCTCATCAAACAAATTATCTCTGCTCAATATACCAAAAGTGTAACATGAGAAATGTTTGCAAAATGATTTCAAATACAGGTCATTCCACGAAAAGGCTTGCAAATGATGCTAAACTTGCAACGCACCTGTACAGTTTTTGAATTAAAACATTGTGCAGCTCGCGTTTTGTGTGGTTGACCTGATAAGAGTTTGAGCAATTATTCACAAATGAAATTGTGGGATTATATCTGCAAGAGTATATAACTATAGACACGTTCTTTGATATTAAATATGAAGACTCTCAAGACAGCATTGCGACTGAACTAACCAAAAGGTGCATGATAGCTTTTGGTACGGAATCCTCGATGATTTTCCTCACTATATCAAAGTATGATGACACTAGCAGCTTAGTAGCAGCTATTTCAGTCGCCTCTTGTTCCGATGGTGTCTCTGAAGATCTCAAAATCGATGGAGGCTGATAGGAAAACAAGGGACTAAGTAGAAGATTTTACAAAAAGGTAACAAAAATAAAAATAGAAAAGGCCACAGAATATACCTCACGTAAATGAATAACAGGTGAAGTATGTTCAATATTATACACAGGTTCCCTTTGTGGATTGCTTCGAGGCGCTTCACGCCCTAAAGAATGATTTTCACTGGAATTGAAGATGGACGAAATACCCCAAATGCTGGCAACTGAATTCAGAAATCATAGCTCAAATGAACAAGACATTGTATAGTTTGTATCACACACTAAATGATGTAACAATCAAGCAGTTTGCATATTAGCAAGTAGCAACAACTGCACCAAATATTTCATGTTTCAGGAAAACAGCATGATGTGTAGCTAGATTATAAAGAACCTAGTCTCATGATAAGACAAAACGAACTTCTTAGCCACACCTTCACACTCCCTCAGTCACTCGCACTACTTTAATTTGGATAGAGGGAATTGGAGGGAAAGAGAGGGAAGGGATTTGAGAAATGAAAATTCAATTGTTCGGTTAGCAAAATAGAGGTGGAGGGATTTGGAAGGGAAGGAAAATGGATCCCTCCGTTTCCCTCCTCCAAGTCAAATTATTACACCTCCAACATTGTAAAGATTTGGAGGGAAATGGCCTCTTCCATTTTCCCTCCCCTTCCCTTCCCTCCCTTTCTCTTCCCTCATTACCCCTCCACTCCCTTCCCCTCCTATTTAACTATCCGATAAATATAAATTATTGGATCGACAAGATACAACAGTGAATTTAATGAGTAGGTTGTAGCTACCACTATAGCAATAATCAAAAGGAAAGGAGATTTACCATTTGTGCGATTTCTCTCTGTCTCTGCACTTGCTCTACCTCCCTATTCATTGAACAAAAATGTAAAATGTTAAATCCTTTCAGTATGAATGGAAAATAAAACAAAGTAAAATAAATAAATACATAATCAATGTGTGCTTTTGAACAGATAACCAACAACAGCTATTATAATAATATTCCACTGGGAGAAACATAATAGTGTTTGTCAGTGTTTTTACAGATTCCAGGGAGCATACATGATCTGAAACCACTCCATTGGATGGCGATCGAATAAATCCATTGGCTGTTGACCTTACAACTGTTCTGGATCTTGAACTCCTTTCAGAGGCTTGTGTTGCGTCAAATTCTACACCATCCTGATACAAATGTTACTAAACACGTGATGTAGCATGATGAAACCCAAGCCAAATAAAATAGTCAATTAAGAGCAAGCAGGATTTTACCCTTGGCCTAGATCCTGGGACAATTACCATTGCCGACCTAACCTGCTGTTGAGCAACTTCTAGTGCTCTGCTTCCACCGATGAAGTTCGGATGGGAAGTGTTTATATAATCCATCTGCAAAAAGCATGAGCATGTAAGTACTTCCACATTCAGTCCAAGTGTCCAACATTTCGTTTGTAAAAATGAGAATCCTTTCAAATTATAAAGGGAATGGCAATTCCATCTTATTTATGACATACCTCCATCTCAATTAATGCTGTAATAAGGTCCTCCGTAGGCTCAAAGCTGTACCTCAAGAATCGGCCTACAACTTCGTCAACCCGCCTTCTAAGAACAGGGTAGCGTTGTAGTTCACTGACCATACAACAGTGGCTCATCTAAATTTCCAGACAAGTGACAGATTAAAGCATACTTGGGATAAACTGCCTCAAATTGCATATACACATATGAGTTTAAATCTAAACAGGAGCTTCGTACCTTTACTAGTTCGTTGTATATGAACCGTGCACACTGAAGACTAGGGTCTAGTAGTCGTACTATTTGTCTTCGGACAAGATTTTCAAAAGGGACCTGAATATTGCAGTTGAAGCCATCAAAATTCGGTAGCAATTAGAAAGGAGGACATATAGCATGACAAAAATATTTTGCTGTAAGTTAGATACATCCTAATGCCATGAGACTGAATGAATGGTCTCTTTCATGTCTGTAGCTCTTTCGATCGACTCTCCTTGCATACCCTAGCCAAGGGATGAGTGAGCAGGAGAGAACTGAAGGGAAGTTCTAGGCGGAAATTTAATTAAGAAAAGAAATATTCATACATAATATAATGGCTTCTAGATTGTAGTGCATATATCATAATGGAAGAAGGGCCAAAAGCAATACAACAGAGTATCTGCTCAACTTGTGTTACTCATAATCCAGTACAACAAATAATCACATCAAATATGTGAGAGCTGAAAAGGCAGGATGGCTCTGATAAAATGAGTTCTAAAAAATAAATGAACATGAAAGGGGAAAAATAATGACCTCTGGAGCAAAGACAGCAGATCTTGGACCCCTGGCATTTTGAATTGCAGTTCGGATATCATCATCAGATAACCCATCACATGGATCAACTTCCTGGAACATCAATTAATTGCATTACATACTCCCAAGTCCCAATGATAGCAACAATATCGCTTAAATGCATTGTCACCGTAAAAAGAAATCACTCCAAGAAAACTAAGCAGCATCAACTTGTATTCATTTATACCGAATTATAAATTTCAACAAATAGTAAGAGTATAGACCTCGAGACTCTTCACAAAGATAGATTGGAAAATATAATGAATCCGTGCGCCGCCTGAAAGCTCGGATGTTGAAATTTCTTCACTTTTACCCTCTACCAATGAAGAAAAGGCTGCAATTACAAAAGTTACATGTTAGTTCAGGACTTTACGTGAATATGGCTACTGCAATATATGAAGGGGTTGAATAATAAGTCCATAGCTGCAAAATGAAAGTCTCACCTTCTGAATATTTTGACAACGTATTTAAAAGAAAAGTTCCCTTGTCAGCCTGCACCAGATGACATTTATGATCAGAAAACTATTAGGGCCAGCAAAACAATCTGTGCAATACTGCCCAAGGCACAGTTTTCCAGTTTAGTGTGAATTCGTTACATTTATTACAATTTTGCTCAAGACGTAGATGAATATCTATACGGAGTATGTAACAATTAACATTTATTGGTTGCATCTGATACATTTTATGGAGTAGTTCAACTTCACAGATAAAAATGACAATTCTCTTCTCAGATAACAAAGTTAAGTGTTTTCATAAATGACAATGTATACCCGAACCAGAGTTCATGAGGCACCTAAGAAGCTACTGACAATTGTAAGCTTACACTTGATTCGGGAATTTCTCGGTAGCTCATGTATTCCCTTGAAAGAGCAACTAACTGTGAGCTTATCCGTGATCTTAAGGCTGGGAGGCATTCTCTTATATGTTGAGCCAAGATCTACACAAGAACGAATATTCAGCACTCAACTCGCATAAATACACGATAGTAGACAACCCTAAGTACAACATTAAAGTCATCACCTGGTTCAACTTCCTTGCCAACTGTGGAATACCACAGCGGTCCAATAAGTTAACATATACCTGCTCAACAGCACATAGAATATTACACAACAAGATCTATATGCACAATTTGTGGATCAAAACGGGTGGAAGTGATAACCATAGAAATTTATCAGCTGGAATGAAACATCCAAAAGTGTAAACATACAGGATGACTTTGGAAGAATTTTTCTTCGGCTGCCAACGCATCCTTTATGCTGCGGTTGAGCATGATGTCCTAATCATTAAAGCGAAGTTAGGTCAAGCACTAACACCTTCAAAGTCCGAAGAGAGTAGAGTTTTTGTCTACTGAGCCCTGACAAGTTTTAAAAATTGCTGATTATTACCTCTTGGCTGCGATTAACAACTCCTACATAACCAAGCTGAAGATGAATAACTTTTCCAAGTAACAAATCACGGGCATCAGTTCCTCTATCCATAATATCTAGCTGGAAAATTCCATGAAAAAGTTTTAAGTATTTGCAACTATAACAAAATGATACTCGTATAAGAAAACAACGACATCGGTCTGACCTTTGTAATCACACCAATAGTCCGTCTTCCTGAAAATGAGGAGAAAACAAACTAGCTAAGATATAGACCAGACAGAAGGATATTTTGGAAAGAAGACAAGAAAAAGTACAGATATACTTTATTGCTTATAAATTTATTTCCGATGAAAATATAATAATCCCCTAGGCAATAACGCAAGAAAAAATTGAAAATTTGAAAAAAGGAATGGTGTTCACCATCGGGGTCAGCACTTCCTGCAATCTGAAGAGCATCTGAATTGGCCAAATCAGAATTTGCTGGAGTAACAGCTAAAATAAGACAGTTAGGATGACGTATGTACTTCAATATGAGGGTGCGAATTCGTGCTTCAATATCAGAAGGCTGGTCACCAACAGGAACTCTTGTTATTCCAGGCAAATCTACCAAAGTGATGTCAAGGACGTTGGGCGAATATATCGTTAAGCGTATCGTCCTCTCTGAGATACCTTTATTTGCCCCTGCTTCCCTTTCAGTTTCGGCCTTGACACAGCAAAAGACGATAATTTAGTTCGTTGTCGTAAAATATTCATAACAGGCATAAAATATGAAGGTTTTTTCAACATGTAGTTAATGTATTAAGGTGCGCGTACAATAGATAGTAAGTAATGATGATTTTTCCCAACTAATATCAGAAATCAAACATTCAAAGGCTTTCAATACGGTGCCTGTTAGATATAATGCTCCAACAAGCAAAATGACTAGAATCATGGTTTCCGCATTTCCTTACAACCGTACAGACATCACATCGGTTGAAAACGGACGCTAATCTTGCTAGAAGACAGTGACTCATCAGGCAATTAATACACAAATTCTACAAGGCAAGTCCCATGGAGCTATATCGATATAATGGCAAAAACAAAAACAGTAGCTCATTTATACAATATGAGCTCATCTAGATACAACCTTCAGATTCCGGCTGCACAAAAAAGAAACCGACATCGACAGCCTGAAATACAAAATTGTAATGTATCCTTCCATACAAAGCAAAACTCAGAGCTTCAGTAAAGTAATAATGCAATCACACTACATAAAACATCAGCTTTCTTCATCGAACGAAACCTAAAAATCAAAGTTGTGAAATTCGAGATAATTAATTAACAGGAAAACAAAAAAAGACCTGAATTTCACGGCGAATTTGGGAGAAATCATAGAACTTCCGACCAGGCAAGTGCAAAAACTCACCATACTCCTCCAAAGCATGACCGCCATTAACTCCTCCATTAGTAATATTATCACCGCCATTACTAGTATTAGTATTGAGATTGGTGCGAACGAGTTGGAGGAAGAGAGGGCGGCGAGTGACGACATCGGTGCCGCGTGGGAGGAAGTCACGGCCAACGAGGGATTCAATGACGCTTGATTTGCCGCTACTTTGGCTGCCTACCACCGCCACTTGTGGCAAATCAAGGTTCAGTTTGTTACCTGATTCTCCGCATATGTCTTGTAGTTTGTTCACCGCCGGTATCAGTGCATCCCCCAACGACGACGACGATGATGATGTTGATATTGAGGTTGTTTCCACCATGTTTGTTCCTGCCTAATTTCGATTGAAAGAGGATATTATTGTTATTAGTAAACCCTAGTTGGATCGGATGATTGGAATTGATTATTGAAGGATGTAGTTTTGTAAAGAGCAGGTCATAGGTGAGAGAAATTGATTGAGAGAAGTTGAGTTTCGTGCTCTCCAAACAACACTTACTTTTTCACTTGAATTCAATATGTTTACATTTTACTCGAAGCTGTTTTCCGCCTGTGTATTGTTTGCCGCCTCCTCCTACAACTTCCCATGCCACGCCAACTTCCTCAATAACCATCCACCCATAAGGCCATAACCGTCTCATAAAATTTCTGAATATTGCATTTATGTGGATGAAACCGCTTCATTTTATGACATGTTTGGCAATATGAAATTGAGTCAATTTCAATGTTGGGAAAACTTTACTAACTGATTTATAATTAAAATGTAACATTGTCAGTTCCATCCAAATTTCAACCTAATTCAATATTCTGTTAAATTGTAGGTAGGATTAATCAGTCGCCAAACATCCTCGTGAATTAAATTTGAAATTAAAATGCTACATTTCAAATTTTACTTGAATTCTGATATTTCAAAGTTGGAGTTTGACTAGTCTAATTGAATGACTACTTAAGGAGTACTTATTTGGCTCGACTGATCAAGGAGCTTGCATATTTTCACTATAATGTTTGGTGTAATAGTGCAAGGGTGAAAGTAAACTTTAGACTCCCAACCTATCTAACCAAACTCATGTTTACTTACGATAACATGCTGTCCTCTTTGAGAAGCACAAATGCCAAGTAAGCCAAAATTAAGACAGCTACTGTTTGAGATGCAGTAAAAATTCTTATTCAATATCACTTGTAGCATGGTACAAGTCTAAACCATACACCAGGCTTGCTCAAACATATCAATCAACACCATAGTAGTCTCGGCCGAAAGCATTACAAGAAACGGTCCAACAAAACAATAGGAGTTGCATAAATAAATAATAAAGGCGCCAATTAGTGAGTTTGAGGTCTTGTTCATAAACGGTGCCCCATCTTATGCGCCCATTACTCCTGAGTTCCTCTTGCACTCACTCAACATGTCGAGGTAGAATTGGCATCTGCTAATCTCACTTCCAAAGTTGTTCAAGCACTGCATCAAGGAGCCAAAATTAGAACGCCGACACAATGAGGCGTGTCAACCAATTTCAAGACAAAAGTAAATATTGACTAATGCTCTAGCAGCAGGTAGCATCCATAAGAGTGTAAACAACCATCACTAAAACGATGAATCAGTTCTACGACAGTAGACAAGTAGGATGTCAGGGTGAAGAATATTAGGTCAGCACATACTTGAAAATGTAATATTCCGAAATAAAATTTCAAAATACAAAGAAGAGAGGGCATACATCTTGGAAGGCCTTCGAGTGAATTCCACAGGCATCACCAACACTAGCAGCAGTTGGTGCAGCAGATTGAGCAGCCTCGGCACCAACAGTTTCATGTTGGATTGTGCGTGGACCCATAATCGAATCTACAGCCCTGTGTGCCACAGCACTCCCAGTACCAAAAGCCAAACCTAAACGAGGACTCACAGTTCATCACAGAAAGGTTAGAGTCTCAGTTACCCATAAATAATGTTTTACAAAACTCTTCCTGAAGAAGTTTGCATACCTTGAGCTATGGTGGATCCAATACCCCCGAGTAGGGATCCACCGCCAGAAGCTTGAACGGTAGCAGGAGGAGGTGCACTGTTAACTGTAATACAAACGGAGAATATAATGAGCATGTATAGCTTGGAGATATTTAACCTACAACAGGTAGGAAGTTGAACTCGAACGCCACAGGTCAACAACATATGTATCCACTTCTTACAAAACAAGTGTAAATTACACTATATTAGGCAAATAGTGGCGATATTGTGACATATATTGAGCTTGATGTGATAAAACTCTAGGTAGAAAGTAGCTCTAATTTTGCATTTCAAACAGACAGGTCAAAGAGTATTTAACGAGACAAAAGGAACACGAAAAAAAAAAAAAACCTTTCTGGGGAGGAGGGCTGCGAGCAGCAGGGCGAGGTGCAGGGCGGGCAGATCGACCTGAGTCATGAAACACAGCCAAGGTTTACACAGAGAATCACAATCAAAGAGCTTCCCATATAGTAGTAACACATTACTCAGTATTGATACAAACGCATTGTGATGCCCTAAAAAAACATGTCCTACCTCCCTCTCTCTGAAAGTGTCCACATTTGACTTTTCTTTAGGCCAAAGTGCCGTATTAGAGACCGTACAAAATCGTCAAACGTGGACAATTCAAGAGAGAATAATGGAGTACAAACAACCCATCCCAAAATCGATCTCAAGAACAATCTCTACAGAATAACAAACTGTTACCACTCCTGATTTAAAATCGAACGTCGACAGATTCAAATAAGAGGTAATTGATTCTAAATATTATCGAGATTTCAATCAGAAAACATTTTAAGTCAGCGATTAATATCTCATCGTTGAGGTAAACCCTAGCTATCAAAAACTACTCCATTAAAACGATAACTTTTTTTTTCCCGTAAATCAACTAATCCATAACGACATTCAAGCTATTTCGTAACCATCACAGATTATATATCAAATGAATCCAGCAAAAATAATCAAATTATCCGAGTAAATAATGATAACCAAAATCTACCGAAGTATAAATGAATTAAAACACAGAAATACAAAAATAAAAACAACAAAAAATAAAAAAAAGGAAGAGAAGAAGAGACGAACCACCAGATCGGCGAGCCATTTTTTGAGGCAGAAAAAGTGGGAAGAAAGTTTGTTGTTGTTGTTGTTGAAGAGAAAGACAAGAAATGCGAGGGATATTGGAGAGAGCTTCTTGTTGTGCAAGTTTAGGGGTGTTGAGAGCATTTATAGTAGTAGTTGCCTCATCATCATTTTCATGTCTATCTCATTTTCTTAGCCTTGGGCTTCCTTTCTGTGTGGCCCATCTACTTTATACCCAAATACCCAGCCCACTCTACGCATACATCCATGATTTTTATTTTAGGAAAAACTCACATGAATGATCTCAACTATCATCCATCTCCCAATAATAATCTCAACTCAAAATAATCTCAGAATAATCTAACCAATTTTAGCCGGCTCAAACGGGTACAAAAGAGGTTAAACCGGTTTTAAATTTTCCTCACTCTTATTCTATTTAAAATTAAAATCAGTCTGTGATAGCATATTATGGCACATAGAGGCATAAGATCAATACTCCGTATTCATTAGTCTTATCGTAAGTTTGTCTTCTAAGGCAATGTTGGACAAGAGACTAGTTGAAGGATGCATTATGTTCAAACTTATTCATTTGTTAAGTTTTATGAGTCGTGTTTACTATGCTTGTAGAACTCAATCACTTTAGTGGTTGGAGATTTTTCACACCAGTAAAAGTAGTTGTTGGGGGTTAAATACTCGACTACGTCTACGAAGTATATAGACAAACAAAGCAACAGAACCTCAGGATATCTATAAATAGCCCCTCAGGATTTTACTCGACTACGTCTACGAAGTAGTTTTCATTTACTAGTTCCTGTAAAGAGGGAAATTTGCTTGTGCACTACTTTTGGTACTAAACAATGAATGCGCAGAATAGCGTGTACTTTTTTAAAGCGCCTAGAAAACTAAGAAATACTTAAAATTTCGAGCCAAGATTTAACATGGAAGATGCTAACTTATCAAGGTACCTAAAAAAGTTTTTAAGTTACGAAAATAAAGTGCAGAAATATAAAAGCTACAGGGTCGAAGTGCAGACCGCTACACTATGCATGATTGATGCCAAATTTCAAAGTAAACCTTAATCGAGATTTCTAAACAGCACGTGAAATTCGCGGGTAGCAACCAAGACTTCTATACGCCTCGTGAGTTTTCACGAGTCGCATCACTAGTGAAATATTATATTAATCATAAATAACTAATTTTAGCATAATTCAAATTTCCTTCCGATAAGTAAGACTAGTTCTACTTAGACCTGTCAAACGGGTCGGGCGGGTCGGGTTCGGGTTCGGGTTATACGGGTCAGGTCAAAATACGGGTCGGGTCAATACGGGTTCGGCTCAAATACGGGTCGGGTCGGGTTCGGGTCGGGTCGGTTTTTCGGGTCGGGTCAAATTTTGACAGGTCTAGTTCTACTCGATGTTGGGAGTAAAAGTGAGTAACAAAAATGATCCGCGTAGGCGCGTGGCGTTTGATGGGAGCGCCTGAAACTTAATCACGAAGCAAGAAACGGCGTCGTATTGACGCCACGCTCCATTTCAAATTACATAAAAGCCCTCTTTCTCTCACCTGACTATCCTCTTAACAACATTTTCCGTTTCTCTCTTCCTTTTAAAAATCCCCAAATTCAGAAAATAATTAGGGTTCATACTTTCCATTTCAATTCAAATCAAAAATTCAAATTCAAATTCAAAACTCCAGAATCTTACTCAAATGGGAGCAGGTCAGAGTCGCGCCGATTTAGATCTTCCAGAATCTGACAGCGATTACTCCGACGACGAAAGTTACGACACATCTTCCGAAAATGATTCCGACAAATTCTCAACTCCACCACCTCAATCTTCATCTTCGTCTTCATACAACGTCGACGACATTGATTCGCGGTTAAAAGCTTTGAAGCTCAAGTATGGTGGCTCCAATTTACAGTCTTCCAAGGGTAAAAACTCCTCCATGATCATCAAACTTTACCGTCATGTCGGCGGTGTGTCTTCCGACTCTAAGTGGACTCTCGAGAAAGATGCTAATTGCACGTCGTATCGATTCGTCAAGTCAAAAGACGACGACGATGATGATGATGATGAAGACGAGGATGATTATAAGGAGGGGAAGTCAATTGGATCATGGGAGCTTCGGGTCGGGTCAAAGGTTCGGGCTAGGGTTTCGTCGGAATTACAGCTGAAAATGTTTCCCGAACAACGCCGTGTCGTGTTCGTTGCGAACGGTTGTGTGTGGGCGTTCAAGTTTCTGGAGCAAAACAATTGGTATGACCGATTCGTAAGCGAGTATCAGAACTGTCTCTTCGAAAACGTTTACGGTTTGGAGGCGAATCACGCGAACAAGCTCAAAATATACGGCAAAGATTTCATTTCTTGGGTTAATCCCCAGGAAGCCGACGACACAATGTGGGATGCTCCAGATACTCTCGAACCCGAACCCGAGCCCGAACATGAACACGAAACTCCGTTAGGTTCTGGTTCAAGATCGAGAACGAGGTCGAAATCGACTTTGTATGAACACGACTTGCTGGAGGAGTACGAGGAGGAGGTGACGAACACGACAGGGATACAAAGCTTAGCTTTGGGCGCATTGGACAACAGTTTTTTGGTCGGAAACGACAGCATCCAAGTGGTGAAGAATTTTCGTCACGGGATTCACGGGAAAGGTGTGAGCGTGAAGTTCGACAGGGGATCGAAAACTAGCACCACCTCTTCGATGTACTCGACCCCGAAAAAGGCCCTTCTTGTGAGGGGCGAAACGAACATGATGCTCATGAGTCCAGCAACAGAAGGGAAACCACACTCTTCTGCAATTCATCAGCTCGATATCGAAACTGGAAAAATCGTCACAGAGTGGAAGTTCAGCAAAGACGGAACTGATATTTCAATGAGGGACATAACCAGCGACACGAAAAGCTCACAGTTAGATCCTTCAGGGTCTACATTCCTTGGTCTCGACGATAACAGGTTGTGTCAGTGGGATATGCGGGACCGCAGGGGAGCAGTGCAGGACATTGCCACGTCAGATAATTCCCCAGTGTTGCACTGGAACCAAGGGCATCAGTTCTCGAGGGGGACGAATTTCCAGTGCTTCGCTTCCACTGGTGACGGGTCAATTGTTGTGGGGTCCATTGACGGGAAGATAAGGCTGTACTCAAAGACGTCGATGAGGCAGGCTAAGACGGCGTTTCCTAGCCTTGGTTCGCCCGTTACTCACGTGGATGTTACGTATGATGGGAAATGGGTTTTGGGTACGACAGATGGGTATTTGCTGCTGATTTGTACCTTGTTTAATGACAAGGATGGGAGAGTTAAGACGGGTTTTAGTGGGCGTATGGGGAATCGTGCCTCGCCTCCTCGGTTGTTGAAGCTGTTGCCTATACATGCTCATTTGGCTGGGGCTAATAACAAATTCCATGGTGGACAGTTTTCTTGGGTATGACTCTTTTTTTGCTCAATTTTCAAAATATCGTTTTTATATGTTCCTGAATTTAATTTAATAGGGTTTAATGAACTTGATGGTTTATTTATGTTTGGGGCATTGTTAGATTGTGATGATTAATTGATTAGACGCCTGATTTGTTTCTTTTTTTTTTTTTTTTTTTTTTTTTTTTTTTTTTTTTTTTACTGTGTGTATATGTTTATCGTAATCTGTTCTATGTTTTTGTTGAATTACTGCTGTTGCCGACTGTTCAGTTCTTTGGGTAGGAATGTAGGATGAGTGAATGTCAATGCTGATTTAATGAGGTAGTTTAAGCTGTTTTTGTTAGCTCAATCATCGATATTTGGCTTTGAGTATATGCACGGCCTCTGAGCTATAATAAAATTGTTTCAGAATACGAAATATTTGTAAGAAAACATCCTACGCGCCAAAACAAGCTCTTACTGTCATTGGGTATCTTTTACAGCTCTACGTTTTGACTTTGAACTAATGGGGTTTGAGTTCCTTGAAGTGTTGTAGTTTGTGTCGCTTGTTGTTGATGTGGTCGTTTCTACTCATCCTGTACTCATTTATGTTTGGAGCATTGTTAGATTGTGATGCCTGATTTATTTCTATGTTTTAGTACTCCGTATTTATTATCATTTGTTCTATGTTTTAGTTCATCTGTCTTGTCAATTTAATGCCGCTGCAAAGCGGTGCTGATTTAGTGAGGTAGTCTGAGCTGTTTTTGGTAGCTCAATAGTCAATATTTGGCTTTGATTCGATTCACGCCCTCTTTGCTTAAAAAAACAAAAACAAAATTGTTTCGGAGAAGGAAGATTTGTTAGGATAACATCCCACCCGTGAGGACAAGCTCTTACTCACGTAGTGAAAGTAGTGTTTGGCCGAAATTAGAATCAATCTGTTAGCTAGGGTATCTTCTACAGCTCTACGTCTTGAGTTTGAAGTAATGGGGTTTGAGTTCCTTGAAGCAATGTAATTTGTGTCGCTTGTTGTTGATGTGGTCGGTTCTACTCATCTTCTTTGTGAATACTTATTAGATTGTTAGACTGGTAGCAGAGGAACAAAGTTTAAGGAATGATGGTAGACAAAACTGACTTGAGCCAATCTTATGTGTTTGCAGGTAACAGAGGACGGGAGACAAGAGCGTAACATAGTTGTGACAGTTGGGAAATTCAGCATCATATGGAACTTCGATCAAGTCAAGAAAAGTGGGCATGAATGCTATCAGAGTCAGCAAGGGTTGAAGAGCTGCTACTGCTACAACATCGTGCTGAAAGACGAGTCTATTGTTGACAGTCGATTCATGCATGAGAAGTTTGCAGATTGTCATTCTCCCGAAGCTCCTCTCGTCGTGGCTACTCCTATGAAAGTGACTTCATTTAGCATATCTGCCAAGCAATAGAGTTCGCAAATCCCGCTGCTTTCCTGGAAAATGGCGCCGTTCTTTCTGTGTGATTAAGTAGGCTTTGAAGAGTGATTTAGAATTCTAATGATATTGTGTTTGTTTTCCTTTCCAAGAAATGTAATGTTGCTACTTTGGAATGAAGTCACTTCACTTGAATGCTGTGAATGTGTGTATAAAACAATGTTGGTTTGTAAATGTTCAGAAATCCTGCTGTTAGTAACAAAATCTGTTCATATATACGAGTTTGTTCTATTGTTTGCTTACTAATCCATCCGAATATGTTCATATATACGAGTATGTTCATATCTTGCTGTTAGTAACTCCGTAATCCGAATTACTTAATTTTCAGTTTGCTTGCTAATCCTTGTACGAACTACTCGTAGTAACTAAGCCCTTCACAATTTAATGTCAAATCTATGTACTTGAGATAATTCGAATCTAGTCCGTACGTACTTGAGATACTTTGGATACGATGAATCATACAAAATCGAAGTAGACACGAACCTAACACCGAACATATTGTTTACTTATTTTTATGAGCCAAGCAAAACTTGTATTCAGCCTTTCATATACTGTAATTATTATTTATTAACAACATTGTTACTCGAGAACAATTTTTTCTATTTCACACTCCACTGTTAGAAAATTGGTAATGATAATTTGCTTACTCAATACTTTAAGCAACAACTCTCGTAAGACCCGTCTTATTACATACGGAGTACTCCGGTACTCCGTAAGAAGTAATTTTCTTTAGGGATATTTTATTATTCGATGGGTCTTATTATGGTAAGAATGTCTTATTATGACTAGCTTGTCGGGCCAAAAACCCTCATTGAATAGTTAAGCCCATAAGTTTGGCCCAAACTGCATTTTGAACGCTGAAACTTCCAACGGTCAGAAATTCCGAAATTGAAACTTTGAAACTTTTTCCCACTTCAAACACAAAACAAAAAAAGGAAAGCAAATTGAAATCATCATTATTCATTCCCTCTTAAAGTTTCTTTAATTCACTCTTCTTCTTCTTCTCTCAATTTTAACGCATTTTTTTTATATTGTTCGTTTGAAATTCTTCTCAAGTTTTCACCTTTCTTTCAAAAATACATTCTTTGTCATGGAACTCAATAACAACAGTTTTGACGAATTTCATCAAAGCACAGAAACCCTAATTTCTGGGAATTCAGCTTCTAATAATCAAACCGAAGAACTCAACTCAATCAATGTATCGAAAGATTGTACGATGGATGATTCTCAAGATTCAATTGGGGATTCTATGGTTTGTGATTCTAGCTCTCGACTTGTTTCTTCTGGACTTTCAAGATCTTGCTTTACAGGTTTCAAATTCATCCTTTTGATTATTTCCTTCATTTAATTTACTCTACTTTTGAATAATTTATCGAAAATGCTGATGATTAGCTGCTGAAATTATGGAACTTTGGTAGATTACATGCCCATATTTCACTTGATTGAATGAATGTGTTGGTGGAATGGTGGTATACAACACTTCTTTGATCAGCGTCATTTTGGACAATGAATTGTCAAACGCAAACTCTTCGAGAAGACGGTCTTTATACTCGACTTTGAAGACGGTCATTTATACTCCACATTTACTCTTGCAGAAAACACTTATAGTTTCCTGACTTCTGGTCACATAACTCAAATGAGAATCTTTATAATCGACGACCTATACTGCTGTCGTTATCGCCTCTTTATTAGATTAAGCACAATGGGTCTGATAGATAAATGTGTAAGATTTTTACAGTACTTAACTATCCGAAAGTAATAAAACAGATTTTCTGAGGTAAATAGAGCTGAGAGTAGACGTCATGTGGTTCTGATCGAATTTTGCACGTTTAAAACAGATGACATTGTTACATTTGTAAATGCTGGTTGTGAGGATACAAGTCGAGCAGAGTCAGGAGTTGAATTTTCACCAGATGCGCACTATGAAGGAGGGGATGTCCTTCGAACTGATGAATTTATATCAGACGGTGGTGATTTCCCATTTATATACCAGTCAGCAAGATTTGGCAACTTCAGTTACCAGTTCTGTGATATTCCCCCAGGAGACTACTTCGTTGACCTTCATTTTGCGGAAATAGTTAATATTAATGGACCTAAAGGAATGAGAGTGTTCAATGTGTTTATTCAAAATGAAAAGGCAAGTGCTCTGATACATGGCTATCACTATTATAATTGTCAGGCAGCTGTTGTATACTGATAAGAACCCCGCGAATTGCGTAAAACTTGCAGGTTCTCTCTGATTTTGATATCTTTGCTGTTGTTGGGGCTAACAAGCCGCTTCTTCTGGTCGACTTCAGAACACCCGTTAAGGAGGATGGACAAATTCTTATAAGGTTCGAAGGTCTACTTGGAACTGCTGTAGTTAGTGGACTTTGCATTCGTAGAGCAGCTAAATTGGCAGGTAACTTATGCATGGTAATCTTTAGCTTACAAGAACTCATTTAGTTATAGGCTAAAGGTGTTCTAAACTTTCTATTTTCACCATTTTGTCGTAGATTCTCAGCCAATTCATAAGAGTCTTAGGTGTCACCATTGCACGGCGGAGATAGAAGTCCCTGTAGCTCAGGTAATGACTGAATGTGGTTCACTCTTGAAGATGAAATGTTAACGTAATGATCTGTCCTGATTATGTTGGTACTTGGTAACAGGAGAGGGGCATGAGAATGAAATTAACAGCCAAATATGAGAAGCAAATAGACGAGTTGAGCCAGCAGTGCCAACGCAAGACTGATGAATGCTACCAAGCTTGGATGTCCTTGACTGCAGCTAATGAGCAGCTGGAGAAGGTTAGAATGGAACTCGACAACAGATTGTTCAAGACTTATTCTCTAGGTGAGTTGAGATATCTCATGAATTCGTAAACAAAGCATCAAAATACTTAAATCCACTTTTTTTTTGTCCGATATTAGGTGTTTATTTACTGTATGATGAAAGTTCTGTTATGCGTAAATTATCAGAGTGACGTTCCACTTTTTTATTTTCATAGTTACCTTCATCTTTCAGTGCAAGACTTAATGTAGCTCACAACCTGATGAGCATTCTATTTGATTATTTAAATATCAAATCACTTATAATCTTACAGATATTCCTAAACCTCGAGTAGAAATCTGTTGTATATGTTGATTAGTTTGAGCCCAATCTTATTACAGTTATATTATTTTTTCTGTTTTTGTAGATCAAACGGTTGAGAGACAAGGTGAAGAGTTGAAAGCTATCTCTAGTAAGTATGAGCATGACAAAAACTTCTGGATGACGGCAATTTTCAGATTAGAAGATAAAATGAAGGTAACACATTCAGTACTTATTTTGGGTATACAGTTAGCCATGTTTTACTGAAATGAATGGCGGAAAATTACACAGAAACTCAAAGAAGAGCACTCTTCGCTGTCTAGGGAAGCACACGAGTGTGCAGATTCAATTCCTGAATTGACCAAAATGGTCTCCGCAGTTCAGATGTTAGGTAATCTGTAGTTTAAATTGCTTGTCTATTTGGTTGAGTTCACAGAAGGCCCCTCTTAATTTAAATGTTCTCCAGTTGCTCAGTGTGAGGAGTTCAAGGAGAAGTACGTTGAAGAACAGAAACAGAGAAAGAAGCTTTTCAACGAAGTTCAGGAGGCAAAAGGCATGTTCTTATGACGAGTAAATTGTAGCTAAAGAATATAATTCAACCTTTCGGTCTGACTTGCTTTCAAAGTAATTATGACTCAAAGAAACTGACTTTTAGCTCCTGTCATCAGGGAACATCAGGGTCTTCTGCCGTTGCAGGCCTCTGAATAAAAAGGAGCAAACAATTGGATATTCAACAGTAGTAGATTTTGAAGGCGCAAAAGATGGTGAACTAGCTGTTTTGACCGGTGGATCAAATAAGAAGACATTCAGATTTGATAGAGTTTACACACCAAAGGATGATCAAGGTACATGGCATTGAATTAGCTTGCTTTTTAAGACGCATTGCATGTGGCATCTATTAAGGTTTTGCGGTCTGTTTTTCTCCATCCAGGTGAAGTATTTGTGGATGCTTCTCCAATGGCGACATCAGTATTAGACGGGTATAACGTCTGCATTTTTGCATATGGACAGACGGGAACGGGTAAAACTTTTACAATGGAGGGAACAGAGCAGAACCGTGGAGTAAATTATAGAACTCTTGAGCAGCTGTTCCAAATTGCTCAGGAAAGAAGTGATACATTCACATACGACATATCAGTTAGCGTTCTTGAAGTGTACAATGAGCAGATAAGGGATCTGCTAGACACTTCAACTGCCCCCAAAAAGTAATAATCTTTCTGTCACCGATTGCTGAACCTTTCATTCCATCTTTTATAGTAGCAGTGATGTATATCTCTTAGGCTTTGGTTGTGTTGGATTCACTTAATGCCATTTATGGTGTCAGGTTAGAGATAAAGCAGGCCTCTGAAGGATCACACCATGTTCCGGGAATAGTTGAAGCCAAAGTCGGGAATACAAGACAAGTATGGGAAGTGCTTCGGCTTGGAAGTAGTGCTCGTGCAGTCGGATCCAACAATGTGAACGAGCACAGCAGCCGTTCTCACTGGTTGGTTACGAACTGTCGTTTGATTTAATACTTGTGACTTATGTCATTAATTATTAGTTATCATTTCTTGTTGCCTAACTTGCTACTGTTTTTCAGCATGCTTTGCGTAATGGTTAAAGCAAAAAACTTAATTAATGGAGAATGCACAAAAAGTAAGCTTTGGCTAGTGGATTTGGCTGGTAGTGAGAGGCTTGCAAAGACTGATGTTCAAGGCGAGAGGCTAAAGGAAGCTCAAAATATCAATAAATCACTATCGGCTTTAGGAGATGTGATATCTGCTTTGGCAAATAAAAGCAGCCACATTCCTTACAGGTCTGTGTGCTTTCTAAGTCCGTTGTCTTAAGAAGATCTAATATACGGATTACGGAGTAAAGTGTTTGTTTTCATCCCTCTTTCAAAATGAAAAAAACTGTACTAATATGTTATTTGCTTACACAATGCTTTCAGGAACTCAAAGCTGACACATTTACTGCAGGATTCATTAGGTAAAATTGTAAAAATATTTCTGGACTTGAAATCAAATTTCTGGCCTTGCAGAGCATTAATTTTAGTTATCTTTGTTATCTTTTGTAGGGGGGAATTCTAAGACATTAATGTTTGTACAAATTAGCCCATCAGAGCATGACTTGGGTGAGACTGTCAGCTCACTTAATTTCGCAAGTCGGGTCCGAGGTGTCGAGTTGGCCCCGGCTAAAAGACAGGTTGATACTAGCGAACTTCAGAAAATGAAAACACAGGTAAATTTTCTTTCTTTTATGCATTAATGTTTCAACTGGTGGTGGGGTAATGTCTGCTGAGCTCACATTTTTTGCACTTCAGCTCGACAAGGCAAGGCTGGAATCAAAATCTAAAGACGAGTCCATCAAAAAGCTGGAGGACAGCCTTCAGAACATCGAAAATAAAGCTAGAAGCAAAGACCAAGCCTATAAGAATCAGCAGGAAAAGATCAGGGACTTTGAAGAGCAACTCTTACAGCTTCAAGAGAGGTTGAAGGGGAGGGAAGAAGCTTGCAGCAGTTTGCAGTATAAGGTTTTAATCTGGATTCCCTTTTCAATTACGATTCTTCACATCCTCCACTATGTTCTGTAGTTTAAGACCGCCTTCTCATTTAAATTCCTCAGGTTAACGAGCTAGAGCTGAAACTTCGAGATCAACAACATAATGACTCTGCAGCTCTACAGCAGGTACTCTCGACTGAAATATTGCAGATTTCTACTTGTAAAATATATGACCCCTGTACAGCTGTATAAACTGGCTCACTATATTTTATAAAAAATGTGAGGTTATGGAAAATGTTATGAGCATGCTTTAACAGATGGAGTAACAATCAGCACAATCGTTAATTTGTTGTGGGAACTAACGATTGTTGTTACAAGCAGGTGAGAGATCTTGAGAAGAAGCTAAAAGAGCAAGTATGTGAATCAGAACTTCATTCACAGACACTTCGTCAAAAGGTGAATCTTAAGATGCTGGGAAATTTGTGACTCCATATTATTTAACACTGTGCAAGTATGAAGCGTTTTCCTGCATGTCGTAGTTACTATCCTTTTCTCAATTTGTTTGTAGATCAAAGAGGTAGAGGAAAAGTTGGCGCTGGAACACAGTAACGAGATATCCATGATGCATCAAAAGGTTTCTTCCTTTCTCCATGATAAGCCATGTCTTAATAGCCACTGTTTTTTGTCGAATCATCTTGATAAGCCATGTCTTAATAACAATATAAAATTTTCAGGTTAAGGAACTTGAAGACAAGTTGAAGGAAAAAGAGCACGAGTTAGAGCAACGCAAAATAATGCCTAAGGACTATACTGAAGCGGCAGGAACCACCCCAGCTATTCTAAAACCATCTGTTAAGGATGAAACGATGAGGGACGTGGAGCCGTATATTCTCAGAAGCTCAAACTCATCCAACAGGATGAGCAATGGTTCCACATATTCGAAACGAGAGTCCACAAACGAGATGAGGAGGAAAAGGGAGTACAGAAGTGGAGACACAGAGAATCAAATGCCAGTTGGCACTTCACAGAACGATAAGAAGATCAGAAAGTCAGACCCTCCCAAACCATACTCCCGACTGTCTCGTCCGAATAAGACTGAGAGACCTATGGCTGCGGCACCTCTAAGGCCTACCGCTCACTCAAGGGTTGTTAGAGATCACGGCACTAGAGACAAGGATACTAAAAAAAGATCATGGTGCTGATAATTTCTTATATTTGTTAAGAGCTCGATATTCCAATCGATTTGATTGAGATAGTTTAGTTTGATTCTAAACTTAATCCGGGAAGAAATAGGTGGAATCTTTCTTAAGCGCTTTTTAAACTAAAAGGAAGATTGGCTTGTAGCCTTCTCAAACTAGTTTGTGTAAACTAAATCGTATTTTCGCTTTTGAATCTATGTAATGTATAAAATTTGGTTCTCTTTTTATACATGTAACTTCTCTTGTTTGTGTAATTTAGCCATGAATTTTTTCTTTTTTTTGATCAAATTTAGCCATGATTTTGAATCCATAGTTACGAAAGAAAATTGAAGGCGATCAGCCGATTAAACTCGTTGTAAAGCTGTACTATTCATGAGCAATGCATCATTGGAAATTCCTTTCATGTGGCCGGATGCCCGGATCAACTAGTCATCCTTAAAACGTATACTCCGTACCATTTTATTCGTCTTTACATATGACTTTTAATGATTCGATTGTAAAAATTAGATGAAAAAAAGAAAATATTTAAGACGTAAGCATCTAAAAATTGTTAGAATTCTACCATGATGGGGACAAACGAACGACTAAGGCCCTATTGTTTTTGGCTTATAGGAGTAGAAATTATTAAAGCTGAATTTACAAGAGCGAAGTTGAATTTGGGTGAATTTATAAGAACTGAAATTAAGTCGAAAAAAACAGACCTTTTTAAGTATGGAATAAATAATGAAAAGAGGCGTAAATGAAACCCATTTAGCTGCCCGAGAACAGTGACGAAGAATGGGTAATGATATGTATGGACATTTCAACCATTTATAAGACTGCAACTTACAATTTCACAACATGACAAATTTACTCAACAAATATCTGTTATTGTTGTCGTCTTATAATCTACGAAATATATTTTCATTTTGTCAAAGCGCTATTGGTGGAGCATAAATTGATCAGTAATCCTCCCGTGAGGCAGAACTCACGTTAATTTAATGTGATACCAAGGTACAAATTGCGGTTAAAAGCGTACAAAAATATGAAACAAATCTACTAAAGTCACTTACAAGGGTACTAAAAAAATTTAGTAACAATTAATCATAATTATCACTTAGTGGGTACAAAAACTATATAATGGAATACAAATGAGGCGGACTTACAATAATTTATTGTAAGGCTTGACTCACCTATAAATTCGTGTAAATCGACAAAGTAATCGTGATTTAAGTGTAAATTATCACTTTATCAGATAATTAAGTGTAGTCATTTGTGTGAAATGTTATAGAAATACTCCCTCCGATTCACCAGATTCTTAACATTTTCCTTATTGGGGTGATTTTCCATTTCTTAACATTTCCCTTTTTGGAAAGTTTTTTATCTCACAATTAAATACTACCCCACTTGTTACCCCACTTGTCCACCCATTTTTTTGGTCCACCTTAATTATTGTGCCAAAAACAAATGTTAAGAATCCGAGAATCGGAGGGAGTAATTATTTTCAACAAACACCTTAGCATGCCATAAATATTCATGACAATATCAACTATAGTACTTCATATAATCATCTAGTGGCGGATTTTGCCAAAAAGAAATGAAGAGGTCCAAGTCAAACCCATGACTATAATATCGATAGTTAATATCTTTGCCAACCTCATCACTCTATGTCTCTGTTTGTATAAATAGTGAAATATATATTTAGAAATCAATCGATATCATTGATAAAAGTTATCTCCATACTTTTACGACCTAAAGGCATCGTAAAATGAAAATCACTAAAATCAATGTATACAACTCAATCCCGTTTAAAATAGTGTAACAACTAACAAGTACTCCTAGTTGTGATTACAAATTGTTATACTTGTGTTAAGCGTTAACAACAACTTAAAATAAAGAAATTGTTTCCCAAAAAGTGTATTATAAAACACTACTTTAGTTTGTCATGAGCTTCTCGGGTATCGCTTACTATGTTATGTTCTGACGGTTTTGACAATGACATTCATAGTTCATACACCTCCCTACATACACCTTAACTTTTCACCATAAATTTATAACAATCCAATGTTACTTTACTGTTGATAATTTAAGTATAACTAGTGGTGTGCCCCGTGAAATCCACGGACCGAGTCGGTCACATTTTAATACGTATTTCTTGTGGGTTGTCAATTGTGTTTGTGCATGTAAATATTATAGTCACTAATAATTATTAATTTCCATCTAAAATTTCAAAATAATCTCTTAAATGGATAGACATAATATGAGTTCTAGGCGAAAAACATCGAAAGTGTTACAAATTATGTCGACTGCATATTACATACTATGTACGTACTACACAATAAGACAATTAATAAAATAAAAAATTCTCCGCAAATCGTGACGCCAAGAGTTAGAGCTTAAATTTCATGGACTTTTACTCCTAAGGACAATTACGAAATTGTTTATGTATTGAATACATGTTTTATTAAATGAGGAGAAACTAATATTTTGTCCTAAAAATGTGAAAGAATGTTACTAATGTGTTTTTTTTATTGTGAGTTGTTTCCTAGTTACACATTGTTCTATTTGTAATTTTTCTTTGCTGTTTTCATATTTTGTGGGTTTCCTTCACTTAGTTGTTGTTGTGTCTCCTTTATGGCGCTTTGTTTGTCGTTTCTTCTGTGTCGTTGTATTCATCACTTGTGTCGTCCTTTCTTGCCTGGATTTATTTGTTGTTAATGTGTTTATTGAATTGATCATTATTACAGCAATATATATATCGATCCGAATGTATCAAGTTTTATATATCATGTTATTACGTTATATGAAATTACAATGAGGTATGCTTAAAATATAATTTCAATTGCTTTGCGGCTGAATAATCATGTATTATGTAGATGCTTTATGTGTGTTATGTTGTAATTACACATGTATATAATAATGTTACTCCGTATATTTTAATTGCTATGGGTTTATTTGTGTTGGTTTATGATTGGTTTTGATGATGTCAATATTTGTGTTTCATTGTTATATAATTGGTATGCGTGAGCTTTGATCTTATGATAGTGCAATTCGTCAAAGTTGTCGACACGTGAACAAGGGAAGACAAAGAAGTTGAAGAACTTGTAGGAAAACGCACACTTGTAATAAGGTAAAAGATTGCCAATTGAATGAGCGTGGTTATACATGACCACAGTTGGTATAGTAGCACGGTACTTGGTGAAACTGCCAGTACCGCAGGATACTAGAACCACACTTGCAGTGAAGTTGTGGTTACAGTAACTTTTCAGTAACCACAAGTTCACGTTAGCCCTGATTTTCTAAAATGATTCTTATCTTCGAAATCTTTGGAAAATCTTTCTTCATGCCTTTCTTAACTGATTTTAGAATGTTTTGATTGTTTTTAAAATGGCATAAAAGATCTCTATAAAGTGTATGTTTCCTAATCAAATGTTTTGTGATTACTTAACTTTAGGAAACAAATATTTTAATTACAATCTTTAATTTTAAATGAGTCCTTGACTCAATCCTTTCTAAAGCGATTAAGAAAAGAATATTTTCAAGATAGTATTTAAGAGCTTGAAGTCCATCATTTTGATTATCTTTTAGTGCATTGAAAAACATCTACATACTTGAGTATTTTGCAAACTATTTTGAACTTTGAATTTCTTGTTTTGCAAAACTGTTTTCACGAAAAGGCGACAAGTTTCTCACTCGTTTAATTGATAATTCTTTTCCTTAACTTGCGCTAGATCTAAGTCTCTAATCCGCTCTACTTAAGAGAGCAATTGGTTGAGACATTTCTCGTATTTGTACTTTGAGAGAACTTTGTGCAACAATTGTAAGTTGCAAGAGAGATTGATTGTTTTGTAATCCGGATTAGGTACTAAAACAATTAATAAGAGAATAGTGGACGTAGGTCTCGACGTGTGAGACTGAACCACTTGAAAACGCTGCGTACTCGTTCTTATTTCTCGTTTTTACTTCCGCTTTACTTTTAGTAAACTTTGCTTTAATCTTGGAAACTCAAAAGGTTTTCAAGTACTATCACTTATACACCCTAAACGGGATTTCACAATTAATCTACTAGGATCCATAGACTCTTCAATTGGTATCAGAGCCTCGTGCTCTTGATTGCCACACCGCATAAGAGGCTGATCCGTTTCTTTTTCGGTTGTTTTAATTTTCATTTGTTTTTCTTTACTTTTTATCTATGGATTCCAGACACCCCAAATGTTCCGTTTTCAACGGTGTGAACTATGGGTCGTGGAAATAAAAGATATCCCAATATATCCAAGGATACGATTGGGACTGTTGGATAATTATTCTCGATGGGCCTTATTCGGTGTTCTCTACCAAGTCTGATGGTAGTAAGACCACGAAAAAGGCAAACGAATATTCGGAGGAGGAAAGGAAGAAGGCTGAGAAAAATGCAAAGGCTTTTTCGTTTCTTCAGAATGCAATTTCTGAAGATGAATTTGAGCGCTTTTCTTCTTGTACCTCTGCTAAAGAACTTTGGGATGCACTGGAACATTCATATGAAGGTACATCCCAAGTCAAAAATCAGAGAATTGATATGTTAATACAACAATATGAATCCTTCGCTATGGGCAAGGACGAGAGTATTAACGAATTATCCAAACGATTTTCTAAACTCACAAACGAATTGCGAAATTTGGGTCATAGCATTGAAAGAGACAAAATGATCCGTAAAATCCTTAGAAGCCTAACTGATAAATGGCAACCTAAGGTAACCGCTATAGAAGAGGCCAAAGATCTGACCACACTCACGTTGGAAGACCTTATGGGTTCACTTATGGCGCATGAACTTGTTCTTAACAAACGCATAAGTGAATCCAACAAAGGCAAGGCCATGGTCTTAAAGTCCTCTTTTGATAGCGACGGTGAACTCTCGGAAGAAATGGCTGCTTTTGCACGAAAGTTTAAGAAATCAATCTTTTCCACAAAACAACATAAGTCCACGTCCACCAATAAACAAAAAGACTCAAAAGGGTCTTCTTCTAACAAAAGGTGTTTCAAGTGTGGAGAGATTGGTCACGTTATACGTGATTGTCAATCTTGGAAAGATATAAAGTCTAAAGACAATCGTGAGAAGAAGATTAATGACTATAGAAAAGTCATGTTTGCCTCATGCTGGGGAGATCTTGAATCTTCTGACGAGGAAGGATCCGGGAACGATGAGGAGGCAAACCTATGTCTAAGTAATGTGAGCATCGACTTGTTTCAAGGAAGACGAGGGAGATCAGATCTATGCTTGATGGGAGACATATGCGGTTCAGATTCAGATGATGAAGAAATTGAGGTTAGTTTTTCTAAACTTAAAGAAAAGGCTAAAAGCATGTCTAAACAATCTCTTCTTGAACAACTTGTGCAAATTTTAGATACTTGTCTTGAGCAAGTTAATGAAATAAAGGAAGTCAAAGAAGAAATTGTTGAGATTGCTGAGGAAAATCAATTTCTAAAAGCTAAAATGAAAAAGGTCATAAAACTTGGAAAGCTAAAAGAAGTTGATTTAACCACGGTTTCTGAACTTAAATCTGAAAATGAGTCTCTTCAAGAACGTGTCCTCGCTTTAGTTGATGAACTTAATGCTGTAAATGAGAAAGTCATCACGCTAAATGAGTCTAACCCCGTGGTCTTAGAGTGCAAACCGCGGTTACTAGTAACTTTGAGTATGACCAGACTATAAAAAGGTATGTTGATGAATTGGAGCAATTAAAGTTTAACCACAATGTTGAAATCGATAAACTCACTGAAAGACTTGAGTCCTTCAGAAGTGTGAACATTGAATTAGATGCGTCGGTTAAAAGTTGCGAAAATCTTTCAAAAGAAGTGGATTTGCTAAAAGATCAGTTGAACCGTGCTATGAAGTTCAGTGATAAATGGAAAGGAAGTTCTCAAGTCTTGAAATTCTTGGTCAAACAAACTGATAATAGTCTAAAAAGAGGTCTAGGGTATGATGACTATAGTTGTAGAGATCACACTAAATGCTATCTTCACCCTTGGGAAAAAGACTTTAGAAAACGTAAGTATGTTGACCTTCCGGAATATAAGATTTGTACCTATTGTGGCAAAACTGGTCATTTAAAATCATATTGTGTTAAACATCATAATGATATTGATAGAAACATTGACTATGTTAAAACGACTCATTCTACTTCAAATAAAGTCACCACTAAGTCTAAAGAAAAGGTTCATGTTACCACAGGTTTGTCTAAAGAAAAGGTTCATGTTACCACAGGTTTGACTAAAAGAAAAGTCACTAAGTTTATATGGGTCCGCAAGGACCTTGTGCACCATGTACATAACACTAAGGAACCCAACATTGCTTGGGTACCTAAGTGTCGTGACTGATCTGGTTTGCAGGTCAAGGTGAAAGGAAGCAGCCAATGGTACTTAGACAGTGGTTGTTCGAGGCATATGACGGGAGATAAGAGTCTATTCCTTTCACTGGAGGCCTATGATGGAGGAAGTGTGACATTCGGAGACAACAAGAAAGGTAAAGTGGTTGGCATTGGTAAGATAGGTATATCTTCGACTCACTTCTTCGAGAATGTGTTTTTGGTTGATGGCCTAAAACACAATCTTCTAAGTATTTCCCAACTTTGTGATCGTGGCAATAAAGTTGTTTTTCACTCTAATGCTTGCCGGATCATAATTGAGGGAACTAGTAAAGTCATTCTTGAAGGTAAAAGACTCAGGAATGTCTATATTGTTGATCTTGAAACTGCACCTGAAGGTACCCGGATCGGACCTATCTCGACGCCTCGCGCGGGCTCGCCCGAATAGGAGCAAGGCGCTACGCGAGGAAATTTGCGTAAGTGCAAATGTGTGCGAATATTGCTATGGGGGATATCATTGCTTGAAATACTTGAAAAGTCGTTTTGAAATTGTATTCGTAGTCGCCACCAAATATTTAAAGGAATTTGGAACCTTTTAACGCGTCTTGAATTACAAGACACGAGTCTTAGAATTCAAGGCGCGTCGATACCTTTCCTTCTAAGGTTATTTGTGAAACCAGAGAGGATTCGGGACAAGGTTACTTTTCGAAAGTTTTATCAAAATGTTTAATGAAAAACTGAAATCAAAAAGCCTACGTAAAGTAGTCTTTACTAATTTGAAAACAAATATTTAATTTCGATGTTTGAGCTAAATAAAACGCTACGTACAAGTGCGAATAATGACTCGATAATAATGCGATAATAATGAATGTGAATCGTCAAGTCATGACGTTTTGCTATAGGAAGTATACGTAAAATAATTAATTCATTGATTTGAATTAATATAAAACGTTATTTTCCGACTTTTGTCTAATTCTAGTATTTTGGAAAACCCTCAGTTTTGCATGTTTAAAAGACTAGTTGAAACGGTACAAGTTTATGTCGAATCCGTGTTTAGTCAATATTTAATGCATGAATGAGAATTTGCATAATGTAAAATGTAACGTCGGTTTGCTTTAGTGACAGTGAGTCGTTTGTTTATGCGATATTGGCGGGGTTTAGACGGATTAGGAATCCGAATTACTACAGCCGTATTACGAATACGGGTTCGTTATGCCAATATCGGGTTGGGTTAATGTAACCCTTGTCCGAGTCTAATCCGAAGGTAAAGTGTTTACCTTAAAATGCAAAGACGACAATTCGAAAATGCATAAGAGTTAGAGAGAGAGTAGAGAGTTTGTTGTGTTGTAAGTTGTGTTGTGAGAGTTAATGAAGGAGGGTATATATAGGCAAAAGGCAAGGAGCTCGTGTAAAATTACAAAAAACAGCGCAAAGGGGCAAAAGTAGCCGCCTGTTAACAGGCGGCCTGAAATGCAGCCGCCTGTTAACAAGCGGCTTGAAATCAACCGCTGTTAACGGTAATTTGGTTTCAGTGCGTTGTGTGTGTTTTGGGTGAAAAGAAATTTGACGTCGTAGGGTTGCATTGGGCTGAGTATGTCGGGGTGCTTGCCATGGACCAAAGGATTTTGGTCCTTTTGGGCTGAACTTGCTCTTTTTTACGATTTTTGTGTTTCGCGTCTCGGTTTTTGTCGTGTTTTTCGATTTTGGCTCGAAATAAAATTGTTTTGTGTTGTATTATTTTGTAATATCGTAAAATTTGGTTTTTATGAAAATGTGACTCGGGGGTCGCGTTGACTCGTTTTGGATTCGTATTTTTGTAATTTGTGGGCTATTTTTGTGAGGCCATTTTGTGGGCTACTTTTGTGGTTGTTTTGTGGGCGAATAATCGCGTCGTGTTCTCTCGGCTTGAAATATAACGACAAAATTAATGTTCATTTTACGAAAAATGCAATTTTGAATTAATACGTTAAAAACGACTAAAATGTTTTAGACACTTTGTACCGTTTCGTCTATTTATAAAACATGCATAAAAGTCCTTTTTCGTCATCGGGCTTGTTTTTGGGGGGTACGGATACGGGTATCTACAGCACCCCCTACGTTTGTTACGTGTTTTAGTGCTACTCAGGAGGATCCGTACCTTTGGCATAAAAGGTTTGGACATGCTGGTCCAACTTTGTTAAACAAGCTACGGTCACTAAAACTTGTGGAAGGCTTGCCCTCAATCAAGTTTGACCACAAGCATCTATGCAACCCTTGCGCGCGTTGCAAACAAGTAAGGTCGTCCTTTAAGCCTAAAAAGGTAGTAAGTACTTCTCGCCCTCTTGAGTTAGTCCATATGGATCTTTGTGGTCCTATGAAGGTAAGAAGTAGAGGTGGTGCCAAGTATGTCTTCGTTCTAGTAGATGACTTTTCTCGATATGTTTGGCCAATCTTTTTGAGCACCAAGGATGAGACTTTCGATGAATTCGAGTGCTTAATAAAATTGGTCGAAAACAAATTTGATTTCAAACTTGTCTCTATTAGAACTGATCACGGTACTGAGTTTGACAACAAGGCTTTTATAAAATATTGTAGAGAACGTGGAGTAGAACATAATTTCTCTGCACCACGAACTCCACAACAAAATGGTGTTGTCGAACGCATGAACCGTACCTTAGAAGACATGGCACGCACAATGCTCTTTTGTAGTGGACTTCCTCGGAGCTTTTGGGCCGAGGCGGTTAACACCGCTTGTTATATTCATAACCGTGCTATGATTAGACCTTTTTTAAACAAAACGTCATATGAACTACTTCGGGGTCGAAAACTTAACATTTCTCACTTACGCTGTTTTGGAAGTAAATGTTTTGTTCATAATAATGGTAAAAATCAATTGTCAAAATTCGACCCTAGGAGTGATGAGGCTATCTTTCTCGGTTACTCTAATCATAGCAAGGCTTATAAAGTCTACAACAAAAGAACAATGCGCGTAGAGGAGAGTGTCCATGTGGTCTTTGATGAAATTGACACTTTTGATCAACAAGTGCAGGATGATGAAAATGATGATGACCCGGACTTTTGGATGGTAAGACGTGATCCTCAAGAGACTACTGATAAAGAGGATGGAATTGTAGGTACAGACCATGAGCCAAACGACTTGAATGAGGCCAAAACCGTGGATGAACCCACGGTCCACGATTACCGAGAATCGCGGTGCGTAGCAGGTAAATGCAACCACAACTGTGGTACCTGAAGAAGAGAATGTGACCACGATTCCAGAGTATGAAACTGAGGTTATAGACTCACCAGAGGCTATAATCACGGGGTCGAACTCAGGGGGAACTAGATTGACCACAGAAGAAAACGTGGTCACTGGTGAACAGAATGTAACCACAGACCAAGGTGAGGTTGCAAGCAGCAGTACCTCTAACGATGACAATCCTCATGGGTTGCCCTTCGTTCCAAAGAAGTGGAAACATCAAAGCTCGCACCCCATTGATGCCATAATCTCAGATATTCAAAAGGGAGTTCAAACTCGACACTCTCTCCGTAACTTTTGTTCTTTTCACTCGTTTCTTTCTACTCTTGAACCGAATAATGTCAAGACTGCACTCACAGATTCAGATTGGGTAAATGCAATGCAAGAGGAGTTAGAACAATTTGAAAGGAATAAGGTTTGGCACCTTGTACCAAGACCCAATGACCGCACGGTTATAGGTACAAGATGGGTGTACCGCAACAAACTTGATGATTCCGGAGCCATTGTCCGGAACAAGGCTCGGTTGGTGGTGCAAGGTTACAACCAACAAGAAGGGATCGACTACGATGAGACCTTTGCACCCGTCGCTCGCTTGGAGGCAATTCGGTTGCTTATTGCCTTCGCCGCCCACAAAGGACTCAAGCTACACCAAATGGACGTTAAGACGGCGTTTCTTAATGGATATTTGGAGGAAGAGGTATTTGTGGAACAACCCCCTGGTTTTCTTAATAATGAATTTCCTAACTATGTTTTCAAACTTGATAAAGCTTTGTATGGTTTAAAGCAAGCTCCTAGAGCTTGGTATGATCGGTTGTCAAAACATTTGCTTAAAAATGGTTTTAAAAGAGGTTCCATTGATAAAACTTTATTTTTGAAAACCAAGGGTGTTGATTTCTTAGTGGTCCAGATTTATGTCGATGATATTATATTTGGTGCTACTAATGATGACTTGTGTGTAGATTTTTCTAAGTTAATGACCTCCGAATTTGAAATGAGTATGATGGGTGAGTTGAAGTTCTTTTTGGGACTTCAAATCAATCAGACCGCGGAAGGTACCATGATTCATCAACAAAAGTATGTGAAAGAATTGCTTAAAAGGTTCGGTATGGACGGTGCGAAACCATTGGCGGTTCCCATGTCTACTACCACGAAATTAACTAAGGATGAACATGGTAAGTCAGTTAACGCCACTCTCTATAGAGGTATGATCGGCTCTTTACTTTATCTAACCGCTAGTCGTCCAGATATAATGTTTAGTGTGTGTGCTTGTGCTCGTTTTCAGTCGGACCCTAAAGAATCTCACTTGACCGCGGTCAAAAGGATTCTTAGATATCTTGTTGGCACACAATCTTTGTATTTATGGTATCCTATGGAGTGCAACTTTGATTTGCATGGATATTGAGATCACGGACTATGCAGGTTGTTTAGTAGATCGAAAAAGTACCTCGGGTGTTGCCACGTTTGTAGGTCCGTGCATTATCTCGTGGGCATCCAAAAAGCAGAACACGGTGGCCTTGTCCACGGCCGAGAGTGAGTATATCGCTGCCGCGCTTGCTTGTTCTCAACTTTTATGGTTAAAACAGCAACTTCTTGACTATGGGGTAAGTTATTCTTGTATTCCCATTCGTTGTGATAATACTAGTGCTATCATTATTTCTAAAAACCCGGCTCAACATTCACGCACTAAACATATAGAGATACGTCACCATTTCTTAAGAGATAACGTTGAAAAAGGGAATATAAAATTGGAGTTTTGTAAAACTGAAAATCAGTGGGCCGATATACTTACTAAACCTATAGCTCGAGAACGCTTTGAGATGCTTCGGTTGGAGATTGGTCTAATTAGTGGTTCATAAAGTCAGTGAAAACTCTTGTTTAGTTCTCCTATGATTGACTAGAATTGGAATTTTGGTTGACTGTGTCCGCGGCGACTTATTTTTGCACTAAATTGCATTGATTTTACTGTTTTAGTGAGTTTGATGTCCAACATTATCGGGCATAATATTTTTCATGAGTTGACAAAAAGAGATTACTTCCTAAACTACATCACCACCAAATCTTTCCAAAATATATTCTCCACAAAAATAGCCACCCAAGATCTTCATACTTACCAAAATCCTTTATCCACGTATCTTCCTAAACCTACCCTGTTTACTACCCTACCCACTGCAACTACTCTAACCTCACACATACCCATAACCATGGCATCCAAAAGAACCCATTTTAAAGCAAAAGCACTTGTCCATCAGTTCTTTGCCATTACTATCGACCATGTGGAGTCACCTCTCTTTATTACAACAACATGGTTCTTACAATCACAGAGGAATCATGAAATCAAGGGGAAAGAAAAATTCGTGGTAAAAAAAAAAAAAAAAAAAAAAAAAAAAAAAAAACCACGAACTACACTTCAAAATCAGAATGTTACCCTAAGCACCACATCTAAGAAGAAGGGAGCTGAATATTTCAAGAAGACTAAGATGTTCCACATCTGGTTATGCAACTTCTCTAATATAATCGTGTCCAAAGTGCTTGAGAAATTCATGGTCCCTAAGAAATGATGTGAAAAATCTCAAGAAATCCATGGTAAGATTGGTGAAAAATGACTAATCTGCGGTCCAAAAGGGTGTGCAAGGTGTTACTGTTGATGCCACGACCATATTCAGCCTTCCCATGTCACCATCACCATACATTCACCATAACCAACCATAACCACCGAAGACCAACCCTTCACCCTTACCCACATCAGAACTGCCCTTTACCGCAACATTTTTTGTCTCTATTGTCATCTTCTGAACTTTGTTATGCTTTATTATGTTACGCGTGTGATAACTCTTAATATCTTGCAGTATATTGACGTGCTTATGGTGTTTCTATGTTGTCGTTGTTACCCTAGTCACGGTTCCTTTTTAATGATGTCAAGAGGGGGAAGAAATGAAGTTTAACGCTTGTCCTACTACTCACTTACCAAACTGGTTAAAGACTAAGTATCTTTAGTGTTCTCACCTTCTTTAAGGTGCTATGTTTTTAGTAGGCTTATCCGATATTGTTTTCCTTGTTACAAAAGATCGATATTGTATTGTCTTATACCTCGTTTGACCTATAGGTTTGGAGACTATCACGTTGAGGGGGAACTTTGACCTAGACACAAAATAGAGGACTTGCCATCATCAAAAAGGGGGAATTTGTTGGTTTATGATTGGTTTTGATGATGTCAATTGTGTTTCATTGTTATATAATTGGTATGCGTGAGCTTTGATCTTATGATAGTGCAATTCGTCAAAGTTGTCGACACGTGAACAAGGGAAGACAAAGAAGTTGAAGAACTTGTAGGAAAACGCACACTTGTAATAAGGTAAAAGATTGCCAATTGAATGAGCGTGGTTATACATGACCACAGTTGGTATAGTAGCACGGTACTTGGTGAAACTGCCAGTACCGCAGGATACTAGAACCACACTTGCAGTGAAGTTGTGGTTACAGTAACTTTTCAGTAACCACAAGTTCACGTTAGCCCTGATTTTCTAAAATGATTCTTATCTTCGAAATCTTTGGAAAATCTTTCTTCATGCCTTTCTTAACTGATTTTAGAATGTTTTGATTGTTTTTAAAATGGCATAAAAGATCTCTATAAAGTGTATGTTTCCTAATCAAATGTTTTGTGATTACTTAACTTTAGGAAACAAATATTTTAATTACAATCTTTAATTTTAAATGAGTCCTTGACTCAATCCTTTCTAAAACTGATTAAGAAAAGAATATTTTCAAGATAGTATTTAAGAGCTTCGAAGTCCATCATTTTGATTATCTTTTTCGTGCATTGAAAAACATCTACATACTTGAGTATTTTGCAAACTATTTTGAACTTTGAATTTCTTGTTTTGCAAAACTGTTTTCACGAAAAGGGCAGCAAGTTTCTCACTCGTTTAATTGATAATTCTTTTCCTTAACTTGCGCTAGATCTAAGTCTCTAATCCGCTCTACTTAAGAGAGCAATTGGTTGAGACATTTCTCGTATTTGTACTTTGAGAGAACTTTGTGCAACAATTGTAAGTTGCAAGAGAGATTGATTGTTTTGTAATCCGGATTAGGTACTAAAACAATTAATAAGAGAATAGTGGACGTAGGTCTCGACGTGTGAGACTGAACCACTTGAAAACGCTGCGTACTCGTTCTTATTTCTCGTTTTTACTTCCGCTTTACTTTTAGTAAACTTTGCTTTAATCTTGGAAACTCAAAAGGTTTTCAAGTACTATCACTTATACACCCTAAACGGGATTTCACAATTAATCTACTAGGATCCATAGACTCTTCAATTTGGCTTAGCGTGTGCGGGATAGAATTGAGTCTTACGGGTTATACGTAGGTAGCCCAAGGTTAATTAACGATGAACACCAGGGGATTGGTGGTCTTCTTTTGCATTTTGAGAGATGCTAAATTAATAACCTTATTTATAACTCTGATTATGTATTTTGAGTTGTAATTAAGACGATTACTGCTGGTTTAATACAAAGTACTTAATAATATTTCCGCCTAAGTTTAATTAAGTCACGAAAATCGGATTGTTGCAATAATGGTTAAAAATAAAGATCAAACATATTGCGTACATTCAAATAGGAGATACAATTTTTTATAATCACGTATAACGGTGGATACATTTCTTTTTTATATAATACTAAAATGATTCCAAAAAAGTTTACAATTTTTTTTGAGAAATTCATCGAGCACTTTTGACATTTTAAAAAGTATATGTTCATTTCTATACATCAGGCGTAATGTGATATTTATATAAAGTAGGTATGTTAGATTACTTATTGTAAGTTATTTTTTTCATCTATTTCGAATATGTTTAGATTAAATTATAAAAGATAATTTAGAACTTATTTCATAATAATCATCCTCAAATTTTGTAATTTTGAGAATAGTCCTGAACACATAAAAAATAAATAGTTACTATCGGAACTTAATATAACTTCTCGAAACAAAATTAAAACATGAAATTAAGAACGAAATTGCATTTAAAGATAAAGGGATGAGAAATACTGATTTTATTTTTTCATGACCTTTGAAATTTTTTAATTCTCACACCAACTAAAATAATGCATCAATTTTTTGAATGAATGATTCTTGTAATTTTCTGAATGAATGATTCTTATGTTTTGGTTCTTTTATTTTAATTAATTTTTTAAAAAAAATTTTAAAAAATCAAAAATTAAGGGAAAAACATGAATTATTATTAGTTGATGACTTAAAACTCATTCTAGTTATAAGAAAATTAATTAAATAAAAAATAATGACAATATATTTTTTTGGTTCAAGTGTAAAGTTATGATATTGTAAATATATAATTTTAAAATAATAACTATAAAAATCACATTATAAAACTATAATTTCTCATAGTTTTTTACTGTGTAGAAATAATAATTTAAATTAATATATTTATCTTATTCATCTTCTTTCATACTATTAAGCCTTGATAAAAAAAAAAAAATACATCATAATTATTTTTTACACTCGTCTTAAACATCATCTTGATATATTTAAAGTTAATAATTAAAGTCAAAGATTAATGAAATAAATATCAAATAATCCGCCTTGTTTTTATCCCTTCATTAAAAAAATAAAAACCAAAAATTAGCCACACATCGACTATACCTTGGTAATTGTGGATTTTATTTATTTTTCGATTTATTTCTTCAAAGATAAAAATTAGTTAACATTGTACTATAAAATAACATTAAAGGGGAAAAAAAAGAATCAAAGTCCCAAAATCAAAATCAAAATATATCTAAATATAAAATTTTAAACATTATTAAAATATTTGATGCATGACTTTTAAATTTTGAAAACTCTAAAATAATAAATTTGATCCACCTTGTATTTTTCCTCTCATTAAAATTAATTAACAAAATTTTCCTAAAAAATAAAGCAAAATAAAGTAATAGAATAATCAACACATAGATTATACCTTGTAACCATTGTGAGCTTTGTTATTCTCCGATTCATTCCTGCAAATATAAAAAATAGTCAACATTGTACTATAAAATATAAATAAATATTTAAATAGAATTGATGCATGCTTTTATAAAGTAATAACTTATATCTTTTGGTTTTCTTTATATTAATTAGTTAACACAAAATAATTAATTCAAACAAAAAATAAGAATGTAGTGAGAAATAAAAGACGATGTAGTTGAAAAGTTTGATTACTTGTTTACAATTATTAAAAATTTTGTGCTATTAAATCTGTTTGATGGATATTTTTTAGTTGAAAAGTTTGAATTTTTTTTCCTCTAATGTTATTTTATAGTAAAAGAATCAAAGTCACAAAATCAAAAGCAAAATATATCTAAATATAAAATTTTAAACATTATTAAAATATTTGATGCATGACTTTTAAAATTTTGAAAATTCTAAAATAATAAATTTGATCCACCTTGTATTTATCTCCTCATTAAAATTAATTATCAAAATTTTCCTCAAAAATAAAACAAAACCAATTAATAAAATAATAAATTAGATCCACCTTGTATTTATCTCCTCATTAAAATTAATTATCAAAATTTTCCTCAAAAATAAAACAAAACCAATTAATAAAATAATCAACACATAGATTATACCTTGTAACCATTGTGAGTAGTTTTATTCTCCGATTCATTCCTGCAAATATAAAAAATTGTCAACATTGTACTATAAAATATAAATAAATATTTAAATATTTAAATATCTATATCTATATCTATATTACATATTAAAATCAAAGCTACAAAATCAAAAGTAAAATGTGTCTAAATATAAATTTATAAAAATTATTGAAAGAATTTTTACATGACTTTGAAAGTTTTGGAATTTCTGAAAATATACAATTGATGCTTGATTTTATAAGGTAATTGACAAGGCTAAAGTCGTGTCACCTATGTCAAGATAATCCTACGGTCCTACTAACTAATAGCTAGTGGCAAGCAGGGTGTCGAATTCACTAGGAGATGGTTGAAACTACTAACAACTCAAGGTTTCTAGTGTACTCTAAGTGTGAAAAGGTTTGGGTTTTGGTAGCTAAGCTAAGAATAGGCTGAAATTAAAAGGAATTGAAAGTCGATAGAGGGAGAAGTCTAGGGTCACAGGTTCACGATGACGGAAATAGAAAGGTTATCACGGAATAAAGGTTCTAGTAACGGCTCGTGTTAATGGATGAAGACAAGTCCTCTCGGATCAAAGTCAATCCTAAAGCTCGACTAACGGGCTCTCGCTACGTATTAGTCTCGCTCTACTAATTCTCACGCAAGGCTCACCTTAACCCGGCTTTCGGTCTTAGGTTTAGGCTTCCTAGGTCAAACGATCAATCGTGGCCTTTGATTAATCATATGTAAAATTAGGGCAAGAGTGAAGATTAACAACGAACAATCACAAGGCAACCAAATCCAATAATAAAACCTAACAACTAATCATCGATCCCCATAAACCCTAGAAGAAGATTAGTTACTCATAATTAGGGCTAAAAAGAAATTAAACATTAAAGTAAAAGAATTGAGAATAGCAAACATGAATTACCAACGATTGAGATGCTTGAAATTAATGCGTAGAACCGACGATTACAAAGTTTAAATTCGATCTCCAAGGATGAGTTTTAGTTCTAGAGAAAAGTACTTAGAAATAATCTAAAGCTGCTAAAATAAAATGAAAGATCGTTCGTTAAAACCCTACTCGAGTCTTATATATAGGCCCCGTGAAAACGTAAAAATAAAAAAGCAGAACCGATCGGTTCGGGGTCGAACCGATCGGTTTGAGCTGTGAACCGATCGGTTTGACCCTATACCGATCGGTTCTAAGGTGTTCCAGCCTTTCCACCAATTTCTGAGCTTGAGCAAACCGATAGGTTCACTCTGAACCTATAGGTTTAGCGTTTCGTATCATAGTATTGCGTCCGTATTAGCTCTCGAGCTTGAGTTCTTCCGTTTCAAGCTCCGTTCAGCGCTCCCGAGCCCTTCCAGCAACTACTGAGCTCGTGCAATCAACCACCGCCTCCGAGAAATGCCTCGTAATCAGCACATAATCAACCAAAACCTGTAAAATGACATAAAAAGGCGGCAGTACCAACATTCACAACAAATAGCTCCTAAAATACATACATACTCAACTAAACACGAGCTAAGTGTGACAAAACGGGGGTATATAAATCAATATAAAACGCACACATTCAAACTCCCCCAAACCAAACCTTTGCTTGTCCTCAAGCAAACTACCCAGCAATTAGCATACAAAACAGGTGGACAAAGCGAGTACAGAAAAAATGCAACCCATCGTCACAAGCATCGTCGTCTCATACAAAAGCGTAATCAATCCAAAACCAGCTTCCTCTTCAAATAAATGAAGAGTTAAGGAGCAAGACCAACATATAACTGACGGCGAAACAAAATGACGCAAACTCCATGCAAAGACTTCGACTGTATGCATCCAACAAAACGCTGAGACTATAAATAATCTCACTAACTCGATGGCTAGCAAAACTGCTCAAACTAAGCACGTCATCACCCAAAATGCATCAGAAATCACACCAAGCGAGGTTTCCAAGGGTTGTAATGTTAGGCTCGGGTCAAAGGGGTAATAAGGTGGAAAATGTATTTGGAAATGTGGAGCTCAACGGCTTAACAGCTGCATTTAAATCAACACCAACATCCAATCACAACTCCTCCTCAACTCACCATTCAAATTAAACCACGACTCCCGTAATAACATGACAAATATATCGCTTCCTACTACCACTACCGATCCTCTTATTGAAATGAAACAGCATATAAACAATCGACTCTTTCTTTTGTTTTCTCTTTTTCTTCTTTTTTTTTTTCTTTTCTTTTCGATTTTTTTTTTTTTTTTTTTTTTTTTTCTTTTTTTCTTTTGAATAAAATGAAATGAAGTGAGATCGGGTGAAACTTTGAAACATGTAGGAAAGCGCACAATTAACGGGAATGCTAACAACAACAACAACCCATAACTCCGACTCACATAGTAACAATCACGGACTAACCCACTTCCTTCCCAACCAAATACTCCGTGAAAACGTAAGCCCCTAATGCAGCTGATCAGCCCGGGTAGGATAATTCTGGAATGTAGCTCAAAATACAAATAATGTGGCTCAAAAACAGGTTACAAAGGCTAGGACTGGCTACAAAAGAGGGACCTATATCTAAAGGGTAGAAAAGCAGGCCATTTGGCTAAAGTGGAGTTAACATAGTATAGTAACCAAAATCAAGTACCTCTTCGTGCAATGCTCGATCATTCAAATGCAAGTAGGCTCAAACAATGACAGAATTCAAGTTTTCATTCACTAGCACGAGCTTAAATCAATGTTCGATGGATGGGTAGTCTAAGAAACGCGCCCCGTCTACGACACATGCCTCTATTTCAGATTATAGTCGACTCACTCAAATCACCTCAAGGGTGAAAGGGTAGGGTAGGCATAGCATGAAAATCAAAACGCAATCAAAAGACTCAACTACGCGACAACGGGCGTATCTCAAAAGACACTAAAGCTAATCCTGCACAAAGGTTCCTAGAACGACTCAAGACAGTTGGTTTTTTGAATGTTTTTGTTTTTTGTTTTTTTTTTTTTTTTTTTTTTTTTTTTATATATGCATGCTGAAATAAACATGGAACTAAGCTAATGCAACTAAACTATAAAACGTGAAAATGTCTCTCCCCCCAAACCAAATCACACATTGCCCTCAATGTGGAAAACAGCACAACCACAACAGCAGATCAGAGGACACAACAAGTATATACGGAGGGTAGAAACAAAAATATAAACAGACAAAGATAAAAGGAAGAATAGCTCACATGGTATGTACAATGTCGTCAAGCCTCCCCCAAACCAGCAACAAACACGGGGGAGGTAGTAGCCAGCACGCCACTAATCCTGCATCTCATCGTCGGATGCATCCTCAGTGCCTTCAGCTTGGGACCCCGCGTCAAAGGCGCTCGTGTAGGTCGCGCCATAGAAGTCACGGCCATGATCCTCAGAGTAACCTGCGTAGCTCGCGTCATGGCCATAGTAATGTTGCCCGTCGTCAAAGGCAACCTGAACACCGAAACCTGCGTAACCGGTCTGCGGCATCCCACCAACCCCAGCGTCGCTCTGTAACCCGCCTCCAAACGAACCAGGCTCACTCACGACTCTGGCGATAAGTCATGTCGGAATAATTATACCAAGACGGGAGTGGATCGGCTTCATACACATGACCCTGCTCATGCAAGTGCCTGTATCCCGGAAATGCTGCGCGCTCCTGGTCGATGAAGTGCGACTGCATCATGGAGCACAACTGGTCCATGCTAGAGCCACCCATGAAAGGCGGTACCGCCATACGAAGTCATCCGAGGCGGTTTGGGGTATATCTGCGGCGTAGGAGAAGGCTGAACCTGCTGCCTAGTCGCACCATGACTAGACTCACCCTGACTAGGGCGAGATGAAGGACCTGCAGTGGACCGTCGTGCATTAAAAGGCACCGCCTCGTCGAGTGGGAGCAAGTAGTTCGGCTCCGGCAAAGTGTGGACAAGGTGAGGCGCCACCATAGCCAACTGCGTTAGAGCAGGTAAGCGCTCGTGGGGGAGCTTAAGCCACCGATCGATGTCCCTCGTGACATGCCAATAGTAGCATCCCTTTTCAAATCGCACCCACTTATAAAGGGTGGAGAGACAGGTCATGTCGAGCAGATTCTGGTCGCCACCGAACCTGTCGGCATCGTAAAAGCAGCATTCAATGCCTTAGCAAGGTGAGTGACCAAGCCACCCACGGAAATGGTCCTCACCTTAGAACCACCCTTAGCCAACTTCCGGAAATGTAGGGCCATTAGATAGCCCAAATCCATGTAAAATGGTTCGCCCCTTTGAACATTAAGAATCGAGCCCAAAATCTCGAGCTCTGCCTTGGTGAAATTCGCCGTTTCATGACGACCAAAAACTGAATTAGCAATCAGACGATGCCAAATTCTAATGACCGGATGCTGCACTAAGTGACTACTGAGGCGTTTAAAGCTTGAGGGCAAGATGGAATTGGAGACCAAACGCCATAAGTAGCTCGGATTAAACTCGTCGGGGGCATTCGCGCTCATATTCTGCCCATTTTCATCAACCAAACGACGAAAACCGAAGATCTCACGAAAGCGGTCTAGGGTGATATTATGCTGCTCATTCAGTAAACGGAAACGAACCATCCAAGGATCCGTATCCTCATCCAAAATAAAGCTACTAAGAAATTCAAGAGTGAGGTCTGCAAAGCTTTTCTCGAGCATATTGAATAACACAGACATATGCAAACCAGCACAGAATTGTTCCATAGCAGCTAATATACCTAACTTATTCAAAGCTTGAAGTGAAAGAAATCGAGTAGATACCATTTCCTTCGAACTGAGAGCGAGGAACCGAGTGCGCTGATCAGGATTCCCGAACACGACGCTTTCAAAGCCCTGAACCGATGGAATCACCGGTGCTTGAGGCACTCTCGGACCCCGGCGTGATGAGCTTGCACCCGCACCCGCCTTTCTCTTTCCCGCACGCGTCTCCCGTCCTTCCATAGCCACAATGAGGAAGAAAACCAAGTGAAACCCGAGCCAAAACCCGAACGAAATCAGAAATTCGTAGCACCCCTTGACCCCAAAAATCAAAGTGGTCAAAAATCGATTTTTGCTTGCAAACTACTCTTCAAAACCCTCCTAGGACCCTATATAAACCAACAATGAACTTGAAAATCAACTCAAGGATGTTTAATTTGAGTTTTGAACTCAAACCCTAGAAATCAATTTTTTTGATTTTTCAAGCTTTTAAGTGTTTTAATGGTGGAAAGAGGATGTGGGGAGGTTGAAGATGAAGTTGGAGGGATGATTTGAAGGGAAAAGCTTGAATTTTGGAGGTTTAATGGAGGATTGGAGATGAGGGTTTTGGGGTTGAAGAGAGTTTGGGGTTGTTCTCAAATAAGTGGAAGTTAAATTATGAAGAAAAAGAAGGGGAAAGGGGGTTATAAGCTGAAACCCGTGCAAAAAACTCCTGGTGTCCCTTAGAACCGATCGGTTCGGGTTAGAACCGATCGGTTTTGCCCTGGAACCGATCGGTTTCGACCCAAACCGATCGGTTTTAACGTGCTTCTCGTGTTTCCAGAAATTTTAGCTCTATTTTCACCCGATAGGTTCCAAGTGAACCTATAGGTTTAGACTTTTGTCGGATTTTTCAGACCCTTGGCTTTGAATTCAAGTACCTGCACTCAAAACTTAATTAAATACCCTCCCTTACTCGCTCAAAATGACATAAAACGACACTAAAAATGTACATGAATGAAAAAGCGAATGAAATTCAAAAAGCACACTACGAAATGCATAAAACACGGATTGCCTTCCGGTTAGCGCTGGTTTATAAAGGTCCCGCACGACCTAAATACCTCGTCAGTGAGAGGAATCGAGAGGGTTAAGGTGCAATACCTCAACCACTCCAACCATAGCTCCGTCATGATAAACTTTGAGCCTCTGTCCGTTCGCTTGAAAACGCTCACCCGAGTTGTTCTCAACTTCGAAATAACCGTACTTGCTCGCTTTAGTGACAGTAAAAGGTCCTGACCATCGAGATTTCAGCTTTCCCGGAAAAATACGCAGCCGTGAATTAAATAAAAGGACCTTGTCGCCAACATTGATCTCTCGTGGGACAATCATCTTATCATGCTGGCGCTTCGTTCGTTCCTTATACAACCGTGCACTATCATACGCTTGCAACCGGAATTCATCAAGTTCATTAAGCTGTAAAAGACGCTTCTCCCCACACAGAGTCGTGTCAAAGTTAAGCTCCTTAATAGCCCAAAAAACTTTATACTCTAACTCGACAGGGAGATGACAAGCTTTCCCATAGACTAACCTATACGGCGAGGCGCCAATAGGAGTCTTGAAAGCCGTACGATATGCCCATAAAGTGTCATCTAACTTGAGGCTCCAATCCTTCCTCGACTTTGAAACAACTTTCTCGAGGATAGACTTGATTTCGCGATTCGAAACCTCAACTTGGCCGCTAGTTTGAGGATGATAGGCCAATCCGGTACGGTGAGACACTCTATACTTTGCCAAAAGCGCTTCTAAACGTTTCTCATAGAAGTGAGAACCGCCATCGCTAATAATAGCTCTAGGAACCCCAAAGCATGGAAAAATGATCTTCTTAAAGAGAACAACCACGGTCTTAGCATCACAAGTCGGCGACGCCACAGCTTCTACCCATTTCGACACATAATCTACAGCAACGGGAATGTATCTATTCCCTTTAGATGAGGGAAAAGGGCCTTGGTAGTCGATTCCCCACACATCAAAAATTTCTACCTCAAGAATACCCGTCTGAGGCATCTCATGCCTCCTAGAAATGTTGCCGGTACGTTGGCACGCATCACATGATAAAATAAAAGCTTGAGCATCCTTGAATAAAGTCGGCCAATAGAAACCCGACTGCAGAACTTTCGCCATGGGTCCTAGAAGGACCATGATGACCACCATAGAGTGAGGAATGACACTTTCTAGCACACCCGGGACTTCCATCGCGGAATACATCGCCGATATAACCCGTCCGCACACCATTTGAATAAATAAGGATCGTCCCAGAAATAATGGCGAGCATCGTGCAGAAATTTCTTCTTCTGCTGAGAAGAAAGATCGGAAGGCAACCGCTGTTTACTAGATAGTTCGCGATATCAATAACCACGGAGTCTCAATAACGCCCGGTAGCGTTAATAATCATCAAAGAATCATCGGAAAGGAATCGCCGATAGGAATAACGACTCCACCATCATTAAATCGCAACCAGAAAGGTGATCAAACAACATTCTCGCTCCCTTCTTGTCTCGAATTTCAAGATCGAACTCTTTGCAAAGAACAATATCCAAATAATAAGTCTTGGCTTTGCCTCCTTCTTAGCAAGGAGATACTTCAATGCAAAGATGATCGGTGTAGACAATGACTTTCGACCCAATGAGGTAAGATCGTAACTTGTCCAAGGCAAAGACAATCGCAAGTAGTTCTTTCTTGGTGGAGGCGTAGTTGACTTGTGCTCCATCAAGTGTCTTACTAGCGCAGTAAATGGCATGAGGAACTTTATCCTTCCTTTGACCTAGCAGCGCCAACAAAGATAGTCGCCAGATCGCACATGATCTCGAATCCAAACTCCAATCAGGTGTTGAATGATAGGCGCCAAATCAAAGCCTGTTTAATCTGTCACAAAGGCCTCAAGACACGCATTAGTAAACACGAAGGGGCATCCTTGAGAGAAGCTCAGTTAGTGGTTTAGCAATTTTTGAAAAATCCTTGATAAAGCGGCGATAAAACCCCGCATGACCAAGGAAACTCCGAACCCCTTTAACATTGATGGGTGGAGGTAATTGCTCAATCACTTGAACTTTCGCTCGATCCACCTGGATGCCCTTTTCAGAGACAACATGGCCAAGTACCACTCCTTCATTCACCATGAAGTGGCACTTTTCCCAATTCAAAACAAGATCAACTTCTTCACAACGTTTAAGAACTTTAGTCAAGTTAGCTAAGCAAACATCAAAAGTGGTCCCATAAACGCTGAAATCATCCATAAAGACCTCCATAATAGACTCGATAAAATCAGAGAAGATACTAGTCATGCAACGCTGAAAAGTAGCAGGGGCATTACACAAACCAAAAGGCATCCTACGGTAAGCAAATGTGCCGTAGGGGCAAGTAAAGGTCGTCTTCTCCTGGTCCTCGGGATGAATTGGGATTTGGAAGAATCCCGAATAGCCATCTAAGTAACATAAATACTTATGGCAAGCTAACCTCTATAGCATCTGGTCAATGAAGGGAAGGGGGTAGTGGTCTTTCTTAGTGGCCGTGTTAAGTCGTCTATAGTCTATACACATGCGCCACCCTGTAACTATCCTAGTCGGGATGAGTTCATTCTTATCGTTCTTAACCACAGTGGTCCCTCCTTTCTTAGGTACTACCTGCACAGGACTAACCCAATTCGAATCAGAAATAGCATAAATAATCCCTGCGTCAAGTAGTTTCATTACCTCCTTCTTCACCACTTCCTGCATATTCGGGTTTAAACGACGCTGACCCTGAATACACGGCTTATGACCCTCCTCCAAATGAATGCGGTGCATGCAAAAATCGGGGCTAATTCCCCTCAAATCATCTAAACAATACCCTATAGCTTTCTTATGTCTCCTCAAAACAACAAGCAAGGATGACAACTGACTCTCGGTTAGGGTGGCACTCACAATCACGGGGTACAACTCAGACTGTCTAAGAAAGCATACTTCAAATGAGAGGGAAGGGGTTTAAGTTCGGGTTTTTGTACCTCAACAGCGCATGAGGATTGAACCAAACTTTGTACCTTTTTGCTCTCCTCGGTAGTGAGCTCTCTTCCATTTAGCGCAGCTTCCAAAGCATCAACCTCTGCGCTCCAAATTCCCTCATCACCTGCACATGAATCCAAAACAAGAACGGCCTCCAAAGGATCTCTAAGTAGAGATTGAGGCTTAGCATCGGCAACAATAGAATCTATAACATCAATCATATAACAAGACTCCTCTAGCATAGGACTCTTCAAAGCATTAGTAAGATTAAATGTTATCTTATCGTCTCCTACCTCAAGTGTCAACCTACCATTCTTGACGTCGATCACCGCGCCATGGTGTAGAAAAGGTCTACCCAAAATGATGGGTATTTGAGAATCTTCGCCATGTCAAGCACAATAAAATCGACCAGGTATGAAAAATTTACCCACTCGACGAACGTCCTCCAAAATACCCAAAGGGCGTTTTATAGAACGGTCAGCCATCTGGAGCGTCATATTAGTGCACTTAAGCACCCCCATGTTCAACTTCTCACATACGGAGTAAGGTATAACACTTACACTTGCACCAAGATCACAAAGAGCTTTTTCAATAGTTAAAGTACCGATGGTGCAAGGTATGGAGAAGCTACCGGGGTCCTTAAGCTTGGGTGGAGACTTATTTTGTAATAAAGCACTGCACTGTTCCGTAAAAGCAACAGTCTCCACCCCACTAAAAGACCGCTTCTTAGTTAGTATATCCTTTATAAACTTAGCATACGAAGGGACCTGCGTAATAAGCTCAGTAAAAGGGACCGTTACCTGAAGGTTTTTAACTACCTCCATAAACTTACCAAACTGGTTGTCTAGCTTCGATTTCGCCACCCGAGATGGAAAGGGTAGTCGAATCGCCACGGTCTCCTGAGCTTTAGCATCTTTCTCCTTGGGTGCCTCCTTCGTAACATCCACATTAGCATCCTGCACTTCAGCACGAACTTCCTCCTCTACCGTCGGCTCAACGGTGACATCCACAGCTACATCATCACCACCCTTGGGCATAGCAGGGCCCTCATAACTCGAACCGCTCCGTAAGGTGATCGCATTTGCAGACTCGTGAGGCTGCGAACCCTGTGGCGGGAGTGAACCTTGCTTCCTCTGAGCATTAGAGGCGGCAAGTTGAGCAACCTGATTCTCCAACATTTTTATGGCGGCATCCTTAGCATGATCACTTTTTGCATTTGTGCCATCATAGTCTCCTCGATTCTTGGCCATCCGCATCATCATGGCCTTCATTTCACTTATACCAGGATCAGCGGTAGGAGTAGGGCGAGTTGAGCTGGAGGTGGTTGTTGATAATGTTGTTGTTGATGGAATGAGGGCCTCGATTTTGGAAGCTTGGCGGTTGGTAGTTCCTTTGTGGCGAACGTCGTTGGTTGTTCTTCTTTGCGGCCAGTTGCGGAGTAGGATTGGCAACGTTCTGGTTCCGGTAAGAAAGCAAAGATCGATCATAACCCCGCTGATCCTGATATGGCAAGTTAGAACGATAAGTACCGAAAGCGTAAACTTGCTCTTGCGTACCCATGCACTCGCGGCGCATAATGACCTGGCAGCCCGCAATTGTTGCATCCTACGCCGTGTCCCGTGAATCACAAGTTAACTGGCCGCGCATTAGACGAACCCGCACCACTCAGCTTGGCGACCTGCATTGAGAGAGCCGAGATTTGGCTCGTTAAAGCATTTATAGAATCCTTCTCGCGATCACTATGAGCCATGCAAGAATTTCCCCTAGGTCGATCATATTGTGAGGAATGCACTGCCATTTGCTCGATTAATTGCCATGCCTGGTCATCATCGACATTATTGGCAAACCGCCCTTCCGCAGCTGAATCTAAGATAGCCCGACTTTCTGAATACAGCCCGTTGTAAAACGTCATGATTACGAGCCAATCATTTAAACCATGATGAGGACAGTCACGGATGAGCTTCTTATAACGTTCCCAAGCTTCAGCAAGTGTCTCGTCGTAAGTTTGCTTAAAGCTTTGGATTTGGCTCCGCATTTGATTAGTCCGCTCGGGGGGATAATACTTGTTATAAAATGCGAGAGCTAACCCGTTCCAATCCGTAATACCTGCAGCTTCCTTATTTAAATCAGTGATCCACTCACGAGCGCGATCACGTAGTGAGAAAGGGAACAGCATTTCCCTAATCTGATTCTGAGTAATCCCGTTCTGCTTAATCGTCGAGCAGTAATCAGTGAAAACCTGCATATGACGACCAGGATCCTCCGTCGGATTACCTCCAAACTGATTACGCTCCACCAAAGTAAGCAAGGCGGGGCGAATCTCAAAGTTGCCCTGTAGAGTTGCGGGCATCTGGAATCCATTAGGAATGGACTCCGTCTTGGGCAAAGAGTGACTTGACAATTTAGGCATAGTCACGAGCGCCTCAGAAACAACACTAGAAGTAGAAGGTGGAGTAATGTCCTCTTCGTAGGACGATGCTTCTGACCTAGTTTCTGCATCCGAAACTTCCACAACCTCGTTGGCGTAGGTTGCTGCAATCTCCTTAAAGAAGTTTCGCGTTTTGCGAAAAGTCCGCTCAGGTTCGGGATCGAAAGGAACTAAACCTGTAGGTGACCTGCGCATAAACAAAAACTACAAGGAGAAATGAGAACCGGTCTCAAGGAACTGAAATTCCCTGAGACAAGAGAAGTAAACTAGAAACAAAGAAAAGAGTAGTAAACAAAACCGTCTCCCCGGCAACGGCGCCAAAATTGACAAGGCTAAAGTCGTGTCACCTATGTCAAGATAATCCTACGGTCCTACTAACTAATAGCTAGTGGCAAGCAGGGTGTCGAATTCACTAGGAGATGGTTGAAACTACTAACTACTCAAGGTTTCTAGTGTACTCTAAGTGTGAAAAGGTTTGGGTTTTGGTAGCTAAGCTAAGAATAGGCTGAAATTAAAAGGAATTGAAAGTCGATAGAGGGAGAAGTCTAGGGTCACAGGTTCACGATGACGGAAATAGAAAGGTTATCACGGAATAAAGGTTCTAGTAACGGCTCGTGTTAATGGATGAAGACAAGTCCTCTCGGATCAAAGTCAATCCTAAAGCTCGACTAACGGGCTCTCGCTACGTATTAGTCTCGCTCTACTAATTCTCACGCAAGGCTCACCTTAACCCGGCTTTCGGTCTTAGGTTTAGGCTTCCTAGGTCAAACGATCAATCGTGGCCTTTGATTAATCATATGTAAAATTAGGGCAAGAGTGAAGATTAACAACGAACAATCACAAGGCAACCAAATCCAATAATAAAACCTAACAACTAATCATCGATCCCCATAAACCCTAGAAGAAGATTAGTTACTCATAATTAGGGCTAAAAAGAAATTAAACATTAAAGTAAAAGAATTGAGAATAGCAAACATGAATTACCAACGATTGAGATGCTTGAAATTAATGCGTAGAACCGACGATTACAAAGTTTAAATTCGATCTCCAAGGATGAGTTTTAGTTCTAGAGAAAAGTACTTAGAAATAATCTAAAGCTGCTAAAATAAAATGAAAGATCGTTCGTTAAAACCCTACTCGAGTCTTATATATAGGCCCCGTGAAAACGTAAAAATAAAAAAGCAGAACCGATCGGTTCGGGGTCGAACCGATCGGTTTGGTACGTGAACCGATCGGTTTGACCCTATACCGATCGGTTCTAAGGTGTTCCAGCCTTTCCACCAATTTCTGAGCTTGAGCAAACCGATAGGTTCACTCTGAACCTATAGGTTTAGCGTTTCGTATCATAGTATTGCGTCCGTATTAGCTCTCGAGCTTGAGTTCTTCCGTTTCAAGCTCCGTTCAGCGCTCCCGAGCCCTTCCAAAGAACTCATCGAGCTCAGGTAATCAACCACCGCCTCCGAGAAATGCCTCGTAATCAGCACATAATCAACCAAAACCTGTAAAATGACATAAAAAGGCGGCAGTACCAACATTCACAACAAATAGATCCTAAAATACATACATACTCAACTAAACACGAGCTAAGTGTGACAAAACGGGGGTATATAAATCAATATAAAACGCACACATCAGTAATAACTTATATCTTTTGGTTTTCTTTATATTAATTAGTTGACACAAAATAATTAATTAAAAAAAAATATGAATTTAATGAGAAATAAAAGATGATGTAGTTGAAAAGTTTGATTCTTGGTTTACAAATATTTAAATTTAGTTATCAAATCTGTTTGATGAATATTTTTTAGTTTCATTTGTATTGTTTCAACTTTGCATTTTATGTTAGTAAGTATACCAATTAAGTAGTCTATTTTTTGGTTTAATCTGTTTGTCGAGCACTCTACTGTTGTACGTCGTGAACGGTGAAAATGAAAGCCGGAGAAGAAAAGCGACCATATTGAGATGAAAGTTGATTAACACGGACAATTGAATGCGAGCAAATGAATATTGAACTTTAATTATAATCTTTAATTATGGCCTTTCATATCCTCAATAATATGAAAGGACACAGAAGCTGAAAAAACAATGGGAAGACGATTAGACAGGGAATTTGACCCGGGAAGTTAATGAGGACGTGGGACCCAGTAGATGACGTGGCGGAATAAGGGGAAAAAAAGTGTATGTTTTGGAGTGTTTTAATTGAGTGATTAGTTTTGTGTTTGTCTTTTAATATATATATATATATATATAGATTATCAGTTTATTTTAGCGTTTTTGGGTTTGGTTTGAAAATGGGCGATTATCTTTAAAATAATAAATTAAAGCGAGTTCGGGAAGTACGGAGTGTACGCTTGCTTATTTATTTACGAGTTCGCAGTATAGTTGCCTTTCGAACGACTGTGACAGGGGTCTCGCTGCCCGGTCAGCGAGTCGGGGTCCAGGGGTGAAGTGCCCTGGTTTAGGTTGCCCCCAAAATTTTGGCGCCAACAGTATTACCGAATTAAATCGGTATTTTGTGAAGAGTTACTCCTCTTCACAAACACTGCCTCTATCCCCTGCATCTCCCCTTTTCTTTATATATAAACTGCACACAAAACTCCATAGTTATATCTCTGTTTTTCGTGCCAATCACAGAGGACACCGTCTTATCTCAGTAGAAAATTCGGTATAACCCTGACACACATATAAGGTTCGAATTGTTCTATTAGGAGAGCGTAGTCGATTCGGTGTTATTATTCATTGTTATTTCGTTTCCTGTACTATTTAATAACATTCACTATATTTTACGGAATAATTTTTTTTTTTTTTTTTTTGATATGTAATTTGTTGCTTGTCATACTATAGGCGAGAAACTCGGTACTAGAGAGTTGAGAGGATATAACCGCAGAATCAATAGTCATGAGTAGTGAAAATGTAAAATTATAAGAAGAGGTTAATAATTAAATTATCTTAGTAAAATTATTTACTTGGCAAGAATTTGTGTAGTTTCAAAAGGTAGCACAACAATTAAGAGAGTAAAACATAATCGATCAGAATAAAATATACAACCAGAGGATTGTACAACTTTAATTTGAAAGCTACTCTCTAAATCCAAAACTAAATTTAAATCACCGTCATCCTCTCACGCATAAAAGTTGTTAACAAAATCACATGTAGAGTATAATATGTACCGAATTTTGATCGATCTAACTGAAACATTATTTCTAAATGCGGTATTATGGAGTAAAACGTATAAATTCATTATGATCGATTGTCAATACTAGCTAGTACGGAGTACGTGATATACCAATTGACGGGTGTAAAGAAAAAGTAGAGAAAGTAGTGATAATAAATTAGGGTTACATACTCGATCCCTTTAGATAGAGGTACGTACGGTGGATGTTAATGTTGATGGTGAGGGAACACGTACGATGAAATAGTCCAGTAAATAGTGAATCGTCGGTTGCCTTCATTGAGTACGGTTTAACTCATACGGAGTACATCACAATTTCACCCAATTAATTAAACTAGCCAGTGTAATTGATTAGATTACATCCAATTATTTATAAAAAAATCAATAAGTCATCATTTTAACTAGGTAGTCATAATAAAATTGGTCAATTAATTAGTCCTGACCGATATATATTGAGATGCTTTTTGGTCAACCAATTAAATATAATGGAGTATGACTATGGTTGAAGGCCCAAGATCGATTATATACTCTAACACGCCCCCGGCCTAACGCAAATGCCCTTTGGGCTTGAAGCGTGGACGCAACTACGAGCCCGCCTACCTGGTGCGAAATATACCACTTTGAAATTGAGGGGTGGTGAGATTCGAACCCATGACCTCCGGTCACAAGGCTCTGATACCATGTCAGGAACCAACTCAACCAAAAGCTTATGTCAGGAACCAACTCAACCAAAAGCTTAAACTGATGGTTGAAGGCCCAAGATCGATTATATACTCTAACAATTAGAAATACTTGAATTTCATTGTATAATTGCATTCTAATTTTAAATTTAACCCAAATCCTATTTTGATATGGATGACTCATGGAATTAGGATTAAAATAGATACGGAGTATTAAATTTTTGTTAAAAAATTTACTCCATATTACTTCGGAAAAAATAAAATCTAAGATTATTGCGTCATAATTTCAGAATGAAAAATTCAATTGACAACAATACGTTTAGAATTTGAGACAACTACCCAAAAAATGTATAGAATTTGAAATGACCTTTAAATTGAACTAGGAATGTATTCTAATTCTAATTCATAGATTTTCTCGAACATTAAGTTAACTCGATTATTTCAAAATTGAATTTTAATTCTATATTTCTAAATACACCATTAGTAAACTCAATTTAAATCTATTACGTACAACCCAAACTCAATTCTCGAACATTAGTTAACTCAATTTAAATACACCAATAACACCATTAACTCTTTCAACAAGCAATTTAATCAAATAAAGAATTTAGAGGCGCAACATTGCTGGTCAAGGCTCATTCTTCAAGACCCTAAAATGAGAATACAAATTCTATAATAAAGCAGTCTTATAGTATTAGACACATTGCCATATCATCAAAAACAATATTATCCTCAAATATAATTTTCTCAACCCTGGATAACCTGACATGCATCATCAAACTACCACCACTAACACTCCCTTAACCACCATGAATATCATCCAAACCAACCTTTTTACCTCGACCTCACCTGCGACCTCGCCGGATAATTGAAATTCCGACGACCTTCACCCTGACCCAATCGGCGACCTCACCGGAGAACTGAAATTCCGACAACCTCTTTTTTCTTTTTTCAATGTTACACTTCTCTCACCATTCTCTTAACTTTCTTTAATATTTACTTTTTGTACTCATGCATTATTTAATCCACTCCAAATTAAGTTTAATATAGACAATTGAAAATATTGATAATTTAATAAATTTATTCCACATCCACATATACCATCAGTTTACAATAACAAATACTCCGTCGTTCATATTATTTCAAAAAAAAAAAAATCAAAAGTAATATAAATACAATTCAATAGTAATGTTCATATATTTGATTAATAATTTCAGCAGTAAAGTTTTGAGAAAGATCCAGTTACGTTAAAAAACTTACAGTTACATTTCAAATATTATGAATTATTTTTGTCAACAAGAAAGTAAAATTAGGTTTCGTGAAAATTGATAAAATCGGGAAAAATAAGAAGTTGATGTCATCGGAATTGCACAGATGGGATCAAACGATTGGAACTCACATTGAGTTTATCATGGGATGGTGGTCAATGCGAGAAGGCGGTGTTAAACGACAGCTTTGACAAAGTTGGAGGTATGTAGTTGGGGGTAGAGTTAATTGAATCGAAATGAGAAAGGTAATAAAGGTGATTGTACTCCAACGAGTTTGTTGGCGGCAGCTTCCGTGGTGGCGGTTCGGCGAGTTTGTTGTTGTCTGCGCCCGTGGTGGTAGTTGAAGCAATAGATTTGATAAAGACGGTGGTGGTTATCTGATAGTAGGTAGTGGTTGAGACTTGATTTTGTGGTTAATGCATTATATCAGTTCAATTGAGAATTATACGGTGTTTGAGGGTGTAGATAAATATGATGGACTAATTAATAATGTCTTATGGTATGAGGCAGTCTCACCAAGTCACCATATACATACTAAAATGAGAAACCCCTAAACCCTAGGGTTAGTTTTAACTTTATTTTTGTTAAAAAAAAAAAAAAAAAAAAAAATTGGAAAGCTTTTTAAAAAAATCCGCCTTTCAATAAGTGACAGACAGTTTCATGATATAAAAAAAATGTATCATATTTTTTATAAACCACTATTCACTATATTGTGATCACAATTTACAGATATAAAAGTGACACATTTTACTTAATAATGGTCCCAATTAGCCTAATTATATTGTGGTAACATTTTACCTATTAGAAAAATTCGTTTTTCATTTTATAAGTGAAATAACGTACTTCGTATTTCTTAACTACAACGCTTTCAATTTTCCATTTTCAATTATTGTTAAAAAAATTATATTAAAATATTTAGATAGAAAAATTTCGGATATAAAATATTTTAATATTACTCCACTCATTGCACTTTTAATGAACCACTTTCTATTTTTTATTTTTTTTTTTTTTTTTTTTTGAGTATATTTTAAAATTAGCGATAAAAATGAGGCAATATTGATTTTTTTTTTGTTAATACTTTACTATATTCTATAAATACAAATGAAACATTCAATTTAGAGAAAATTAAACCGAAAACTGAAACATTTTAATTAAGATGAAGAATGTATATCAATTAATAATTGTTATTGTTCAATTGTATCCGAACTTTACTCACTTGTACCCTTTTTGCTCATTTTTTCCCACCCCCTATCCTTGACTGACCTAATTTCTCTCTTTTCTCAATTCATACATATTCAACTCTAAAAAGATTTAAATTCATCCCAAATCAATCAATTGCTTCTACAATTAATTGAATTTTTTAAATATGAATTCAAATAACAACATATGAAGTAATTAACTAATTTTTTTTTATTTTCATTGATTAATTTATCTTGCATATACTCCGTAGTATATATTAAATTTTATTGGTTCTACATAGTTTTTTTTGGGTGGTTATGGCGGGGCAGGGCGGTGAAAGATGGTGGCGTCGCAGGGATGTAGGTGGTGGTTGGGTCATGGCCCACAGGCCAGGTAAAGGGGAGGGGTGACAGAAACTTACTTTAATTTGTTTTATTTTTATTTTTATTTTTATTTATTGATGGTTGAAGAGATAAACTTAATTTTTGAAAACAAATGAAGGTTGAGGGAAATAAAAAAAGGTAGTTTAGTTTTTTCTGCAATAGAAGTGAGTAAAAATTGAATACAGTTGAACAATACCCTTAATAATTTATTTAAGTTATTAAGATCTATTATTATGGACACTATTCATAAAAGAAGATAATCTTTAAAATATTTCTATATATATCACATAAATATATTCAAATTTAGATATTATTAGAATTGTCTTTTATAACTACATATTAAAATCAAATTATCTGAAATTATGTAACATGAGATATCAATAAAACAAAATAAATGTTGATAAAAATGTAAAATACAAATGTAAACTATTGTCCGGAATGGAGTGAGGAATTTATTTCACCTTTTAAATTTAACCTTACATCAACTGATATAAGGTGAATATTTCGATTGCTTCTTGTATGAAATCTCTCATTTTGTAACTTACACATAATACATTAGAAACCTAAAAAAGGAACTAGTTTAATTTATGAAAAGCACACAACTATGCGAAATCTATGTGCTACATATGAAAAACGTAAAAGATCATTAATTTTGTGGGAAAAACGTTCGCTAATTTCTTTTAAAAATTTTACAAAGGTAAACTCAAAATCTCAATCACAAAAGCAAAATTAATGTTATACTCATAGAAAAGAACACAAGCAAAATCAAATACTCAACAACATCACATATGGTGCAAATTTGAGTCAGTTTAATGCACAAATACAGTTAATTTTAAATTAAAAAAAATAAAAAATAAAAATAAAAATAAAAGGTAAATACATTATGTAAAGATCAAATTAAATCATCTAATTATTAACCAAAGCATTAAGAGCATAATTAGGGCAACATATTAATTAAAGCTTTGCAAAAACTAAAATTTGTTGTTATTAATTACATTTGACGACTACATAACCCTTACAATTTAATTACTTCTATAACTATTAATTAATTATTAATTTAAATTTAAATAATTAATGGAACAAAGAACCTTCTAACCTGTTAATTTAACCCCTCTTTCACCACTTCTCTTCACTTCACTTCACTAATAATCTCTCTCAAATCTTGTCATCATTTCTTCACTGCATCCCATGAAATTGTAGCTCTTCCTCATTACCATTACTATGCAAATCACCCCACACTCCATGCAAATTATTATTATTAATATTTATATTATTGTTGTTATTATTATTATTATTATTATTATTATTATTATTAATTTCCACATTATTATTATTATTATTAAACATGTTAATTCCTCCAACAACACCTTTTTCATGCTCACTATTTTTAGCATTTTGTTCATAAAGAAACCCCAACCTTTGCTGTTGCAACTTCCAGTGCATCTCCTGATTAATACAACTCAATGACTCAATCGAAGCTATCGAATTCTGATGCTCATTGTTAGTATTACCTTGGACTAATAACGACGAGGTCGTCACCGAAACTGCTGCTGGCGTGGAATGATTATCGTTGTTGTTGTTATTATTATTCAGACCTATTAAATCAAGTCCAAAGTAGGGTCCACACCCAGTTACAGGCACCGAACTGGTGATGAACTGGGTGTAGACCCCAGCAGTGGCCGGGTGCAACCTGGGTGGAGATATCCCACCCAGGTTGAACTCCGTGGCCGGGTTTATTCCCGGGTTCAAGAACGTCTTCAACCCGGGAAGAAACTCACCACCTCCGCCAAATTCAAATAATTTGGCGGAGGTAGTAGAATTATTGGTAGCGGGTGCCGTTTTGAGCCTTTTGGTGCTTTTTCGGCACCCGCCACCAATCGGGACGCTGCGGAGAGCTCCGCCTCGCGTCCAGTAACGTCTGCAAGTCTTGCAGAAGTGGCGAGGCTGAGTTAAGCTGTAGTTATTGTAGTAGCAGAATTTGGTGTTGGGGGAGTCGCAACGTGGGCATTTTAAGGGCGGTTGTTCATGTGGTGGTTTTGGGGTGGTGGTTTTCTTAATTGTGGCGTGGTTTTCCGGCGATGGTGGTATGTTTTCCGGTGACATGCTATTTTTTTTTATATTAATGATTTTTTTTTTATTTTTTTTTTCCGTTTTTTTTGGGGGGGTGATAGGGGTGAGATTGTGAGAGTGAGAGGGATGGTCTTGTGATAGTGATGAGAAAAAGTGGAATGTAAGTGAGGAGAGATGTAAAGTAAGGAGTTTGCTTGTAAAGTTAATTATATATATAACGACGGTTAGAGGTGAAAATTGGTGAAGAAATGAACTAAGCCAAAAAAAATAAAAAAAATAAGAGTAGTTCTTGCGTAAGACCGGACTTACGTTAATTAATGTAAGTCATACATAGAAATTTGTTAAAAAAAAAAAAAAAACTACCTTCATGTGAGAATGCCTCACAATAAATTATTGTGAGACATGTCTCACATAAGAATTAGTGAAAAAATAAAGGCAAATTCTTACGTTAGACGGGACTCACAATAAGTTTATTGTGAGTCCCCTCATAAAAAGGTAGTTATTTTTTTATTTTTTATTTTTTCTTTTTCTTGATTGATTTGCTTGTGACTCACACTAGAGTCACAAGCAAGTAAAGGAAAAAAAAATAAAATAAATAAAATAAAACTAACTAGTAACTACCCTTGTGTGAGAGGACTTACGATAAACTTATTGTAAGTCCCGTCTCACACAAGTAATTGCTAAAAATAAAAACAATTTGCAAAATTAATATAGACTACACTTCCTCTATTGATTAAGTTTATTTGCTTTTTATTTTATTTTATTTATTTATTTCACGTGGGAACCCGCAACCGCTATTTTAAGTGCGCTCTGAGTAAACCACCGGGTGTAAACAATAGCCTACAAACCGTGCACATCATAGAATCGAACTTGATACAAGTGAGAATTTCACCCATGTTTTAACCACCTGAGCTACACTCTTACGAGTTATATTTACTTTTTACACACTATTCATAATTGAGAAATTTTTTTGATATAATTTATAACATATAAAATAAAAAATAGTCATGCAAAAATTTGTTTAAATTGTCTTATAAAGTGTATTATTAATATCAAATTTTATACTAAATAATATTCTTTTTTCAAAATATTCAACTAAAGATATGAACAAAAAAAAAATATGTCTATTGACACACGAGTATAAAGCAAATGTACAAAAATCAATGGGATGCAGGAAATACTGCCATTTAATTCAACTTCATTCACAACAAAGAAAAAATCGATATTATTTATTCAAATGGAAAGTTTTCGGAATTTTTGCAATGTATAAATGAAAATATAGTGATATGAGATCTTGTATGATACGTCTTTACGAGTACAATAAGAATATCATTTTTTTTAATACGAAGTAATTTTTAATATGATAAAGTCATCCTATTTGATCCTATTTGATATGTTCCAAATATCTATATTTTTAATATATACAATAATCAAAACATAGTTCGTATCGACCCAACTAAGAACTTTCATCGTAATTTAATTTATTTTTAAATGATTAAAGATTTCAATAAAATTTTGAAACAATTTCATTAAATTTAAATTTCTAACAAAAAGTTAGTTAAAAAATAAATTAAATTTTAGATAACTTATGAAATTTCAAACTATTTCAGAATTTTACCTATTTTAGACGATTAATAATGTCAAGAGAATATTTTCTTTATCCGTTTAATCTTTTGAGATTGAATACAAATGTAAAAAAGGGATAAAATTGGGGATCGAACTCAAACCAAATAAGGGAGAATTGAATTTAAAATATTGTTTTCATGAAGTAGTACCATATATAATAAAGAGTAGTTATTGCGTAAGATCGGACTCACACTAATTTACTGTGAGTCCACTCACTCAACCCCTTAAACAAATTTTTTGTTTTTAAAAAAATACAAATAACTACCCCTCACAATAAACTTATTGTGAATCCCGTCTCACCTGAGAATTAGTGTATAATAAAATAACATTTCAAACAAAAATTTTAACTCAGTAGTTAGAATATATATATAGTCACATTGATTTTACACTATGACAATTTTGAAAATACCAAAATTTTTGAGTGCTCCGGGAGACCGTGACTAATAATGTCTCACCATAATTGTTAAGATGGTGATAATATTATTTTCCATTAATTTTCATTCTTTTCGATTCGATTCATTCATTTCGATTCATTCCATTCGATTCGATTCGATTCGATTCAACTCACTTGATTCGATTCGATTCAACTCACTTGATTCGATTCGATTCAAAGACTATGTTATAAATTTGAATTTCATTCGATTCGATTCGATTCGATTCGATTCGATTCGATTCGATTCATTCGCTTCACTTGATTCGATTATTCGATTGATTCGATTCGGCTCTAAAAAGTCTCAAAGAACAGGTCCTAATAACAACAAAATACGTATTCTCCGCTTTTCATTGAATTGTTTATAATTTGTCTTTTTTTTTTTGTGAGGTGATATAAGATAAGTGTAAACAAATTATTGAAACAAATAGAGTATTTGAAATCGTATTTTTTATTATATTCTTTAAAACTCATATTCCGTAATAGAGGTGGCCATCATCACAGGCCGGCCCGGCCCGGCCCGATGAGCAGGTAGGGCCGTGTTTTTAGAGCCCTTGTCGACCCTCCAAAGCCCGGTTAGGCTCGCCAAAATGTGAAGGTCGGGCCCGAGCCCAATTATTGTAGCCCGACCCTCCTGGTCCCTCCAAAAAAACATAAAAAAATTAAAATTTAAAGGTTAAGGGCCGGGCCAGGGCCTCAAATTCAGAGTCCGGCCCTTTTAGGCCCGACCCTCCCCCACCTGAGGGCTACCTCTATTCCGTACTAACGTAAAAATATACTCCATCCATTCAACTCCACATTGCACTTATGCTTTATTCACGTTTGCCAACGCGCGTTTTGTGCGTTAAATATCTTTAGCTACGTTTATTCAAAAATTATGAATTTTAGATTTTAATTATGTGCTCGTAAAGACGAATCAAACAAGATCACACATGAATATATTTACACATCTATATCGAGAGATAATTGAAATTAAAGGTCGAAATGTGAATAGTGTACGAAAAAGAAACATTGTTGAATGGAGGGAGTAGAAATAAAAATAATGTGTGGGACCAATTCAAATACATGAGGGCCAATAGCAAAAGAGATACTCGTATATAGGTAGGGAAAGAAGAGCAGTGAGTCAGAGAGGAGAGCATATACTCCGTATTTAACAGGGGATGTGCTTTACGCAGTCGGCATTTTACTTCGCGCAGTCGACATTTATTTTCACTAATTATACTTAAGGATTTTAATTATTAATTATCTATTTAGGTTATTAATATCTATTATTAAGTTTCGAATTATTATTTTGAAAATTTTAAAACTTTTACGAAAAATCGTATAATTTTAAACACGGTATTAGCAAAATAATAAAAAAAATTCACATTGCGAGGAGCTATCTCGCCAACTGCATGGCGAAGGGTGTGTTTTTGAAGTGCATGACTGACGTTTGATGCCCCTTTGAGATCTCCGCTTATTTGCTTTTTTTTTTAAACCTTACATTTTATGTGCATAAATCGTTTTTTTTTTTAATCCTTAACCTTTTTTTTAAAAATTATAACTTTTGTTAAATCGACTAAATTAAATCGAGTAATTAATTATTCTTAAGAGTAACTCAAAAAAATTAAACAATCACCTAAACGTAACGATAAAAAAATTAACCGATTTTATGAAAATATCAAAATTTAAAAATTTGTAATTCAAAACATTATAAATAATATTACTAACAAAAATTAAAAAATAATTATGAAATTCACTAAGTATAATTAGTAAAAAGATAAGCCGACTGCGCGAAATAATTTGCCGACTACGAAGAGCAAATGGCTTTAACAGTGGGGAGTGGGGACTCACTGCATGCTGGATAGTGGATACTCTCTACTCTCTTCAAAACGGCTTCCTTGAGTTCCCTAAATTAATTTAGAGAAGTAGAGGACGGACATAGGGGATACAGTAGATCAGTGTTCACGCCTAACTGTACACCTTGTCTACTCATTCCTATGAACTGTCACTATTCTCTTCCTTTCCTAACTTCTCTTCCATATCCCTACTCTTCTCTCTCTCTTTCTTTCGAATTATTTTAGATCTTAAATCGGTTGAGCAGCAAGCCAACAACTTATTAGACCCGTGTTGAACTTATTAAAGCTGAACTAATGTATTAGGGTTCAACTGATGCGTTTGACTGCTTGTTAAAACCGAATAGAACTTTTTGAAGTTGAATTGAGTGCAATCGGCAAAAGCTAGTTTACCTTACCTCAAAAATAAGAATTCCTTCGTTATACGAGTTGGGTTTTTTCGGACTTATACTGAATTAAAACGATTATTAATCAAGCTGGAAAAAAAAAATACAACGTTAATGCCTCATTAATGCCCCCTCATATAGGAGGATCAACTAATAATAGTGGCATTAGATTATTGGACTCCTTAGCTAGCCGGGAAATATCAGGTTGCTTAATAAATTGAGTCGAGAAAATAAGTGAACTTAATTATGTATGAAAAGAATTTATTGTCATATATGGTGCATATCCTAATCTCGACGAAAAATATAAGGTTTTACAATGATTATTTATATATATTGCACTTGAATTTTGTAATTTACACATGACCAAGGCTTAGTCAAATCTGCAGCTCAGTTGGCTGTTTGATCGCACAAATCAGTAAACTGATGTGACTAACTCCTAGAAATTCAGTTACATTCATATCTAATAAACCCCAATAAGCCTAACAGAACGAGACAAACTATTTAATTAAGTATCTTTCAGATTAAATGAAACCTTTTTTAAGAGTAGTTTTATTGTAAGACCGTTGTATGCGTAGACCAATAGAATAACTTAATACGAATAACTTAATTAATGCTGCATAATAAATGCACGTATTACTTTAATGCAAAAATAAGCATAACAAAAAGTAGGATTTATGATTTTACGAGGAACAAAACTCAAATCAATTATAGTAGAACTTGAACTCGTGAAAGTTAAGCTGTGAACATGATTTGAGGCTTTATTTTGAGCATTTTCCAGGGCCCTTAACTTGATGTGGAATTTATGAGAAGCATAAAAAAGGAGGTAGTTGATGTATATTCCAAAAATACCAACTTTATATACGGAGTACAATTTAGTTACGCAGGCCTAACCAATGCTAGCTTCATACTGAGTACCGAGTAAATCAACACTTTTTTTTTTCTTTATTATAATAATAATAATAATAATAATAATAATAATAATAATAATAACAACAAACAAAGAAGATTTACACAAAATTGATGGGTGGCCGAGATACAATCTGGGTCTCCACCCCTTTAGCTACAACAAAGCCAAATCTAGTAAAAATGTAAACGGCTACATGAGTCCCTGCATCATGGGACGAAAGGAATTTTTGTCTCCGCTTGAGCAAAACCACAACATCCGAATCCAGCTCCTCAAGCGTAGAGAATTGAAAGAGAAGGGTAAAAAAACATAACCAGCTGCTGCACATAAATCCTTGTACTTAGCACACTTACATTGAGCAGCATCAACAACAACCCGACCAGACACGAACTCAGTCATTCCTGTTTGAGTCAAGGGGGAAGACCCCGTCAGGTTGACACAAACATCTCGCCCCCTGTCCACGAGTAATTATCTTTCAAGCCTAAATAAAACTATAAATTTAAGCTTCCAATACGTATAATTATCTTTCAAGCCTCAGTAATGAAATTAGACAAAGGCTAAACATTAATAAATAAATAGTTATTCATTTATTATGTCTTTACTCCCTCCGATTCGGTCATTTATTTACTTTTCAGTTTTAAAAATAGAGGTAAAATGATCATTTTCTAATATTCCACAAAACTATAATAATCCCTCTGATTAATTAGTTATTTGTTTACTTTTCTATTTTGTGAAGAGCACAAATTGACGATTTTCTTCATATGAAATTATCTTTCAATATTTTCAAATCGATTAGAGGGGAAGAGATCAATAGTTGTACATTGCTTGAGTATTTGATCAAAAATCATTTGAAGTTATATAAAAACGTCAATATGATACTTGAAAATCGGTGAAAGGAGTAGAGAATACTTGTAGTTGGCCAAGTTGGGTAATTTTATTCACTATTGGATTGGATTATTAAATACGGAGTATCATTGTAAGGTGACGAACATGTTAATTTTTGCTCATATTCAAAATGAAAGGATAATTATATTCTGAAAATTAACTTCGATATGTTTTTATCTCGGGTTTTTTATTTAATTAATTAATTTATTTATTTATTTTTATCAATAATCCATCTTTTAAATTTGTGGAGTCTCCTAAATTTTTAGACTGAATAATGAATCCAACTAATAGGAGTATATTTTAGTCTCCTAATGACAAGTGTGCTCAAATGCGAAAAGCATAACAAAAAGCGAGAGTTACAAGTTGAATATATCCTACTTAAAATGCTTGTTGCATAGAACAATAGATAGGATATAATAACCGCCTAAATGCATGAATAACGTTATGGATTTTATTTATTCAACCAACCAAAAATAAAACTACATGTATTGTATAAGTTTATACGTTTATATATTAGGGTGTCCGTATGCATGTATTATGGGGTTCATGCAAGAGAAACGTGTGAATAACCGCCCTTACAAACTTGGTTACTGACTTGTATCAATCAAGGTCTCATAATGAATTTTATTTAAGATTTATGTTTGGAAATTGAAATCGAGACCCCTTAAAATAATACTCCGTATACTTCTTCCATTCCAATAGATTTTATACTTTTGTTTTTTTGACATTATTTATGAGTGAAAAGAATCTTCGATATAACTTCTAACATACGAAATAAAAAATAGTCAAGTCGGATCTTGTTTTAATTATCTTTTTAAGTGTATTATTATTAATTATTAATATCTAACTTTTATAATTTTTTATCACGTAACTACAGATATGAGCAAAAGAAAGCGTGCATCGACGTACGTGCAAAATACAAATTTATAGAATCCAATGAAATGGAGGAAATATGTAATAACCGAGTAATAGATTATCGATTACTGAAAGTTAAGTACATACGTGTATTATACTACTGCACACAAAATTTCTCAGTTAGACCATTAAATTTGTGTGCAGTAGTATAATGGGACTCACTTAAATTAGTGTAACACCGTTTCACATTAGACTTATTCATTAATTAAATAGAATACTTTATAAACTACAAAAAAAGTATTGTACTCGCTCTGTACTCAGTATATTTCAAAAATAATTGTCGTTTATAAAATACTCCATCTTCATAACTTTGTTTTTCTCATTTACTTTATTAGAGTAAGTCTTGCGTAAAACCGTTTCACGCGTGCGACAGAGTCCTTATGATTAAAATGTGACTATTTTAATGCCTAAAGTGACCAGTTTAACGCAAAATGTGACCACTTTAAAACTCCGTAAAATAGTCACTTTAAACGTTAAAATAGTCACTTTAAGCCTTAAAGTAGACACGTTTTATTTACAAATACCCCGTCGCACGTTTAAAACGGTTTTATGTAAGCATTTGTGACTTTATTATGCGCGGTCTAATCTCCAATGTCACCGTTTGACCGTAATTTTTCTTTGGCCATACATACATGATCTGACGATTTTTGGTTTGAAATATAATTTTAATTAGGAAAGATGTTTTGACAACGAATATCTATATATCCTATTATATACTTTTATTATTTATACGTTTTAAAATATTAATGGTCAAATTTTATAAAAAAAATTGACTTTTATAAAAGTAAATGAAATAACCAAAGTGATGAGAATGGAGTAATTTTTAGGTAAATTAAATATAACCCTTTTTTTTTTTAACACTGTTTATCAAAATATATAACCCTTTGTATGTTTTTTAATAACATAACACCCTTTAGAACATTTTTGCTTCAAAGTTACCGCCAACATCAAAATATGCTACTTAAAAATGGAATATTCGCACGAACTTTTAAAGTGGTGCCAGCATATGTTAGGCATTAATGGTTGTAATTTGAATGAGGTGTACAATATATTTGTTTGGTTGCCATTTTTAAGAAACAAATTTCAATTTTGAGGTGATTTTGAAGCAAAAAAGTCTTAAAACGGGGTTATTTAATAAATAAAAAAAACTTACAAATGATCGAGTTATATTGAAAAAATTTACTCGTATAAAAAAAGAAATTATAGTCCGTATATAATTTACCTTAATTTTCACAAATGCTTACATAAAATCGTCTCACGCGTGCGATGGGATACTTGTAACTAAAATGTGTCTACTTTAAGGTTTAAAGTGACTATTTTAACATTTAAAGTGACTCATTTATGGAGTTTTAAAGTGGTCACATTCAACGTTAAAGTGGCCACTTTAAGCATTAAAATAGTCATATTTTATACATAAGAACTCCGTCGCATGCGTGAAACGGTTTTATGCAAGACTTACTCCTTAATTTTTACACCCTAAATATCAACTTTGGTACATTATGTTCCACATACAAAAATAAAAGTAACGTAAAGGTGAACCACATAATATTGGAGTTACAAATACAATTAATTAGTGTCATGTTACATTATTAAGAATTTAAGATGAACAACATATGTAGATGGAGTCGTAGAGTGTAACTCGTGAACAAGGGTGGCCAGATTCTCGTGATATCTAACTACAAACTCATGGTCAATATGTACAACAATTATAACAATTACAAGTAGTAGTTGGTAACTTATGATGTTGATTAATTTTTGGATTTGGTTAAGTTTGAAATTAGGTCCAATATTAATAAAATAAGGATATATAGATGATCTTTAATAAAATTATCTCACGGTAAAATTATGCAAAATCAATTGTTTTTATTCACAAACAATTTAAGAGAAATACAATTAAATTTTAAAATAATTAGCAAGCAATATGTAAAGATTCCAGGATAATGTTATATCCAGACCGTCTCACTCAAAAGTTTGTAAAGGACAAACGAATCTTATACTCCACGAGGCAGTACTCCGTTGTTTCTCCTACTACTCCATACGAAGTATTATACGGAGTATATGTTTTCTTAATTATTATTTACTAGCATAATACACGTACATAAATGCACGGGATGTATTAAAATAAGTTAATAGATAATCGAAAAATTTGGTAATTAAATTAAATATTAAATTAAAGTAAGAATAATGATATAAACACAGCCTAAATAAACATGTATTTTCAGACCCAAAATACAACAAACTGTATTTTACCCGTCCACGTATTTATTTAACATGTAACCTGCGTATATGACTTGTTTAACGTAGTTAAATATTATGAAAATATTTAAATCATTCAACCCGTAATTGTCTTCTAATTAATCCGTTTAATAGGTTTGAAAGTTTCAATTTTGATTTTTCTTAACTAACTATCAAAATTTAGAAGATGGTCGGAAACGTTGAAAATTGTAACAAAAAAATTAGAATAGTGGAACATTTAAATTTTTTTTATACAATAGAGTTATAATTTTTTTGTTAAATATATCATAATTTGGTGAAAACCGATCAAAGTATTGTAATACATTGTCTTAAAATTCATCATTTATAATAATATGGTAAAGCGCGCTTAAAATGTTATATTGAAAACAAATTAAATAAAAATGGTTAGTTTAAGAGATAAAATGTTATATTGAAAACACATTAAATAAAAATGGATAGTTTAAGAGATAAAATAAAATATATACTAAGCATTACATTGAAGATTTTTACTTACTTATATGATATATTTCAAAAAGGAAATAAAACAAAATAAAATAAAAGGGATAAAAATAAAATAAAATAATGTAAAAGTTGGAGGGAAAATTGGAGGGAAAATTTGTGTAGGATGGTTTTTGTTATATATAATTAATATAGATGGTTGAGATTAATCTGTCTCACTAAATCATAAAAGTAATACAATAAGGTCTTAGGGTCTTTCAAGAGGCTTATAGCCAAAGGCGCGACAATTTAATGTTATCTCAAATAATTAATACGGCGTATTTGTACTTCGTAGAAATTGTCTATCCCACCTAAATAATGTTACAGAGTATAATTATTCTAAAAGCTCTTAAAATTTAGTTAATTAACAGGGTTTTATATACGAGCATTTCTTTTACAAAACTAATTGCGTACAATGTACTCTCAGCATTGATGAATTATCAAATGATAGTAGCACAACAATCAAATTAATGATTACAACCACAATTTAAGGACGAGAGTATGACTATTAATGTTATAAAAAAAAATTCACATTATTTTCAACGTTCTTGTCACATAAAGTAATTCTTTTATAAAATGAGAAAATCGAGAAAATTTAAATAAACAAGCGTACTATTTATTTTAAAATCGATCCGATAAACAACCCGAAAAATTAGACATGAGTGATGTTGGACTTAATATAGAGTAGAGTGTGTAGTATCACTATCATCATAACATAAATAGAGAAAACAACAATGTCGAAGCTTAGAAAAGAGAGTTTGGAATAATATTAAGTCAGTTGTCTACTCTGAGGCCAACAACATTTCAGTACTACTATTTGTACATTCTATCCTATATTTAAATTCATTCATAATAATGGACCCCTTTTTTTTTTTAATACTACGGAGTACTCCGTATATCACAGTTATTATTTTTACATGTCACTTTCTTATGTACATTCACAAGTTAATGTTATCACTATATGTCTACATGTATTATTCTTTGTACTCCCTCCATTCTATAGTATTGTTCCCATTTTGTTTTGGATCAAAAATTAAGAAATGTAGATTGTGTGGATGTGATTAAAGTAGAAAAATAATAAAGTAAATTGTGTGGATGAGATTGGTTAAAAGTTGACAAAAATAGAAATGGGAAGAAGATTGTGAAATTTACTTTTTCCAAAAGTGGGAAGAAGATTGTGGAATAGTACTATTTAACATTTTTTTTTTTGAGAAAAGATCATTATCATTAATAAAAAGTCATACGACATCTACAACATATGTCAAACTCAAACGGATACAAATCGATTACAATCATAGAAAATAAATTCTTGTTCAAAGACTGATCCATCGCAATGTAGTCTCCATCATCGGTTGGCCTCAACAGGCTTTCATCCATAAGAGGGTCTCCGAATCTTCCTTGACGAGTATCGATTTCTTCTGACGTGATCAAGTGTAGCCATGAATCGGACAATATTTTTATAATCATATAACGATCAATAACAATGTTGATCTTCCGTGATCTTCTCGACTATAAAGATAACACCCATAAAGGGAACAAACCCACCAAAAGATGGGAGCAAATCCATCAATAGATGAGAACAAAACTCTCATGAAGAGAGACTAAATAAAGGGAGATTATTATTGAGAAACTAAAAATTTATAATATAGTACTCCGTAATAGATAGATAATAAATAGGAGGAATTAGGGCTTACCACCATTAATGGTGGTAAGCCCCAAAGCAAAGAAATTTTAGGGTTTTTTCAGAGGAGAGAGGAGAGAGAAGAGAGAAAAGAGAGGCTAGGGTTTTAACACTAATAACATTTTTGATTGACCTTATTTTTGTATTATTTGCTTATAGTTTTTGAATTTTTTTCATGAAATTATGAATGAAAATTCCATATGCAAAATGTTATTGTTGTACTCCTCTGTTCAACTCTATTTGTATCCCTTGTACTTTTCATATTTGGCGAGGCAAATGTCGGAACGAGAATATTTATAGTTTCGCATTATTAAAAAATGTAAAAATTTGATTTTTTTTGTCGTACGCATTATATCGTATCATCCAAAATCTCGCATGACTATGTTTGGTTCTATATATTGCAAGAAATTCCGCAACTTCTACACTTCAATAAATAGTGACAATTTTCTCTTTAATACTAATGGAGTTGAAGGGAGGGAGTATAGTTGTATCACTGTTTTAGGTAACATTTCTGGAGGAACTAATAGAAATTTTAATAGGGTCACGTATCGTACCTTCACACAATAATGTTTTCTGCTATTAGAGCATCTCCAATGGTTACTTTTTAAGGACTTGCTTGCAATTAAGAAAAATTTAAAGCTAGTAGCTTACCATTGGAGTAGTGATGAGTAGGTGTAGCTTATGAGCATTGTAGCTCTACCAAGCTACGTAGCTTGGTTTTAAAAAATAAAATAGAAAATGTTCTAATTGGATGAAAATGACTTTGTGGGGCCATATAAGCTACAAACGTTGTATTCTACAATTGCAGAGATATACCGCCGAAGAGCAAAGCTGCTTTGAAATTTTAAAGTTCAATTCAAGTTACAACCAACCATTGGAGATGCTCTAGATGTTTGATTATTTTTTTCATTGAAAGCTAGAGTTTTTATTATTTTATATCTCCTCGACTTATAGCCAACTGATGAATTCCTTAGGCTGATTTCAAAGTGTTTGCAATGTCAATGACAAAACGATATCGAACATCAGCCTTGACCATTCTCTCTATAGCAGTGTTCACATAATCCATTGGTATAACCTCAATTTCGGATTTGATGTCGTGCTTTGCAGCAAAATCGATCATTTCCTGCGTCTCCTTTATGCCACCTACGCAACTTCCTGCCACTATTTTCCTCCCTGTCATAGTTTTTCGCGATTAAACATCTATAAACTAGTTTCGGACCAACTTTTAGCAAATTCGGAGAAGTATATATTGCTTCTTACCTGCCAGCATAGGTAAGGCTGATAACTCCAAAGGTTCACTTGGAGCACCAACCAAGACCACCTTTCCATGAGATTTTACGAGACTGATCAACGATGCTAGCGGATGTGAAGCTGAGACGGTGTCGATTATGCCATCCATTGTTCCCTTAGCAGCCTGATCCAACACGTTTAATTGTTCAAATCAAATTGTTATGCCCCAACAATTGACGATATGAATGGTTTAATTACCTGCATTTGTTCTGGGTCACGACTAAGCAAAAAAGCGTCCGCTCCTAAGCGATTAATAGCCTCGTCCTTTTTATTAGGAGAGGTACTAATAACCGTGACCTTAACACCAAAAGCCTTGGAAAACTTGACAGCCATGTGACCTAGACCGCCTAGGCCAACAACACCAATATGAAGGCCGGGTTTGTCGAGCCCAAAGTACTTGAGAGGACTATAGACAGTAATCCCGGCACAAAGAAGAGGTGCGGTTGCATCCAATGCCATATTGTCGGGAATGCGAACAACAAAATGCTCGTTGACGACAAATATGTCGGAGTAGCCTCCCAAGGTTTTCGTGCCATCATAGTAGGTGTATCCATAAGTGCCTATCATATCAGCGCAATAGTTTTCGAGATCATTTGTGCAGTTGTCGCATGTCCGACATGATCCAACCAAAGTTCCTACGCCAACTTTGTCGCCTACTTTGAAGTTTTGCACCTTCTTTCCAACTTCAGTCACCACCCCTACAATCTCGTGCCTGAAAGATCCGAAACAAAAACATTATGTCAATGATGAGGCGCCAAAAATAGTGCATATACGTAGTACAATAGTACCGAGAAAACATGTTTTACAAATTCAAATCCTCTGTCTAACTACATAATTCCATCAAAAATAAATTTTTCGACAACTCTCGTAACACCAAGTCATATGTGGCAATCATTAACCACGCATCCACGCACACCAAACCTGTCGCCCTTCTACTAACGCAGACTTAAAGAAGGCATAGTTTATATAAGTCATGTTTCAACCGCTTGAGCCTACTATTTAGCTAGGCGACAGCTTTTCTTCCGATAAGGAATACCTTAAAATATTGATACGCAAATCAATCAACTAAAAATGCAATAATACATTGCAAGCAAGAGTAATGAAAGAAAAATACCCAGGAATAGCAGGGTAACAGGCATTCCCCCAGTCGTTCTTAATGAAGTGGAGATCAGAGTGACATACGCCACAGTACATCACTTTCATCGTCACGTCTTCTTCTCCTGTTTGCCTGCACATTGTTAAAGAATATTGATCATTAAGCATTTCGTACAGTGATATAGACAGTAATTTGGTTTGACTGTCCTATATACGACTTCGTACGCTATCTTCAAAAGTCGTACCTCCTAGAAAAGTCGAGAGGGGAGAGAACACCAGAAGTGTCTCTTGCGGCCCATCCGAAAGCCTTTTGAGCTTCTTGTTCCATTGCAGAGTTTGCCATGTCTTTGACTTTAATGTTTTTAACAAAACAAATCTTCTAATTAATTAATTAATTTACTGTTATTGAATGTAAGATAATTGAAGACTCCTCTGCATATATATACTTGTATGTTTCATGTTTGTCATATTATACAAGTATCTGTAAATGCTAATTTATCAAATCCTATATCATCATCATGTATAATATTCTATGTTAGTGAATTTCTTAGTATATTTTATATTTTATACAAGTATCTGTAAATGCTAATTTATCAAATCCTATATCATCATCATGTATAATATTCTATGTTAGTGAATTTCTTAGTATTTTATTTCTTACATTGTTGAGTACAATTTGATTCTAATAATGTAAGATATCTACCATCTATCTATCTATCTAGGTTGAGTCCCCCCGGGCACATGCATTCCCGAACCACCACATGTACCATGTAAGCCACCCCAACGGGGGCTGCGGTGGCCAAGTGGGGAAATTGGTTCCAGGTGGGATTTGAGCCCGGGACCTCACACAATTTGTTGCACCTTCCAGGTTAACTCAAATTACACCTGGACAACCACCACTTGGTTATTTTTAATAACTAGTTGTTGGACCGCGCGCTAGCGCGCGCGGTCCCCCAATGCGGTGTTAATTGTTGGGCGGGATTTGTGTGGTTGTTTCGTTTTGTGCACTTTTAGTATTTTATGTTTAGGATTATGTATAGATTTGTTTGTTTTTGTGTGTCTTGTTTCAGTAATAAAGTTATTAGAGAAGAAAATTCAAATGAAATGAAGCCTTTGAAGATATGTAAGTAACTAAATAGAAATTCAACAATCAATGGATGTACTGGAAAAAAAATAAGTTAGTGAAATTAAATATTTGGTCATTGAGAGGCATTGAAGTTATACAACAAAAGGTACTAAACATTGATACTTTTTTGTACATAGATTAGTTATTAGTATTATTGTTTGCGTCACAATTACAGCATAAGACCTCGATTTTTAAAAATGATTTTATTTTACTCATTGTGAGTAACCAACTTAACATAAAGGTTAAACTAATGGCTAAAGTCCTAAATTTGGTTTTATTCTATAACACACCAACTAAAGGATGGTGTGGTGTTTGGTGAGATTGTAACCCGTGACTTCTTGTCATAAGGCTCTCATACCATATTAGAATTTTCGAGAACAAAATTCATATAAAAGAGTTGTTAGTATAATTGTTTGCGTCTTACTTACAATATGTGTCTTACTTACGAATGTAATTGAGTTTCAAGTGTGGATGCAACGACGGGGCTCCCCATACACCGTGTTATATCATTCCACTATGTAAGAGAGTGGTGGTGAGTGGTAAAATTTAAACTCGTGATCTCTGATCACAAGACTCTAATTCTATTCGGTTCGGTCTATGTTCGGAATCAGTTCTAAAAATGTTTTTTTTTCCTATTCACAATGAGAAACTAACTTAACCAAAGGTTTTGGCTGATAGTTGGAGTCCCAAAGTTGGTTTTATACTCTCACGTTCCCCCTCACAAATACACACTTGACTGGTTGCCTGAGTTCAAAAGTGTTGTCGTATTACTTCAATTCAATTTGTCATAATCAATTCAGTAGAAGCGTAAAATAATGTTTTTTTAAATTTGTGAAAGTAAAATAATCATTTGAAATGTAACAACTCCGTTAATTTATGCTAATTTTTGACTTTTAATCAGTCGCTAATAATAAAATTATGGGTTAAATTCATAATCTAATATAAGTACACAATGCAGCCCCCCATTGTATGTTATTTATTCTCTACCCCTTATAGTAACGCAAACTCCTATTCATTTTTCCTTACTCCTCATACTACTTCTATTCCCCTAATTTTGTTTGATTTTTCTTTCTCAGTATATTTATCCTCGTCTCCTTTACTATTACTCATTTTCCTCAAATTTCTCGCTTACTCTCCTCTTAATTATTTCGCCCATTACCTAATTCCCTATATCATTTCCTCCACCTCAATATTCATTACCCCTTTTAATACTCATTTTTCTTTCCATAATCCTTTTCAACATATTTTTCTTCGCCTTCGTTCGTCTTTCTCATATAACCCTGATTCCATGTCCTCTTCGTCCTCATAAATCTCTCTATTACCTTTTCTCCTTTCATTTCTCTCTATCATCTTATTTCTTTACTCATCATGGTATTCTTTTCTCACTTCCTACTCATCTGACTCTTCATTCTCTACCTTATATATTATTGTTCTTCATTATCACTCATAATACTTTAATTCGCCTTTTCTTTCTAAACAGCTTACACCTCATCTTCTCTCTATTACCTTGATTCCCTATCCTCTGCCTTCTCCTCCTCATCATCAACATCATACTTCTCTCTATTACCTTTTTCCCTCTCATTTTTCTCTCACTTCTTATTCCTTACCGTTCGTGGTACTCTTTTTTTCACATCCAACTTACCTACCTTGTAATTCTCTACCTTATATTACTCATGTTCTTCTCTACCCCTCATAATACTACTATTCCCTTAAATCTTTTTATTTTTCTTCCTAAGCATCTTACACTTCATCTCATCGCATCCCCTCTCACTTACTCCTCTTCATTTTCTTTCATCTTCATACTCCCTACATACCAGTTTCCTTTTATTTATCCTTTTGCTCTCGACTTATCATTATTTCCCTTTCAGCTGTCCTTCGTTATTTCTTTTCTTACTCCTTATAATAACGCAAACTCCTCATTCTCTTTCTTTACTCCTCATCAACTGTTATTCTCTTAATGTTTTTTGGTTTTTCTTTCTAAGTATATTTTCCCTCGTCTCCTTTGCTATTCCGCATTTACTCCCGTTTTCACGCTTACTTTCCTCTTACTCATTGCACCTACTACCTATTTCCCTATCACATTTTCTCCGCTTCATTATTCATTACCCCTTATAATATTCTTTCTTCTTTCCTTAGTACTTCACGTTCTTTCTTTACCCCTCATATACTACACTTATAGTTTTCATTCCTAATGTTTTTCCTTTTCAACATATTTCTCCTCGTCTCTTCTCGTCTTACTCAGATTTTTCCGATTATCTATCCTCTTCATCCTCCTCCCCCTCCTTCTTTTTCTTCCCCTCCTCTTTAATTATATATTTTTCTATTACCTGTTCCGTTCCAAATTTTCCCCCACTTCTTATTTTCATACCATTCATAGTACTCTTTTTACACCTTTTACTCATATGTCTGTTCATTCTCTCCCTTATAATACTCACATTATTCTACCCCTCATAATACTCATATTCCCGTTATTCTTTCTATTTTTTGTCGCTAAGCATCTTACACCTCATCTTATCTCCTCTCACTCACTACCCTCCATTTCCTTTTATCTTCATGTTTTTTACTTAATTACCATTTCCCTCTTGTTTTCCCTCTTGTTCCTTACTTACCATTTTCCTTTCAATTATCCTCCGTTATTTATTTTCTTATCTTTTATATTAACATAAACTCCTCTTCCTCCTCATCCTCTTTCTTTACTCTTTGTACTACTCTTATTCCCCTAGTTTTTAAATTTTTCTTTCTCAATATTTTTTTCCTCGTCTCCTCTACTATTACACCTTTTAGCCCATTTTCTCGCTTAATTTCCTCTTACTCATTTTTCACACTACTTATTTCCCTGTCATATTTTCTCCGCCTCATTATTCATTACCCTTTATAATACGGTTTTTTCTTTCCTCAATCATTTGTCTCTTCTTTCCTTACCTCTCTATATACTACCCTTATAAGTCACATTCCTAATGTGTTTTTCAACATATTTATTCTCGCCTCCGCTCGTCTTACTCATGTATTTCTCCGATTCCCTATTATCCTCCTCTTCGTCCTCCTCATCCTCCTCTCCTTTTATTAGTTCTATTTTTCTTTCTCAATTTTTCTTTTCCCTCACCTCTTCCTCTTTTAACCAGTTCGCTCACATTTACTTTCCTTCTCTCCACGTTTTATTTTGCTTTCGTTTCTTTGTTAGCTCTTATTTCCTTAACCGTCATATATATTTCGTCTCATATTGTAAATGTGACACGAATAATAATAATAATAATAATAATAATAATAGTAACAGTAATAGTAATAGTAACCGTAACAGTAATAATAATAATAATAATAATAATAATAATAATAATAATAATAATAATAATAATAATAATAATAATAATAATAATAATAATAATAATATCTCTATGGGTGTTAAGCATCGGCATAACCTTGTCCGTGACACCTTGCGGGACATCTGCTACAGGGCTGACATCTCAGCAGGGAAGGAGGTTGACATTGGCCTTGTTGATGACCACGGCGGATCTTTTTGTCCTGCGGATTTGCTGCTGTACTCCTGGGACAGGGGGCGGGATGTTTCTGTGGACCTGATGGGCTCTTCGCCTTTGACTCAGACTGGGTTGGCCAAGCTTGTGTCCGGTCGGGTTGTCGCTGATGCCGCTCGGCGCAAGTGTGCTAAGTACAGGGATTCGTGTGCGGCAGCTGGATATGGTTTCCTACCGTTCTCTTTCTCTACGTTGGGGGAGTTTGACTCGGAGGCTATAGCCTTGCTTAAGCGGATTCAGAACTTCTTTGCCTCCCATGATGCAGGGGCTCGGATGTTCGCTTACATTTTTGTTCGACTTAGCTTCGCTGTAGCGAAGGAGTTGGGGGCCCAGATTGTTTCTCGGCTCCCCACCAATTTCTTATAAGCTGTGTTTAAATATCAATAATAATTGCGCTTTATAATAAAAAAAAATAAAAAATAAAAAATAAAATAATAATAATAATAATAATAATAATAATAATAATAATAATAATAATAATAATAATAATAATAATAATAATAATATCTCTATTATATAAATTCTGTCATTTTTCGAAAAATACAACTAATACATGATTCGCGTCTTCTTTCTCTCCCTTATAATACCCTTATTTCCTTTGTTTTTCTCAATTAATATACACCATTTATTTCAGTTTTCTATTTGCTCTTATTTTCCTTCGTTTGCCTCACAAATTTAAAAAATGTAAACAACTCATTTCTTTTGTCCTACTACCATTCCCCCCAAGTTTTGGCTAAAATATTACTTTACAAAATTAAACTAAACTTTAACTTTATATAGGTAAAAGAGTCTAAATACGAATACTTTTCTTTAATGAATGACAACATAATCATGATATTCATATACATACAAAAACGAAATGCGACAACAAATTATAAAAATCCCTTAGTGTAATACAAATTTCCCTTGATAAAATGAATACCTTTCTTTAACTCATTCTCAATTTCACAGTACGAATCGATGTTATATTTGACGTTTGTAATGATAAAAATCCCTTAGCGTAGTAGAAGTCGCGAGGGCTAAGCACTTTCTTTTTCTCCGCGCTTTCAAACTTGGCGGTGGCCAATGGTGTAGTTCCTACATTAGTTACGACACTGGGTCATATATTTTCAGCGTAGCTGCCTCGTCTGTAGAAGCATACCAAGTATTGTCGCAAGCAATGCACTCCAACTGCATTTTTAGAAATAACTCAACGATTAAGTAGAATGTCATGGAGAATAAATGAAAAGTTTGAATAATTAGGTACTTCGAACCAACTTGATAATGATCGCCGTGACCTGCCAGCATGATATCGATGACGCCGACTTTTTTCGTCGTTACACCTTTTGCAGCGAGCATCTGTCAACTGTTATTTCGAAGAGGGGATTAGAGTTACAGCTTCGTTAACCATCTAGCTAACAACAATGGCTTTTGAGTTTGGAGATCCTTAAAAAATGACACATTTATGGCGTAAAAGACTGACCTGCATTTTAGCGGACTCGTCAGTGTCTGATTTCTCGCAAATTCCTCCTCAGTTAAATCCTTCTGGTTTCAAGCAAAATGGAAAAGGATAATAAGAAAGCATGAGTAAATAAAGGCCCTAATCTTGAAAGTTCCTAATGTGTTCTACAAAAACTGACTACTGACTTGTTTCCTACGGAAATAATACCATTAAAATACTATTATGTTTGGCAAGGTACCGTAACAGTTATTGGCATGAGAGGAGCTAGGCTACTATAACACAAAAGAGCCGGAGGCAATACATACATCTAATGTTCGCACACCTCCGTCCTCATAGCCTTTATCTGTAAGCTTCCACGGCTGTTTCTCCACAGAATCGTAGACCTTTTAAATTTGAACGATAAATCAACGCTACTATTTCCAACTCGGTAGCTGCTTGTTCAGCGACACAAAATGCAATACGCACTTCAATTTGTTGTGTACGTATGTAGTGATTAAAATACTGACTACCTTCGTTTTTAAGATAACGAGTTTTCTTCCTCCAGCCACATGGAAAACAATGGAAACGCTTTACGACTTGGGCAAAGTGTGAGCCATTGGAGTGTATTTCACGACAAGAAACTGCAAGACCTTTTGAAAGTTGCACGTGTTACTCCTGCTGTCACCCAGGTCGAATGTCACCCTAAGTGGTAATAGTCGAAGCTGCGCAATCTCAATAATGAACACGGCATACGTTTATCAGTAAGTATTATCTACTGATGTATTGCGAATTATTCAACAAGACGTTTAAGAACTTCATGTTTTCTGACAATTTGTTGTATCATCTAAAAAGAAAACCTCAATTCAGTGAATATTTTGGAGTATTAGAAGACTGTTTTGAGGTAAATAATTTCAGCCCTAATATAGTACAACTTGTGATCTTATGAATTCACTGAATACTTTGGAATACAAAACCGTTTCTTCACCTTCTGACATTGATCGACTTCTTGATGATCGGTTACCCACACTTGAAGATCACCCACACATGAGAAGTAACTTTCTTTTTTTTCCCGTTGATGGTCCAAGCTAAGCTCAATGTTCTCGGTATAAATGGTAATTGTCCCCTCAGTTCCACCGTTTGTTGACTGATTTTTTGGGTTTGAGACGATTTGACTTGTTTTTTTGTTGGAGTAAAATAAATGAAACTAATTCAAGTAATCAATTTGTCACGGTAACCAAAGTGATTAAAAGGGCATCTGCTCTAGTGGGCTAGTAAAATTTGTCAAAATAAACCCCATAATTTTCATTAGACAACATGATGATAAACACTTACATGTCCTGAGGAAGTGTAGAATCGTCAGTACTTTGATACAAGAACAATGAACCCTCACTTTCAATGCTAAGAAACTTCAGGGATCCCAAGTCCATATACTCATATGTAACAGCACAAATATCTACAAATACCCGCTTGAACAGTGACAGCAGCCAGCAAAAAAATATGTAAAACTGTAGTCACAAGTGTATTCAAAAAGTCGTAAACTGAATCACACTTACCAGCTCCTTGCAGAATGCACTCTGCTCAGTAAGTAAAGCACGATCTGCATCTTCTCCTTTACTGGCATATTGCTTGCCGTACCTTCTTGTATCGAGTTGCCCAGCTCCGTAATCAGGAGCCCCAAATAGGAAGGCAAAAAACCTTCCTGCGATATAAAAATGGAGAAGCTTTTAAGTCTCCAACAATCGTTCAATGAGCATGCGCAGAATTAATCGTCCACTTCAAGTATAAAGCCTCTATACCAATTGCAAAAGCGGATCCATATTCTGAACTAAGGTAGCTGAAAAGAGCTTCCATTGCTGCCCCAAAACCTCAGCCACCAAGTAATACGCCGTCAAGTGCTTGACCAGGTGCTGATCTTTCCCATGTCATCAACTCATCATTGGTTTGAGAATTTCGATGGCAGAAGCAATTTGTTCTTTACATGTATCCACCTATGTAATGACACAAAAGACCATTAAATAGCTTAAACTGTCACGACAAGTTTACAGACTAAATCATAGAAAAAAAAAATATTTAGATCGCAATTATCTAAAGTGATGACATTATTACAAGTTATACTCGATGACATACCTGGTGTGAGAAATGAGAACAATGGCATGGCATCTTCGAGATACATTTGAATAGTGCTAGCTGAATCGAAAGGTATGAAAATATTCTTTACAACTGGGACATCCCTTGCACATCATAGGGTCTTAATTTCACGCTGCAGGCAGCAAGTCCAAATAGTGCTCCAAATGGTAGTGTTGCACGATATATCGAAACAAAATTAGCAATGATCTAGAGAAAGAAGCACGGTGCACGCGCTCAATTCAACACTAACCTTCCAAAGCAGACAGCAATCCACTCTTGATAAGGTCTATAAACTCTTCGGAAGCTGCAAGAGCAGAAACTACATCAGCAAAAAGGATTGTACATAAAAACACACACAACATCCATCCATTGAGAAGAAAATCCAAAACTTGCACGACAAATCCCAAGCTGCAACATAGACCGGATGAGCCTGCAGCCCTGCATTGATTCCCTCTTACTTTCCACCAATAAAAACATCAGCCGAATCAAATAAATTTCTGTCAGTAATCAAATTACAGACATCAGTGCAGCAAAATAGTTGATACTATGCTCTTATCCACCTATAATCAACCATACAAGTAAACAAGCTTCTCAAAACTATATGCATCTGCATTAACAGTAGTTCTCCCTAAATTCGTGTCAGCATTACCAATTAGCATCCATCAAATCATGAAGCCACATATTCTCGATCACTTACTCAAGATGCATGCAAATTACATCAGCTCAATCAAATAAAATTCCATCAGTATTCAAACTACACTTATCACTCTAGCAAAATAATCAAAACTAAGCTCCTCTTTACCTATAATTTTCTACTTGAAAAAATAGGACTCGAAATCAAAACTGAAATCACATGGTCAATTACAAATGTTCAAGGGTCACTAACAAAAAGGGTAAAGGTACTAAAATAGACGACGTAGATGATAAAATGATTACTAACGATGTTTAAAATATATACGAAGTTTTAACTTTCATTGCTGGATAGATTATCGACTTCCTTTTGTATGAGAATTAATATGCAATAATAAACATTCGAGTCAGTTGAATAGGATTTCAATCAATAAATTAAACCTAAACAATTATCAAAATCAAACTATTACAACAACTAACGACTACGAAACAATTGGCAGCTCAAAGTATGGGGGTAGTATACCATGTTTGTAGTAGTTTATGAACACATAATAAACCTAACCTACCAAAGCCAAATGCAAGCTAACCACCTGATTACATTATCTCAAGCCTATTTATTAAAGATTCAACGATTTGTAACTATAGTTCAGCAAACTGTAGTAAAATTACACCTTACAGGATTCAGACAATATTGAAATAAACAGGTCAAATCATCAATTTGCAGTACCACAGGCGAACTTAAACATGTATTACAAAATTCAAAGACAAAATGAGTGACAAATTGAAGCACAGTAATCTAGAAAACTAAACTAAAACTACAGCTAAATCATAGAAATTGCAGCACCAAAGCCGAATCTAAACACGAGTTACAGCACTCAAAAGCGAAAACCAACAAAAAATTAGTGCATTAGTCAATACATTAGTCAATACAGTTGGCAAATTTATGACTACCGAAACAAATATGAAGACAGAAAATTCATACCAAAAGTATGAGACCACGAACTTCTAGGAATTTGAAGATATTTGCGCCTCTTCAAGGACTATAACAATTTGATCCACTGGTATCTGCAAATGACCAAATATAAACACCAGAAAATATCAAAGCATGAACTTTTGTATAAGAAGCTTTGTTACAACGGATGCCGAAAGATTTTAATTTGATGGAATTTATTTGAGTTAATCAAATGGTCACACTAAAACTGTAAACCGACTTATTTAATCAGCCGCCCCAGCCACTTCTTATCAATCTATTGTCCATTGACCGGTCATTCCCCTCAAAAATTAAGCACTGCCTTCAAAGGTAAAATATAGAACTGCAAATCATACACCCAAACCCAACAAAAATATAAGAACCACTGAAAAGCAGAAATAGAAATTCTAAAATTAGAGATAATAATTGAACAAACATTCCTAAAAAGGATCCAGCAATGTACGTACACTTCGACAGTCGGTGATGATAATTCAGATCCCTTCTCTGCTTCCCCTTTAAAAAATAAACTGAATTTAATCCTCCAAAGATATGTATGTAACCCAATTGAAAATCAGTAAGTAATTGATGGATTGAAACAAAAATAAAATAGTGAAAGGGAATACCTGTTCAGCGGCATCTTGGATAGAAGGATGAGGATCAGATTGTTTCTTAGCGCCCAAAATTCTGTGCAGTTTTCCTAAATCTGTTCACAAACAATCAAAAATGAATCACATAAATTTCAATTCCAAATTAATTGTGAAAAGTCAGGCAAAGCAATCAAATCAAATTCAACGATAGGGATTGACAAGCAATGAACCTGAATACGTTTGATTTACTGATTCATAGAGTTGACTAATCAAGTGGAAAACTTTAAATATGTCCAAAATCGAATGACCTAAAATAATGACCTAAAATCCAGTACAACTCCCTCAATTCATCTACCCATGTCCAGCTCGACTGTGGTTTAAATAGGGTAGTAGTTAATTGACCACAATGAGTTGCTTGAATTTGTTGAAGTAGAAAGCAGAATGCACATAATGGTGGAAAGAATCAAAGTATGAGTTGAAGGTGAAACTTGGAAGTAAGAAGATTTTCCGATTACAATAGTTGGATAAATTCAGTCATAATCATATTTTACCGACCAACAAATGAACAACAACAACTATATATATACCCCTAAATTCAGTTAAGTCTAATCATATACCCCCAAATCTTAGAAATAATAGTAGTCCGTACTTCATAGGTCCAACGGCGGCATTTAACTCAATATATCTAAAGCTATGAAAAAATGTGTAACTTACTCATATCCCAGAAGAAAAATCCAATCTGCAATGCATTTTGGAAGAAGATAAAATGGGTGGTGTTCATCCGAAGGCTTAATGACCAGATCCCCTTCTATGTGTATGCGCTTTTCTACTACTTCATGAGCAAGCTTGAAATCATGTGTTCCAATTTTGTTCCCACGAAAAGAAGCTGCTGAAATCTGTGAAAGCAAACAAATCGTAAAAATTTTGCTCAAAATTTTGCTCAAATCGTAAAAATTTTGCAAACAAATCCTAAATCGAACTGCAAATAAAGCTGATGAACAGATGCACTTCTTACAGCCTTCAATACTTCATATATAACGGAAGCAGTTGTACGCGCAATAATTAGCTTCTCGCTGCAAAATAGTAGACTAAAAACCTACAGATCCATTAAATTAAAATCAAACTAATAGAAATCAACAACGCTAACATCTAACAACCAGAGATACAATTTAAAGCAAGACTCTAATCACTAACCTAAACAGAGCATAGCCTAAACTAAATGGCAAACAAGCTTAAATTAACAGACCAACCAAATTCCCCCAACCCAGTTCACGAAATCAAAGACATGAATCAATTGAACAAAATTAACACACTAATCATACAACGAAGATGAAAAATTTCACCGATTCACAAACCAAACAAATTTCTCTCGAAACCTAACACAATTTACCCCAAACCCAGTTCACAAAACTGAAAACTGCAATGAATTCAACCAAATTGAAACACTAATCCAACAACAAAGATCAAAACTTGATCAGAAGCCAACCAAAGTCCCTCCAAAACCAGTTGGTGTAACCGAAATCGCAATCAATTGAACCCAATTAAACACTAACCAAACAAAAAAGACGAAAAATGGAAAAAAAAAAAAAAAAAAAAAAGACATACAGTTGAGACAGTCAGAAAATGGAGTATCCCAAATTCATGATTTTCAATTTGATAGAATGATGTGGTTAAGAATTGAAAAGGTTATAGAAGGATTGGGGGAGCGTAAAGCAGGGGAGAAGAGTAAGCAAAAGAATGGGGGTCAACTGATGAGGAGTGATGAGAGAAGGAAGGACAGCGGAAAATAATAGAGGGAAGTGTGTAGGACGCAAGTGAAAAGCAGGAAAGGGGGAAGAAACAGGAGAAGTATGGATGGCAGGGGGGAAAAGATGGGTCACGGAGAAGGAGGAAGATGGGATGGCAGAGGACAAATGGGTAGTCACAAAAGGACAATAGAAGGACGAATACACTGTACATGTACAGTTTAGTCACATCCACCAACTCCTTGCTTTTTAGGAAGTATTGATTACTTGGTCTATAATATATATTTTTTTTTTAATAAATATCGAGTTTATATTGTCTTAGGTTGGGGTAAGATAAAAATGGTTCATTAAATTTAAAATGGAAAACTTTAAAAGTCTTCGATATATTTTATTTGATCAAGATCTTTATACATGCTAAAATTCTTATCACATAGGTACATTGCTCACCTTTCATATGTCAATTTATGCAGGAACTTATACCGGTATACATACATAATAATATAAATATGTTCTACGATTAATATCTACATTAAACTCAACGCATAAAAAATTTTGGCTACTGATTTTTCATATACGGATTATACTCAAGTTATATGCTTTTTCATTATTATTTCCAACACTACCCTTTTTTATTCAAAAATTATACACAATACACTCATCAACACTCTACCAACAAACCACCTTATAAACCAATACAAACCACCACAAAAACAACCACTAACCCCCAAACGCCAACCGGTCGCCCTCCACCCTACGTCGTCGTCGCCGCCTTTTCCCCCGCCGCCGACCACCGACCGCAGCCACTAACCACCACTTCACAAACCCTATAACCACCCCTTTACAAACCCTAATTTTAAATTAGACTTAAATCTATTGAAAATAATCAATATCGATAACTTAAACACAAAAGTTGAAATTAAAAACGATTAGAACTTATTACTCCCTCCATTCAACTCCATTCACTACATTTGCTTTATTGACACTATTCAACTATGTCGGGAATCTTTGAAATTCCCGACAATCTATAAATGAAAATATAGTCGTGTGTGATCTTGTTTGATTCGTCTTGATGGGTACAATATTATATTCAATTTTTAGATTTTTTTTATCGAGTGAAATTGTAGATATTTTCGTTCCGACAATTGCCTCGACAAATGTGAAAAAGTAAAATGTTGTGAATGGAATTGAATGGAGGGAGTATTAGGTTAATGATCAAGAAATTGAGAATTTAAATGAATTTGATATTGAAGATTAGTGAGAAAAAAAAAAAGAATTGTGTATATATTTTTTGAGTAAAAAAGGGTAGAGTTGGAAATAATAATGAAAAAAGTACATAACTTAATTAAATTTCATATATGAATAATCAATTACGAAATTTTTTATTCACAAATAGGCCAATTCGAAATCAATTTCTTCTTAAATGATTTTTTGGTCAATCGAAACGCGCACTAAGTTGCATTACAATAAGGGTAGGGGGATTCGAACCTGGGACCTATTGCACAGAGTATCGCTGTCTTAACCACTAGGCTAAGACATCTTTGGTAATTTGTTCTTAAATGATATTGCTCAACTATACTATATTGCTTTACTATTAAAAATAAAATTATTATAGCTCGAGAAGTACATAACACGCACTGACCTATATTTTGACATAATTTTTTAGTCCTATAACGGGTTAAATGTAACACCCCGGCCCCAACCAAAGGCCGAGACGTCACACACAGTAGCTCTCCAGGGCTGCGTACATCGCCCACAAACCAACACGAGTCCTTTCCAGTGCACTTTGTCCTCACTCGTGCGCATCCTAGAAAACTTCCCAGGAGGTCACCTATCCCAAGACTACTCTGCAGCAAGCACGCTTAACTGCAGAGTTCTTAAGATGAGCCACCAGAAAAGAAGATGCATCTTGTTGGTATGAGTAGCACGTTCAACCTTTTTAAGCACTATGTCACTTGAGTTAACACATGGACCACTTCAACGGGGTACCCGGCCCAAATAACCACGGACAACACCGGTACCCGGCCCGAATAACCTCGGACAACACCGGGTATTACATTAAACATTTCATTGGATTATAACAGTTGATCCATATAAAAGTATATGGTGAATGAGTTAAACATATTAATTTTATTACGATAATTATATAACCTGGTGATCGAGCTTTAACGCAGACAATCTAGTAACCCAAGAACAACTGCAAGCAGCTCGCAGAGAGTGCATATAGCCCCTCAACTAATCGCCTAACCACAAATATCATCAAATAAAGATAATTACGCTTAATGCGCTCCGCATAACCCTGACGTTGTTATTACTACTAAACGCCACCTCCATTGTAGGGACGAGATACCCCACCTCATGATATTTATATCTATGCATGCCAGTGCATTTATGTACGAGTATTGACCTAGTTTTATCCTATAACACGTTGAATGTGGACAAGGGTAAGCAAGATGTATTTACTTGTTCCATGTTGATCAAATCGAAGGAGTTAATACTTTATACCCTCACCAAATTTTGTATTATTAACGATTAAGTCAATACATACGGAGTATATAAATATAATTTACAAATACACGAAAAATGTAAAAAAATATAATTTATTTTAGAATAAAAATTGAAGGAGTATAAATTACTTCGATTTAATGATGGATCTTCCCTTTGTCGGGACAAGGCCCGGCCCACCCTAATAATATACTCTGTATTTGTTTGTTTTACAACTTACTATACAACCAATGTGAACTAATGGTAAAACTGCTAATTTTTATGCTAGACGGCGAGAGATTATGAGAGAGACATTTTAGAAATATTTTTCAATTCCACTAAAATAAGGCGTTTTTGTAAATGTTGCACTTCTAATGTACTCCTTATTCTTTGTACTATTGTAATGGGGTTTAACATTTTTTTGGTGACCTTATTCCTGTATTATTTGCTTGAAATTATTTGATGTTATTCATGGAATTATGTACTCCGTGTAAAACTTCCCATTATGCAAATGCTACTCTTGCAAACCTGTTTTAGCTGCGCTGCTGAGGAGTAACATTTAGGGGAGAGCAGATTATCTGTCTCAATTTATGTCTCATTACTTTATATAGTATTAATTAAACTCCTCTTTTATATAATTGTTTTTTCGTCAATCTTTTATAATTGATGAGATTTATTACCGTATGGAGTAATGAAACACCGAGTGAGACCAATTTCTCAAAATTTTAATAGCGTGACGTATTGTCCTTTCACACGTTAATGTAATTTCACAATTAAAAACAATATGATTAAACTTAATTACTTCATTAATAACTTAAAATAGTGGCCCTTATAGAGGGTTACAATGATACAACCACTCACTTAACCATTATTCCACTACTATTCTAGCAACAACTAAGAACAAACATTTGACTAGTAAATCGAAATATTGTTTGGATCATAAGTTCATAACAATCCAACAAAGATATAGAGTATAATTTCAACTAATAGATGTGTTTGATTGAGTTTCTTCATTGAAAGCAAGAATTTTGTTATTAAAATCAATCTTCCCGACATAGCAAACTGGTGAATTCCTTAGGTAGATTTCAAAGTGTTGGCAATGTCAATGACAAAACGATATCGAACATCAGACTTGAGTAATCTCTCGAAAGCAGTGTGCACATAATCCATTGGTATAACCTCAATCTCGGGTTTGATGTCGTGCTTTGCTGCAAAATCGATCATTTCTTGCGTCTCCTTCATGCCACCTATGTAGCTTCCTGCCACCGTTATTCTCCCTGTCATAGTTCTTGCAGTTAGACATTCATCCATAAACTAGTTTCAAATCAACTTTTAGCAGCTAGTTCTACCAAATTTGGAGAAAAATATAGACTGCTTACCTCGAAGCATAGGCATGATTGGTAACTCCATGGGTTCTTTTGGAGCACCAACCAAGACCAACTTTCCATGAAATTTTACGAGACTGACCAACGGTTCTAGCGGATGTGAAATAGAGACTGTGTCGATTATTCCATCCATTGTTTCCTTAGCAGCCTGATCGAACACGTTCGATTGTTAACAAAATATATAATGAGGAGAACATGTCCCAAAAATTGATGAAATGAATGGTTTACCTGCATTTGTTCTGGGTCACGGCTAAACAAGAAAGAGTCGGCTCCTAAGCCATTAATAGCCTCGTCCTTTTTATTAGGCGAGGTACTAATAACCGTGACCTTAACACCAAACGCCTTGGCAAACTTGACTACCATGTGACCGAGACCGCCTAGGCCAACAACACCTACATGAAGGCCGGGTTTGTCGAGCCCAAAGTACTTGAGAGGACTATAGACAGTAATCCCGGCACAAAAAAGAGGCGTGGCTGCATCCAATGGCATATTGTCGGGTATGCGAAAAACAAAATGCTCGTTGATGACAAATATGTCGGAGTAACCTCCCATTGTTTTCGTGCCATCATAGTAGGTGTATCCATAAGTGCCTATCCTATCAGAGCAATAGTTTTCGAGGCCATTCGCGCAGCTGCCGCATGACCGACATGATGCAATCAAAGTTCCTACGCCAACTTTGTCGCCTACTTTGAACTTTTGCACCTTCTTTCCAACTTCAGTCACCACCCCCACAAATTCGTGCCTGAAAGATACGGAACAAAAACATTGTGTCAATGATTAAGACACAAAAAAATATTGCATGTAAGTACAATAGTGCCGAGAAAACATGTTTTACAAATTCAAAACCTCGGTCTAACTAAATAAATCCGTCAAAATTAAGTTTTTCTCGACATCTCTCGTAACACTAGGGCGTATGTGATAGCCCTTAATCGCTGGAGCCTACTAAAGAACGGGTAGAATACCTTAAAACATTGCTCCGCAAATTAATTTACAACAAATGCGATATAAATTGCAAGTACGAGTAATGAAAGAAAATTACCCAGGAATAACAGGGTAATACGCAGTCCCCCAATCGTTCTTAATGAAGTGGAGATCTGAGCGACATACGCCACAGTACAACACTTTCAACGTCACATCTTCATCTCCTGTTTGCCTGCACATCATTAAAGAATATCATACGAAGTACTTAATCAGTGAACATTCCATAGAGACGGTAATATGGCTTGTATCAATCTCAACATAGAACCAATTCAAACATTTTGTTAGACAACCCTATTTAAGACTTTGTGCTCTATCCAAAAAGGCGTACCTCCTAGAAAAGACGAGAGGGGAAAGAACACCGGAATTGTCTCGTGCAGCCCATCCGAATGCCTTTTGTCCTTGTTGTTCCACTGCAGAGTCTGCCATTTCTTCGACTAAAAAGTTTTTTGATAAAACAAAGCCTTGTAAATAATTTGGGTTAAACAGTACGTTATTGATGTAAGACAGTAGAAGACTCATTAACACATACTCGTATATATGTACTTCTATGTCTCATGTTTCTCAAATAAATTACACAAGTATTTGCAAATGCTAATTTGCAAATATATCAAATCCTAGGATATCATTACTTATATTGTCCATGTTTCTCATATTACACAAGTATTTGCAAATGTTAATTTGCACATTTATCAAATCCTAGAATATCATTACGTATAATGCACCAAATGCATGGAATTTCAAATGCAGGGGATCCAAACCCGTATAATCTTCTATATAGTAAAAGGCAGTTTTTGCTGATGTCACTTTTGTCACATGTCGAATTCTTATGCATTTTTTTCCCGCTAAATTCAATTGCTGACATCATAATTATCTTAATAGTATAAAAATAAAATAAAATAACATACGGAGTAATATAATGTGTAGTCTTAGAACTTATTTTAATAAAGAATATATAAGTTAATAAATATTATGCAAATCACCACCCTATAATTTTGCAACTTATTTAAGTAAAGTTATTTAGCTTTAGAATATTTTGCCAATAAGTCATAAACAATATTCTTAGTCAACCTATCAAATAAATTCTATGTAAAAATGTAAAATCAATAATAATTTTCTAAAGAATATGCTACAACTATAAATTCCGAAATTTTTTATTTTTTTATTTTATAGTATTATGTTTACACTTATGCAGTTTTTGTTTTTTTGTTTTTTTAATTTTTTTAGGTCACTAATTTAAAATTTTGATAACAATAATGAATTATAATTAACTTTTTAAGCAATGATCTCAAATATTCATTAACTCCAAAAAACAAGAATTGGTTTTTTTTATATTACTATAAAAATATTTTCTAAATAAACCGCGCATTTATGCGCGGGAGCTAAACTAGTACTATTCTATTTCCTTGTATATTTCATGTTTCTCATATTTGCAGATGCTAATTTGCAAATTTATCAAATAAATCCTAGGATATCATCATGTATTATATTCTTCTATATTTTGTGAATTGCTGGAAGATACATGGTATAATTTATATTTATTTCTTACATTGTTGACTACAATGTGTTGCTAATAATGTAACATATCTCACTATAATAGATTGAGAGGCCGTTTGGTTCGAATAGTCGTTATGGAATGGGATAGAATGTGATTCTAGGGTGGTATGAAGTTAAAACCCCATACTTTTGTACACGAGTATGTCTTACATAAGACCGTTACACATATGGGTTGTGTGAAACGGGTCTTTAATGATCCAAATTCAGTATTCATGGATCCTAATTTGCATATAATTACTGATATTAATGAATGATTTTAATAGTTTCAAGGTGTAATTATTACTAACAAAAATTCTCCCAATTAAAATTGACTCTGAGTTTTTATATTTCACACGTATTTAATTAACCCAGTTTCATGCTTATTTCACCTTCTACCGATCAATTTTACCGTCCCATACTAGTATGTTTAATGTGTCCAATTTAATGATTTAACTGACCACTTTAAAATCGTCACAAAGTAGTCACATCAAGCATTAAAATAGTCGTTTTACATGTTAAAGTTGTCACATTTTAATTACGGAGTACAAAACTAAAATGCATGAATTAATCTGTACACACTTTAATGTTTAATATGTTCAATACTGCAATTTAATATTTGAAGCGACCATTTAAATCGTCACAAAATAGTCACATTAAGCATTAAAATATTCACTTTTGCCAATAAAATGGTAACATTTTCATTATTGATTTAAAATGATTTAACTAACACTTTAAATGTACTCCGTATATGCGATCATTTTAATTGTTTATGTGACTACTTTAAATTTGTATATGACCACTTTAAGAGTCTATTTCAATGTATAGGCTAACACTTTAAATGTGTATGTGATCATTTTAAATGTTTATGTGACCATTTTAAGTGTCTATTTTAAGTTTGTATTCAAATGAAAGGAATATAAAATAAATGTTTAAATTAACGAGAAATGCATAGTAAATATAAATGGTTTGTCAGACATGAGTGCATCAGTTCCCAACACTATTAAATACAGTTTTTTTCTTCTTTTTTTTCTTTTTTTTCTTCAGTTTCCAACACTATTAAATACAGTTTTTTTTTTCTTTTTGTAAAACAAACGGGTCAAAAAAATCTGTTTCATGACTACCCATATATGAGACCGTTTTATAGGAGTGTTTGTGTTTGTACACTTGTTTGATTTAATGGTGGTATGAATTGTTGTTAATTTATTTTATATTGCACATGCTATTTTTATAAATTGTTTTTCTTTATAAATTTTCATTTAAACCAAAAATTATAAAAATATGGCTATATAATTATTTTTTTCATAAATTAAAACTTAAAATAATTGAAATTAACTAAAAGACTAATTTATTTTAAGGTCAAACTTAAATGTCTCGAATAAAATTATTTAATGTAAAAATTGCGCATGGATGGAGCATATTAAAATATAATATTTAAAAAAATAAATAAAATCAAACTACTTAATCAAAGTTGGATGTTGGTGAAAAATATTTTCATACTTTTTTCATACTACTTAATCAAAGTATATTGAATATACTAGGTCAATACCCGTGCATAAATGCACGGGCATGTATAGACATATTTATTAGTTAACTGAAATAAATTAATGATTTAATTAAATATTTTAATTAAAAATAAGAATAATGATAATATAATTATCATAATCAGATTACTATATTTAACCCGTTCAAGCCATATATGTCTATATGGATCAACCGTCATAATCCAATAAAAATGTTCAATGCGTCTTAGGAGTAAAATACTGCATCAAAAAGCTAATCTTGTGTTCTTCTGCAGGGTCGTCTCAAAAATTTTGGAGGCCCGGTTCAAAATATATAATGAGGCCCTCATTTACAACAATATACACTACAAAAAGATGGTCTATTTTTTTCATTAACTTTCCATTTATATGGTTTCAAATTAAAGTTCACAATAGTATTTTTATTTTATTTTTTCTCATAAAATTATGTTGTCGCATGATAAAATTATCTTTTTGGATAAATGTTTTATTGGAGATAAAATATACTTTAAACGTTGTAGTACTCCGTAGTACTTTGTTTTGCTATACTCCATATTATTTGATTTATGGCTAATGTTTTGAATTGTTTTTTGGAAAGTCAAATTTTCATGGTGTTGATTTTAAATAATTTAAAAATATAGGTAACTAATATAATAATACGATATGATTATTTGTCATTTAAATATATTTAATAATATTACATTTTCACAAATTTAAGTTAAAATATAGAAAAGATAATTAAAATATTGCTATAAGAACTACACTAATAGCAATTGTGACGACTATTACATGTCAACGAGGTAGAATATAAATAACTCATATAAACACTATTTAATAAGATATAAGATATATTAATAAAAACTAAATTAGGATAAAATAAAAAAGATTACCTTAAAAATTTAACAATGAAAAAGACAATGGCGATGAAGAAATTTGAACTTTTACATAAGATGAATATAGTTAAGATAAGATAGATAAGCAATACAAATACGACTATATATATATAGAAGATTTTAACACAAAAATTTGAGATTTTGACACAAAAATTTAGAATTGCAAAATTCCAGAATATTTGAGATTTTTAACGAATGTTAAAATCTCAAATATTCTGAAATTTTGCAGTTCCAAATTTTTGTGTTACATGGGAATAGTCTACATAATTATAAGACCACAATTCCCAGTTCGGTGGGTTTCATTCATTAATCACCTTATTCATAATTACATGGGAATAGTCTAGATAATGTATTGGAGATTGCTAAGGACAAATAATAAATACACAACAATTTACAAAGTATAACAAATAAATTATTTACATAATTTGTCTAATAATAATTAATGAACATTACGTAAGTTTATCAAGTACAAGTATTCTACTATTCTTTCTTAAATGTGGGCAATCTAGAAAATAGAAGTTTGACTTGGAAAAAGAATAATTTTATGGGTAATAGAAAATGCAAAAAGTAAGCAAATTGTGCTCCTGGAAACTCGAACCACTGACGCTTTGAATAAAAATGAAATAAATTGTTGGAATTCAACTTGTTCATTTTGATTTATGATTTCATTAAATTTAGAATTCGCGGTTAAATATTTTTGACGAACGATGAATATGTTGGAATTCAACTTGTTCATTACTTTGTTTGTTTTTTATTTTTTATTTTTCCACATTATATAGAGTATAATTTTTTGTAGGTTATTTTGGTTTATTCGTTTTATTTTTCTTTCATCTCGAATCTCTTTTTTTACCCTTTTTCCCGACTCGTTTTAAGTTATCTTTAAATTGACACCTATAAAACATTTCTAGAAAATGCAATACTAAAATTCTCGAGAAAATAAATATAGTATATTAAAATATTTAACCGAGCTAACTTATTTATAATCAACTATATATTGAGATATTTAACTATACTAGACCGCAAAATCGATTTTGAACACTATTGTTTATTATTAGTAAAATTAATCATTTTGAATAAATTAAAAGATTTAATTATTGTAATCATCATCATCATTACTATAAATATCATTGTTATTATTGTTATTAATTTAATAAATTTTTCCATATTATATTAATATTAATATTAATATTAATATTAATATTAATATTTAAATTATTATTATTATTATTATTATTATTATTATTATTATTATTATTATTATTATTATTATTATTATTATTATTATTATTATTATTATTATTGTTTCGAGTATTAGAAACTATTTAGTTGTTTACAACTTGAGACTTGTGGTCTATGATTGAATTTCGTGAGGAACGTCCTGACTTGATGTCTCTTCCCACCGACCAGATAGAAATCAAACCTAGCCTCGGGAGCTTAGAGGATAACTCCTCCGATGCTTAAGTCAGTTGATATGTAGTGTTTTTGTTTTTTTTCCAGAAAGAATTTGTATTATACCTTTTTTATGTGATTTTCTCTATATCTTTTACTTTGCAAATGTGTCCCCTTTTATAGGGGATTTGATTTGGTGAGTGGGGGACAAGTTCTGACTCACTTGTCCCCTCGGCTTGTCCTACCGATGGTGTGCGGTAGATGGTGTCTGGCCGATGGTGTCTGGTAGTGGCGAGATATCCTTCATGTGATGGCCCAAAGTGCGGAAGAGGGTGTGTCGGTCGGCTTTGACATTGCCTCATCATCTCAGGCTTGCCATGCCCGTCAACTTGCCCCGACGGCTTCGCTCGGAAGGTGGAAGCATTCGTGATTAGATGCATGGTAAATTTGTTACCTTGGGTGTTTGCTTCTCCGACAAGCTTCTTGGTTTTGAAAATATTTGAACTTTACGGGCTTTGGCGCCAACTTGCTTGGGCTTTGTTCACTGTGCAAACCCTTGGCCTTTTAACTTCCTTCCTCTGTGTGCATGACACGTGTGTGGTGGGGGTTGAACGACCACTGTTCACCTTTTCCCTATAAATACCCCCCAAAACCCCTCACTTTGCGCCCTACTTCTTTTATTTTCTTAAAAAATCTCTCAACCTCTTGGCTTTTTCTCATACCTTCTGCTTCCTCACCGTCTGCTGCCCCTGCTGTGTTTGTTGCTGCCGTCATCCCTTTTTTAGGTAACTCATCCGCTCTTATTTTATTTTATCATGGCCTCTATCTCTGAGCCGGACTCTCCCCCCACCCGTACCCTAGAGGATTATTTAGATGTTACTGATTCTGAGGTTGATGACCCTGAACTGGTCGAAGCCGTCCCTCTTTGTACGGTATTCCCTGTGGACGACATTCCTGAGGCTTCTACGTCTCACGCCGAGCCGCGTAGGGTAAATAAATTAGATAGAGCCTTGTACAGAGCCCCTATGCTGCAGAAGCCAGAAGGCCCGTATAGGGACCTGATGTTAATAAAGACTGGCCATCTGCTGGCCGCTGATCATTACAACCTGGGTGAGGGGTGGAAGTTCGAGATCCCAGAGGAAGACGATACGGTTACCCAACCTCCCGATGGTTATACGGCCGTCTTCACAAAGCATTTAGAATTTGGGCTTCGTTTTCCTCTCCACCCCTTTATTGAACTGCTTGTTCAGAGGGCGAACGTTGCTCTATGTCAGCTCAACCCCTTTGCCATCCGTACGATGGTTGCGTTTACGTGGACGTGTCTGTTCGTTGATCTTCCCCTGTCAGTGGACGCGTTTCGAATAATGCACTCGCTCACAATGTCCAAGGGGTCAAACGATGAGTACTCAGGCTACTGGGGAATTAAGTATGAGCCTGGGTATCAGACGATCCACAAGAAACTGTCGTCCGTCCATAACTGGAAAGACCGATGGTTCTATATCTACAGCCCAAAGCCGTGGGCCATCCCTCGCAGGTTCAGGAATAAAGTCCACCGCCGTTTCGAGACGGCCGAGGAGTTCAGTCCTATTTCTGTGCTTGGAGTCAAACAAATTCCTCGGTCGGCCGATCTTGAGCAGTCTTTGGACTATTCGGACTTCGACGAGGGGAACGGCCTAGATATTGGCTGCCCCCGGCCGAGGTTATTTTTACGGACGAGTTTCTAGGCAGGGTCGGCCTGATCCCGGCCCTGGATCCAGGTAATCCGGGGCCGACCTTATAATTTACTTGCTTTTGTATGCTTTGTTTTCGTTTTCTAACGTATGTTGTTTCTGTGCAGGTTCCTTTCGTGAACTCACTGCCGCGAGCTACTTAACGTATCGGCCTTGATTCAGAAAAGAATCCCATCCTTGCTCGTCCGATCGCCGAAACGAACGACCGAAAAGAAGTCCTAAGGACCATTATGGAGAACTTCGTGCCAAAACCGCCTTCCATGTCTGCTTCGTCAGTCCCCAAAAGGAAAACGGTAAGCTCCAAGAAGCCGAAAGAGGCTAAGAAGCAGAAAACGGAGAAGACAGGCGGTCGTCCTCCTCCTAAGCTGGAGCGGTCGACAAAAGATCAGCCAAGGCCTTCCCCTCCACCCCTTTATTGAACTGCTTGTTCAGAGGGCGAACGTTGCTCTATGTCAGCTCAACCCCTTTGCCATCCGTACGATGGTTGCGTTTACGTGGACGTGTCTGTTCGTTGATCTTCCCCTGTCAGTGGACGCGTTTCGAATAATGCACTCGCTCATAATGTCCAAGGGGTCAAACGATGAGTACTCAGGCTACTGGGGAATTAAGTATGAGCTGGTATCGACGATCCACAAGAAACCGCCGTCCGTCCATAATCGGAAAGACCGATGGTTCTATATCTACTGACCCAAAGTGGGCCATCCCTCGCAGGTTCAGGAATAAAGTCCACCGCCGTTTCGAGACGGCCGAGGAGTTTAGTCCTATTTCTGTGCTTGGAGTCAAACAAATTCCTCGGTCGTAGATCTTGAGCAGTCTTTGGACTATTTCGGTTCGACGAGGGAACGGCCTAGATATTGTTGCCCCGGCCGAGGTTATTTTTACGGACGAGTTTCTAGGCAGGGTCGGCCTGATCCCGGCCCTGGATCCAAGTAATCCGGGGCCGGCCTTATAATTTACTTGCTTTTGTATGCTTTGTTTTCGTTTTCTAACGTATGTTGTTTCTGTGCAGGTTCCTTTCGTGAACTCACTGCCGCCGACTACGAACGTATCGGCCTTGATTCAGAAAAGAATCCCATCCTTGCTCGTCCGATCGCCGAAACGAACGACCGAAAAGAAGTCCTAAGGACCATTATGGAGAACTTCGTGCCAAAACCGCCTTCCATGTCTGCTTCGTCAGTCCCCAAAAGGAAAACGGTAAGCTCCAAGAAGCCGAAAGAGGCTAAGAAGCAGAAAACGGAGAAGACAGGCGGTCGTCCTCCTCCTAAGCTGGAGCGGTCGACAAAAGATCAGCCAAGGCCTTCCCCTCAACGCTCTCATACCCCTCAGCGTCATTTCGTTAATCTTGAAGATGAGCTTGAGGAAGCGGCCTGACGTCGTTTCACCCCTCCTCCGGTCAGGGCCGCCTTGACAAGGGTAAGGTTAGTTCAGATCGCTTCACTGAAGGATTTTTGTCTGGGTGCAACGTCCTAGATGTCCCAGCGGATAGCGTATCGTCAATTCCAAAATTCGGTGAGATGGATCTGAACTCTTTCTTTTGTCTGCAGAAGGTGGCGTTTGGACAAAGAAGGTCACCGTTGCGTGGGGGCCGGTGGTGGGACTGACAAGCTTCCGACCCCTACCGACGATTCAGAGGCCACCGAACAAGCTTAACAATGGGCCGAGGATCGTCTACGCGACGGTGGGTGGTGGAGCATGGGTCGATCTTTTGATCAAGTCACCGACCGTCTTGATATAACTAAATCCTCTGCCAGTAGGCTGCGAGGAGGTCGTGTTGCCTCTCGAAACTTGAGAAGGAGCTCGGCCAAGTTAAGATCGACTACTTCTTCGCTTACGAGCGAAGTTGATAAGGAACGTGGCCGAGTTCGAAACGAAGACGAACCAGGCGGAGAAAAGGTTGCTATGAGCCGATGACCCAAATTTCAACAGGTCGAGACTAAGGCGGCTGCTGATGCGTCCTTGCTGATGGACAAGGATGCTCAACTGAAAGAGCTGCAAGAGAAAGTGGCTGCCTTCGACTTGGAGAAACAGCGGCTTCTTCAGGAGGGCTATGAGAAAGGATACGCCGACGGGTTCAACCGTGGGTATGAACGAGGAGATGAGGATGGCAAGGCTCTCATCCAGAGGGTCTCTCCCTATTTCGACCGATAGGCATAGAGAACTCGAGGATGAGAGGACGAGGCGTAGGAGGTTGGGCCTTGGCCTTGAAGTGCAGTGCGGTGAGGCTGATCGATGATGAGGTGAGCCGGAAAATGAGACAGGCGATGGTAACCCTTCAACGGGCCCAAGCGAGTCCGGGCCTGCATAGGAACTCGGGCTGTCGTCATCAGACTCCTCATGTACAGGGTCATCAATTTTTCCTGCCGCCGCTTAATATCGGTCAGTAGTAGGGTCGTTTTGACTCCTCATACTGTACCTCGGCGAAGACTAACCTTGGCTTAGGTTTTCTTCTTTTAGTCTAGCTCGTACTCTTGTACTCTTTTGCGCTAAATTTGTTAGCTTGATCATCGATTTAGGTGACTACCGACTGCGTACTTGTTTTTATTTTTCTCAAACTGTAGATTTCTTTAGTTTTTCCGTCTGTTTTTTGTACAATACTCGCGTCGGCTGCTGCCGCTCAATCTACTTCGGTTTTTTAGACAACACTTTGCCTTATTCTTGCTTCTATTTCTGCCATGTTTGTAGATTCGCCTGACTTTTCACCTACTCTTTGTATGTAACGGCTTCTGCCGAGATATTTTTATTTAGTAGGATAGTTTGATCAAATCTTTAATAGGTTCTCCTTCTGTTTTATACTCGTCTTGGCCGTTATCCGATCGACTTGTGAGAAAACAAGCTTTACTTAGTTTACGTTTCTTGCTTGCATATTTTGCGTACGCCAGCGTTGTCTATTCCTGGGATCGTTTTTCACGGCACGCATCTGCGGCCGGTGCTATCCAGGCTCACAGTCCTTGGACAGACTCTTAACGGCGCGCATCTGCGGCCGGTGCTGTCCAGGCTCACGGTCCTTGGACAGACTCTTAACGGCCAAGATCTGCGGCGGTCTTTATCCAGCTCACGGCCGGGCGAACTTTTAACGGCACAGATCTGCGGCCGGTCTGTCGAGCTCACGGCCTTGACAGACTTTTAACGGCCGGTCTTGTCGAGCTCACGGTCCTTGATGACTTTTTAACAGCCGCATCTGCGGCCGGTCTTTATCGAGCTCACGGTCCTTGACCAGACTTTTAACAGCCAAGATCGCCGCCGGTCTTTATCGAGCTCACGGTCCTTGACGGACTTTTTAATCCGCCACAGATCTGCGTACGGTCTTTATCGAGCTCACGGTCCTTGGGAGACTTTAGACAAGTAAATTCACAACAACTTGTGTTGAATCAAAATATGCGATTTATCAGGGTAGTACCCTCTCCTTGCCCCCTGCTTAGCTTTTGACAATTTGTAAAAAATGGCAACTGCTAAGTAAGTAGTGCAGCGGCGGCGACATACCCGTACGCTCGTGCTTTAAAGTGTTTTTTATACGTAATTCTTCTTAAGTGTGTCCACATTCCAATGATTCGGATTGGTAGCGCCCATATCTTCAAGGAAATCGTGCCTGGGCTTTCACGGTGATTTTGTAAGGTCTCTCCCATCTTGCCGATAACTTCCCATGTATATTCCTTTTCTGTTGCGGCGGCTTTTACGAGGACAAGATCTCGTCTCGAACTCTACATGGTTGACACGGCGATTGTATATCCGCCGCATTCTTGATTGAGATACGGCCAGGTTGAGCCCGGCTTCATCTCTGGTTGCGTCCAGAAAATCTAGGTTATCTTTTCTTGCTGTGGCGTTGGTCACAGGGTCGTATAACTTCGACTCTTGGGGTTTGGAGATCTGTATCTCGATGGGGAGTAGGGCTTGAGCCATACACTAGGTTGAAGGGTGTGTGGCGGTGTAGCTTCTTTCTCGATCGTTCTAATTGACCACGAGGACCTTTGGGAGTTCGTCACCCAAGCCCCTTTCAGGTCCTCCAACCGCTTCTTCATCCCGCTCAAAGATTTGTTTGTTTGCAGCCTTCGTCGCCCATTACTCTGAGGGTGAGTGACTGATGAGTATGCGACGATGGCACCATTGACCTCCAGCCATGACCTGATGGAAGGATTATCGAACTGCCGGCCATGGTCGAAAACCACGACTTTGGGCACCCCAAACCTTGTTATGACATTCCTCCATATAAACTTACGTACTGCTGCTTCAGTTATGGAGGCGACGGCCTCTGCTTCTATCCACTTTGTGAAGTAGTCGACGGCGGCGATGACATATTTCCTACCCCCTGTGACCGTTGTAAATGGGCCCAGAATGTCTATTCCCCATTGGTCGAAAGGAATGGGGTTGAGCACAGTACGGAGGTCGTGTGCAGGTAGGTGGATGTCAGGGCCGTGGACCTGACAATTATGGCACTTTCGGGTTAACTCTTTAGCATCTCTGATCATTGTCGGCCAATAGAAACCGGCTCGGAGGGCCTTGTGAGCGAGATTCCTTCCTCCTATATGGTGTCCACAAACGCCAGAATGGATGCTCTTCAAGACGGCGGCCTCGTTGGGCCGATGCATTTCAAAATGGGGTCGGTGAAAGATCTTACGAGCGATTCTTCATGTCGAATAATGAAGCGAGGAAGCGATCCGTTTTATTTTTGCGGCCTGTTACATCGGTGGGAGCTCCCCAGTAAGTTTGTAGAGTTTTATAGGCTTCATCCGGTATTGTTTTGATTAGTGCATTCATGGTCAGGATTCCTTTCTTCCTTCTGATGTCCACAGCCACAGTTTTTGCCTTGTTGTCGGCTGTTGCACTTGCCAGCTTGGCCAAAGCGTCGGCCTTGCCGTTTTCTGATCTTGGTATGTGATGAATCTCAAAGAGCCTTAAGGCGGACGTGAGGTACTTTACCTTGCTCAAATATTGGCTCATGTTGTCATCCTTAGCCTCATACTCTCCCCTTAGCTGGTTTGCCACCAGCTGGGAGTCTACCTTTAGAATTATCCTTTCAGCTCCCATCGCCTGAGCGATTTCTAGCCCAGCCAGTACAGCCTCATACTCTGCCTCATTGTTGGTGGCAGAGAATGCAAATCTTAGCGCGTGTTCAAATTCATGACCGTCAGGGCTGATAATTAGGACCCCCGCCCCAGATCCGTGAATTGTGGCTGAGCCGTCGGTATAAACATTCCACTGGCCGTCAGACTCCTGAACTTCGAGCGGATGCGTGCACTCTGCTAAGAAGTCGGCCAGCGCCTGGGCTTTTATTGTCGTACGGCCTGAGTATTTTATCCCAAAGCCAGACAACTCTATAGCCCATTTGAGCAGTCTCCCTGATTTTTCAAATCTTTCCAGAGCCTTTTCCAACTACCGATCCGCCCTCACTTCTATAGGGTGGCGTCAAAGTATGGTCTTAGTTTTCGCGGCGATGACAACAACAGATGCCGCTTTCTCAATCGAGGATAATTCTTCTCATGTCCCGGTAGCGTGACTCACAAAGTATATTTCTTTGTTTTCTTCTTCTTTGAGGATGACAGCCGACACTGTGTTTGTTGTCACAGCTATGTAGACAATCGAGTTTCACGGTCGAGGCGTGCTAGTGTTAGTAAGGTAATTAAGTGCTTTTTCACCGGTCAACGCCTCATCTGCTCGGCCCCATTCGAATTTTTGTTTCCTTTCAACACTTGGAAGAAAGGTGTTGATTTGTCGGTGACCTCGATATGAACCTAGATAGAGCGACCATTCTTCCCGTTAAGGTGCGGATGTCCTTTATATTTCTTGGGCGAGCAAGTCTAGTATGGCTGTATTTTTCGGGGTTAGCATCTATCCTCTTTGCGACCGAGAAGCCAAGGAACTTTCCAGACCGGACGCCAAAAACACATTTCTTAGGATTAAGCTTCATCCTATACTTCCTCAGCGATCCAAAGGTTTCTCTGAGGTCTTCTAAGTGCTGCGCGTCTGACCTACTTTTCACGATGGCGTCATCGACGTACACCTCTATATTTCGACCTCTCTGCTCCGAGAACACCGTATCTACTAACCGCTGATAGGTAGCCCCTGCGTTTTTCAACCCAAAAGGCATCATTCTGTACATAAAGACCCCGTGGCTGGTGATGAAGGCGCAGCGCTGTTGGTCTTCCTCACATAAATGCACCTGATGGTAACCTGAGTATGCGTCTAACAGGCTTAAAGTTGTGTGTCCCGTGGAGTCCACCACCGGTCTATTCTTGGTAGAGGATAACAATCCTTCGGACAAGCTTTGTTCAGGTTAGTGAAGTCGACACACATTCTCCATGCTCCTGAGGCCTTCTTCACCATCACCACATTTGCAACCCACTCTGGGTAGTCACACCGTTCTATGAATTTAGCTTCCAACAACTTACCAACTTCTTCCATGATGGCTTTATCTTTTTCCACACTCATCGGCCTCAGGCGCTGTTTTATTGCTTTAAAACTTGGGTTGACCTTCAGATGGTGAACTATGACATTTGGGTCGATTCCTGGCATTTCAGCGGCCGTGTAGGCGAAGACGTCCTTGTTCTGTTCGAGGATGTGAACAAGTCGTTCTTGAAAACTGTTGTCCAAATCTGCCCCAACGACTACGGCTCGGCCGGGGGAAAGCTCTACTTCTCTTGTGTCACTTCCTGGCCCGGGCTGCACGTTCAAACCCTCCTTCTCTGGCCGTACGTCGATGCTTATCTTTACGTCAGCCACTGTCTCGTCCTTCGTTTTCCTTATTGACAATGAGTTGCATGATCGGCCGGCTGTTTGATCGCCGAACAGCTTGCCAGCCTTCCCACCATCCGTTACATAAGCTATCACTAACGCACGTACCGAGATGACGGCGCAGATTTCATCCAACGTGACCCGTCCAATCAGAGCGTTGTAAGCTGAGGGAGCGTCTACAACTACGAAATTGGCCTTTAGGTTTCTTGCCATGTCTCCTTCTCCCACCGTTATGGGCAGGCTGATCGTTCCCATGGGTTTTATTCCATTTCCAGCAAAGCCATACAAAGACCCTACGTACGGTATCAGGCTCTTTCTCTCCAACCCTAATTTATCAAAGACCTCCTTATACAACAAGTTGGTGCATGCTCCTGTGTCCACCATGCAACGGTGAACAAGGTGATGATTGATGTCTACGGTTACCACGGCGGATCGCGTGGAGATGCGTGACTCGTTCATAATCCTCGGTGGTAACGGAGAGCGTGGGCATCTTTGGCTCAGCACGGCTGGCAGCGTAGATCCCCTGGTAGTCGCCCCTACGTTGGCAGGCTTTGCGCTTCCTTCCTGAGGTCGGGGTTGTCTCGGCCCCGGATATCATATGTATTTCCCCGACTCTCGGCTTTCCCCTAAGCTGATCCGCCCCTGTCCTGTCATCCTTATCTCTCTTCTCAGTTGTGTATTGCTTTAAATGTCCTTGGCGGATTAATCGTTCTATCTCATTTTTGAGAGTATAACATTGATCCGTGTCGTGCCCTTCGGCCCTATGGTATTTGCAATATCGATCTTTGAACTGTCCACCGTTAGTCATAGGCTTGGGTTTTGCGAAGGGTGCTTTATCCTTTGCGAGCTCGAAGATCTCGGCCCTTGATTTGTTTAAGGTGACGAATTTTCCGTAAGCCAGTCCATCTTGTCCAGGCCTATCAGCATAACGGCCGACTGGTTTTATTTGTGGCCTCGACTGCCACTTTTCCCGGCTTCCTTTCTCGTCTCGTTTCTTTTCTACCCTTTCTGCCTTTTTGCCAAATGTACGGTTGAACTGTTCCTCCCTAACAAATCCATCGGCCATCTGGGTATCCACACCATCTCCCTTGCTTTCAGCAAGTCCGCGGGCGGGTTCCTAATCATCAGGCTTCTCAACTCCCGGCTACGGTAGGCGGTCAAGGCATGGACTCCAATTCTAGAGTCCAGGCTGCGTATCTGTTGAGATTCGCGGTCGAATCGAGCCATGTAGTCTTTTAGCCCTTCATTTTCACTCTGCACAATATTTAATGACTCGCGTGGCCGTCTTCTCTCTTCGCGGTTCCCAAAGATATTGTTGTTTAAACAAATTTCGTCATCTCATCATACCCATCTATCGACCCCGTGGTGAGGTTTCTATACCATGTTTGGGCGAGGCGGCTAGAGTGGTCGGGAACACCTTGCACCATACAAAGTTGGAAGTATCGTACATCATCATGTGGCCCTCATAGGCGACGGATGCTCGTCGGCTCGGTCTTTCCGTCGTCTGCAAAGATGGCACCTTCATCTTGGGCGAGAGGATATCTTAGCACGGAGGTGCGGCGGAGACTTTATTGTCACACCGCCTCCTTTGCGTTTGCCTGCTTTGCTTCCTTTGGGACCCTTGCACGGACGGACTCAGTCGTAGTTTGACTCGGCTTCTCTGTCAAAATGCGCATTGTCTCGCTCTCTACCATTTGGGGAGTGTGCATACCTCCAAACAACTTTTTGGGGGTAACCCTTTTTGAGGAAGTCGGCTCGGACACCCTTGGGGTTTTTCTTATTTGCTGGAGGAAAGCATCCATCATCCTCTTTTCTTCTGGTGTAATAGGTGTGGCATCTTCATCGTTGACCAGATCACGCTCAACGGTCTGCCTTGGTTCGGTGACTTCGGGTTGTTTTTCTGGATTCCCTTCCACCATGACGTGTTTCAATTTTGAACTAAGCTCCCCACAGACGGCGCCAATTGTTTCGAGTATTAGAAACTATTTAGTTGTTTACAACTTGAGACTTGTGGTCTATGATTGAATTTCGTGAGGAACGTCCTGACTTGATGTCTCTTCCTTAGCTGACCTGTATAGAAATCAAACCTAGCCTCGGGAGCTTCCGAGGATAACTCCTCCGATGCTTAAGTCAGTTGATATGAAGTGTTTATGTTTATTATTCAGAAAGAATTTGTATTATACCTTTTTTATGTGATTTTCTCTATATCTTTTACTTTGCAAATGTGTCCCCTTTTATAGGGGATTTGATTTGGTGAGTGGGGGACAAGTTCTGACTCGCTTGTCCCCTCGGCTCCTTGTACGGCCGATGATGTACGGCCGATGGTGTACGGCCGATGGTGTACGGCCGATGGTGTACGGCCGTGGCAGGATATCCTTCATGATGGCCCAAAGTCTGGAAGAGGGTGTGTCGGTCGGCTTTGACATTGCCTCATCATCTGCCGGCTTGCCATGCCCCATCAATTATTATTATTCAATAAGTTTTAAATTCTAATAAATTTAACTCCAATAAGTTTCAGCTCCTATAGTTTATACCTTTTTAAAATATTAGGTATCATAATTATTATGAACTGCTTCACAATAACACAAAATATATTATCTTTATAATATAACAAAAATGTAAAAACAAAATTTCCAAAAATCAAAATATTTCGGCCAAACTAATAAGTAATTTTTTTTATTTTTTATTTTTTATTTTTTTTTAAATCATACGGCCAAATAAAAAAAAAAAAAAAAATTTACTAAAAATTATTTTAAATCGGCCAAAATAAACAAAAATGAATTAAACTGTTTTAATTCGTTTATACTAATAATTAGATCAATCCTAACTCCATTTTAATCCGTATTAAACATTGATTTAAGAGATTCAAACTAACTTTTTAGATTAAAAATCTTAAACTGATAGATCTAATAATTAACAACATAATATGTTCATTAACATACAAAAATTGGTCCTTTTAAGTTTTAATTCAATCAGTATTGAAACAAAGCTAATACAAATTCATATGAGATAATTTTAACATCTTAAAACATCGCTAATTATGAATCAAATGGACCAAAATTCAATAAAAACATCCGGCCAACTAAATCATATCACACGGCCTAACTAAACAAATTGATTAAAATTATTAAAACAAAACATACGGCCACCTTAATCAAAACACTTGGCCTAACTTAATCAAATTGATTAAAACTTTATACCAAAACATACGGCACAAGTGATAAAGCATACACAAAATAAAACGTGGCCTATTGCAAATTGTTTTAATAATTATACAAATCGATTTTTATGAAAACCTTATAAAATTTCATGTGCCCTAAGGCTCTGATACCACTTGTCGGTTTATATCCGTATATAGACCATTAAATTCACAGGATTATAATGAAATACTTTATAAGATTTAAAGTCATAAAATAAATTTGCATAACAAAGTATAAAAATCAAGAATTAACCTTTTAATCCTTGTAAATTTGGCCTAAGAACAATACCAATAATATGGTATCTCCTAAGGAGAAAACTTATTTTCTCTCTAGGTCTTTGTGTTGTAAAATAATGGTGAATGAATTAATTAATTAGAGTAGAATTAGGAAGTAAATATACTACCAAAACTACTCCTAATGGCCGGCCACTTCTATAGGTATTTGGGGAGATTTTATTCTCCTCAAATACATTATCTTTTTAACCAAGTAATCCATAATGTATTTGGACACTTTTGTATTTGGTCACTTTAGCTTTTAATATAATGCAATTTATTACTAGTGTCATCTGTATGGACCGACTATAATATATTATAAATATCCTTATATTTATAATTTACTAATTAATTATAACGGTTTATATTTAATTAGCTTGCATTATACACAACAATTAAATATAACATTTCATATTCAATTCACGAATTACATTTAATTCGTTTTAGCTAATATTATTTAATCAAGATTAAATCGCTGTTAACATTACACTCGACCAACATTTTAGTCAAGAATATCATCTCACTTGACTAACATTTTAGTCACATTTGACTAACCTTTTAGTCAACAACACTAACTAACTGTTTAGTCATTAAGTTAGGCATCAATATGATCATTTTCTCAAATAATCATATTTCTCAAACACATCCTTTAGGTGTGACTCTTAGGGACCAGTTGATCACCGCCATCTGTATGACAATAACGTCAAACTTATCTAGCAAGCCAACCGTTATTGATAAACGTTAATCAACTGATTAAATACAAAATGTACCCTGTGTACCTTTAGAGATTTATTTATGTTATTGCACTCACTGTGGAGGACACTAACCCCAACATTCAGCTCCTATAAGTTCAGCTCCTATAAATTCAGCTCTTATAAGTTCGATTTCGGCTCCTATAAGTTCTTTCGGCTCTATAAGTTCTATTTCAGCTCCTATAAGTTCAGCTCCTATAAGCCGAAAAGAACAGGGTCGGAGTATATATAAGCAGTTGTTTCAGATATGAGGCCCCAGATTTTTGGGGGCCCTGTTCGACGGCTCATGTTGGCCTGGGCCTTAGACGGCTCTGTTCTTCTGTAGCTATAGTAATTTTTTAAAATAGTATAATCGGGCAATATTATTTTAGTATGAATTGGAATTATATTGAATAAATGTATCATAAATGTTGGAGTAAACGAATTAGGATCGCTCTAATTGCCAAAAAAAAACTTGTGTTGAGCTTAATGTAGTTATTAGTCATAGAACATATTTATATTATTATTATATTATGTATGAGTTTTAACATTTACAGAAATCTTGATCAAATAGAAAATAGAAAACTTTCAAAGTTTTTAATTTTAAATTCAACTAACCCGTGTCAAAATTTTGATTTAATTACGTTAAAGGCTATAAAATAAATTAATAGAATGAAATACAATTAAACTTTTATATGTGGAGGCAAAATGAAATTAGAGTAAATACTTTAAAAGATAAAGAAGAATATATGTGGTTCATATACTTATTTTAAGTAACAATAAGTTATAAAATTGTAGATGCACCCGTGCGATGCACGGTTAATATAGATATTAGTATTGAGATTATTAGGTATATTTTAGAATATAAGTTTGAAGTCAAATATGATATGATGTTTACTTTCAAATGATAGTAATATGTTAAAATAAAAAAAATAAAAAAAATATTTAAAGGTGTAACCTATTATAGTATGTGCATATTTATATAGGATACATAAATTAAAGTAAATTAGATTAATCGACTACTTACTACTCCATTCAATACAATAGAATACGTACGAAACTACGATAATCAATATAATTATTACTCTAAAACATATAACTCTGTTAAAAAACAAACCAAAAAAGGGAAAATATTAGGGAGTAGTAACAAAAAGACTAATCATATTGATTCTTCGCAAAGTAAACAACATTTTTGTTTATTAATTTTGTGGTAAAACGTTATTTTGATACTGTAATATATGTTTGAAGTTCAATAATAAAGATGCTTGATTATATCTTTATAATCAAGTTACTTGATTGCATAATATTTTGTACAAAATGTCTGTACAAAAATTCTATATAGAAAATAATTCTGTACAAAAATTCTATACACAAAATAATATCTTGTACAAAAATTCTATACACATTCTGCACAATGATTTATTATTAAACCGAAATTATTTTAACTGAGAATAAAAATAATGTTAACTGACTTAACCCTACCTACATTAAACTTGTTACTCTAATTTTCCAGAGATTACGAAATAATTGAATAGTAGAGTATAATTAGTACTACGTGAAAGCAACTACGGAGTATTACAGAAATTAACATTCCTAAATTAATCATGGGCGTATAATCCCTTCTTTGATATCGCAATAAATGAATAGTAATTAAATAGTACTCCGTAATAATTAATATAGGAAATATTCCCTTACTAAAGTAACATGTACGGTGTACTAATGCTTCCATCTTATTTACACATAATTTTGGTAGGAATTATTTACAGTAACAATAATTATGTCAATTATTTTATATTTTATATTGTATATTTTATTTTATTAGTTTGGTTTAAGAGGGTACGGATATGGGTATCCACAACACGACTCTAACACGAAATGGGCAACGACATTTTTGCATTTTAGGCACTTTTTTTTTTGCTTGTCGGGATCATATATACCCTTGCTTTGCCCGTGCCTAGAACATCGAAAATATGAAGTCAATAATTCAGGTTGTCGTCGATTTTAGCACCATTAGTTGCTTTAAGCAAAGCAAATCCATTTTCCCAAGCAATGTTAGTCCATTTAAAAGCCAAGTCCCGATTTGGAAAACATTCTTTTGTTACGAATAAAGAATTAAAATCAATGTCGTTGCCACCAAAATCCTCAAATGAATCCTACACAAATGCAAAATAAATCGTTGAAAGTCTCTTCTACTTCCATTGGTAGGACAACCAAATGTAATGTCCCGTCATGGTTGGACATTAAAACTCTTTGTCCTAGCATGGTTGGAAAAAAAAAAAATTATATCGTACCAATAGTAGGACAAGCACATTTTTCATATTAACCAAGTCCGACAATAAAACTCATTGTCCTACCCATTACAAGAGATTCACATTCAATGTCCTGCTATGGTGGGACAATGAAACACATGTCCTATCATTGGAGGACAATGTGTTTCTAAACTAATCCTAGATTAATAATAAATTAAACATATAATGAATGTAATTTGTTAAAAGTTAATTAGCTTACCACCGATTCGGCATCCGACATTGTGTTTACATTTAAGTTCTTTTCGTTTACTATTGTTGATTTGTTAGTTCAATTTTATGGTTTAAAGTTTGATGTTTATCTTTTGTATTTTAGGAAGAATGTGGAAAAATTGAGAGAATTATGAGATGAGAGAGAAGAAAGAGAGTGAGTCAATAAAAATGATAAGGATATTTTGGTCATTTCCACAAAAACGTTAACAATTCGTGTAAAAACGTCGACGATTTGTATAAATCCCTTCAAAATTGCAAAATTTTTTATAAAAGGGAATAATTATTAAAAACAGCCTAATAAATACAAATTTTGACATTACAGCCACATTACAATTTTTTAATATTTTACAGCCATAAACGGAGCTCCGTTCAAAATTTGCAGCCAAAACGGAGCTCCAACATACTTAAATGACGAAAATCACCAAAAATTCAAATTTGAACCCCAAATAAAATATTGAAGGACCAAAATACCCCTCCCTCTCATATGTAGTTACAAATACTTCATATACTCATCCACAAAGCTTTATTTTCAATCCTTAATCAAAATTAGGGTTCATCTTTCTTCCAAGAACCACATCACTAAACAACAAATTAATTGCCTAACTGAAATGACAAACACAAATTAAACGCCCCCAAAATCGTTCAGCTACTGAAAAAGTTAGGGTTTCTTTTTAGTGTGTTCGTTTCACATAACATACGACTCGAAAAACCTAGAAATTATGATTTAGAGAAAAAGAAAGGCAAATATGTGTGCAAAACCTTACATTTGTTGTTGAAGAAGTTGATTTCAATTCACTTATCCATCAATGATAATGAAATGACAAAACTTTGATGGATGTTTATTTTATGGTTCCATGTTCTAACAACTCAAGCAACAATAGTGGAGTAAGAATACAAATTAATTTTGGTACATAAAAGATTGAAATATAGATTATGGTTGAAAGATGATGAAATAAGAAATAGAGTGAACGAAAGAAAAGAAAAATTGAAAGAAGTGAATGAAATAAAAGAAAGATGTCAAACTAGATGACTCTTAAAAGGAGGGGTAGAACAGTCAGTCTATCCATTTTTTTCGCCAGAAAATACACTTGACTGTAATTTTTTTTTTAAAAAAAAAAAAACAGACATTTTTTGCTATAAAATACGGAGTATTAAAGTTTTTTTTTTAAGATGGCTGTAATTGATAAATCCGACTTTTTAGGAGGTTGTATTTAAGACCATCCCCATTGAGGGTGTTGTAATGAACACATCATATAAATTACGGAGTATATATTACTTTTAATGTGGTCATAACCATGTCACTATTTTTGCTCCCATTAATAACCAACAATAAACTACTGTATGTAGATAACCAATAAAAAATACATACATGTAAATTAATCATGGTAAAAGTGTTCATAAACAGTGTTTATGTCATGACCACTTCTCATAAACGGTAAGTCATCATTACATATTTTATTAATTTTTTAATGAAAAAGATAGTCATCACTCATCACCGCTTGTTAAAAGTCCCAATGGGGATGATCTTAAAAAAAAAAAAAAAAAGGAGCAGGACCCACATTTGAGTCACCTTACAGTCTCACAGTGTCGTCTTCAATTCCAACAAAAACAACCACCGTCCATTTATTCCTCTCTCCTCCTTCTCCTCGTCGTCCACCCACCAAACACTCACTCGCTTCACTCACTCTACACAATCTACTCCCCCTAAATGCATTAACACCTCCCAATTTCTAGGGTTTACAACTTACACCATTAATTACAATTATAATTACAATGTTTTGGCATTTCTCCCTTATTTTCCTGATTTTTTCGCCGATTAATTTTCAACTATGCTTCTCCCGTATATTCACCTTCGAAATGCACCACCGTTACTCTAATCAAGTCAAAATTTGGTCGCAATTGAATGCTAAATTGCACAGAAGCAGTAATTGGAGTGATCGTGGTGGTGGTACTCGCGGTGGTGGTGGTGGTTTGCCGGAGAAAGGTTCGTATGAGTACTACGCGGATTTGGCGGCGCGTGATCGTTACTTCCGCGGTCGAAAGATATCGGAAATTGAGGAGCCGATGACGTTCTTCGACGGAAATGAGACTTTCCGAATTAGCTCCTTAGGATTGTACGTCACCTCTTCTTTCTCTTTTGCTGTCAATGCAATTGTGTTTGAATTTGTTGCGGTAATTAGGGTTTTCAATTTAGTGATTATCCTATAAAACCATGTTGAGCATGTACAGTGGACTATTTGTGACTAAAATATGACGATTATTACGATCATGGTAACTATTATTTTACGATAATATTAACAATTAATGGGATAATATGTATTGATGTGATATTGTTGTTGCTGTTGTGGAAACGATGAAGTTTGCATTACGCGAGTGTGACGTTGGGGACGCCAGGGAAGAAGTTTTTAGTGGCGTTGGATACGGGAAGTGATTTGTTTTGGGTGCCTTGTGATTGCTCTCGTTGTGCTCCTGTTGACGGTTCCATTTACGCCTCTGTAAGTCTTTTTGCGTTGATGTAGATGGATGGTATGATGATTTGAAGTTTGTCTTTGATCGTCGTTTTGGGAATTCATAGTTAATATAATGGATGATAGGATTTCGAACTCAGCATATACAACCCTAAAGCGTCGTCCACAAGCAAGAAGGTGTCCTGTAACAATCGATTGTGCCTGCACCAAAGTAAGTGTACTGGAGCAATCAACCACTGTCCATATGCGATTTCTTACGTTTCTGCTGAGACTTCAACTTCTGGAATACTTGTGGAGGACGTTCTACATTTGACCACTGAAGAGCATCATCATGAATTGGTTGAGGCATACATTACATTTGGGTGAGTTTCATTTGTAGAGTCCCTTCTCGTGTCACAAAGTGTATCAGTTATTGGCCATCGTTTTAGCTGAACGAAAAATCTTTCGACGGGTTCAAACCAAAGCAAGCTTTTCTGTAGTTTTAAATTTTAGCTTGAACAATTTGATCCACTGCTCTGATCAAACTCTGATAATCATTGTCTTAGCATTATATCTGAATCAACATACAATGACCTTGCACGTTATCGTGCGGTTTAACAGCTCTGCCTTGTGCTGTTGTGAAATTTTCAGAACTTATATCCCTGCAAGCTGTACATTTTGAAACTAATATAGGATTCTACAGATGTGGGCAAGTTCAAACTGGTTCGTTCTTGGATGTAGCTGCTCCGAATGGTTTATTTGGACTTGGTATGGAGAATATATCGGTACCCAGTTTACTATCTCGAGAAGGGTTTACAGCCGATTCCTTCTCCATGTGTTTTGGTCGTGATGGTGTTGGAAGGATTAGCTTTGGGGACAAAGGTAGCTCTGACCAGACCGAAACTCCTTTTAATGTGAACCCCTTACAGTAAGTGGTAATTTTCGACATACTAACTACATACTGTTTTTTTTAGTGAATCAACGTTGGGCAGCTGACTGAAACTCTTCCATGGTTTATAGTCTTATATTTGTTTTGTTTCGCAGCCCTACTTATAATATAACTGTGACTCAGATTCGAGTTGGGACAACCCTCAGTGACGTGGATTTTACTGCTCTTTTTGATTCCGGGACATCTTTTACATATTTAGTTGAGCCAGCTTATTCTGAGCTTGTTGGGAATGTAAGATTATCTGACACCGTCTTTATGTTCTCCTTTGCTCTTTCAGTATGTTTATTTTTTCTGTGTTACTCTCACAGTTTAACTCACAAGTTGACGATAGAAGGCTTCCACCCGATTCAAGAATACCTTTTGAGTATTGCTATGACATGAGGTCAGCTTTCAGTTGTTATGTTTGATGAAGAATTACGTTGTCTTTCTGTCGCTTTTGTTTATTACTGTACTTCTTTTGCATAATCATCAGTCCGGATGCAAATGCTAGCTCAATACCTAGTGTGAGTCTTACTATGGAAGGAGAAAGTCAGTTCACAGTTTATGATCCTGTCATAGTCATCTCGACTCGGGTAAGAAGTGATAAATTCTAAAATAACTAAGAAGTGTTGAATGCAGAACAAACTTGTATTTGACTCATTCACTTTATTCATCTTTAATCTGTTGAATGCAGAATGAACTTGTATACTGTCTTGCTGTGGTCAAGAGTACAGAGCTGAATATTATTGGCCGTAAGTTATCTGGTTTTAAGTGATGTGGACTGTTGTCTCTTAAAAAGATCAGTACACTTGTCAGTATTGTGGATCGATTTATACTACGATATAGATAAGAGAATATATTTTAACTCTATCTTTTGTTACGTATCCCAACTGCCCAATCATTTTGGTACATTGCTTTTAGTTAGTTTTATCTTAATTTGGATCCACTGAAAAGCCGCAGCTCCTCCTCACATTATCCCCTTTTTATTCACGCCTTTCCATTATTCCATAGGTGTTTTCGACAGTGAGGTCAAATTCAGAAATTACAAAGTATGGTGCCAATAATTATTGCTCTTGAGAGTCTTTGTGATTCTACTATGTATTATTGTAAAACATCGATAAGCTATTGTGACTTTCTTTACATTTTGTTGGACGAGAAATACAACTGTTATTCTTGAGCTTAATATCCTTTTCATTTCGTTTTTTTTTACGCAGAAAATTTCATGACTGGCTACCGCATAGTATTTGACAGAGAGAAGTTTGTCTTAGGGTGGCTGGATTCCGACTGTGAGTCCACACATCTGTCTCCGTGTTCTGCTATAGTTGCCCGTATTTCCTTCCTGATATTGGTTTTCTTCAGGTTATGACATTCAGGTTGTGAGCAATTCCGTGGGAGGAAATGGCACAAACATCCCTCCTGCAGTCGCTGCACAGCCTCATAATAATACTGCGGATGGTGGTGGGAACACAGCTCATAGCTCAGCATCATCACGAACTTCCCTCCTTTGTGAAATCTTGACATGTTTAATTACCTTCGTTTTTGGGATATACTAATCTAGCCATATTGAAGACCAAAAACTATTTGAAGGCTTCGGCATCCGTCGCTGTAAGTATTCAGGATCTCCACTGTTAGTTGATCAGACACAAAATCTGTTCTGAAATATGTGTTCCACTACAGTATCGTATGTAACTTGTTCCAGTATCTTTTTAGTGGTGTACATTTCTGCTGGGGCTATGGCGACTGACGTGAGCGTGACCCGTTTACCAGATACTAGAGGATTAACAGTTGCTACAATACTAGGACAATATCTCAGTACCCATATAGAAAACGCGTGATGCCAGGTTTGAGGATCTTCCACTCCATCCATCTTTCTTCCACTGTTACAAGTTTCTAGTCTTGCATATCAAAAGTCGATTGAGAAATGAGTAGGGAGGAACGAGGCTATGATGTTTTTGTTTGCAAATTTTGTCTATATAAAGGATTCTGATTAGGTGGGAGCAAGGATAATTGATCATTCCATTTCCCGTCATTCATTTGTGTCCAACATACCTGCTTAATCGAATTATCGAATGTGCCTCTCCCTATCGGTCCGATTCATTTCACCTGTAATCTCTTTGTTTGAACGGGTGATTGAATAAAAAAAAAAAAATCCCCTTTTGAGTTGGGTTTGAACCTTCACGAGGTAGCTTCAAACTTTGTTATTTTAGTCAATTTGAGTGAGTGCTATTTAGTCGGCATTACATTGACTGAACTCGAGAGAATAACCACTGCGCTGTTTAAAACTTCAGTGTCGTGTACAGTAAGACGTAACCTTCTTTCCTGTCCGCTTTAATACCTTTGCATTTTCAAGGCTGAGACTTGATAGAGTTGATACATCAGTTATGTACCATGTATGTTTCTTAGATACAGTCATACGGAGTACCTCTCTGAACAATGGACGATATATTGGAGCATAACATAGAAGTCAATAAATCGAAGAGTACATCGTTCTCTAGCTTTTTTTTCCCAAGAAATTCACATTGCATTTTATGTCCTTTTTATTGCCCAAAATTTAAGATGTTCAAAATTTCTTTTCCACTTGTTTTTCACATTTTATTTGCTACGGGGTAATATTCAACCGCAAACAAAGTAGAACAAAATAGAGACGGGGCGCAAAACCTAGGTCATAGTCTAACGGGGTTTTAGTACACAAAAGTAACACAATAGAGACGTCTAATGCTCGAAAAATGGCCTGACGCGGTTGATTGTTGATTCGAGACGTAAAGAAATTAATGTGGGGGAGAACCGGAGAAGCGTAGGAAATGGAGAAACACAACAACAACAACGACGCCGCCTGAGAATTGATGCATGGTGTTGACTTGTACTACGCGGCATGACTTACTAAATAAAGTTTAATGACCCCTTCACTCACGTCATTTGGTCAATTATATTGACCTTTCTTGCGAAATTTCGGTCTTTCTTAATACCTTAAATATTCCGCTACTCTGACTTCATTTTATGGAATTAGGTTACTTGTTTTGGACCTACCTTCAACTACCCTACCTTGTTATCTACAGTAAGTCTTACCCTAAGACGGGTTATCCATCTTAAGTTTTAGACGGGTCAAGTAATCTTTCACTTGCACTACATCTTTTATATCCACTTGTCTTTTGTCTTATTCATAATATTGGACCTGTCTTAATTAAGAATTTGTGTGTTATCTATTCGTATTCTATTCCATCCATTTGATTTTTAACACGGAGTATTTTTTTCATTTCATCGAATCGTATGATTTTATCATATTTTGAGAATTAATTTAGTTGATTGTATTTAATGAGTTATGTAATTTGAATTTTATTCATGAAATTAGTTGAGTGTTAAATCTTGATTGAACAATGAGAGCACTCTATCATTAATGGAATACATAAATTAGGTTTTACATGTTTTTTTTTTTTCAAAGTTAGCAATGGCAATATTACTACCCTATTACATGGACACATGGTTGCTTGATTAACTATATCGACTTTTAATGTTGTTAGTTTCACATATGTCGTTCCCAGATCTAGCAAGTTAGATATGGACTACTCCATATTAAATAAGATATTGTTATATTTGAATCATATGCTATACGCACACTTGGTATATACGGAGTATTATGGAGTACAAAGTTTTATTTTTAAAAGTTTACTCATAGTAAATTTATGTATTTTTTTTTTTATCAAATGGTTTTTTTTTTCCTACTCTATGAAGTACTACTAATGTACCACTTATACATCATCACTATTCCAATAATGTAACCATCTTTTTCCTTTTAAAATCACTTTTCTTTTCTTAACCTACTCATTATATTATTAATAGTGTAAGTCTTGTGTGAAGCAGATGCTTAGTTCTTTGTAGCAGGCCAAATATTAAGAAAAGACAAAGAGACAGTGGGAAGAACCCCACTTGTCCTTTGTCTTTCTTGATATTTAATTGCTTCTGTAAGCATCTGCTTCATATAATTGTGTTATTAATATCACAAAAATATAAAAGTGATGGAAGTTTCATTTCCCACAAACAATTTCAAAGTAGTGTTAGTGTTACAACAAAAAAATAAAAAATAAAAAAGTTGGTGACTTTTCTCTATGAAAATATGGTCCCACACACACACTATAATTTGGAAATGGATCCTCTCCATTTCTTAAAAAGAAATGGAGGGTCCATTTCTTATTCAATGGTTAAGATTTCTTAAGAAAATAATCCAATGGTGGTAAATATTAGTAGAGAAAATTAAGTTAAAAAGAAAATGGAGGGAGTTTAATGATTCTCTTTTATTTTTGCATGCATATTTAGGACCCTTAGATTTATCTCTAAAGAGATCTTAGCCATTGAAAACAAATGGACTCTCCATTTCTTTGAAGAAATGGAGAGAACCTAAGCTCCTATAATTTGACCCCCCAAATTATAAAAACTAAACTCACATTTCATTTCACAAATCCCCCTCCTTTCCTATAAATTTTCTTTTCTCCCATTTCACTCAATTTTTAACTTCTTTTATTTATTTTCATTTCAATTTTTTTTTTTTTTTTAAATTTTTTTTTTTGGCCAAAATATTTAGACCCTAAAACTAGCAAGTTGCAACATGTACATAACCACTATTTCTACTATCCCTAACTACACACGTGGCGCACTCCTATTGGTCCTCCTATTGGGCTGTACGGCCCATATCTCATTCGGGTTTGGCACATTCGGGTTGGATATCCACCACAGGTTTTCGGATCCTGTTAAACGGATACTTGACTTGAATAATGATGAAGACAGTTACACCAGTTTGTTGCCGGAAAAAGGTACGGTGGATTACTTCGCCGCCATGGGCCACCGTGACCTCGCCGTACACGGCCGCCGTCTCTCCACCGCAGCAAACACCCACCTCACGTTCTCCTCCGGCAACACCACTTACCGCATTAGTCTCTTTGGATAGTACGCGCGCTTTTTCTCTTCATTTATTTATTTATTTCTCATATTTGTAGTAATTTTTTTCAGCTAGTTTAGTCGGTAAAGTTATCATCAATTATAAAAAGATGATAACTTTAGCGATTAAACTAACTAACTAACACCAATTTTACATTTCCCGTATAAATGTGAAAACGAAGAATATAAAAGATAGATTCTTTGGTATCACATTTTATTTAATTCAATAGACAACTAGCAGTTTATTAAATATAAGGGTTGAATATTCTGGGATTGAATTTAGTTTTGCTGACGTGTAAAACCATAAATTTGTTACTTCGTATTATTATTATTATTGTGGATTTTCAATCATATGCATTGATCGAAAATCTAATTATTAAAATAACTAATTTTTTTAAGGGAAAAATTCGAGAGAACATTTTAGAAAATTCGGTATTATTATTGTTGGATATGTTAGCTAGCTTTTTTGGAACGGTTTTTTAAGCATAGGATGCCCATTATTCTATTTTATAAAGTTTGTTTCTTTTTTTATTAATCGAATTATTATTATTATTATTATAGTTTTTAAACTTGTAGGGTTACTAAAAGAATTTTGATAAGAGTACTTAAGTTCGGATTTTTTATTTATGCGAATGCAGCTTGCAGTACGCAAATGTGACGGTAGGTACGCCGGGAATGTCATTTTTGGTAGCGTTAGACACAGGAAGCGATCTCTTTTGGTTACCGTGTGACTGCACTAGTTGCGTTAAAGGGGTCACGATCAAATCTCAGGAGGTATAACATACTGTAATTTGTTAATGATGTACGGAGTATTATACACGAAGCAATGGTTTATCTTAATCTTTACTTAGACTTGTCTTTGAGTAACTTGCAATCTTAATCTTATGCATTTATGGTATTACAATTTTTAAGTGTATTCAATGGGTCTCGTTGTCGTCGTCTTCAGTTTATTCCTTGTCGCGCTGTATTATATGAATAGCTAGTTGACACCTGCTGACCTTGGTCCACCTGCACACATTTGGATTGTATCGAAAAAAACGTCGAGTTCCCACCTAAAGCAACCATTAAAACTAAGATTTTGATGGAGGTTTCGTAGTCCTATGATAGAATATGTTTAGTGGTTGAGGTGTCTCTTTTGGTAGGTGAATAATCTGTCAATTGCTGAGCTAGCTTCTTCATTTTGATATGTTGCTTTTTTGAAAGTTGTGGGTTTGTGCTCTTCTCACTTAAGTAGTGCATTTTCTATCTTTTCCGTTTACTGCGCTACGCTATGTGATTATGTGTAGCTCGCTTCTGTTTGAAGGTTCTATGTATATGCTTATCTTGGTACATTATAAGGACTGCTGTGATCCCGACTATATATTTTTCTGCTATTTCTATATTGATTTGTTAAGTTAGCGGTCTGTCGTATGTGTAGCGGCTGCCACATTGCCGAACATTCTTGCCAAATTGTTGGCTGATGGAGTTACAAGTTTTTCTTAGCTTTCTTTTTCTTTTTTTAAAAATATATCTAACTCAAGGACGACGAAGATCTGATATGTGCTAGGACATGAGTGTTGAAAATGTAGAAACTGAATCTTTACGAGTGTATGTATAATGCATGTACTCGTGCCTCTTATGTCTCACTATTAATCCACCGTTTAACTATCGTACTGGAGTTTTCAAGTAAAAAGCAGACAGTTCATCTATTTGCACAGAGAAGATAGTTTACCGTAATTCATAAGGATATACAAAGAAAGTATTGACTCTATCTCTGTGATTTATCTGTTTTCATGGTAATCAACTTTACTACCCTAAATTCCTGACACACAATTTGATAATTTTTTTACCAGTTAGACTTCAACATTTATAGCCCAAGTACATCGACAACAGGCAGCAAGGTTCCTTGCAACAGCTCTCTCTGTGGACACAAAACAAGCTGTTCAGATTCACCAAGCACGTGCGCCTACAGGATTATGTATCTCTCAGCTAACACATCTTCTTCCGGGTATTTAGTGGAGGATGTATTGCATTTAGTTGCAGACGATAATCCGTCGAAACCCATTAACCCAAAAGTTCCCTTTGGGTAAGTGCTGCTTATTCTGCTTCCTGCGACCTGCCATCTGTTGTTTTTTGGACTGCTACGATTTAGGAGCAAACTTGTTTGTGACGCGAATTTATAAATGACACGTGTTCTTCAACATTCGTTATGGTCATTCATGTGAGTTGATTAATCCATTATTAAGTTCACTCGTCGCTGGTCTTAATTTAATATGATAATGTGCACAACTAGTTTCATTTCATGCTTTTTCATGCAAATGAAATTTGAAGTATTTTTTTTCTCTTTTCACCAACTTATCAGTTATGATAACTTATAATGTGTGCTTTTACATTTTCTCGAATAATGTGATTACTTGAACCCTTTAGAGCATGACTTGCAAATCATACTTTATTGCGTGCTTCGTGATTAAATTCAGAGGGTAACGTTTGATCCGAGAGACGACATGTGTTTGCAGCTGTGGCAAGGATCAAACTGGTTCATTTTTGAACGGGGGAGCTCCGAACGGTTTACTTGGGCTAGGTCTGAACAGTATTTCCGTTCCTAGCATATTAGCAAGTCAGAAAGTTGCCTCGAATTCTTTCTCCATGTGCTTTGGAGATGATGGAAGTGGAAGAATTACGTTTGGAGACAAGGGTAGCTTAGACCAAAGTGAAACGCCCTTCAGTGCTGGTCAATTAAAGTAAGCGATCATCTTTCATTGAAATACTTGTATTAACAGTTTTTACTTTCAAGATATACGGGTTTTCGTCATGTGATTGTGGCTTTGCACTGACATTTTTTTTTTTTTTGTTTCCCTAAACTTCGGAACTTGTTACCAGCCCACACTATAACGTCAGCATTGAACAGATCAGTGTCGGAACCAAGATCTCCCAAGTTGACAGTGTTTATGCCATTTTTGACTCTGGTACTTCGTTTACATACTTGAACGATCCCGCTTATTCACTAATTGCTGAAAAAGTAAGCTCTCATAAACTTTTAGCTGGTAATGTATATGAATTCTCGTACTATGTAACTATGTATCTATTACGGAGTAGCTTATTAAGAAAAAAAACGTTTTATCTGCAGTTTGATTCCTTGGTGAAAGACAGCAGACATAGCTCTATTCCTGACCTTCCTTTTGACTACTGCTATGACCTCAGGTGAGCAGCACCTTCACCGATTGATGCAAGTTTTAGAATACGTATGCATTCATCTCTTTCTCTTCTTTTCAGTTTAAGTATTGACAAAAACAATTTGCAGTTCTAGCCCAGACGTCCCGAGTACGCCTCCTATCAACTTGACAATGAAAGGTGGAAGTCAGTTATATGTTATTGAACCGACAGTGATAATTTCTGACGATGTAATTTACTTCTCAATTTGACGCTTACCGCCCTTTTTCATTCGAAACTGTACAGATGCTTCTTTGACGTTAGCCCACTAGCCTAATACGCTTCGTTTTGTTACAGAGTGTAGATGTTTACTGCTTAGGGATTGTGAAAAGTGAAGGAATCAATATCATTGGCCGTAAGTATATATTTTCGTTTTTAATCTCCTCGACAGAATTAGAAAGCTTAATTTCTTGTGTTCCGACTATAATGAGGCCAAGGAAAAAGATTTCTAAAACCACAAGACTGTTTTCCTATTACTTGAAATGACGGTTACTTCTTAATATACTAGTTTCTTAGGTTAGTTTGTGTTATTTCATTTAACTCTAACGCCAAAGAAAATATAATATCATAGACTTCATTAGAAACGGAAAAGGATAGGACAGTTTATGCTGTACTAAGGAAAATTTAGTATAATGTACCAGACTGTGAGTAGAAGGATTCTATCAACGTTTCTGACTTCTGAGTTCTCGCTTTCTTCTTTCCTCGTGCTTTACAGAGAACTTCATGACTGGCTACCGCGTAGTATTTGACCGTGAAAAGATGGTGTTGGGCTGGAAGGCATCAGACTGTGAGTATCTAATAACCGAATTCTTAGTACCCTTTACATTCTTCATTCTTTTATCTACACGCTTCCCTTCGTCAGAGATTTGCTCGATTTTGTCCTTCGTTAAATACTTCTATTTTTATTTTTCATTATATTTTTTTTTCGATATGATGGTACTTAACCGAGGTTCGAAAGTAGACACAAGCAACAACATATCATGATTGATATAATAGCTTCTTTAGAGATGAATGTGTACTCCCTTCAGATTTTCGTAAATTGTTGAGTATTCCTGTGGTTGACGAGATTCAAAATCCAGGTAAAGACATTTTGGACTCAAACACACTGCCAACCGGCCCCCAGAATTCGACAAAAATACCGCCAATATCTTCCGTTGAGCCTCAAGCGACACCAGGAAGTAAGAGTCATATATCAGGGACATCATCGACTTTGAGATTGTCGCAATCTAATCTCTGGACTTCCGCACTGCTTTTCAGTCTCCTTCAAGTCCTATCACTCCTACGGTAACTCAGTCGACATAAAGAGCCTAATAGTGTTAGATTATTGGTTAGTTCCATATTAGTTCACAGTTTCTGTCGGGAGGTACATGACTAATTTTGAGCGCGTCTGCGTTGTTACTTTTAGGCTCATTTTGTCTCCGCGTAATTATTTATAGATCTCATGTAAATAGGAATTCAACGAAGGCCTAAATTTTGTATATGAATTTATATGATTAGTTAATGTGATATTTGTTCACATGGTTATTGAGAACTATACCCATACAAACCGTAATGAAAATATTTTCTTAACGGAAACAGACCGCAAATCGAATCAGATCAACCAGAGTAAGACTGTTCATTCTTTCGCCGTGTCCATGTTACTAAAAATACACTTCTCTAAATTTTCAAGGCTTTGTAACAGGCCAAAACTTCCGGGAACAACATTGTCTAATGATATTATCTACATTCTCAGTGTACAAAATTCTCACTCAAAAGACGTTTAATTAACCAATTACTGTCACGATCTAAACTAGCAAATAAATTGAACCAAAATAACGCCCTACCAAAAACTATATAAACCGCCACTTCATTCCTTCGAGTGAAACTCTATAAATCGCAATGCAGACCTTCAAGTAGGAAACATTATCTATGATGTTTGGTCTTCTTCGTAGAACGATCGGAGTGTGGAAGCTTATGTTTCTTCCCCGAGGTTGTTCCATTCGACTGTGTCTTATCTTTCCTCTGACAAGTAGACAGCACTGGAAACTGCTGTGACTTCATTTTCACGGATTTTATCATTGCAGAGAGTTCGTGCTTATCCTTCTGCCATGTATCATCTGAATGCTTATCTTCTTTATGAATCATCGATGATTCCATTGGCTTTACGTCGTCATGCTCTTTTGAGCTCTGCTGTTGCCTTTTCGCCAGTTGCCGATAATAAGTGGCACTCCTGCAAACATAAAACTACGTCAGTATGCAATTACCGTCAGAATCCCACCGTGTCAACGAATAAAACCCGTCGTGGCTTTTCTCGCAAGTGGAAATAGGCCAGCCAAATGGGCTTACTCATTGAAATAATTATCAACGACTGCTTTCACATCTGCGGCATCAGAAAATTGAGCTCAAAGGAAAAGAACCTTTTAAATTGAGGATCTGTAGGATCCAAGGCATATCCAGGGTAATTGAAAAGAACGGAAAAGCGAGGGTCGTCAACGTCAACTGTAGGTAAATTAGTTTCGTCAGAAGTCTCGTGACCTTTCTTCCCCTTTGCCTTCTTTTGGTTTATTTTATAACCTTTCGGTTTTTTACTCGCACCATTCTGATCGGCAAGCAATAGCTCCAACTCCGCCTTGCTGAGTTCAGCTTGTTTCTCCAATGCGGCCTTCTCGTCTTGCTTCTTTTTCCGCTGTTTAATCTTCTTACTTCGTTCAGCTGATGTCGGTTCCTCAAAAAAGTCACTGTCGTCGTCTGATAAAATTTTCGATCTATTTTTCCGATCATCCTTTTTCTCTTTCTTCTTTCTGAGATTCGCCTCAAAAACAGTCTCGGATCCTTTCTCCTTCTTTTCAAGTATCTTCTTGCTAATATCTTCTAGGCCCATTGCGAAAGTGACCTCCATATTTTGGCCTTCATCTTCCTCCTCTATCCCGTCACCAGACAGAACCAAAGCGCGGTACATGTTTACTTTATCTTGATCATCATCACTCTCACTCTCGAAGGAAGCAAAATACTCACTCAAGTCCATTTCAGCCAACTACAGAACACGCATTTATCAAACGAGAAAATAAAATAAAATTTGATGCTCCATCTTTTCACTGCTGAAGTAAAAGCAAAAAGAATTATTATACGAATTATACTGTAACAGTTATCTAGCACAAGCATGAATTAGCCAAGTTTTTGAATTCTAAAAGCCATAGATGTTAACTCATGACTTCATGAGACACTCGTAGCCAACACAAACTTGCAAGGAACACCATAAGAAATTAACTTTCGGAAGTTTTTCTTAAGAACCCCTTGGAATATACTCCCTCCCATCCAAACCAAACTTCCGCTTTTGTTTCGAAGACATGTACTCTCTCCCCTTTTCAGATAGACTGAAAAAGCGATATCAAAAACAATAAAAGTTGCAGATTGCTGACCTCCTTTTCAGGGAAAATCCGTCTCAGTGTTTTCACACGATGTGGTTCATCTTCATCCCAAGAAGGAGCTACATTGCTTTGTTGCAGTGCCCGAGTTTGAAAATCTAAACCCTCGTAGTCTGCAGGAGCCTAATAGAAGAGGGAATTAGGGAAAAAAATGTGACATACACAGTAAACCAAGACCACAAAACCATACGAGACTACGACGAATTTGTGCAATAATATAAATGAAAATACAAAAGATATCAGAAGTTACGTATATCACCTCTGTTGCAACATCTCGTGGTTGATGTTTAAATTCCATGGAATCAGGTATAAATCTGAGGTCCAGCACATTCGATGATCTCTCAACCTCGATCCCATCGCAAGCTTTATAGAGGCAATTAGCGGTTGCAATTGAGTCACACTCCACTACAGCAAAGTAATATCTGTAACAAACATTCACATATGATTATACAAGAAGAAATAAACTACGAATTCTCAAACTATCTTACTTCAACACATCACTTTCACTTTTGGGGCAGTAAACGAGTAAGACACTTTTGCTAATCATGTACTCCGTAATTAGGTTGACAGAGAGAAATATGTTTACTACCTTAGCTTACTTTTCTCGTAGGCGCGAAGCTTTTCATTATCTATCTCGTCATCATCCTCATCTTCATCATCATCGTTACCATCAAACACATTGTCATTGTCACTTTCTACATCATCCCCATCCTCATCTTCACTATACATTCCCTCCTCATGTTCATCATCCTCTTCTAAATCTTCATCATCGCCGACGTCATCAACATCTTCATTGTCGCTAACCTCATTTGTATCTTCTTCATCATCAATCGCCTCATTATCATCACTTTCGCCCTCATCTTCACTGCTGTTGACCCTACCGTCATCCTTTTTCTTTTCATCCTCAAACAAGGCAACAGGACCTCGAACTGCTTCCTCTTCCATACGTTTAAGCCCAAATTCTGTAGGATAGACTGCCACCGACTTTATTTTTCCTCCTTGAGGCAGGAATGACCTCAGCATGACAAACAAATCAACAGCCTACAAAATGCCATGAGTTTGCAGATACAAAAAGAGTGGATATCCTCGGGCTAACCCCCTATGTTTCACCGCAATCTAAGGTTGAACACACAGAAAACGTTTATTTGCGACATAATCTTAAGAAATTATCAGAAGAACAAATGGCAAGAAGTCGTGATAATGAATCAGCACGACGTGGATAATCCTCAGGCTATATATAGAGTAGTTAACTAGAAAAGCGGAGTACTAGAACTTTACAAAACTTACATATGTCGAGTTTGCCAACCTAACCCAACCAAATGCAAGGGGTATACAGAAAGAGATTACCCAAAGGCGGAGACATGAGTAGTCGAGCAATGCAAGTGCAAGTGCAACAGTCACTCAGTAAGCTTGAAAATCCGAAATATAGCTATAACTAGTGTGGGAACCACTAAAACAAACTGCATTGTTGCGTTCAACTGCTGTGAATTACGAGACGATCAAAGCATCAGAATACAGTGAAATAAATAATACCGTACCGTGACTTGGCTCCAATCTATGTTCACGACGACCAATCTATGTGTTCGTTTCTCGATTACAGCTACATTCTCCACCTGTTCCAAAAACCCGAACCTTTATTACAATTCAAATACTACAATCACATAACAACCAAAGCATAACAACCTTTATTGTGTTGCAAATATGTCACTTTTTTTCAGAAATTCTCACTTTGAAAACATTAAATTGCACATAATCACATATACTAAGACCTTGATTATGTAAACAGTCGATCAACATTCAAAATGAATAATAAAAAAAGTTGCAAAAATACCTCAACAGATGAATCATCTTCAGACAAATCAGATGCATCAATCTCATCATCATCGTCAGTATCATCATCACTCGTGCTCGATTCCGATTTCAATAATTCGTCACTCTCACTCTCTGACTCACTAAACTTTTCACCAATGTTCTTCTCCTCTTCATCATCTTCAACGTGATCATTCAACGATTCAATTGTCTTCGTCGTCTTCTTCTTCATATTCTTCGTCTCTGCCTCATCTTCATCACTGTAATACCGACGAAGCTCATTATGCGACTGTTGTTTCGCTTTCCCGCGCTTGTCGACACGCACCGACGAGGTCGTGGCGAACTTTTTGTCAGTGAATACGCCGGCGAAACGAGAGTCAATTTTAACCTTAGAATTGTTCTTTGGAACATTCTGGAAAACAGGATCATAGTGCAATTTTGAAAACCGAGGGTCGTCAATCAAATTGAGCTTCTCTTTTCCGCCATTGCTGTTTTTTCGCTTGGTATTGTGCTTTTGTTTGTTCTTCGACCCCATAATTTCCGGCGGAATTAGGCTGACGAGTGGCGCCGGAGACAGGTGAAGGGAGTCGAACGATGGTTTCAGACTCATAAATCAATTTTTGGCGGGTTTCTTAGGGTTTTGTAAGAACTTTTTCACAAAATAGTGTTACAGAACAAATTAACAAAATTGGGTTGTCTTGAACTTATTATACTCTATGGGTCCACGTTTTTTTTTGTTTTTTTTTTTTCCCGATTTCAGTTCGAAAAGTCGAAACTACACAGCGGTTTACTAAAATTTTTTCACCCATACATAATAATAGGGATGTAAATGATCAGAGCCGGCTCGGCGAGCCCTCGGAATCAAATCGGTCAAAACTCGGCTCGAGCTCGGTCAAACTGATCTCGAACCCGAGTCCGAGCCGAGTTAGGTTAAATCCGAGCCGATTACGAGCTTAGTAAAGCTCGGATCGGAAGCTTGGATTTGGGCTCGTTTTCATTTTTATATAAAATTTAGTCTATGTATATACATTATATTTTTCTGGGTTTTTTGTCAACAACTACCTAAAGTTTACGCCATTTGTCATACGACTACCTAACATTTTAAAATTTAATCATAACTACCTAAATTTTTTCACTTTTTGTCATACAACTACCAAGTGACAAATTCCGATGGTTTGAGGCAAACTCCAACATTAACTTGGTCCTTGGCACGTGACTAATCCAACCTGAAAAGAAGAAGGCTAGTTCAATATATGCATTTCATTCTCCAATTCATTGCACTTGCTTTCAAGTATGTTAAACCAACACCTCCATGACTTCATTATTACTGAAATCTCCATCATGTTGACCCAATTGTAGCTTAAGATGCATATTCTCATTTAACAATTCATTGATAACCTGTTTTTGCCACTTTGTCATGTATTGGTCAATACAACGAAAGAAGTTGCAACCACGCCTACTCGTATTAGGGTTGGAAATTTGCAACAAACAAACCTTCTTCCCGGATTCATTGTTGTCCACAATGTCTTGCATGCGATATAGATCCCACAATTGCAAAACATAGCCGCACATACTCGAATTGTTTGACGACAACGAGCTACTCGACATTGCAAAATATGTAATTAATTCATTTCAATTTAGGTTTAAAAGAGGGGTTTTTTTTTGTTAAAATTGATAAATCGCGGTAAAAAGAGGGTTTTTTTAAAGAGGATTTTTGACAAAGAAGCTTAAATTAAATGAGAAGTAGGTGGGGAAGGGAGGGGTTTAGAACCCATGCTGGATTTGTCATGTGCCAAGGACAAGTCAACGCCGGAGTTTGACTCACACCATCGGAATTTGTCACTCGGTAGTAGTATGACAAAAAGTGAAAAAGTTTAGGTAGTTATGATTAAATTTTAAAATGTTAGGTAGTCGTGTGACAAATGACATAAAGTTTAGGTAGCTGTTGACAAAAAACCCTATTTTTCTAGAAGTATATATATATTTTTTATTTGTAATATCATTTGATCAATTTTTTAATAAAGTATACTAATACTAATAAAATGGCTATATAGATATTTATTTTAATGGATATTGAAAAAAAAAAACGTTGAAAATAATATCCAACAAAGCTCGAATTGGGCTCGAGTCGAGCTCGAGACTTCTTCTGAGCCGATTCCGAGCTTTAAATTTTTGAGCTCGGTAAATTCAGAGCCGATTCCGAGCTCGAGAAAATTTCCCGAGCCGATTCCGAGCCCACATAAGCTCGGTATCAGATCGGCTCGGTTACACCCCTACATAATAACATAATCTCTTCCTCCAACCTCGTGTTCAGTGGCGGATGTACGTAGGAGTACAGGAGGTCCGGAACACCATGTCGTAAATTATTTCGATCTATTTTACTTATTTTTAAAATAAAATAAAATTATTATAATTATATAACAAAGATTTGAAAAAAAAATAAAATTAGAACCCCGTATTGAAATATTTTTCGGTCCGCCACTGCTCGTGTTCCATGTTCTCTTTCCTTCTTGTGCTTGTGCTTGTGCATGTGCATGTGCATGTGCATGTGCTCTTGCTTCATCAGTCCAGTAGTCCACTTTTCCCATCAACCGCCAAAATTTCCCCCAAATTGAGTTATCCCCTGCAAAATTTTACCCTCAAACCCTAACCCAAATTTTTCAATTATTATCTTCTACCCACCAAAATCTCTAATTCATTCTTCAATTCATCACCCAAATTCTCAGCACACCGTAATATTAACAAAATTTACATTAAAAAATGGAGATTGAAAGAGCAGATGGTCGCACGCAGCATCAATTGAAACCACTTGCTTGCTCTCCAAGTTCCCTCAATCGTGCTCATGGCTCTGCTACTTGGTCTCAAGGTTTTAATTCCTTTAATTTTAATTACTAAATTTGTTTTTTTTTTTTTTTTTATTAGTATTATTGTTTATTTTCATCATTGATTAAGAGCAAGTCTTGTGTAAGACCGTCTTTCGTACTGTCGTAATTTGTAAGACGCGTATATTACATACTCCGTCGTGAATTTGAGACTTTGTAATTGATTAAGGAAGCTGAGAGAAGAGTGAAGGAAGAGCCCATGCACAAGAAAGAAGAGAACATGAGGTAGGAGGAAGAGATTATGCATGGGTGAAGAAATTTTAGTAAACCACCGTGTGGGACAGTGGTTTCGACGTTTGGAACTGAAACCGCGGTTCCATACAGCGACTTAGGAAAAAATCGGGAAAAAAAAAGTATAAAAACGATGACGTGGACCCAATCACCCATAGAGCGTAGTAAGTATCGAGAGAACGCTATTTTGTTAATTTGTTTTGTAAATAACACTATTTTGTGAAAAAGTTTGTTTTGTCACGTGTTAATAAATACTCCGTATTTCGGATAGGAAATCGGCCCATCGGAATAATTTCGGATATCGGATATACAGAATTTTAAAACTAAATGGATAACCGATATCTTAAATGTTTGCATTCGGACACTTAAATTGTTAAATAATTGAATCGGACATTGGATTGAAATTTTTGTATACCGATTTTTTCGCTCAGCCCTAATAAAACCAATACTCCGTATAATAGAATACGGAGTATTAGATTAGATGAGCTAGTAAACATGTCTAAATAAATCGGTTCATTTAGAAAAGTGAATAGGAGCTTTTTTTTTTTTTTTTTTTTTTTTTAATTCAAATATGTTTGTTGATATTATTAGGATTATGTACCAAAAAATTGTAAAAGTATCCTACAAGAATAAGGAAAGCATTCCTTTTATCTTGGTGGAAACTAGTTTCCTAAATACTAAATACTACTCCATACACTACTACTAATTTCCTACGGAGTAGTATTTTTTCGTTGTTGGATGCTTATATATATATATATATTGATATAAAACCTCACTTTTTATATTAACTTTCTCACTTTTTATATTAACTTACTCTTCCTCCTTATCAATACTCCGTCTCTACGACTACGTCGTCTCCAACCATCCAAACTATGGTATCTTACCGTACCTTTATTGTTCGATTTGATTTAATTTGATGTTATTTTCTTCGTATTAGACAGATGGGTGTGAGACCGTGCAAGACCGTCTCAAAGAAAACTATCATTGTAATAAACTTCTCTCCCTAAGTGGTCCCGGCCCTTAGCTTGTGCAACCTGTTCGGGATCACAAGGCCCTGTATTTAGCAGGCTGTAAACTAGTTAGCGTTAATGTAAATATAGTAAATTGAACAATAAAGTGGTAGTGAACTACGGAGTACCTGGCTCAGGTCTTGCTGTGGGGAAGGAGTTGATATTTTGGTTTTAAAAACTTTAAATTGTAATGGATTAATAATTTAATATGTGTGATATAATTTTGATTGATGTTTTTTCTTGGTACACAGGTGAACGAAGTTTCTGCAACATCATCCACGACAACTTTATCGTTGGTGGATTCACATCCGACTTCCCACCAAGGAAGTCAAGAATCTGTTATGAGTACTGAGCAACATCATCAAAGCCCTCCTCCTAGGAGGGTAGCAGCCAGTGAGTCCCATCAACGTGGACACGGTTCATATGATCATAGACGTGCTGGAAGACGCAATGATCAACAACATGGACATCATGGTCAAAATCAGAGAGACTCTCTACACCCGTCCTTTTTTTATCCGTTTATTCATCCTATACCTCTGCAGCCAAACATGCCTATTATACCTCTTGGCGCGTCGTTTGTCCCACTGTTTCCAGTTATGCCTCCACAGCAATTTGAGCTTTCAATGCAGATAATGAATCAAATCAATTATTATTTCAGGTATATAGCATGTATTATATATGCGTCTTTGATTAATGTCTTGTGCAATGTCTCCAATTATTCATATTTGCTCTAACATTTTCACTTTTGTTGTGTCAGTAACGAAAATTTGGTCAAAGACTTATATCTACGGAAGAAAATGGACAAAAATGGTTGGGTGCATGTCAATATAATTTCAAGTTTTTGTTTGGTAAGCTCATATTGCTGATGATCTTTTCGAGTCTCAATTACAAAGGATCTCGGTCAATTGCTCATATTCACTGTTTTCTTGCAGGTGAAGAAGTTAACAAACAACAAAGACCATATATTAGATGCGGTTAAACTCTCTGCTCTTGTTGAAGTTCAGGTAAGTTACATACTTACATGCGAGTCAGTATATATATATTATGTATTTTGAATTGCGTTGATGTAATAATTGCGTATCTCGTTATGCTTTTGGGTTTGCAGGGCTATAAAATGAGGAGGCGATATGATTGGAAGCAATGGATATTGCCGCCTTCTATCCAGCTTCCCCCCTTATAAACGCTTAAAAGCCTTGTCGACAGCAACAACTGTCGATGTTCGTAGTGTGATAACGATGTTAACTACTGCATGAAATAACTATCATTGAATAGCGGAACACCGGAGTGGAGTGTAGGAAACTGTCTAGTCTCAAGTGCGTTCTTTGGTTAGTAACTGGTATACGGAGTATTTTTATCAAAATTACGGTGAAGCTAAGTGATGCGCTCTCATCTTGAAGACTCATTGTCTAACCTTCCTTCTTAATCTCGAATCTGTGTAAAACTTGTATTTTTTTCATTCTTTTAATATTTTGGTCTACTGCAAAAGCCTTGCGAAAAAAACGAACTGCTTCTTCGGAGATTATAATTGATCGGTGCTAATGCCATCCGACAATTTTTCAAGTACTTGAACTCAGCGGCGGATTTGGGTGGGTGCACCACAGTGCACGTGCACCCACTAAGTCGGAAAAGTGTTTAATATTGACGTGGTGTAGTGAACTACGGAGTACATGCGTATTCCATTGTGCATTTGTGCTGTTGATCTCCGGTTCAATCTTGGTGGAGGCATTTATGTTCAGAAGTTTTGTTGATGAGTCAACACCAATTAATTTTGGGCCTAGTGAATAAAAATATATAAACAAATATGGAGACTTACAATATGAATTTAGTGTTTTTTATTTTTTTTGTGTTCTTTAAATTTAATATTTAGTAATTATGTTTGAACTTTTCACTTATCTTTGTTTCTTTTAATATTCATAGTTAATATTTAATTTAATTTTAGACGGAATATATGATATGGAGTAGGACAATTGCCTCAATGCCTCATACAAACTAGTTAAAAAGTTGACACAAAACTAAAATTTAACACAAATTCTCATATAATCTACGAAACAGGTTAAAGTAGCAACATGATATAATCATTATATTGTAAAGTAAGATATTACTAAAAGGCATGTGAGACATTAACTTATTATAAAGATAAATTGGACTAATTAGAGAAAACTTCTATAAGGGAAAAGTAGGGCTAAATGAAAAAGATGGATGAAGTATTAGCATGCGTATTTGTTATCTACTCTATCGATGTATTTGTCTTGCTATGAGAAGTCACATATCCGTGTGAAAGTAATGTCGATTTTTTTCACAATAAAAATTGAGAGTTTTTTTAAAAAAAATAATGCTTGAAAAAAAAACAATACTCTGTAACTAAATAAGGTGCATGTCAAACATATTACCAAAACTGAGTCCACGTACGATCGAATAAACGTAAATAATATGCTATGTACGAAGGGCTCAATTAGGTACGAAGGCGCTCAGTTAAGTTCTTCATACTTATTGCTTTGTACATTATAATTCAATATTTGTATGTTACAAATTAAATACTTGTAAGAAGGTACGGAGTAACAAAAAAACGTAAAAAAAAGTAGTCAAAAAAGCCTAAGATTAAGTAAATTACTAGATGCAGTCCCATTTAATTTCACTCCATTTTTATAAAATTCATATCGATTTAACCCTTATTTAAATATGTAATCCATTTTTTTTTTTATTTGATTTTTTTAAAAAAAGATTACTTTACTTATCCATGTGGGCTAAAGCAAATGAGAAAAATACCATAAAACGGAGGGAGTATATATTTTGACTTTAAATGAGACCATAATATTTTTATTTCTCTGTATTTTGAGTTTTTTTTTTCATAGACTTAATAATAACAACAGGTTGCGCTAATGGAGGAGAGGGATACACTCATACACCAGCTCGTCTATTCGAACTCTTGAAGTTAGATATAGGAGGGCCGGAGGGATCTCTTAACACTACAAAAAAAATACGAGTATGATTTTGTGACCGTTTTGTTTGTGACCTATTCCCCATGGAAGAAACCTATTCACTTGTGACTTTGTAATTGAAACATCTAAATCGTAATTGAAAACAAGATCGAAAGGTATGAAAATAATGTTTCGAAACAAGATCGAAAATAAAAATGAAAATAAACTTCGAAAGGTGACCAAAACAAAATTGGGTTTAAAATCCTCGAAACTTTGAATAAAAATTAACTAGGTCGAAATACTTATTTTTTTCGTTGAATGTTAAAGATTTAAATAATTAAAATCATCCGTCAAAAAGTTTATCAGTTTAAATTATGTGTGACTTATTATTTCGACATTTTGCGAAAGTGTTAGTGAAATAGAATCGAAATAGTAATTTGATATTAAGAAATTATGATTTATTAATAAAAATTAAAATGATTATTATTTAACTAAATAGTTTGATGTTAAGTGTTATGTGTAAGTAATTTTGGAAGAGAATTAGGTGACTTAGTCACCTTTAAGTGGCTCGGCTACTTGGTCAATTTTTGGCCTCGTTTTGCGCGTCGAAATTTGTCGTTGAAAAATTTGTCGTCGATTCGTCATTTTATTTATCGAGTTCAAATATAAATAAAGTTCGAATTCGAAGTATATAAAAATAGTTTTAGTTCAGGTGCGAGAAAAATTGTAGTGCATTGTGTTAGGAAATAATTGGGCGAAATTGTCTAATTATTAATTTCTTAATTATAATTAGCTTAAATTAACACGGGGTGTTACATATATACTAATAATAAATAAAATAACGTTTAATATGTAAAATTGAACCTATGAATAAAAATAAGTACAATAATTGTTGGAAATTTCATCTAAAGCTTGATGATATGCCATATGAATCATCTGGTTTTATTAGCATGACTTTACTGTATGATTTGAATTCTCAAGGACTCCCCAATTTATATGAAAATATCGAATTATTTCAATTTCTACCTACTAAAATAGGTATGTCGACCGTTATTTTATTTAATTACTTCATTATTAAGTCAAATATATCATTCTAAATAATAATTTGCTTCCAATCTAATCAAAATAAAGCTTAATAATTATCGGGTCGTCAATTTAGTCGGGTCGATACCGGGTCGGGTCGTCATTGGGTCGGTTCTGGATCGGTTTTGGGTCACTGGATATCGAGTCATGTCGGATTACGGGTCATCAACGGGTCTGGTTGAGTCGAGTCGGTTCTCGGGTCACAATATTTTCGGGTCAATCGGGTCGGGTTAGACTTACCAGCTCTATTTGTTTGTGAGTCGGTCTCGTGCACCTAATTCTATAAATCCGTTGCGGATGGCTCAACAAATAAATACATAATAATATAATTGTTTATTCAACTATGAGAAGATAAAAAAATATTGTCAAAAAGGCCGTCCAAAACAAATTGCACATAGCAATGCTTATAAATAAGGGTCCAATTTTAGTAAAGAAGATACGGGACATGATACGACTTACGATGCGACAATACAAAATTAACAAATAAATAATTACCAAGAAAAGGAAAGGGAAATGATTGAAAAGGAAGGAACGGTTTGTCCCAATAAAAGAGAGAGTGAATCGTAGAAGTGACAAGAAGCGATGCACAAAAATGTCCGACGAGTAATGTCTTATGTGTGTGTTCCTCGCATGCACGTTGTCGTACCAAACTTACTCATTACTCCCAAGTCCCAAGACTAACGTACTCCGCTCTTCATTAGTTTATTTCCTTTATTACGGACGCATACTTTATATATAAAACGTAGGATAAGGTAAAGATTACGAGTAAAAAAAAAAAAGTAGTATTATAAAACTTTAAGACCATAAGATATAGACAAAAATAATAAAGGGGGAAAATAAATAAAATGGTGCAATAAAAAAAAAAAAGTGAGAATAACATAAGAAATCGAAGGAGTACTATTTATTTACATTTAGGGATTGTTTGATTCCATGCGAGAAAATTAATTTTTCAAAAATTTTAAAATTACGTAAAGGACAAAAATTTGTTTCGTTGACATGATAAAAGTTACTCCTTGCAGTAATTTCTACTAATCTAGAGAGTGTTGATAAGTGAATTACTAGATAATGTAAGAATTTGTTTCTAATGAGAAGGTTCAATTCCCATAAAATGAGCAACTGAGACATTTTTCACTTCATGCAAATTCAAATTCCCGTGAAATTGAAAGTCAATCAAATCACCCCTAGTATATTTGAAATAATCTATAACTAAAATTCTTGCTAAAAAAATCAATTGCAAATCTTCATTAAAAAACGTAAGTATAATTTGATAGGTTACAATGTGACATGTCAATTACGTAAGCTAGAATCATGCTTCATACGGAGAACGGAGTACAGAGTACGGAGTACTTGGTTGTGGACATGAAAAGACATGTGAAAATTTATGTATTCATTTGTCTAAGTTATTTGTAGGGTTTATTCGAACTTTCACCTATTATAAACCACTTTTTAAAACTCTTATCTATTACGGAGTACTTCGTATAATTTTTGTTTTCAAAAATCTACCTATTATAATATAGGTTCTACAAATCTCATACCTTTTCCGATATAAAATTACCACCAATTGAAAAAATTTACACCTTTGAGTTATACATTCGATTGAAATTTAGAGTTATATTAAACTTTACTCCAATTTTAATGCTTTATTCATTTATACTCCGTAATTGTTTAGATGGTATCATTGAAGATACAATTAACTTAGACATTAGTGGAACATACGTGAACGAAAAAGAAAAACATAGTTGATTCGACAACAAATGACTAATTAAGCACTTTATAAATAAAGTGGGACGCATGAAATAAGGATATTATTTACATTAACTTTAAATTTTCAATTAAAATTATAATCGATGTCAAATTTTTCAATTGGTGGTAACATCATCAGAACAAAAATTGTCGTAAAAGGTGGAAGTTTTGAATAAATCTTTATATGTATTATGTGTATCTTTTAATTTTGGTGATTAACGTAATCTATTAATTGATTCTTTTTTTTTTTAATCATAAAAGAAAATTCAATCTACTTATCTTCTAGAATCATTTAGCTAATATACCACAAAAGAAAAATCATTTAGTTAAACACAAATTCTTGTTTAAGACGGGTAACCCGTCTTAAACCAAGAAACGGGTCAAATACCCCACAAAAGACAAAGGACAAGTGGGGGAGAAAGTTGTTCTCCCCCACTAGTTCTTTGTCTTTTTCCCCCCTATTTGACCCGTTTCTCCCAAGAAACGGGTAACCCGTTTTAAGGGAGACCAACACTTAGTTAAAATAGATATGCATCCAATAATAATTGTTTTGGATCGCCTTACATTATAATATATAAACGCAATCGTTGATATGTGTCTCTTGTCAACATAATAAGGTAAACAAATTATGGAGACATATGTCTAAGCAAGGACAAATACATAGCGCATTCATTGATTTGTACAATCAAAGTGATGCAGCGCAACCAGTACTAGCTAGGGATGGCAATATATGGGTCCCGGATCCGATCCATATCCGTTGGATCCTACCCTGATAGGTGGGATATGGGTCCTAAATTTTAGACCCAATGGATATGGGTCGAATATGCGTTAGAAGTTAGAAACAATATAATCAATTGGATCCTACCCTGATATGTAGGATATGGGTCGGATATGCGTTAGAAGTTAGAAACATATAATCAAGAATATTGATTTTCTGTATACGGATTTTACTCCCGTTATATACTTTTTTCCCTATTATTTCCAAATTTGTCCTTTTTTACTTCCATAATATACAATTTTTTTTTTATAACTTTTCCTAACCTCAATTCATTCAATAATCTAAATTTTCTTTAATCAAATTCATTAATTATTTCAGTTTCTCAATGATGAACTACGATAATAAATTCAATGAGGTAATAATTTTTTCATTAAATTATCGAATTTTATTAATTTTAGTGTATTTAATTTAAAATTTAAATTAGGGTTTATAAGTTAGAGTAAAGGTGGTTTGTGGTAGTGGGAGTGGTGGTTGTCTACGACTGTGGGGCGACACACGCTGGGACGGCACATGGTGGAGCGGTGGTGCTAGCCGCCGTTAGTGTTTGAGTGATTGGTTAGGAGGGTTGAAATATTTGAAGAACAAAAAAAAAAAGGCGAAATTTTTGTTTAAAAAAAAAAAGAATGGTGTGGAGAATTGAAACTATGACCTCTCACACCAAATATGTTCCTAACAACTTGACCATTGCCATTTGCCAATATGCCACTATTGAATTGTTGTTTAATAAATACAGCATTAAAAATATATTCTTAATTGTATCAACTTAATTAAAAAAAAAGAAAAAGAAAAGAAAACTGCCTAAATCGACGGCTTTGCTCGGCCACCTACAACCACACTATGCCACTGAAGCCAACCTGACGCCGCCTACCACCACATCCCGCCGCCTCCCGCCGCCAACAACTGCCCAAATTCCAACTTAATATACACCATAATTCAATTTTCAACCTAAATTCATCAAGATTAAAAAAAATTAACATAATTTTATGAAAAAAATTGAAATTGAATCGAATTATTACATTGTTGAATTGATTATCGAAATTAATAATTGAAATAATTGAAAAATTGTATGAATTTAGGTTAAGAAAAGTTAGAAAAAATAAAAGAGAGAATTTTGTATATTATGGGAGTAAAAAAGGGTAAGGAATGGAAACTAAATGAAATAAGTATACGACGTGAGTAAAATCCGTATACGGAAAATCATTTTTGATAATCAATATGGGTCCTAAATTTTGATCGTTAGTTGCAAGTAAATGTTTTGAATTTATATATATTAGAAGTTAGATACTCCGTACTATATAATCAATTGAATATGTGAGACCCATTTAGGACCCATATCCAATGGATATGGATCTAAATCTAAGAAATTTAGACCCAATGGATATGGGTCAGAAATGCGTTTAGGGTAGACCAAATGGAAATGAGGTCGGGTCCTATATGATTTGGCCCATATCCGACCGATTGCCACCTTAGCAACCACTAATATGAGATGGTGATCCACACTTTGTTGGTTAAAAGTCTAGATAGATTCGTATTAAAAAAAAAAAAAACTCTTTATAAGATTGAATTAAAATTATATGGATTTACATTGTAAAAAAGTCATTTAAAATTCAATATATATTTTATTTTCATTTTTATTGTTTGAATTATTCATAAATTTAATTACCCACTTTAGTGTATTCCGTACTTCATTTGAAACAAAGACCAAAAAAAATGTATAATTACAATATTCAGTTAAATAATAATGTCTCACGTGAACAACATAAATAGGGATGAGGATTCTCTCCATTTCTTGAACATTAGTCCGTAATTTATTACTACGTCCTTTTCATTGCATAAGATGTAGTAAGGGTTGACACAAATTTTTAGGAAGTGAGAAAAAGTAGGGGGAGTTATATTTTTTATTTTTTTTTATTTTTTTTTTTTATAATGAAAGAAAACTAGGTTGACCCTTCGGAATAGGACCAACCCATCTCATCCTTTCGGATGAGTGAGGTAAGCGGGAGACAAATGCTCTCAACCCACCTCGAGGAAGTAGGACACGAATGTCCTATATTAGCCATAAAGTTGGCGACTTTATTGGCCTTTGTATCAAGGTTATATTGGCCAAAAAGTAAGGTTAATATAGGATTAATTATTAAACACTACCTTTAAAAAACAAGTTTTTATCAAACATCACTTTTAAAAAAAAAAAAAAAAAAAAAAAAAAAATGCAAATTACCACCTTTAAAAAAAAAAAAAATTCTCCACATTCTACCCAAAAAAATAAAAATAATATGTCGACTATCACCGTTTGGCCTGAGTTGACCAAATTCCGACATTGATTTACCGGAATTAACGTTTTTTCTTCATTTTCATCTTCTGAGTTCCCTCAAATTTGAATTTCCATCATTTAAAACCCAAAATATATCATCTCAAACCAAAAATTTAACCACAAAGACCTAGAAATTCGTCTTTCCAACTTAAAAAATGCTCCGGTGACCAAAAATGTCGGAATTTAGTTGACTTAAGTCAAACTCAGGTCAAAAAGTGGTGTTTAACAAAAATTATTTTTAAAATGTGGTAATTGACAACTTTTTTTTAAAAGTGGTTTTTGACAAAATGCGTTTTTTAAAGGTGATATTTGACAATTAACCCGTCAATATAATCAGTTTTATAACAACAAAAAGTCGATAAATGTAGAAACGGGACTAATCGATTACAATTTCCTTAAAAATAAAATGAGGCTTCTGGTTCATGGGTCGTGTTTTTTTTTTTAAGTCCTTATCTTTGTACGTTGCGAGATCGGCCGAGGCTGATTTATTTAATATAATGTGATATCATTGTTGAGATTTTAACCAAATAAAAAAAATACAGAGTAGATAAGAATTTATTGATTCACTCTAATGTATACAAAGTACACTCCATATATTATTTAAATTTCATTTATAGAACGAAGCACCAATTGAAATCTACTATTCCCTCTATTCAAAATCAATTGATACATTTTTTTAAAAAAAAAAAAAATAAATCTAATTCAATTGACGCTTTCTATTTTAATTTATCCCGTTCATTATATTTTAATCATTACACACCACTTGTTATATTTTAATTTTTTGAAATTGCATATATTTAAACCACTTGTCACTTATATTAAGTTTTTTAATATTTTTCATAATTAATGAGTTGCATTAAAAATATTGTACAGTACATGTCTATTGTGGATACTAGTCATACTACTCCGTACAACTCTACGAGTAGTACTATAAAATGGTGTGAGATGAATTTTGGTAAAGTTAATGAGAAAGACAGCATGGTGAAAGGCTGAAATGTGAGTAGATAAGTCGAAACAGTGCAGTACTGCAGTGTTACACAACACAAAAATAACTGTACATTTGTACTCCGTAGCGTATTACCAGCAACTGTGCACCATTCGCCATTTCCCAACGCCTGCCCACCTACACGCCTACTTACTCTCTCAACTCTCAACTTTCAACATACGTACGAGTATCGCTCAATGTACGAGTAATGTTGGGACGGCTGCTTCCAACACACCGTCACATTAATATGATATTGTCCGCTTTCGGTCAGGTCCGCACGGATTTGTTTTAAGGCTCTTTTTCAAAAGGCCTCATACTAATACAATGATGGTCTTCTTATAAAGTAAAGATAACAACTTTTATTCTCCAATGTGGGACTTGGGTTGCTACCCTAACAAGTAAATGTTATATAGACGGTAATATGGAATAATATATAAATACAACAACTTATAAACTAGATTAGGACGAGTAGTAACTCTGTCCTTAGGATAATATTAGCCCCGATATATTGCTTACGGGATGCGTGCTAATTACCCCCAAGATTCCCTAATCGAAGAACGAAAATAACAGCAATACTAATCGTTCTCTATAAACACGACATTCATTGTTTTGTTAAAATAATATTATGATGTATTAATCTGAACCATTCCTCATCCCCTGTTCTGTTTTTATAACAGAAGAAATGGCGGTTGTAGTCGTGACTCTCCGAATAGTCACGACAATTGGCGGGGAAAAAACAGAATGCCAAAATAACTGTGTTAATTAGAACTCGTGTCCGTGCTAAGTGTTGTCTAATGATCGTAAACATTAGTAATCCAAGCCATGCACAACAAGCCCAATGCACCAAATGGCCCATTATACACACTTAAATCCAATTAACTCATAATCCAAATAGGTTAATATAAGGATAATAAAACATCCATAATCTTTCCATGTGGGATACTTAAACACATACAAAACCAAAATTGAAGACTATCAAGGAATGTCTAACAGTAAAAACGCAAACTCTCATTTTACTTTTACTTTTACTCCGTATTTCTTTATTGGAGTATATTGACGTTACTAGTATATGTAGCAACAAATAGAAGGCATACACGAGATTCGAAAAACGGTGTTAGTATCCCTTGGCGAAACAACGTGTCTCTTGGTGAAGTGTCATTTCAATATAACTACCCCGTTATTATGTTGTTTATAAATAGACAATCGATGTAATTTAACGTCATGCAATTCATTAATATGAGTAATAATTACACTTATGTGATTTCCGTTTGTGTAATTTAACATTCTTTCGATTTTACTTTTACTCCGTATTCTTTTGTTCTATTTTACTCAATGTGAAAACGCAAACTCTCGTTCAAAAAGGGTATACTCGTCTTAATTTAAGACATGTCAAGTATTTTGAATAAGATAGAAACAAAAAGTGTTGAAAAAAGCAAAATATTTGTCTTATTTGTGCAAGTGGGGGTGATACTTGAGTCGTTTTAAACTTAAAACGGATTATTCGTCTTGAAAGAGACTTATTGATATATAAATTTCCCTTTAGCTATTTTTTTCCACTTCTTTTAGCTACTTCTCGCCCCAGATTGATCATAATGCCCTTCGTTAGAATCATGAGATGGGTAGTATGGCGTAACCCAAGTGGAGAAAGCAAACTCACTTCATAAGTTGAAGGGCAATCTATATTTCACAAACCAATTGTTAATGGGTGGAGGATTCTTGGCATTATAAAACACACAATACTCACTTCCACAATTACTGAGAGACTCTCTCATGTAGGTAGAGCAGTAGAGGTGATCAAATGACCCAAGCACGATGACTCGGCCCGGTCCAAGTTGAATTTTTATAGGGCTTAGGCCTTGTTTTAGGACCAAAAAGCCCATGGTCCGAAGCCCGTGGCCCGCTTCATAAAATTGGGTCGGGTTTGGGCCGACTTCAAGGCCCGTATTTTGGCCCGGCCCGATCATATCTTAAACTTACAAACTTTCGTATAATTTAAGGATGTAAATTAAATGAGTGTTAGTAAATAAAATTAATTCCAAATTAGTGTATGAGTCTTTATAATTCGTTTACTATTAGTGTGAAAAGTCTTAGTAATTATTCAACAATAGGTATGTGATAAATTTATGAACAATTTTTTTTTTTTTACCCCACGAGTCGTCAAATACCAATAATTATTCACCAATATATAAGTACAACTCTATAATTAAAAAGGTCAAGTAAAGACGCAACTAAATAGGAAGTAATGAATATTTTTAAAGTCTTATGGAATATATTTTATAAGCTCGAAATGACCCGAATTAACCCGAAACCCGCTAAAAGCCCGAATGAGCCAGGTTTGGCCCAACAAAATGAGCCTGCACTTGTGGTCTGACCCGCACATTTGTACTACATTTAATCATTAGGCCCGACCCATGATCAACTTTAATGCTCTACACGTGGGCAATAATACTCCAAAACTTCTCCTCACATGTGATGTAATATCTGAGGTTGTCTGAAAACGTTATTCGGCTCGGGTACCCCGTTGAAAAGGTCCATGTGTTAGCTCAAGTGACATAGTGCTTAAAAGAGTTGAACGTGCTACTCATACCAACAAGATGCATCTTCTTTTCTGGTGCCTCACCTTAAGAACTTTTCAGTTAAGCGTCTTTGGTGGAGAGCAATCTTAGGATGGGTGACCTCCTGGGAAGTTTTCCAAGATGCGCACGAGCGAGGACAAAGTGCGCTGAAAAGGACCTGTGTTGGTTTGTGCGCGATGTACACAGCCTGACGAGTTACAGTGACATTTCGGCCTTTAGTTGGGGTCAGGGTGTTACAAATGGTATAAGAGCAACCCGACGACCGTGTCCGTGTGGAGATCCCGTGTTCTTGTTGGCCAGGCGCGCACCTACCTGAGGAGGATTCTGGAATGCTATACTGCGGGTAGCTCCCAGGCGCAACCGCGCAACGAGGACGTTGCGTTGTTCAAGTGGGGGTGTGTAATACCCGAGATTGTCCGAAGACGTTATTCGGCTCGGGTACCCCGTTGAAAAGGTCCATGTGTTAGCTCAAGTGACATAGTGCTTAAAAGAGTTGAATGTGTTCCTCATACCAACAAGATGCATCTTCTTTTCTAGTGGCTCATCTTAAGAACTCTTCAGTTAAGCGTGCTTGGTGGAGAGCAATCCCAGGATTAGTGACCTCCTGGGAAGTTTTCCAGGATGCGCACAACATTTCGGCCTTTAGTTGGGGCTGGGGCGTTACATGTGAGGATCCCTCGGAAACTCAAAGCGAAACCATGGGAGCGCACTTGGAGTGATATTCAACAATCTGAACTCACGGGGGCGGAAATAACCCGAACCCAACCGCAACAGCAAACCCTCAAAGAGGATCAATTTCAATGGCATATTTTTTGGGGGGAAGTTGTAAACTTATTGAACTCAAGGCAAACCCGAGCTTTAATATCATGTTAGAATCATGGAACAAGTCTGACTTAACCCAAGTAGAGAGAGCGAGCTCAATTTTTAAGTCTTAGGGCAGTCCATATTTCCCCAAACCAATTGGCAATGAAAGGATGAACCTTGCATGGACATTATAAACCACACAATACTCTCTTCCACAATCAATGTGAGACTCTCACATGTGGGTAATAATACTCCAACACTCTTTTTATTAATTAAAAAAAAGGATATTTCCCACGGTACCCCTGAGGTTTGCAATTTTTCCCGAAATACCCTATGTTTTGTGAAAAAAAACTTTAACTGACCATAACTTGAAGTTACGAATTCAGAATTCGATCATTATTGTTTTCAAAGTAATCGTCTTTTCGAGCTCTTCAATTTGACATAAAAAAATTCATGTTTAGAACATGTAGTTTCAAGTTATGGTCGGTCAAAGTTATTTTATCGAAAGAAATTTGACCGACCATATCTAGTAGTCATGAGTTGCGAATCTGGAAAATTCGATGTTCAAATTGATCGTATCAACGAGATCTACGGCTTAGGTAAAACGATTGTCAATTTCTAAACTCGTAACTACAAGTTAAACTCAGTTAAAGTTTTTTAGCATGAAAAGATGGGTATTATGGGTAAAGTGACAAACCTCAAGGGTACCATGGGAAATATCCCATTATTTTTTTTTTAAATGCTCATATCTCTTCTAAAATACGATTTTTTCATACCCTTAGAAAATTTAAAAACCTAAAATATTGTCGACATCCAAAAATTCTTCACCCTGTAAACATTAATTAAAAGTATCAGCCCACAAAAAAATTGCAGGAAAAAAAATAGCAACAAAGAACAACAAAATATGAGAAATAAAAATAAAAAATTGGACAATTGAGTTAGAAACACGATTTATATGATGATGAGTTGGGTGAATAATTTAACTTATTATTGGCGTAGTCGCCTAGATCAAGCAGTAAAGCAATGGTTAGTCGGATTATTTACCCGACTCTACCATTGGTAAGTCGGATTTTTCACGCAACTTATTACTTTTCAATTTTCACGTGATTTTTTAAATTGTCATTTTTAATACCCAAAAAACAACAACAATTTACACTATGAATTTAAGTAACTTTCGAGAAAACGTTTAAATTTATAGACGTCATTTCACACAATTTGCTATTTTGGTTTTTTAAATGTGTTTCCTATTTTTGGAAATGAATTAAATTTGAAACTCTATCAAAGTTTATGATACATGCAAAAAAATGATCAGTAAATAAGAGTAGATTTAAAAATATGATTTTTTGTTAGACTCTATATTATATTTAAGTTGAATTGTGAAAATTTACCTTACATTTATTTTATTTTTTGCGAAGAACTATCTTACATTTTTTAAAGGTTGTGAAACACAAACCAAATCACTGATTTCGTTAATTGTTTTAAACGTTGTTCGTTAGTCAACAACAAATCTTCGTTTTCTAAGAGCATTTTTTTCCCCTTTATTCTCATTTTTTTGAAATCTTCTCATTACTTACCATTATTGGTTTATTATCTACAACAATTTTCAGTTTTAAATCATACACAATTCTTGAAAAATGCAAAATAAGCAAAACAACAAACAATTAGATTATAAATTCAAATTTAGTAGTAACACATGAAGGATTAGGCTGTCAATGTGAGACTTTGAATGTTGTGAGGGGCAGGGCGGAACTAGGATTGAATTGTAAGTTGGGCTAATAAAACTGCGGTGAAAATGACTTTTTTTTTTTTAAAAAAAAAAACTACTTCCATTATTAAAATTGTATTTGACGGTTATAGTAATGGAACTTCCATTATTAAAATTAAATTAAACAGATAATTTAAGAGTTAATGAGATAGTAATTTGCAAAATCGGTGTATATAATTAGCATTTGAACTTTACACGGTAAGTTTGTAACTATTAGGACATGTACGGAGTAATATTTAGTGTAATTCTATGGATTAACTTGTACAAGTGATAAAAGATTCACAAACTAGGACATTATTTATTAGAAATAAAGTTTGATCAAGTTCCTCAAATTGTCAATGGTTAGAACAAAAAGATAAAAATAAATAAATTAAAAATGCTAATTGAGGTATCTTTTTAGAAAAAAATAAAATGATAAATGAGATTTTGTGATGTTAAAAGTTTGGAAAAAAAACATTTTGTAAAAAAAAGGGTTTTTTCCATCTATTTAGTAAAAAATGGGCCAATATTTAGTAAGATTAAAGTTTAAATATGAAAGAAATGTTAAAGGAAACATTTTTTTTTAAAAAAAAAAATAGAAAGAAAAAAGCTAAATGAACATAGTGAGATTTGAACCCCTGTCCAAGAGAAACAAAAATAATGTTTCAGTCATCATGCATCCATGGACTCAATGACTACTTACTCCACTAAATTTTATATATCCAAATTGTTGTCTGGGAAGCCCATACAACCTCAGGGCTAATTCCGCCCCTGGTGAGGGGTGTCATAGCAATAATGGTGAGGTAAGTTCTTGATTAATGTTGTTAGGGGAATAAGATAAAACAAATTTTTATTGTTTAATATGAGGATGTTTGAATTTCAATGGTGTAAAAGCATTATATATACTACTTTGACCGAGATTAGAAATTTTTCTTTCACCATCAATCTTTGAACAATGAAGAATAATAAATGTATTGATTAATAAATATGTAAATCCGATGACAGTGATGATGATGAAGCACATGAAGAAAATAAGGGTTTTAATTGGAGTTTGAAGGAGAAGAGATAATAAGCAGGTGAAGTTTGGAGGAGAAGAGATAATGGAGATTAAAGCTCAAATGAAAGATAATTTGAAGCAAATGGGGATTCCATCGGTCAATGATGGTCAAACCCCAAAAGTTAAAGGAATTAGTGATTTGGTAGTGTCTTATAAATTTCAAAAAATGAAAAATAGTTTTTTGCAAAAAAATATATGTAAGTTAACGGAATTAGTGATTTACTAGTGTTATGCCCGTGCAAATTGCACGGGTATGTCTTTTATGAAGTTAAAGTAGAAACGTACGAATAATAAAGTTGTGTAACAGGTTTATTAAAGACGTCTTTTTAAATGATCAAATGTGTAAATGTATCATTGAAAAGTATTTACGGAGTAAAACAGCGAAATTATATGACAAAGATAAGTAATAGTAAAATTCAAAGAATTGAAAAAAAAAAAAAAAAAAGTTAAAAGGAAATAATACAACAATAAGATGGTAAACGACATTATAATTTCTCAAAAACTTCTTTATAAACAACATCAGTTTTATACCAGTGAATTATACAGGATAGCTGTTTAAGGAGTTAAAATAGGAACAACTGATAATGGATATTTTTCGATAGGAAATAAGGTCCTTTTTTAGAACGACCGATATAAAACAATGTCATTCAAAGAGCACCTCCAAAAAGTAAGTTTATTAAGAATGGTAATAAGTAATTGAAAGTTTTAAAGCTTTACAAAAGAAGTCCAATTGAATATAAATATTGTAATATTTGTGCTTGCGTTTTTTTTTTTTTTTTTTTTTTTTTTTTTTTTTTTAAAAGACGTTTATTTTAGTATTGAATTTCAGTTTAAGTAAGATAAAAATTATGGAAAATATTATGTCCGTGCAAATTGTACAAACTGTTGTTTTAGGAGTTCAAAGTAGAAACAACGAATAATAATTGAGTTTGTCTTTTAAAATAATCTTCGTTTTACCTAAGTGGTAGCGGTCTGGTGGTTCCTGGGGCAACCTCAAAGCCTAGCAATGGCAGGAACTGCGAGGTCCCAGGTTCAAGCCTCCAGAAGCGCACCATGCGGGTATCACGACTACTGTAAAAAGGGGTGGCTTACATGGTACAGGTGGTGACGTCGGAATGCCTGTGCCCGGGGGGATTAAACCCCTCGTCACCAAAAAAAAAAAAAAAAAAAAAAAAATCTTCGTTTTGAAGGAGCATGTTTTTTTTTTTTTTTTTGTCAATTTTAACACCTTGAATTAATAAACTAATACTCCGTATCTATTGCATTTAAAAGTTTGTTCATATTTTAAAAACTAAGTTGTATAATTACTCCCTCTGTCTCGGTGAATGTGAGAAATTATACAACCAATAAGTATAACTTTGTAAAATGTGAGAAATCAATTATGTTACATTTTTTCTTATTTTTATGTTTAATATTTTTTATCAGTTTTATAATAAGTAACATATCCGTGTAATTGGACTTTATCTAATATTTTAATATATATGCCCGTGTAATTATAGAACATGTCTGTATAAATTGCACGAAATAGTAAACTATTAAATACGGAGTATTATACACCAGAGTTTTACACTTGCATGGGTATGTTATAAAGTAAACTCATATTATTAAAAATTATACACCGGAGGTTTACAGTTACAGGAGTATGTTCTATAATAAACTCATATTATAATTAACAGCTTTATCCATTAATATAGTAAAAAGTTCAACAATTATCCATTTTATAATAATTGCACTTTAAATAAACTTATTTTAAGGATATAGTTAATGATTTGTATATTTAATACGAGTAACTCATTTTAAGGATATAGTCAATGGTTTGTATATTTTGAATCGGATATCCTATTCAATCCAATCCCATAACTACATGTTATATCCGCATGTTTGGGCATTAGAGCTGGCAAGCTTGACCCGATCCGAGCAACCCGACTCGAACGCGAGCAAAAATGACTGATAGGACCCAAAATTATAGCGAACCGAAACCGACCCAATGACGACCCGTAACCCGACACGACCCAACAAAATCTGACTCAAAACCAAACCCTACCCGACTCGAGATGTCCCGTAACTCGATTCAACCCGAGTTGATTTGATAGCTGACCCGATTCGAGATGACCCGTGACCTGATTTTGACCCGAAACTTTGAAGATTTTGAAGAAATTTTGATTTTTTTTTTTTTTAATTTTTTTTTTTTTCAAAATCCAAATATTGTGTCGACAAATATTAAAATTTCTAAATTTGTTTTGGCGCCAAAATTTAAGTCTAAATTATTAGTCACCAAAATTTGACCCGTACCCGAATTTTAGCTTTAATGACCCGACTCGAGACCGACCCGAATACTGTTATAACCCGACCTGACCCGAACCCGATACGACTGAAACCCGATATGACCCGATACGACCCGACCCAAACCCGATCCGAGTGACCCGATTACCACCTCTCCACATGTGGGCTTGTATTAATTTTGAGTCTCAAGTCCAAAACTTTTTTAAATAAAAGTTGCTAACTACTCCACTAACCTTAAGACTTACCCTAATATTGTACTCCGTAAAAAACTGTTGTCATCTCCCTGCCATTAATTTTCATCCATCTATTGTTTTTTTTCTATACATACAAAAGCCACGACGTTACCAAAATATTTTTTTTCCTTGTTCTTTTTTGTTATTTAATCGTCTTCATCCCTAAGAAAATATATTTTTACAAAATTTATAATTTTGTCGGTTTGTCACCTACTTTCATGTTCATCTTCATCTTCATTATATTCTTTCATCTATATTTTAAGTTTCAGATTGAAACGATTAGTGTATGATACTTCTCTTATAACCTATGACACTGCGACATCACTCACATGGCGTATATAAACATAATAAATTAAAATTATGTGATTATATTTAGGTAGGTGACAAAATTATATTGTACGGAGTATTTTTTTTATTTAAAGTATTTTATTTTTAATGTATAAAAAAAAAAAAAAAAAAGATAATAAAAAGTAAATTAAAAAGAATGTAAAAAAGTATACTCTGTACCTCACCAAAATTGAGAATTTCTAAAGCCAGGGAAATTAATTGTGACTTACATAGTGGAGGGCCTCACTTTGATTGTTCTGCAAACAACCACAGGGTGACACGTGTCCCTGTGGTTGTTGCTTTGTATATATGATTATATGTTTTTGTACCTGTTTAATAATAATTTGTATAATTAGACTAACGTAAATTAGTACTCAAAGAACACTTACTCCAATTTATTACTCGCAGAAAATTAATTTTTCTAATATCTCACCCACATAATATGGGTAACAAAGTTTAATATAGACTGGCGTTATAATCATACCCTTCCATTTTTATAATTTTTAATAATATTAAACATATAGTTCGTCATTTTCATATTTGTCTCGACAAATGTGAAAAATTTAATACACAAAATAAAGTTGGACCAAGAGAGTAACAAACAATGGAGTACTATCTACAATTTAAAAAAACAAAAAAAAAAAAAACAGAAAAAAAAACAACAGTAGTATAGTACTCCCTCCATTCATATCCACACTACACATTTGCTTTTTCACACTTGCCAACGCGCATTTTGCGCGTTAAATATCTTTAGCTACGTTTATTCAAAAAATGTAAAAATTAGATTTTAATTATGTACTCATCAAGATGAATCAAACAAGATCACACACGAATATATCTACACTTATATATCTAGAGAAAATTGAAATTGAATGCTTAAGAGTGAATAGTGTACAAAATAGAAACATACCATATGAATTTGAATGGAGGGAGTAGTACATTAGTACGGAGTAGTCATGATACATAATGTGATTTTAACTTTAGCAGTCTCATATCTATTCAAGACCATCAATATAGTACACAAAATTTGTACCTCATTTTAAGCAATAAAGAAATCCTTTGCAATTACACTTTTTTTTTTTCCTCATTAAAAAAAAAAAAAATCCAGTATAATGTTTACTTCTACTGACTACTCTTCTTCTTCTTCTTCTTCTTCTTCTTTTCACCACACTTCCATGGAACATGTTTGGAATGACATCACCTTTTCTTCACTTCCTTCAACCAACAACAACAACAACAACAACAACAACAACAATAATAATAATAATAATAATAATAATAATAATAGTCATGTAGTAGTTCATCACCCTACACCAAATACTAATTTCAGAGGAATGATTCTACAAGACTTTCTCAACTGTAACAACCCTCCTTCAATCACAGCCCTTGATTCTCATCATCATCATCATGATGATGAACAACCACCAACAACGGCGTTAAAGTTGACCAACGAATTTCACAGAATGTTTGACTCAACCAACCAAATTCAGGGCACTCATCATCATAACAACTTCTCTGCTTTTGATTTGTTTGCTTCTTCTTCTTCTATGCTTGCTAACTTCGGCGGTGGTGGCGGTGGCGGTGACGGTGACGGTGCTGTGGTGGTTAGGAAGAGGTCGTCGGACAGTAAGCCGGAAACTGCCAACGTGGACAGGCGGTATAAACGTATGATTAAGAACAGAGACTCTGCTGCTCGTTCTAGGGCTCGAAAACAGGTTGGCCCTCCTCTTATAAAACCGTCTTATATTACTTTAACCGTTTTACGGAGTATATATTAAAAATGGTGGGGTTAACGTGTTACGTGGGCACTTTTTGATAAATGTTACAATTCTACTCTATATCTGGTACACTGGTAGAGTATAAAATCGATCATGAGCCTTACATGATACAGCTTTGTAACAAGAGGTCACGAGTTCGAATTTCACCACCCTTAAATTTTAAGTGACATATTAAGTACCGAATATGACGGTCCTGTAAGGGGCATGTTAGATTATAAATATCGATTTTGAACCACTAACCATCAATGTAAGCTTTTTGGGTGTGATTCACATTAATTATGCTTTGTTTTATCGATAAATGTGACCTTACTACACATAATTACACATTAGACAAGAATATTATACTCGTATGAACTTTAGATAAATATTGTGTTTGAGAAGATGAACTTGGTGATATTAAAAAATACTCGTAGTTTTTTTGTTTATACGGAGTAATATGTTGTGGGAACATATTTTAGAAAAAAAAAAAAAAAAAAAAAAAAAAAGAGACATAAATCTATTTGAGTCTGTTGGTAAATAGTGTATGTTTCCCTACATGGATGATAAAAACGGGGCATAGTTTGCTTTCATGTGAAAGTACGGAGTATATATGAAAGACTATTTTAAGAATAAATGTAAATATAAATGTATAGTATTGTTGTTGTAAGAATGATATTTTAGCGTAGGTGGAAGAATGTTGGCCATAATAACTTTTGTGGTAAATAGTAAAAGCATATTAATAACACACAGTCACGTTGTAATTATGTGAAACATTACTTGAGTATGTACATCCTTTTACTCGTACCTCTATATATGATTATAATCCTATATTCTACTTATATGAAATTATGTTGTTTAGTGTTTCATCATATCGAGTATAATTGTATTTTATACTTCGTTTGTTCCATTCGATAGTATACATTTGCCTTTTCAACACTATTTACGAGTGAGAAGAATATTTAATACTCCCTCTATTCAAATCCATTGGCATCCCTTCCTTTTTCACATTTGCCGAGACGCATTTTGTAACGACAATATCTATAGTTTTAAATTGTATAAAAATGTAAAAATTTGATATTAATGTTGTACTTACGAAAACGAACAAAATAATATCTTACATGACTATATTTTTATTTATACATTACGAGATATATACCGAAAATTCTTCACCTATGTGAATAGTGTCAAAAAAGAAGGGATGCTAATGGATATGAATGGAGGGAGTATAACTTTATCATATAAAGTAGGGGTGTGCAAAAAAAACCGAACCGATAAACCGAACCGAAAAAACCGAAAACCGCACGTTTTATAGGTTCGGTGAACCGAACCGTTAAGAAATAATGGTTCGGCAGACCAACCGATTAAAATTAACAGTTTACGGTTCGGTTTAGGTTCGCATTTTGAGTTAATCTGCTAACCGAACCGTTAAGAGCAAAAATATAAATAAATTATACTTATATATACAAATTAAAACATAAAGTTTAACTTTACAACTTTCATCAAATTTCAAATATCAATTATTTATTCTACCGTATTTTTCTAGCACTCAAAAGCCTCATTTTCGTAAAATAAAATCTCATATGCACCTCTCTAGCTTTAATTTTAACATGTTTATTGCTTTGTTTTTGTTCAATACGCATTTTTGAGTTAAAACATTTATAAATTTTCTATTTACTACGGAGTATTATTTAGTTAATAATGGTATATTAGATGTGGCATTTGTAATTTGTCGTTTTTATTTTGGACCGTTAGTATGTTGTCAAAGTGCGTCGTAATTAATAATTAACTTACATTTTTTTTTTAATTTGACAGAGTAAACGGTTCGCGGTGAACCGCATAACCGAACCGTTAAAAAGGTGAACCGAACTGCGATAAGAATCGTTCTTAATGGTTCGGTTTAGGTTCGGATTTTTCCCGAACCGAACCGTACACGAACCGTAAAAATTAACGGTTCGGTGCACCGAACCGTTAATGAACACCCCTAATATTATAAAGTACAAAATAATTATGTGTAATCTTGTTTTTAATTGTCTTTTTGAATACATAATTATTAATATCAAATTTTTACACAATCACTATTTCCCGCCCCTTTTTTTTACTATTTATCGCCCCTTTTTACCATTTTGCGGTCCCCCTTATTTGTAACTCCCTATTAATTAATAGTATAAAGGGGGCGAGAAATAGTATAAAGGGGGCGATAAATAGTAACTCCCAATTTTTATAGTAACGTTTTGTAATACGTAACTAAATGTATGAACAATAGAAAATGTGTATCCGATATACGTGCTTGAAGCAAATGTATAGAATCAAATGAATGGAGAAAACATAAAAACAATAAAAGTGAAAAGGTACTGTACGTAATATGTGAATCTGATTTAAGATTGACATTTTTCGTCTTAACTTAAATAGAATTATGGTACTTTTTTATAGTAAAATGTGACAATTTAACTGTATTTTTGATAGTTGTACACCTAAAATTGTTGTTACAATCACATTGTTATTATGATACTCCCTTCATTTCAAAATAAATATCCTCATTTCTTATTCCTATTTAATTTAAATTGAAATTAGAACATACTTGTATATTTTAGGATGGAGGGAGTAATATTTTATCACAAAGTAGTTACACTTTATTACAAATTGATCTCATTTTGTCCGTTTAACTTAAGACGAAAATGGTTAGTCTTAAGGGAGACTTGCTAAACATAATACTCCCTCCGTTTCAGTGAATTGTTTACAGTTTGACTTTTTTGTGAGGGGAAAAAAATCAAACTGTAAACAAATGACTGAGACAGAGGGAGTAAGAATTTCTATTCAAACATCAAACATATACTACAACAAAATTCATTATTAGTTTATTTTATGTGTTATAGTATAAAGTTAATCTTGAATTTTAAAACATACTCTCTCCATTCCAATCATTTTTTTTTTTGAAACAAAGACTAAATAAAATACCATAAAAGACCTACTATATGCGCATTGCATGATATAGACAACATAAAAGAGTATTGACAAGAGAAATTTAATTTGTGGGTTGGGAAGATAATTATAGGGGGCAATTGGTCAATTAGTATAATTAAGGTATCATGAAAAGAAAAGGTGCTACAGTACACCAAAAAAAATGGAACGGCTAAACAAATAGTCGGGACAGATGCAATATTATGGAGTAATTTTTTACTACATGTTATCAGAATTATGTGCGACTAAAGGTCATATGATCGATTTAAGTTATTAGTTTTTTTGGGTCTAATATAAGCCGCGAGAGCAATACAACAGGGGAGGGGGAAGTCGAACCTGTGACCTATTATCGCGGGTAACTCAATCTTAACCACTAGACTAAGACATCCTTGATCGATTTAAGTTATTAGTTGAGTAGGTTTCTTACCGGAGTAAACATTGTACCCCGTATAAAAAACCGAGTTAAAAATTTGCGTAGATAAATTTTTGCACCATTATTAACCAAACTTGTAATTATATGAATGTTGTTATGGATGAACAATGAACAGGCGTATATAATGGAGTTACAGTTAGAAGTAGCACAATTAACAGCAGAAAATACGAGGCTAAGGAAACAACAACAGCAGGTATTATATACTTCCTCCATTCCAATAGGTTGTATACGTTTGCTTAGCTTTATGCACGTACATCAATACTCATTTTGTTTTGTTCATATATTTGGTTTCGTATTCTAGAAAATTTTAAAATTTTGATATTAATAATGTGTTTGATAAGACAATTAAAACAAGATCATACATGATTGTTTTTTATTTTGTATGTTAAAAATTATATCGAAGATTGTACAAACTTATGAATAGTGTCTAAAAAGTGAAACGTATACAACCTATTAGAATGGAGGAAGTATAATATTTCGGCTTATTATATTTCTCCGTATAATACTCCTCACATTTTCTTTCCCATTTTTGTTATTGCACGTGTTCTTTATACCTCTTACATGTCTAATATTTGTATGTTCCTTAAACGTTGGGAGAGGTGAAAACTTTTCTTTGGGGTGAAATTAAAAATGGTTCTCACGTATGATGTTTAAATAGTTAAATATGTGTACTCTGTCTCAGTCATTTGTTTACACTTATCTCAAATTCTCCTCACAAAAAAATCAAACTGTAAACAATTCACTAGAACGGAGGGAATAGTTAACTAGTTATCGTTAAAATATTTAAAATATAGTGTGTATGAGTATTGAAATGTCCATGGGTGAGATCCTGTTCAGCTTGGTTTCCATGTGTATTAAAGAGTAAACAAAGTCCCACATCGGCGGATTAATAGTGAGGTGACATGTTTATAAGTTTTAGGATGGAACTTCACTTATGAGTTTTGTCATCTCACTTGTTCTGTAAGCCTGCTGCGGAGGACTCAACAAATCCTATATTGAATATTTAAATGAGTGCATGATTTCATAAATTCACTTTAGCTTTGTTTTTCGGCTTCTCCCTATTTTCTTTTGGTTTTTGAATGAAATCATTTTTGCTTCTATGCATGAAATTGACGCAGTTCTAGATAAAATCAAAAAGTCGCTCAGTGATTAAAAAATTCATTGAAATTATTTCTTAATTGAATTCGGGTTAACTAGACACAATTGTTTGGTTGCACTATAAAAATTAAATTGCATGACCGAGAATTGATCGAAAGTTGCAATGATTGTTAGGAAGTAACTTGCAGCCAATTAATAACTTTCTTTTGAGATTTTTAGAATTGTTTATTTATATCATATTTTATTCAAACATTCTGATGACAATCAATTGAGTCTTTAAACTTTTTGTGAATTCTTCCCGATTATTATGCTAAAGAAGTTTTAATTACGTTGTTTAAAGAGTAAATAGCATTGTTTTTGGTGTACTGAACGTACCAAATCTGCACGATCTATACCTAAAGTAGTGGATACTCCGTATATTTCTAATCAGATCAACTAACAATCATATTATGCGTTTGACTTTGACCATACTCTTTATTTGTGATTATTATGCGTTTGAGTTGGTGAAAAATAAGTTCCTCAATAAACTTGACAAAAAGTTGAATTAATAATAATGTAATTTTTTTGAATGAAAATGCAGTTGCTTGAAGCACAAAAAAGTGAAGTACTCGTAGTACCCAAAAAGAAGGGTCTCCGTCGAACATTAACAGCTCCATTTTGAGACAACGACATCTCCTAATAAACACAAAAATGTTCCCCACTTTTGTACACCACCTACCCTTTATTAATGTTCTTTTTTTTTGCCTTGCTTTTGTAATGGTGTGGTGCATTATTACTATTATTATTATTATTATAATTATTATTATTATTATAATTATAATTATTACGGAGTATTAGTTTTAGTATCTACTAATTAAATCTTACCTAGGTATTTAGGTAGGATTATTAATTACTACGGAGTAGTATGTATGCATGTATGTATGGTCTAATGTTTGTGAACAAAATGACCCAAGTTAGGAAAATGCTTATTTTGTTGCCTATCTTTTCATATATTATAGCCTTGCTTTAATGCTTTGTAGTGGATTTATTAGAATTTAATTTTTATTATTATTATTATTATTATTATTATTATTATTATTATTATTATTATTATTATTATCTAATAATGTTAAGTTCAAATTATTGAGTGATTGTAAATGAGATAGATAGTTAGTGGTGATGGGGCATGGAAAGCCGTCCGCTGGTGAGGCATAGAAAGCCGGCCGACATACCCTCGTCCAGACTTTGGACCATCATGGAAAGAGTCCTGCCACGGCCATACATCATCGGCCGGCCAGGCAAGTACGACCAAGGGGCTGAGGGGACAAGCGTGTCAGAACTTGTCCCCCCACTTGACAAATCAAATCAAACCCCTATAAAAAGGCGTTTGAAAGGTTAAAGGATAGAAAAAATCACATAAAAAAGGTATAATACAAATTCTCTCTAGATAATAGACTTATACACTTCATATCAACTGACTTAAGCATCGGAGGAGTTATCCTCGGAAGCTCCCGAGGCTAGGTTTGATTTCTATTCAGGTCAGCTAAGGAAGAGACATCAAGTCAAGACGTTCCTCACGAAACTCAATCTTAGACCACAAGTCTCAGGCTGTAAGCAAAAGTAGTTTCTAACACGCGAAACAAGTGGTAAATAATTATTTTTTTAGTTCTACCATAGAGACTTGCTAAACTCAGAATATCGAATACGAAGTATTTTACATGCATTATGCATAATTTGCAATACGTTGACTCAAAAGTACGATTGAGGATTCGTAAATGCATAAATTACTGCTAAAATAAATTAATTGTGTTATAGAGACCAATGATTATTCGTACATGTAAACATTGGATGAATGATGTGGGTTTTCTATACCATAAGATTATTACTCCATAGTTCATGAGATTACAAAAACCGTTTGACGAGTCTGTAATTGAGTAAAGAAGGATGAGAGAGCATTAACATGCAAATGACAATCTAGAACTTTATGTACTCTCTCTGTCTCAGTCATTTGTTTACACTTCTCTCAAATCTTCCTCACAAAAAAATTAAAGTATAAACAATTTGCTTAACGAATGGAATTATTGTACATTTGTACAAAGACTAGTATGCAAATGGCAAATAAAGCCTGCAAATGTGGCCTTCAAGGCTTTAAGTAGCAATTTTCTAGAGAATAATAATTTCAAATAGGAAGTATTGTAAAAAATAAAAAAAAGGGAGAAAAGTTGGGGGCCCAAAAAGAGATGCTTGAAGAAAAATAAGGGTAGTATGTGAGTCTATGTGGAATTCAAAGGAGGCATATAATTGTAGGACCATCACCCTCATGTTTATTCATCCATTTCTGTCTTTGATTTGACTTAACTCTTACCCTCTTGTATTCACTTCTCTGCCTTCATTTGGGAAACGGATCCTGTCTAGGGCTTAGCAAAATATCCAAAATCCGAAAATTTTGATCCGATATCCGATTCGATTTTTTTAAAATTTTGGATATCCGTATCTGAAATTTATGGATATCGGATATCTGTTGGATATTTAGTTTGAAAATTTCGGATATCCGATATCCGAAAAATATCCGAAAATTAGGGTTCGGGACCTTGTGGCTAAAACTAAAATGTAGAAAATTAATAATTATATAAACAATATATTGTGGTATGTGAAGATATTAATACAATCATACTTTAAAGTACAATATTGAACTTAATAGAAAAAAAATAGGAAAAAAAAATGAACGGGTATAACGATAAATCAACATTTTATTTATGCAATGGCGCCATATGGATATCCACCTCTGATCCGAAATATCTTGGATATCCAAACATTGGATATCCGAAATATTTGGATCGGATATGGATATTAAAATTTAGAAATTTCGAGTTTGGATATCCGATCCGAACTACCTGTTTGGATCGGATATCCGATCCGTGCTCTCCCTCAATCCTCTCCATTTCTTAAAAAGGTTCATTTTCTATTGAATGATTAAGATCTCCTCAAAAAAGTATCTTAATGCATGTGTTCTTAGTGAAAATATTTTAGAATTCGTAAATGCAAAAATTACTGTTAAAATATTTCCAATAAAATGCAAAAATATTTTAACATGCACATTTTCTTTTGCATATTGGTATTGTTTTGATTTTTTAGCAGTACTTTTATGGTATAGAAAACCCACATCATTAGTCCAATATTTACATGTACGAATAATCATTGGTCTCGATAACATAATTAATTTATTTTAGCAGTAATTTTTGCATTTACGAATTCTCAATCGTACTTTTGAGTCAACGTATTGCAAAAATGCAAAAATTAAGAACACATGCAAAAATATTTGACAAAATCTAAGGGCTCTAAGAACACATGCAAAAATAAAAGAAAAATATTTACTTCCCTCCATTTTTTTTAACTTTATTTTTTTCTAAAATATTTTATACCATTGGATTACTTTTTTCTAAATATTTTTTCTAAATTAAGGGTCCATTTCCCTCCATTTCCTAAATTTTTTTTTTGAGAATTCGTAAATGCAAAAATTATTGCTAAAAGAAAATGGTTAAGAAGTAAGAACGCATGCAAAAATACGATTGAGAATCCAAACTCCTTAATTTGGAAGCTTATATAATTCACTCCTTTTTTGGAATCCATATTGGTATTTTTTTATTTTTTTGCATGCTTGTGTCATTGTCGTTATTGGGGTGTAATCGGTCCGATTTGAATTTAAGTTTAGATTTTACTCCGTAGTACCTTATATATATATATATATATATATATATATATATATATATATATATATAGACTAGATTAGTCAGTTTGAATTACCAGCATATGAGAATTGCTCAAGACATTATCTTTTCGATAGTCTCTTTTGCGGTTTTCTATTTCTCTCTCATAGATACATAAATATTGGACTATGTGACCACACACAATATATTATTTAATTTGATTGTTAGAGGGTAAGGTAGAAAGAGATTGTAAAAAGAGAAGGTAGATAACATCCCTCGACAACTTATACTTTGGTTTAGATTTGGCATGCCTTAAGTTAAAAAATTATTGCTTGTGCTTAGTTTGAATAAGCTTCGCTTTTTTTTTTTTTTCTCTTTCGGAAACCTCAAAGGGATTATGTTAACATAACTATAATATTACCAACGAGAAAAGGGGTAACACGATCTGGACACACAGTCCGACTAAAATTAAGACCCGTATCACATGATTCAACTCGATAAAAGTTTCTCTATCTCTGAATTAGCTTGGTTACACCCAAACTGCTAAAAAAAGAAAGTAAGCATGGACAAAAGAAAACGTAGAACCATATCTCCACAAGCAAATACGAGTGCAATGAAGATAATGGTCTTAGTTTATGTTGTTTTATAATTTAAGGAAATTTCACAAAAATATATCAGACTATGCTCCATCTTCTCAAAACACTTCAAACTAATATTAATCTCATAATATACCCAACTAACATACCTTCCTCTCAAAATACATGGCGAGCACTTTCACGTCGTAATAAAAGGGCCAAATTAACAATTTATAAACCTTACTAATCATGCAAAAACAACGTAGAATATGGTAAGCAAGGGTCGAACCCAAGGGAAGGACTTAATTATAAGGCTAAATGTAATCTAATGTCACAACTAAAGTAAACAAGGGGGGGGTTTTGAAGGTTTGTGTTTGAAATTGTAATGAAAGACTATCGATTTAACGAACAAAAGCGATAAAAGAAGGAAGGTTTTAAGTTGAATTAAAAGGGTTGATTTATATTGACATCCATCATCCAAATATACCATCGATCATAGCCAAACTCAAGCAAAAATATCGTTACTTACTATCAACAAAGGCTCGAATAAGTGAAAAACATCTATTCTCACAAATTCTTACGATAACATGCAACTCAAATCAATCTAGAAAGAATTTAACATGAATCGAGCATAGAAAACGATAGTTTTAAGTATGAATTCACAAGAATAATCCAATCCTCATGTAACTCACTAATCTCCTCCCTAATTAACACAAATATCTACAAATCCATGAGATAAAAGTATCAACAATGTCACACAATAAGCAAATACCAACAATCTAGAGGTAAAAACTTAATGACAATAGATAAATTCAATAATCATATGATGATCAAGCATAAAAATCAAAGAATTTATCATAAACAACATTAAAACAAGAGGAGATTAAACAATATGATTAAAAGAGAGAAACTTGGCTCACAATGTATAATGGATGACTTCAAATCAATACAAACCAACAAAAGAGAGATTAGCCAACCATATTTGGCTTAGTTTCCATGAATTCTTGAAGAAAAATACTAATTACCGACTAATTACTCACTAATTATCCACTAATTAAAAGCTAAAAGATGAACTAAAATGAGAGTTTTCAAAATAAAAGGTGGCTTGCAAAATAAGATAAGAGATAATGAGAATATTCCCCCAAAAACAACTTGAATACTCGTCAAAAACTAGACTAAACGGTGCAGTTTCGAGTTTTGCGCCAGGGGCGCATTCCTGGCGCCAGGGGCGCATGGCTGCTGGAAGCCGATTTTGTAAAGGCCATATCTCACTCGTTTCTTGGCGGAATTAAGCGTGTGACCTGCCGTTGGAAAGCTATCGAGACGAACTATCATCTCCACTTGGTCTTGCATCCATTGGAGGTCTAAAACTTGAGATATAACCATTTGAAGTTGACCTTGCGTCGGCTTTAGTTCACCTTGACTTGACTTTGACCTTGACTTCTCTTGTAACCGTAATTTAGCCTCGGTTTCCCATTTACGTCAATAGCACCATAATCCATCTAAAAAGTGGGAATTATAAGATTCTCGAGGGCTAAATTCTCGGTCTTAACATCGTATAAACGTGTCTTATCAACTCCCCCACGCTTAGATCTTTGCTCGTCCCGAGCAAAGTAAACTGAAAGATATCACTCTTCCTTCGCACCTCTTCCTCTTTATGACTCCCTCGTCTATATCGTTCCTAATCTCACTTCACCCTCCTTATAACTCCTTGTTTCCTCACATTTGATGCCACCAACTCCTATCCCCTCACTTCATAATTAACTTCCTCGACAAACCAACTCCAAATTCACTTCAAGCCATGTCGTAGAGGAGGTGTGCCTCACCGTCATCCAAAGCACACCTCTAATCCCGCTCCTTATATCTCCTCACTCAATAAGCGCCACAATAAAAATGCTCGACATCCTTCTCAACTCCCGTGGCCTTATCAAGTGCTTCCTACCCTTCCTTCCTACGTACTTCTCTTCTTATATCTCCGCATCATAACAATAATCCACAAAAATTTTGCCCATAGTACGGGATATTAGTACTAGCCCCATACTTAGGGGGTATTATGGCCCCTTTTTTAGGCTCTTTTGACCTCAATTTTATTGCTAATGGTTGCATACTAAGGCTTCCAAAAGCGAGGCCCCCAAGTTTTGCATAGGCCGCCCTTTCGGGTTTTCAACCTATCGGGGAATTTTTTTTTCTTTTTCATTTTCTATTTTTTTTTTCTCTTTTTTTTTTTTTTTTTTTTTTTTTTTTTTTGAATATGCATGAAATGCGACATACAACTAGATAAAAGACATCTAAAATCAAGAGGTAGGTGTAACCTAGCTCCTCCCCCACGCTTAAATCGAGCATTGTCCTCAATGCAACTAGGACAAGTAAAAATCGGGTAGAAAACTAACTATTACATGGAAAAGTCCTCACAATGCAAATGTCACTCAAAATTACACACACCAAGACAATAAAGATCATCACCACCAAAAAGAGATAATCTCTCCCACATGCTTAAATTGAGCATTAAAATGACACAACCACCACAAGATCTCAAATATATGAGAGAAATATATAAGTGTAACAATGTAAATCGGGTGAGTGGGTGAGAGAGAAAAAAGTTTAACGAATTGAAGTGTGTACTTGTGAAAGACTAAAATAATGTTTAATAGTAGGAGTATGGAGTTTTTGTGAATGATGAAAAACCAAAAGAAAGTGAGTATCAATATCTAAGAGAATGTGGATGAAAAGATGTAGATGAAGATTATGAGATTAGAAAAATGAAATGGAGTGTATGAAGGGGTAAGAAATGCAATGATGGGTGAAAATATACGAGGAGAAATTGGTTCTTTGATGCTTACAACATGGACGATTTTTCATTTTTTTTTTTTTTGTCGGTCCTTGTCCAAGATATAGCCTCCCTAGGCCATCAAGGACAACACTTCCATGTACCATGGATCACCATCTTTTTTTCTTTTTTTTCACCCAATACCTCCTTATTACGCCATTTCTTGATCTTTATTTATTACCTACACACTCAAAGAAACATTAAAAGCAAAGGAAAATACGAGTTGCCACTCGTAAGCGCACTTGTTTATTGTCGTTGGCTCGACTTAATTCATCAAAGCTCAAAAGAATTCACAACTTATAAAACAATTTAAAGCTCTAAGTAATTTGTCATGTTCACTTGAAAAGAAAGATGAAAAATGAACATAGCAAATGAGAATATAGATCAAGTAGAACCAAACATTGCTAATGTGAGAACAAGCATACAACAATTGATAATCAAACTCATCATTCTCAAACATATAGCTAATGTCGATGTATGTTTCTTTGTGATACGATTTTGTTCTAGAAGTGACCGGAAAAATAGAAGTCAAAGTCAATTCATCAATATGGTCAAGTCTCTCAATTTTCTCAACCAGACCCTTCTAGTACTATCTCTCCTAGCTTTTCCTCCTCAATGACATCTAATGTGTCTCCTAGGGTAGGTGCATCACTCATGACATTGTTCTCATCATCAAACAAGTCAACAAGATCATTCAACAGAAAAGTTGAGGATGGGGGTCATCATAAACATTCAAATCATCAAGAGACTCTTGCACATTAGGCCCACACTCTTCTCGACTCACTAACTCACCGACTATCCTAGACAAAGTACTCACTTGATCTTCCAAATCTTGAATGTTAGACTTTGTCTCAAGTTGGGTTTCATTCACTATGTCATACAAGTTAGACATGTTGGTAGCAAGACCCTTTATCATATCCTCCGTCGACATGTATGAGTCATCGTGAAAAGTGGAGGTCTCAAAGTGTTGGGATTGGCTCGAGATTGAGTTGTGCATCTCCCACTCCTTAGTTTCATTTGCCAAGTACTCAAACAACTCCCAATTATAACCATAGTTCGTCTCACAAAATTGACCCTCACTCAAAGAGTGGACGTGTCCCCAAGTCTCATAGTTCATACCATCATAAATCACATGACAAACCTCCCAAAGATCATAAGCATTATAAGAATGAGTCACATATGCATAAAGTCGATCAAAATAGCGGTAAAACAACTCATTCTCATATTGGGGAAAATGAAATGGAGCCATCGAGTAAGAAATATTTCAACGAAAACTAACGGTAAACAAAAAACAAAAATATTTACAAACTAAACTACACTACTCTACTCTACTCTACTCTACTCTACTCTACTCTACCCTAAGCCTAGCCAATTGCCTTCCCCGGCAACGGCGCCAAAATTTGGCGAGCACTTTCACGTCGTAATAAAAGGGCCAAATTAACAATTTATAAACCTTACTAATCATGCAAAAACAACGTAGAATATGGTAAGCAAGGGTCGAACCCAAGGGAAGGACTTAATTATAAGGCTAAATGTAATCTAATGTCACAACTAAAGTAAACAAGGGGGGGTTTTGAAGGTTTGTGTTTGAAATTGTAATGAAAGACTATCGATTTAAGGAGCAAAAGCGATAAAAGAAGGAAGGTTTTAAGTTGAATTAAAAGGGTTGATTTATATTGACATCCATCATCCAAATATACCATCGATCATAGCCAAACTCAAGCAAAAATATCGTTACTTACTATCAACAAAGGCTCGAATAAGTGAAAAACATCTATTCTCACAAATTCTTACGATAACATGCAACTCAAATCAATCTAGAAAGAATTTAACATGAATCGAGCATAGAAAGCGATAGTTTTAAGTATGAATTCACAAGAATAATCCAATCCTCATGTAACTCACTAATCTCCTCCCTAATTAACACAAATATCTACAAATCCATGAGATAAAAGCATCAACAATGTCACACAATAAGCAAATACCAACAATCTAGAGGTAAAAACTTAATGACAATAGATAAATTCAATAATCATATGATGATCAAGCATAAAAATCAAAGAATTTATCATAAACAACATTAAAACAAGAGGAGATTAAACAATATGATTAAAAGAGAGAAACTTGGCTCACAATGTATAATGGATGACTTCAAATCAATACAAACCAACAAAAGAGAGATTAGCCAACCATATTTGGCTTAGTTTCCATGAATTCTTGAAGAAAAATACTAATTACCGACTAATTACTCACTAATTATCCACTAATTAAAAGCTAAAAGATGAACTAAAATGAGAGTTTTCAAAATAAAAGGTGGCTTGCAAAATAAGATAAGAGATAATGAGAATATTCCCCCAAAAACAACTTGAATACTCGTCAAAAACTAGACTAAACGGTGCTGAAGTTTTGCGCCAGCGCATTCACAGCGCCAGGGGCGCATGGCTGCTGGAAGCCGATTTTGTAAAGGCCATATCTCACTCGTTTCTTGGCGGAATTAAGCGTGTGACCTGCCGTTGGAAAGCTATCGAGACGAACTATCATCTCCACTTGGTCTTGCATCCATTGGAGGTCTAAAACTTGAGATATAACCATTTGAAGTTGACCTTGCGTCGGCTTTAGTTCACCTTGACTTGACTTTGACCTTGACTTCTCTTGTAACCGTAATTTAGCCTCGGTTTCCCATTTACGTCAATAGCACCATAATCCATCTAAAAAGTGGGAATTATAAGATTCTCGAGGGCTAAATTCTCGGTCTTAACATCGTATAAACGTGTCTTATCAATACACCAAGGCCGTTTTTTATCGAAGTTAAAATGCAATAAAAACTTTCCGAAATGTCACTCAAATTAGTGAAAACGCCTTAAAAATTTTACCACATACTATATTTTCATGAAATTGCCTTATATTTATATATATAACCGTAACAATAAAACAACAATCCGATGTCGTCCAGCGGTTAGGATATCTGGCTTTCACCCAGGAGACCCGGGTTCGATTCCCGGCATCGGAACTTTTTATTGTTTTTATATTTTTCACAGTAGAATTTGCGATAGTCTCTATACTTTGTTGGCTGCTGCTGAAAGCACGAGGTACAGTGTGGGTTATGATTTATGAATAGCTTCTAATAAATTAATGCCAAAAACGAACATAAAATATTCGTAACTCCGACGACGCCTTGGGGTTTGATCGCTGGCGGTTGCAACAACATGATTACAAAATGTTTTCGCAGTAACTTACTCAAATTTCTTGACATGCTCCACCAAAAGACTGGAAATATATGGACGTTTTCCGAGGCGCTTTGAACCAGTGCTTCTGACTCAATATGAGTAAAAAAACACAAGTGTAGGCAATGGACCGAGAGAGCGTCACCATCCATTAGTCAGTCTTGGCTAACAGTCTAACACACGCGAGTGGCTTAACGTAGATCAATTTGCAATATGGAGCATATTCGAGTCCTTGACGCCCCTTTTGAGCCAATGAAATTCAATATAATGTATACAATCGCTTGCAGCATGCACGCACGTTCTTTGGTTATAAGATATCTGAAATATACTGATTTTTTCCTGTGTGATAAGTGTGTACGCGATTCCTATCCTAAAGTTCTTAGAAGTGAAAATAATCTACAGTTTTCTCAGGGTTACTTTTGTGACTTCACTTCGATAACAGGAGAATAGTTTTAATGCGACTACAATTCGACGACAACAAATGTAAAAAGTGCATACTTTTGAGTAACAGCAAATTTAATAAAAACGCAAAGTGCAGATAACTCGAAATGCCATATGGTTAAATCCCGCATATACTAGTAAAATTGTTTCAAACGAACAAGTACTCAACACAAGTACGACACTTAGCACTAATGTTTATCTACAACGTCCCCAGGAAATCGTACCCCACTTAAATGGAAAAAAAAAAAAGTACTCTTAAACTACCGCAGACACGAGATCAAGCCAACGACAGCTGAACTACACGAGAGATGAGACAACACTTGAGGACCATAAAATAGTTTCGATCACAGCTTCTCCCGGTAAACTCCTGAGGCAATCATTCAAAGGCCCATTGGTTCTCCCTGCGAACTTCCTCTTCCTCCTCAGGTGTAAAGTCGTTCTTGATGTTGAACGTTTTTCTGATCTCTTCTGGTGTCTTTCCCTTGATCATGTCCGCCACTGTTTGGCAGGTCAAGTCCAGCAAGCTCTTAATGTTCAGGTAGTTAGCCGCCTGAAAATTATGGCCCCAAATATTGTTAGAAAAATTTAATCTCAAGTATACATCACACGTTATACGAGTGTGGAACATGGACATTTTTGGATTTTTACCATCGGTGGAAAGGTGTCGAACCCAAGGAGACATTACATGGTATCAAAGTAAAGTGTCATTAGTAGACGTAACTACACAAGATGGATATCGCAAATAAATAAGTTTGCGACGTGCTCAGAAGAAACCCCGCATAATTTATATTAGTAATTTCTAAGAACAAGATTATTCATGTCACACAAAGGATTACAGCAATCCTGCATGGAAGACATCAATCGAGAAAGCGTAGTAGTTAGAGACTCAAAATTAGGTTTTCACAACAATACAACACGGAAATTCCAACTACCAATACACAACGAAATTATTCACTCGCATTCTGATGATCCACAACATGATACGTAGTACGGAGTAATAAATATGAGAAGAGAGTGAGAGACTAATCAAAATACAGCGTAGTTGATGCTTTTAACTCGCAGCAAAAATCCTGACAATATATTAGTAAAACGGCAATTAACAACGAAATCAGCATCTAAACAGCATAATAGATATTAGTAGACGATAGACAAATTAACAAAATTCATATAGTTTAACACCCCACGAATCCTGATTATATGGTAATAAATCGACAATAAACTACGTAATACGCAGCTAAACTACACGAACAACATCAAAAGAGAGACAAATCTAACATAATTCCCTGACAAAATCTCTTATTACACGCTACAAAATCAACAATTAACAACAAAAGCGGCAACTAATAGACGAGAGACAAATTATCAAAAATTCAGATAATTAACGCAACAAATTCTGATTATATGGTAATAAATCAACATAAATTCACTCACATGCTTCTAATTCACAGCAAATTTCCTAATCATCATACGCTATTATACCAGCAAACAAACATCACAGCAAATAAACGACACACAAATACGAGACGAATTCAAAAGATCGAAAAGAGAATCATACGAGAATGAGATCGAAAAGAGTAGCTTGATCAACTTTAACGAAATCAGCATCCCAAGTCTTAAGCTCATCATCAACAGCAGTAGTTGCAGCAGCAGCAGCAGATGCATCAGAAGAAGATTTGTTGGAAGAAGATTCAACATGCTTCTTACAGTATTCGATAACTTTAGCGAGGATTTTGCTGGTAACATTAGGAAGAGGGATGACACTGTCGGCACAATCATCTTCAATCATGTGTTTGATCGTCTGAGATTCAAGCGCCACCGTCTCCTCCACCTCGAACGTCTCTCCGTCGGAGGATTTCAACGTGATTTTCTTCTCCGCCGACATTGATTTTTGATTTGGAAAACCCTAGGAGAGAGAGAGAGAGAAAGTGTTTTTTGATTTGGGGATAATGATAATGATGGCGAAATAATTGTGCGAGGGTTGAAAAGTGTGTGGTGGGGGTTTGTTTTTATAGTGGGTTTTGGGTACGTGTCTGCTTGTGATTGGTGGGGGAGTTTAGGAAAACGTTTCCGTGACTGTTTGAACAAATAACTGAAACAGAGGAAGTACAAACTTTACGACTAGTTTCTATATCATGAATAGGAAATACTTCTCTTAGATGGAGGTATTATACGGGTGCAAATTCACAGCAGTTAATGTACCAATGCAGTTGATTTTTGAACTAAAAATAGAATATAGACAAATATAAAAGTAAAGATATTAAGAAGATATTTACCTTCACCCAATATATATTACCATAAGTGGGATAAATGCACCAAAGCAGTTAAATCTCAACTGCAGTGGATCCCCACACGTATTATACATATATGATTAGTCGGAAACATGTTATAAAAAGGAAACTCTACTATAATTCTTACTCCCTTCAAATTCGATGACATCCATTCTTTTTTGGTAGTAACTCGTACTCCGTAATGAATAAATAAAATATAGTTATGTGATATATTGTTTTATTCGTCTTGAAGAGTAAAACATTAACATCAAATTTTTATATTTTTATACAATTTAAAACTATAAATATTGTCGTTACAAAATGTGTCTCGACAAGTGTGAAAAATGAAGGGATGACATTGGATTTGAATGGACGGACTATTAGATTAGATGCATGGTATTGGCGGGGGTGTTAAGGAAAGTGTGAATTAACGTTTTTAATTGATTGATTACAAGTTCGTTAGTAAACGGATGTACGGACCTTTCTTGTAGCTATGATTTTTAATAAAGATGTCATGAAAGGAAAGCTCTACTATGAAGTACTCCGTAATAGTTAGAAGCAATTTGGATTATTATTCTAACGATCTAACCGTCTAACCGTCATAGTTAAAAGCAATAAATGATGACGAGATTTCAGTCATAGTTTTAATCGATTTAAGTACTCCGTATCAATTATATAGTATCTAGTGTATTTGCTATGTCGATATGATGAAATTTCTATTATAGTTTTCAATTTTACTATTCTATATGATATGATGATATGATATGAATTTTCATAAAACTTAGTACTCGTATTACATCATCTAAATTGCACACATGGATCTAAAATCATTTTACAGTCTGAGTAGAATGTACTCCGTATTCAATGGATACGATATCGAAGTAATGTCTCTTTTGTGTGAAATAAGTTACATTGGGAAATTCGGTGCTAACGAATTTTGATTTACAGCATGATTATTGCCTTTCATTATTCCCGAACAATTGACATCCCCGACAAACCAAGAATTGACGATTTGAATTCATCGAATTCTGGAGTATCCAACGAATAGTAATTGTATTTTTCTGAAAATGAATCTTAGAAAGTATTGAGCGTTGGCATACGAACAAGTCTCCTACGAAATGGTACCACTGCCAAAATCGCTCATTTCACATCGATAACACACCTTGTATGTTAAGGTGTTGAGTAACTTGTGTCTCAAGTTTTGTCCTAAAAGGATATTTCCGAGTTCTAAAATTAAGTGTCAGAACTCGGAAGGATGGTCACACAGTCACCTCAACATTTCACGTTGATAACATAGCTTGTATACGCAAATTCTAATTCTATGATTTTAATCGGTTCTCATACAAATGACAAATAATCATCATCTATGATGGCATCGGGGTTTGTAGTTTAGGACGAGTAAATAAAACTTTACAAACTCTCTGAAATATCTAAGTACATGCAGAGAGTACTCGAGTACCACATTTGTCGATTGCAGAGCCAACGAACGAGCTCTCCAATTAAGGCTAACTTATTCTGCTTATGATTCCATAAACTGAGGAGACGGTGGGGTGATTTTCGTCTTACCATTACCTGCAAGCCCGATTACTGTGAGTATCAGAATAATAAAAGACAAGACGCGCAGAGAATAATGCAAGTTTGCACACAATAGCCGATGATTAAACAGACTGATGTATCAGTGATTTATTCAGTGCATGCTGCAACCTCCTGCACACTAGTATCAAAATCGATTAAAGATGGTTGAAAATACCGTAAGCATCACGGATTTCAACTTCTCGCCACTCTTGAACAAGGGCACAGCAGCAACACATTAAATGAGAAAGGAAGTCGTCGAACATGCCTCCCTGCAGTGTCAGAAAAGTTTCAAGCTTTTTAGCACTAGCTTGGGAAAATGAGACGGCCCTTCTGAGTGATAATGAGACTCGAGACCACCCTCTCACAAGAATCTATATAAGTTCTCTGATCTGTGGGGCCTGCATGCGTGAGACTATTTTCGACAGCATTCATGGTGCGACGACAGTGACAAGGCCGATCACGAGATTAAATTTCATACCAAAACTTGTTTAATACAGGTTTATCAATAAGAGGAACATAGATACATTCTCCACATTAGAACTGCATCTCTAACACACAGGATTGACTGAACGTATTTTGCAATTGTTTGGGCTTGTTCATTATAAATAGACTCCGCTGTGATCAAACGACACTTACTTTGATATTAAGTGTTTTACGCAGCTTTCCCCGGACACAGCAGGTATAGCAACAACATGATAGTATCAGCGAGTAGGCGATCAAGTCATTACAAGCGGCAATTGAAGCTGTCAATAACAAAGTGGAACTTGGAATGTAAGTTTCAAATTTTGATATGGCAGCCATATCTGCATTTATGCAATGAAATATAGAGTATTTCCATTTTGGATCAGTAGACGAGTTTGACGTCACCCCGTTTTTCACCTGACTGTTGTTACAAAAACGGTGAAAAAAATCACTCTTCCTTTCCAAAGGCTAATTATAACTCTCACGAGATAATAAATGGAACTTTGTTACTGGGACACGAGTCCACATATCACATACAGAATGAAGATTCGAAAAAGATTGAGTTTCAAAACAGTAAACATATGTTTGTATCAAACGTTCAAGTAGTCCTTTCACATATAAAGATACTTACACATTTGTCGGTTATATGCCACTGTTGAGATTTTTGCTAAAGTACTGCATGGGCAGAACAAAGTCTTTAAGCCTACAACAGAACAGCGTCAATGAGCTAACGACGCAAATTCGGCAGCATCAATACATCTATAAAGCTCCAGGTGGAGCTTAAATAGCTTGGAGTATAACATGATTACTATATATAAAAGCACAAGAAGTTCAAATGATGGAATGATACTTACACAGACAAGGTTCTGCGCAACAATCTAGCAAGTCACTATGCCATTCCTGACGCTGAAATGAACTCTGCGTTGACAACAGATCGCGTTTTGAAGAAAATGAAGAGGTGGTCCTGCGCAGCGAAGCAATTATTAGTTGCGACAAGGATTCTCAAATCGAGGCTTCAACTTTATGACCAAAACTATTTATGCACATTTAATATAGTGATTACTCACTTGAAAGTTTCACTTTTCCTAGTAGAATTTCCATCGAATGAGTATTTTTCGTCAGAATAAGTGGGTTGGCTTGGCTTTGAATTTTTCCGAGACAAACTCTTTTCGGCGTCACAATGTACAGCAGCAGTTTGTGTGACCTCTAGCAGCCGCTCAATGACTTCACATTGAGCAACATCCAAGTTAGCTTGTGATCGCTGTAGTTCTGTACGAAGTTTTTCATTCTCTTTTTTAAGTGCTTCGTCAAAGGAGCACTTCGGGTATGAGCACGAAAGAGTCTTCTTCAATACCACTGAGTCACTACAGTGATCTGGCTGTAGAATCACTTGCTGCACCTTTTGGTCCTCCTCGTCTAAAGTATACTCGCGTTGATCCATTTCAATATATTCAAGTTTCTCCTGAAATATAAGTAACTAAAGTCAATTTCAAAAGGTAAAAACAAGTCCTTCACAAGGCAAAGTAAAAAAACATCCCCCACGACGTTCAGCTAACTGGCTTCTGAAAGGCGGGAATCAAATTTTAAAAGTTATCTAATTTATATTGAAATGAAATAAAAAAGACAAGACAATGTGGCCATTTAGATTTGAATACTATAAAAAAATCATCATTTGGAAGCTAGCTGGGACGTCATCTTCTCAAGTAAACTAACACGCTCTACTATGCAAGTTATGATCCTTTACTGATGAAATATCGCTTACATAAATTACACATATTGCGTACGGATATATCTCGAAATAACCAAAAAGCAAGTTTTCATCGCAGGCATTAGAAGTTTTCATCGATGTTATGCAATGTATAGAAAAAAAAAAAGATACTACGTGAAGTTTGCCTACAGGGTTTCCAACCATGACAGACCCACAGACGGGGTGTAGGACGTCTTTACTTGAGATATAAGTCGTAATAATATGTGTCTTATTCGAAAGAATTGATGCATGATTAGCATCCAAATTTGACATGACTTATAACGTAATCAAAATCCAACTTCATGGCGAATTAGCATCCAAACGACAGGTCAACAACGTGATTAAGACACTTAATCAGACAAAATGGCCCAAAGTTTAGCAAGCAACCCCCCAAAATACTATCAAAACGAAACTTTAGCGAAACAAGAATCTGAAAGACCAACAAAAAAAATTTAGTACTCTCACTTTCTGCTTAAAACCTATAAACTGATATCGACATTATTAGTCTTTTCAATGTACCAACATCATTTACTTGTACATAATTCATCAAAATACAATACGAACAACAAAATTCAACATTAAGCAGACGAGAATGCAAGAATTATACCCTGACTCTGGCATAGTGGCATATCACAAATATTAACAATAAGCTTAAAATCTACGATCCCATGAATCACACGTTATCATAATTCATCAAAATTCAACACAAATAGTGAAATTCAACATTAAACAAACGAGAGAGCAAGAATTATATACCCTGACTCTAGCATTATCGACGAGGGTTATAAGAGGTACGAGCTTCAAATAATTGTCAATCTCGTTCTGAGCCCTCCGAAACTGATACACAATATTCCAACCCATGGCCAACAAGTACAAGTAACTTCGATCTTGGCAACTATTGACTAACAAGTAAGCCCTCCTAAGAGCATCCTCAAGCTGCTCAAGAGGTTCTCGGGTTTCCGGGTACCTCTTGAGCTCAGAGATCTTGAGTTGCTCAAGCAAATTGCCGATCAATTTTACGTGATTGGCGAATTGCCGACAGTTTTTCCTGTGCATTCGGGCCGTGTGGGCCGCTTTCACTATCAACCCTATTAGTTTCACAGCATCTAAGCCTGTTAGTTGGGCAAAATTTGCTAGATCCCCAAATGCAGCCATTTTTTTTTTTTTTGAAGCTTCTAAACTCAACTAATTATAACAACATTCAAGTGAAGAAAACCTAATTTTTGTGCCTAAAAAGATAAGATTTTTACATCAAAATCAACAATTCTAAAACCAACCCATTTCTCAAAACATGCTTAATTAATCATTCTATACTTATTTCTTCCTAAATTTTTACCCTAAATTAAAGGGGGCTTATGAATATGATCCTATGATATGACAAATGAGTGTAAATATATTAATATTAATATTAATATTAATAGAGTTGTTGATAGATCTTCAACTTCTCCACACTTGTCACTGGAGCTCAGTTGAGGTAGGCAGCAATTTTATGTAACTGAAAAAACCAACAACAAATAAAAAAAAAATTATTATTAAATTGTGAAATGTTATAATCACAATATAAAAAATAAAGTAAAAAGTGAAGTAATTGATGGGGAAAAAAAGATGAAGTCAAAGTTAAAAAAGAAAAGGGGTTGTTGTCTGAGTGAAATATCTTCAAACAGAAGTCATAAACAAAATTATGAGAAATAGTTAAGAGAAAATAATGAAACAATTGATTGAGAAAATGTAAGATGAAATATCAATTAAAAAAAAAAAAACATCATCACAATTAAAAAAGGAGAAATTAGCAACAATGGCAGAAAACATTCTGGCAAATTAACAGGAAAAAGAGCAATTAAATCACTCGTATTATTTTATTAAAAAAAAAAAATATGTACTTTTCTTGCACATTAAAATAAATAATTCCTATAGCAGCATTATCAATGTACTGCTTTCTAAAACCATTCAAATAAGTTTAAGAATGTCACTAAAAGTGATTAAAAATGGAGAATTATGCATGTGAACCTGCCAAATTACAGCTAAAAATGTTGAGTTACTCTAATAAATATGGCATTAATTTAAGTAATTATTAAAAAAAAAAAAAAAAAGATCATTCATACAATGAGAAGACAATTGTGAATTGTTTTGGGTTAATTTTTTTTTTTTTTTTTTTTTTTTTTGGGGGGGCAAAAGTAATATATGCAAGGATATTGTTGTTGTTTTTTTGGTTTTTTTTTTTACAAAAAAAAAAAAAAAAAAAAAAAATGTTTAGAAGGTTGTTTGGTTATAAAACTTTAGGTGTGAGGTGAGAAATGTTGGTTTAAAAGGGAAATTAATATGGAAAACACAGTTGCAACACACACACACACACACTAACTCACAAATTAAGTGACAGACTGACATGCTCTCTACCATTTTAAGTGGAAGTACAGTTAATTAAAGAGACCAACAGGTGGTTGTTTTTTTTATGGAGTTGTGCACTTTTATTTACCGGTGTCGGGTGGGAGAGTTTTATCGTCCTTAAAATTAAGATAATCTTGAGTAAAGACGTAAAATAAATAGGTAAAATAAGAATATATTTTTGCTGCAAACTGTTGAAATTACTTGAAGTCATCAAATTTGTTGAAATATGGAGTACTAAACAAGTTAAAATAATATGAAGATGATAAATCCTTGGTACGTTGAGTCGAAATTTGATACGATCGGTTTTGACTGTTCGATCGAAATGGTTGATAGGCCAAACAGCTGTGGTTTAATAAAAATCACTCTATTACTTTGTATTCGCAATACAACACAATTCCATTATCAATATCAACTCTCTTTTATAAATCCATCTCTATGCTACTCCCCCATCTTACTCCGTATTGAATTAGCCCCATAGCATTTTTCATCATTTTTAAGAAAATGGGAAAAAAGTGGGGTAGGAGAAAGAAAAAAAGTGGAATATTTTAATAATAAAGAATTAGTTGTGAGGGAGAAAAAGTAGATTAGTGTGAGAAAAAGTAGTGTATGTGTAAGAAACTTTTACTAAATAAGGAAATGGGACTAATTGGAAAAAACTTCTATAAAAGAAAAATGGAGCTAAATGGAAAATACGGAGTATGGAGGAAGTATATTCTTAACACTACTAAATTCATAATATAAGATGATGTTCGGTTGGCATGTTGCAAGGTATATCCGTATATACTATTAACACCAATGAGGGGATTATGGTAAGTATCTACTTCCTCCATTCCATTTGATTCTATACATATTCCTTTTTTGGAAATTCCAATCAATTCTATACATTTCTATTTTAGTCTCTACTTTATTAAACTAAAAGACCAATATACCCTTCACTAATACCCACTCAACCCACTTGCAAACAATAAAGTAGGGGTATTTAAGTAATTCCATTATCTACCCCACTTGATTTTCTTCTACCTTAATTACCGTGTTTTGGTCAAACGTATAGAATCAAACGGAATGGAGGAAGTATATGTTGTTACTTTATCATAGTATTTAGGCAAAATTGCAAATAACTACCTTTTAAAACCACTTTTTTTCAAATAACTACCTTTTATAATTTTTTTTTCAAATCACTACCTTAAAAGGTATTTTTGTTTTCAAATCAATACCAGTTCCCCGGAAAACGTCATATTTTATCAAATTCCGACCACTTTGAAAATTTTTGTTGCCTTTTATTAGAAACACCTATGTCAAATACCCATTCTACCCTTCTACCCTTTTCTAACCTTTCTTCCTCTATTTAACTTAACCTATTCATTTCATCCTCTTTACCTCTTTACCTAAAATTTCTTCCATTGTTTTTAATTTTTTCTCTCATATTATTCAATCAAACAATGATTCTTTCACTTTTCAGCACTTTCCATCCTTATTTTTTTGAGTTAAATGAGATTTCCGGGGAACTGGTATTGATTTGAAAACAAAAATACGTTTTAAGGTAGTGATTTGAAAAAAAAATTATAAAAGGTAGTTATTTGAAAAAAAGTGGTTTTAAAAGGTAGTTATTTGCAATTTCGCCTAGTATTTATTAATTATTATGTGTCGGTTCGATCATATTTCAAATGATTGCTTCACATTTCTCTCCTATATTTTTTTGGTCTATGTTACATCTTTGGTTACCGTGACAACTAAAAAATCCATCAGCATACAATTTATATTCTAACCTTTACTTTTATATTTATTTAATATTAACTTTTGTCATCGTTCTTTCTAAACATGTATAGACATGGAAAATATATAGAATTATAATCATAATAATAAATAATTACATGACTTACCAATAAACCAACTATTGTTTTGAAGCAAAATACGAAATGTGATAAGTAACCAATAATTTCAACTTTCAAGTATAAGAATTTATGTATTGACTTTTGTCAAAAAATAATACGAAATAATACGAGTAATTAATTATTTAATAAGAGAACAATCAAGTTGATGAAACATGTGATCGATATCAATTAATAGTAGGTTATCACGAGTGTTATCGTAGCTAAAAACTACTCCGTATCAAGGTATTATATTATAGTCCGTACTAAAATTCATACTCCCTCTGTCTCAGTCATTTGTTTACAGTTTGACTTTTTTTCCCTCACAAAAAAGTCAAACTGTAAACAATTCACTGAAACGGAGGGAGTAGTATAATTATGTTTGGTTGCATATATGTTGGAAGGTCTTTGTAAGTTGGTATATTCGACCTAAATTATAAATATGTCAAGGGATCCATGTGAATTGACCATTGAGGGATCCATGTGAACAATAATAGAGAAATAATAATGAGTTAAACGACCTAATATACTTCCTTCATTTAAATATGTTGTATACGTTTGCTTTATTTACGTACATCAATACTCATTTTGTTTCGTTCATACCTTTGGTTTCGTATTCTCGAAAATTTTAAAATTTTGATATTAATAATGTGCTCGATAAGACAATTAAGACATAATCACACATGCCTGTTTTTTATTTTGTATGTTAAAAGTTATATCGAAAATTCTATTCAAATGGAGGGAGTAGAAACTACGCATGGTACACTTTACATTGTTGTGATGCGGTAAAGGGGATGCTTAGTGGGTCACTATGGAAGTTGGAATCTATGTGGATATAAATAAATACTCCGTATATATTTCATCATACTTTAATTTACTTCTTCTATTTTACTACTACAGATTGTATTATTTCAAAAATGTTAATGATATCGTTGTTCTTCTCTTTTACGAAGTATAAAATTGCACAAATTCTTGTTTGAGACGGAAGACCCGTTTCTCCAGCTTAAGACGGGTCGGGTATGACCCGTTTTTTTTTTTTGAAATTTTTTTTAAGACCCAATTTTTTTTTTTAAATCTTTTATCGAAAATCGTGTTTATAGAGTAATTAAAAATGGTAACAAAGTAGACAAAAATGGTAACATATTATATTATATTGGTAACATATTATGAAACCCCAGTTTTCATGGGTTTGTTTTCCTTAAAAAATAATGTTGTCCTTTTATACAAACAGGTAACCATTTAGTATAATAATGTTTCCATGTTAGCTTTCAGAGTTTGTATTCCTTCAAAGATAATGTTGTCCTTTTATATATACAGGTCACCCTTTACAACAACAATGTTACCATCTCATTTTTCAGCTCAACTGAGGTTTCAATGGGTTTGTTTTCCTTGAAAGAAAATGTTGCCCTTTTATACAAACAGGTCACCCTTTAGAAAAACAATGTTACCATCTTATTTCTCAGCTAAACTAATGTTTCAATGGGTTTTTTGTCCTGCAAAGATAATGTTGTCCTTTAATACAAACAGGTCACCATTTAGTACAATAATGTTACCGTCTTAGCTTTCAGCACAACTTTAATGTTTCCATGGGTTTGTTTTACTTGAAAGAAAATATTACCCATTTATGCAAACAGGTCACCCTTTACAACAACAATGTTCACATCTCATTTTTCAGCTAAACTAATATTTCAAATCGTCTACTCTTGCCTCCCTTCTCTTACCTCCCTTTTTCCACCATCACTTCTCCCTTCACTCTTTCTCTTTAAAAACAAAACCAACAACAACAGCAAACTTGATGGACAACAACAAGCAATAATAATAATAATAATAATAATAATAATAATAATAATAATAATAATAATAATAATAAGAGTAATTTGACGATTACACCCACTGATTAGTGCGTTTTTAAAACTTACACCCACATCGTTTTCGACTTTATAACTACTACCACATTTATTGGTTCGGTTAATGGCTACTACCATTTCTTATCCGAACCTAAAAAAGACACTTGAAATTACTAAACTACCCTTGATTTAACTAACCCCATATTACCTTTATTTTCTTTTGCTTCCTAACTTTCCCAGAATTTTTTTTTTAACTGATGATGTTTTGTGGTTTTACTTTTTACTGAAACTCCACTAAATTTACTGAATCACCATTAACTTCGCCGGAAATCGTCTTTCATTTAGGTCGAGTTCATCAGCAATCGGTCCGAAGCTGTGGTTGGCGTCATCACGTTCGTTTCCGTAATTGAGGTATGTTCGTTTGTGTTGTTACTGAAATTCAACAAAATTGAATTGGGGGTTTCACTTGAGTCGATTTTTTAGTTGAATTCCACAAAATCGAAATTGTTGAATGTGCATTTTAGAGAATTTATTGAAACTACTCCTTATCTCAGCCGATTTTTTAGTTAAAACCCTAAATTGAATTGGGGGTTTTACTTTTAGAGAATGTGCCTTTCAAATTCCAAATAGAAACCCTAATTTTGGTTACCCAGAAACCGAATTACCCTAATTCCCTAATTTTGTTACCCAGAAACTTGAATTTCCCAGAAACTTGAATGTGGAGGTTTGGTGTTGGTTCCTAAGGCTTCTAATAGAAGACTTAGGCAAAGAAGAAGGCAAGGGATTGACGATAATGTCCGATCGACAAAAGGTACGCAATAGTATACATTTCACGGCAATAATTACAGCAACTTTCAGCAATAATTAGCAACGTACAATAATTTACAGCAAGTTTGTGTAGTTTTGCGTCACTTACAGCAACGTACAGCACGTTTCTGTACTTCAATTGTGTGTTTACGTTGATGTGTATATTTTACCCGTCTCTGCCTCATAAGAAACATCTTCCTACAACAATGAACATCAGATTTGTTGAACCCAAATGTCGTTTAAACAGTTACGCATATGAAAAATCATATCAGAATGCATACCCACAGCAAGTTGCTATAGTTTTACTGAACTTACACCATCCCATAGTCAGTTTAATTACAGCAGTCATTTCACTGTGTGTTTTGGTCATATTCATCGACTTTCTGTAGTTTTGAGAAAGTAAGAGCAACTTTGAGTGTGTTTTTTAACGTAATTTCAGTGTCTCTTGTTTAATTACAGCAGTCATTTGACTGTGTGTTTTTCGCAGGGACTTTTGGACGCTTTTGACATAGTCACACCTAAAGCGGACATCCGTTATTGTGCGAGACACATATGGAGCAACTTCAAGATACAATTTGGCGGCCCCGTCGTTAAAGACGCCTTTTGACGAGCGTTGGACTTCGATGCGTAGACGATTGTTGAAGTTTTTTATCTTTAAACGTATTTCTAAACAATATCTTATTTCGGTTTGCTAGTATGTTTATTTACTTTGGTATTTGTAACGTCCACTTTAGTTTATCTTTCAACTTGGTAATTACTATGTGGAACTTTGCTACAGTAGTATGTAATATTAAGGATTTGGTATTCGTATTGTGTTGAATTACTTTGTTCGTAATTGTGACCATATTAGAGAGTACATCAAGTAGGCAAAACGTAATATTTACTTCACATTTTGAAACTCATAAATGTAGGGAAAACGTTAATACCGATATAATAGAAAACAGGTCAAAATATGACCATATTACACACTAAATCCGCTTACATAGAAAATCGGCCAAACTATGACCAAACTACCGTAGTCCATTAAGTTTTCGAATTACAACCGACTAAATTAGTCCAAAATATGACCAAACTACCTTAGTCGATCCAAACTATGACCGAATTACATATTTACAAATATTGCTACGACTACGACAAACACAAACGATACAATAAACGCGTTTCTCCAATACACTTTGTGCGTCTTCAACTCCTTGATACGTCCACACGAATTTGCGTCCACGAATTTGCAACACACGAATTAATCTATCGTATGTCTTGCAACACACGAATTTGCGTCCAGGGTTGCGATATGTCCACGACGTCTCCACCGACACCGGACTGCCACAGAAACACTTACCAGCGCTGTTGCAAGAGTTGACACCACTATTGACCGACATCTAATAACAAACACAACACATACAGACATTGTAACTGTTAATGCAAGCCTAATTTTTACACAACACATACTGTCAAAACATAATCAAACATCTAATAACAAACACAAGACATACACATACACAACACATACAAAACATAATCAAACATAATCAAATCGATTAAATTGCAAGCCTAATTTTTACAGAAATAACATTAATAAACCGTTATTGCCCAGAATTAAAATCAGTCTACCATTCAATAATTTTTACAGAAAAACCGTAATTGCCCAGAAAAAAATCGAAAAATGCCCAGAAATTGATTAAAGAGTAACACTTCACTTGAACGAAAAATTTGCCCAGAAATTGGGATAAACCCTAATTGCCCAAAATTCAACCGAAAAAATGGCCACAAATTGATTAAAATTGCATCCCTTACATTGAAGGACAAAAAAGCCCAGAAATAAAACGAATAATCGCCCACAAATTGATTAAAGTTGAACTAATTACATTGAAAGAATAAAATGCCCAGAAATTGATAAACCCTAATTTTTTTAATAACCACAAGTAAGAGAACTTACACATACCTTCAATGAAAGATGAAAATGAGGAATACGCATGACAAAAAATAGTAGTGGCAGAAGAGAAAAGGGAAGAAGAGAAGAACTGAAAAAAATGTAGGAATACCTTCAATTAAAAGGGAAGAAGAGAAGAACTGAAAAAAAAAAAATTAGTGAAAATGGTAACAGTAAGGAAGACAACGTAGGAAATAAGAATAAGTAGGGGCAAGTTAGAAGAGGGGTAAAATGGGGATAAAAAAACATCAACTAAGTCTTCAAATTAAGATCAACGGCTCAGATCGATTCTTGCTAGGTTCGGGTTCGTACATGGTAGTAGCCATTAACCGAACCAATTAATGTGGTAGTAGTTATAAAGTCGAAAACGATGTGGGTGTAAGTTTTAAAAACGCACTAATCAGTGGGTGTAATCGTCAAATTACTCTAATAATAATAACAACAACAGCAGCAAACCAACGACACCGTCGTGGACAAAACTGTGAGCCACCACCACCGTTTATTCCTCTATTTGTGTCCTCTATTTTCGTCCACCATGGCCGGAGCTCCGACCTTCGACCACCGTGCTCAGGCCACCTTCAACAATGTGATGAATATTATTAATGTGGTAATAATAATAAGAAATGGAAGAGAGAGGGAGGAAGGGAGGCAGAAATGGAAGAGAGAGGGAGAAATGAAAGAGAGAGGGAGGTAGAAATGGAAGAGAGAGGGAGAGGGAGGCAGAAATGGAAGAGAGAGGGAGAGGGAGAGGGAGAGGGAGAGTTAGGGTTAGAGGTTTATAGGTGGGCTTGGATCTTAATTTGGGCTGAGATCCGACCCGTTTCTCTTGTAAGACGGGTTGACCCGTCTTACAAGAGACTAACTGATAAAATTGTGATTGTGATTATTGGATTATATATCCTTTTGAGTTTAGTTTTATAAAATGAAACCTATATGAAGTAAATGAAATTTAATTTAATGTAAAATTGTATAGAAAAGTAAAAGCTACGGAGTATTTTTAATTGAATGAAATGTATTTGAACTGAACTAAATAAAATTGAAAATTGAAAATCAGTAAGTTTCTTGAGAGATAATCTTACATTAAATAGATGTGAAATCAAAGTACAAATTGCAGTTAAAAGAGTACAAAAACATGAAACAAATCTACTACGGAGTAATTAAAATCACTTACAGGATTACTAAAAAATTTAGTGATAATTAACCACAATTATCACTAAAATGGTAAAAAAAAAATATATAATCGAGTACAAATGAAGAGGATTTACAATAATTTATTATAAGGTCCGTCTCACACAATAATTTGTAATTGAGAATAAGTCTAAAAGTAAGGTCTTAGACTTTAATTTTTTTGGTTAAAATTGAAATGTACTCACTGTATTGGTCAGATAATATATATCTATAATCCACGTACTCATTATTATCGTCACAAATGTAAGATGTGACTATAGTGAGTAAGTAAGGTTTAGTTATTTAAAACTTATACAGTAGATCTTAACTAAATTTATTTGAATTGATAAAAAATAAGACCCATTATTTGTTGAAGAGTTTAACACAACTAAAGGTTCCACCTTAGCTTATTTTTCCATATTTCATCACTTTCTTCTCTAGAGATTTTACTCCATTCTTATATTTTTTATCCTATTTTTTTCCATTTATTACCCTAGATTTATTTTCTTCTTATTTTTTTTCTTTTTACTCTTGATTCATAGATTATTTAAGAACTATTAATCAATTACGCAACATAGTTATAAAATTAACAACTAAGAATAACTGTTAAGATTAAATTTTTAATATTAAACAATTATTTTTTATTAATAACTAGTGTTATTGAAAAATTTATTGAAAAGAAATTAAGGTTTGACTAATTTAGAGTGGCTGAGAACGGTGAAGGGCGGCGAGGGGCGAGTGACCGGGGGAGGGGGCGACAACTAGGGGTGTGCATAAACGGGGTCAGACCGTAAAACTAGACCGGTCCGGACTGTAATCAATGGGATGAAGCCAGTTTTAAAATTCCGGTCCGGTCTTCAGTCCGCACTTTTTTATGATTTCGGTTTTCGGTCCAAGACCGGATTATTCCGATCTGGATCGTTTTGGACCTAAAAGACCGGAATTAGTTTAAATTGTGCACCTTAGTATTAGTTTAAAAGCGAATGTTTATCATAATTATGTTAGATTTGTTTAACTTAACAATATAAATATACCTTAATAGCTATTTCTTCACTTTTATAATTAAAACAATAATTTTAATCCTATAAACTTAAAAATCTAAATGGTAACTAAAATATTCTGGACCAACCGATCCGAACCGGTTGTGGACCGAAAAAATGCGGTGCAGTACATGGACCGGAATTCTTAAATACGGTCCAGTCTTCGGTCCTTAGAATTATTGAGTTCCGGTTTTGGTCCATTCCAGTTCGGTCTTGGACCGGTGAACAGTCCTAGCGGCAACAACCAATGGGTTAGGTGGGGAAGATGAGTATGGTGGTCGTGGAAGGGATTTGAAGGAGGAATTTGATAAAGGAAAGAAAATGTGGTAATAGTGGTAGCTAGAAGGAGGGCACGACGTCCTGCAATCAGACAGTGGTGTTTGACAACCGGAACATGGTGGTTGGGTCTTGGGTGGTGATTGAGTATATTTTTTTTAATGGGATGGAGTAAAGATTTTGGATGGGGGAATAATGAGAGCGGTAAAATTGGAAAAAATCTATAAGTTAGAGTAAAAATTTTATATAGAAAAAAAAACTTTATAAGTTGGAGTGGTCCTAATGCTTCATAAAAAGGAGCTCAATAGGTGTCGGCTTGCTACAGACATCAAACCGGTGAAAGTACGTGATCATAAGAAACGGCCAACACCCAAGTAAGCACTTCAATTCCCCCGTGTGTCACACGCTGCTTCAGCATTTGCTTCCAGTACGAACGAACACCAGTCGAATTGACTTATTCGACGAGCGTCATCGACAACGGCTATAAGTTTCATGTCAACAATGGAACTAGATGTCGGGCATAAAAAATATGAAAATGAAAATAGTACAAAACACTGTTTAAACCAATCACCACCTTCGGTGTCCTCGAGAATCGTTCACTTCACATGGTCTATCGGAATTAGACCATTTTTCGTTGTCACATTGAAAGTTCTTATCCAACGTTCTTTGACCTGTTTAACATGCAGCTTCTGACTTATCATCTTTCATGCGTCCGGTTGGGAGCTTGGGAACAGGTTCAGGGCCAAGAAGCAAAAGTAAACAATCATGAATATCGTGGTTGGCGACCAAAAATTCTTTAGACTCCGATGCTCTAAAGACGTAGCTACCGTCATTAAACACATCAACAAAGTGATTAACATATTTGGTAGGGAAGTGTTTGAAACTAACATGAAAAAGACCGCCAAAACCTAAACTAACGACAATCTCCTTCTGAGCTTCGTTGATTTTGTTGCCCATCATTTTTACCAACTTGCGGGTGCGGCACTTTACAACGTAACCAGGTTTGGGCTGCTGGGAATCATCTTCTCCCTCTTCCGAAGTCTCACCGTCATCAATGACGTCCTCTTCTGATTTTTCAACTTCATCAACCTCCATTTCTTCAGATGATTCAACATCATCCACATCGTTCTCAACCTCATAACCCTCAGAACTAGAAGACATATGTACATGTATTACAAACGTTAAATTAACATAGAAAACCTAAAATTTTGACAAGCTTGAACTCATTAAAAATAGAATCATTCTTCTTTTTTGTCCAATATGAGCCACAAAGGCAATACAACGGGGGAGGGGGAATCGAACCTGTGACCTATTGTCACGGGTACCTCAACCTTAACCACTAGGCCAAGACATCCTCGGAAAAAATAGAATCATTCTTAAAATGCATATTAACAGCAGGGTTAACACTTCAATGAAAATTTTCGAAACATCAACAACAAAAAAAAGAAATCACAATGGATTTTTAAGTATGACGAATATTTATATGCAAATGCTCACAAAAAATAATATACAAAACTCATCAACAACATAACATAAAAAGTAAAAAAACAAACACAATGTACAAAATTCATTAAGAACATAACATAAAAATTTAATCTCTGAGTAATTTGACGATTACACCCACTGATTAATGCGTTTTTAAAACTTACACCTACATCGTTTTCGACTTTATAACTACTACCACATTTATTGCTTCGGTTAATGGCTACTACCATTTCTTATCCGAACCTAAAAAGGGCACTTGAAATTACTAAACTACCCTTCATTTAACTAACCCTCTTATTACCTTCAATTTATTTTTGTTTCTCAAGTTTCCCAATTTTTTTTTTAACTGATGTTTTTTTTGCTTTTACCTTTAAGTAAAAACTCCACTAAATTTACTTAATCACCATTAACTGAAATCGTCTTTCATATAGGTCGAGTTCATCAGCATTCCTTTCGAAGCTGTGATTGGCGTCATCACGTTCGTTTCCGTAATTGAGGTATGTTCGTTTGTGTTGTTACTGAAATTCATCAAAATTGAATTGGGGGTTTCACTTCATTCGTTTTTTTAGTTGAATTCCACAAAATCGAAATTGTTGAATGTGGTTATTTTGTTACCCAGAAACTTGAATTACCCAGAAACTTTGTTACCCAGAAACTTGAATTACCCACAATCCCTAATTCCCTAATTACCCAGATTCCCTAATTCACTTCAGTCGTTTTTTAGTTGAATTCCACAAAGTCCTTTTTTTAGATGAATTCCGTAATTCCCTAATTTTGATACCCAAAAACTTGAATTACCCAGAAACCCTAATTTGGAGAATTTGTATTTTTCTTTTATTGAACTTCTGTAATTATTGAATTTGTCAGCCTTTTGGAAAGCTTGTTGGGCTAGTACCAATTGCAAGCGACGACATCAAAGGGGAGGTGAACCCATGGAGACTATGCTCGGTCACACAAGTCGAGGAGCTGAAAGCGGTCCTTAGGTTGCTTCCGATATGGGCAACAGGGATAGTTTTCGCGGCAGTGTACGGTCAAATGAGTACCATGTTTGTGTTACAAGGCAATACCATGGACCAACACATAGGACCAAAGTTCAAGATACCATCAGCGTCACTCTCAATCTTCGACACTTTGAGTGTTCTCTTTTGGGCTGCTGTCTATGACAAAATGATCATCCCCGTCGCTAGAAAGTACACGGGTCATAAAGACGGGTTTACCCTTCTTCAACGTATGGGTATCGGCCTTGTAATCTCCGTCTTCTCGATGGTTGCAGCGGGTATCCTGGAAGTCGCCAGGCTTAACATGGTGAAGAAGAACAATTACTATGACGCAGCCACGGTTCCAATGTCGATATTCTGGCAAGTTCCGCAGTACTTTTTGATCGATTGCTCAGAGGTGTTTATGTTTATCGGTCAGATGGACTTCTTCTATGATCAGGCCCCTCGCTTACGACGGTGGCTCTAGGAAATTACCTGAGTTCGTTGCTGGTGACGATTGTGACGAGTACCACGACGAAGAACGGTAGCGTAGGATGGATTCCTGATAACTTGAACAGAGGTCATATGGACTACTTTTACTGGGTTTTGGCCATTCTGAGCGTCCTCAACTTCTTCGTGTATCTTTTCGTTGCAAGTCGATTTACGTACAAGAAGGCGGAAGGAGTTGCTGCCTGATGTGATTACGTGTTTCGACTTTCGATCGAGACTCGTTTGCCCACACAGAAGGATTCGGTTGCTTGACTTGATGTGTTTGTAAATATATGGGAAATGACTCTTATAAGTTGAATTCTTGTTATTTGTTTGTGATTTAGGTCTATACATTATTGTCTGGATTCCATATTAATGCAGTAAAAGGTGGTAGCGTATTCGTCATGAAATCGTAGACTTCAACTGTGATATTGTCTCGTCTATTTATTTTAAAACAGATTTGCGTCTCTTCAAAAGAAGTAAATATTCGCAAACGTGTAAAAGGCAAACAAATGACAAACATGTAATCTTCAATTACACGGCGGGCCCAACGAGGCCAGGCGAGGATTTGAACTTGGCGTAGGGTAATTTTTTTTTTTTTTTAATAAAATTACTATTTGCAAATACATCTACACACCAGTATCGCATTCCCGTATATACATTACATACCGGGCTAAGAATAGTGGAAGGCGAAACCACAACGTGATCCGCCACCTCGATATACTCATCTAATCACTAAGCCGACATCCTATTAATAATATGCACAAGGACTCAAGCGTTGTGTACTAGCTTACAACTTCACCAATGATATATCGGGTCTTCTACTTGTGGCGGTAACAAATGCAAGTCCTTACTGTGCTGCTCATCGTAATTCCGAGAACCAGGGATCGCTCCTGTTGCAAGCCTCAAAATCTCGCTACCGGTGAAACAATAGTGAGCTAAGGCCAATCCTCCATCAACCATATCTGAAAGATTCGGCATCGAGACTGATTTCGTCATTGTGTTCGTAGATGTTAGACCAAGTTGATCTGCTTGTAGAACTTTGTCGAGATCGGAGTATTCCATGAACCTTTGGGTGGCTGCTTCCCACGAAAGTTTATATCTGTCCTCTGGGGTAAGCGGCTGAGGATCCTTCGACAATGCTTCCTTGACCTTAGCGACAAAGTCATCGGATGTCTTGAAAGTCAAATAGTTTGGGAAAGACCTGAAAAACTCGTTTGAAGGGTGGTCTGCACAAACTACAAACTTTCCCATTGCTAGAGCTTCTGCAGTGGCTGTGCAGAGCACGTCACTCACACTCGGGTTTACGAAGACTTTGTACCTGCACGAAAATATTACGAAGTCGTCTTTAAATTGCAGGTAATGTATCTCGTAAGATAAACATCAGTCAAATGTTCAAATATATTGACCATTCAAGTCAAATCTGACAGTATAAATGACATATATAATACACCAGAACCCTAATTTTGACAACATATTCAAACATATTCAAACACAATCAAATCGATTACTAAACCATAATTTTCAAATAGATAAACCCGGATATAACCCTAATTTTCACATAAATAACCCTAATTTTGACAGAAATTAAAAACTTCGACAAAAATAAACCCAGAAAATACCCTTCATAAACACAGAAATACCCTTTATATGCAAAACAAAAAATGAAAAAGAGGAATACCTGATTGACGACGTGAACGAAAATTGAAGACGAGGAATACCCAGAAAAAAAATTTCGTAACCTTCAAACCTAGAAAATAAATGGTGAGAATGAAAATAAAGAGTGGTTGAGGAAGCTGAAAAAAATTAGAGAGTAGGAAATGGGATAAAAATTAGAGAGTAGGAAATGGGATAAAAATTAGAGAGTAGGAAATAAAAGAGGGGATTAAATGAAAATGGAGAACCCAACAAAACTTGGGTTCAGTTTAAAACAAGGGCAAAATAGGCATAAAAAATATCACCTAAATCTTGAAATTAAGATCAACGGCTCAGATCAATTCTTGCTAGTGTAGATACCCGTATCCGTACCCCCCAAAAAGCAACCCGATGATGAAAATGGACTTTTATGCATGTTTTATAAATAGACGAAACGGTACAAAGTGTCTAAAACATTTTAGTCATTTTTAACGTATTATTTTAGAATTTGCATATTTCGTAAAATGAACATTAATTTTGTCGCCTATTTTAAGCTAAAATACGACACGATTATTCAAGCCCACAAAAGCAACCCAAAAAGCAGCCCACAAAAACGGCCTCACAAAAAACCAACCCGCAACTACAAAAATACGCACTCAAAACGGGCCAACTCACCTCACGAGTCACATTTTCGTAAAATCAAATTTTACGATATTACAAAATAATACAAAACAAGACGATTTTATTTCAAGCCAAAATCGAAAAACACGACAGAAACCGAAACACGAAACACGAAACACGAAAACGAAAACCAAAAACGTCAAACTTTGGTCCAATGGACCAAAGCTTGAACACACACCAAAAAACCAACGGACAATAGCATGGCACACGACAAAAGCTGCAGCCCAAATCCCAACCCACACACCAGCCGCCATTTTTGGCCCAAAAACAACGAAACCCAGCCCATTTTAATCGTCAGTGGACAGACGATTAGTTTTCTAATCGTCTGTCAACAGACGACTCTTTTTGGGTCCTTTTTCGAGTCTGGCGATTTGTTTGGGCTTTGTCTGAGCTCAGCCCACCCCTTTCTCGGCCCTTATATATACATACCCACATTCACAAGCATTACACACACATTTTTGGCAACAACAAATCACGTACAACTTGAGCATTAGCAACAACAATTACAACGTAACCCAACAAATCACAAACACTCTAATTCACTTAGTTTTTATTCTAAAAACCGTCTTTACGTTTTAAGGTAAAAATCTTACCTTCGGACTAGACTTTTTTAGACTCGGACAAGGGTTACCTTAACCCAACCCAATATTGGTTTAACGAACCCGTATTCGTAATACTGATTTGTAGTAATTCGGATTCCTAATCCGTCTAAACCTCGCCAATATTGCATAAACAAACGACACACTTTCACTAAAGCAAACCGACGTTACATTTTACACTTAAGCAAATTCTCATACATGCATTAAATTACGACTAAACACGGATTTCGACATTAACTTGTACCGTTTCAACTAGTCTTTTAAACATGTAAAACTGAGGGTTTTCAAAATACTAGAATTAGACAAAAGTCGGAAAATAACGTTTTATATTAATTCAAATCAATGAATTATTATTTCTCGTATATTTCCTAAAGCAAAACGTCGTTAACCTTAACGACTCACATGCATTACTTTGCATTTTTATCGAGTCATTATTCGCACTTGTACGTAGCGTTTTAGTAGCTCACACATCGAAATTAAGCACTTGTTTTCAAATCAGTAAAGACTACTTTACGTAGGCTTTTGATTTCAGTTTTTCATAAAACGTTTTGATTAACTTTCAAAAGTAACCTTGCCCCGAATCCACTCTGGTTTCACAATAACCTTAGGAGGAGAGGTATCGACGCGCCTTGAATTCTAAGACACGCGTCTTATAATTTAAGACGCATTGAAAAGGTCCAAATTCCTTTAAAATTTGGTGGCGACTCCAAAAGCAATTTCAAATCGATTTTCAAGCATTTAAGCAATGATATCCCCCATAGCAATATTCGCACACATTTTGCACTTACGCATTTTTTCTCGCGTAGCGTCCGCCCCCTAATCGGGCGGGCCCGCGCGAGGCGTCGAGGAGGTTTCCGGTACCTTCAGTTGGCGACTCCGCTGGGGACGAGCACGTTTTTATTTTTAAAGAAAATAAACTTTTTCTTTTTATTTTAAAAACGCAAGAGGCAAAACTTGAAAATTTGAAAACAATTACGCTTTCGATGTTTGAGCAATTTTACGTTCGAGTCGCATCCTCCGGGATTGCCGAGCCATACACCCTCGAGAATCGACCCCTAATAGCGCTCCCTTCATAAGCGAGACTATTCTGGACAAATCGAGTTCTCACCCCTTCACGATTACAAGTACGGCATCCGTACAAACAATCGTAACAGTCAAACTTGGACGCTCTAGGACCCGTATTGAATCCACACTTTGACGTGTGTGATCTTGCGGATAACCCTACACAAACGTTGCGGGAATGACCGAAGGGAACCTTACCCTAAAAGCCAAAAACCCGTGTCATATACGTACAAATGCGAAGCTATAGTACCCTCACTATAGTCGTCTTTCAAACAAACTCATGCAAAACATTTTCAAAGCATATGCATTCATGGACGTCTTTTCAAAATACATTTTCAAACATTTTTGAAAAGTCATGCTTTCAAAAAAAACACTAACGTCAGGTTTACTGACCTATCGTCAAACGAACCAGACAAACAACACGCCGCGACATTCAAACTCGATCAGAAATAATCACTACATTTCCGATCCTTTACAAAACATAAATGAGTTATACGACTGACGTATCGTCATAATTCATTTATCGCAAAGCATTTCACAAAGCAAAACCCCAAAATGTCAATTCATTTCGGGTATTTTAATCAAAACAACCACATTTACACTACACAATTTACACTATGCATTCGAAACAACTTCGGGCCGAGTGACTCTCTAGTCATCTCGACCTAAACAAACATTTTTTCAAAAACAAACAAAACACGGGATCGTTCAAGCACGAACCCGTCATCTTACATGTCAAATCAGCTGGCTTATCGTCATTTTGGTTCGACTTTCTATAGCACATACACACGTAAAAGGCAAGCAATATTTGCTTTTTACTCGTTTTAACATCCTCAAATCGAGTAGCCTATCGCTATTTCGTTTTGACTCCTTTTCATATCACGATCTAACGATGAGCCTTTCAGCGACATACTGCTAACCAGAGCTAATTAGATGTGATCATACAAAACCTTTTTACATCGAGATCAGAGATATGTTGACCTATCTCTACCTCAAAAGCCTCCCGTGTCTTTTCAGCTAAAAAACACGAGTCGAGTCCTGCACTTTTCTTTATACACCTTATTTTGGGTTGCGAATGCGAGATCGAGTCCTTTCTTTCATTTTCGAGTCACTAAAGTCTAACGCTTTGCAGGTTTACCCACTTAAAGCCCCGGATACACGGCTCGCAGAAGAAACATGGATCCCCATTTCAACCTCCCAACCAATGAAGTTGCCTCTCCCTCGCACCTGCAACCACCCGTGACCGCTGAGCACATCCAGTTGCTCAACGACAAGATCACCAATCTCACGTCTCAGCTTGAACTTTTGGCCGTTATGCAAAAGTTCGAGGCCGAGAAGAACGCTAGACTCTTCGCCAAAGAGTGCGCCAAAGATGCTAAGGAATTCAATTCCTTGAAGACAAAATGCAAGAACTTCTGGTAGCCAAAGCTACGGTAGTGGTCACAAAGGCAAAGACATCCCGAACTGCAAGAAACTAAGCCGGCCAAAGATCGGCTTCGGATGCACTAGCGGCATCACCTGTGTTCACAACGCGACCTCTGATCGCTACACCTAAGTCATCCTCCGGGGCCATCCACGTCAAAACAACGACACTTTGACCCCCTCTACATGTCTTACTCCAAGGCATTGAAGAAACTCGTGAAGAGAAACCTTCTGCGGCTTCCTAGCCCCACCAACATACCACCTAAGCACAAGAAAACAAAGTCTTGGAACCAAAACGCCTACTGTGAATTCCACAGGGTTAATGGGCATGACACCGAGGATCGCTTGCCTCGAAGAATGCAATCCAAGACATGATCGACAACAAGACGATCGAAAAGCCAAACGCGGCTCCTAAACCACCACACCAGCATAGCACACCCCGTGCTCGCACTATCTTTGTGGGAACATTTCCCATTCTCGAGTGCTCTCATCCGGTTACCACAAACAACCATGAGGTCAATGTCGTTGGCGGCGATACCAACGACTACAACGACAGCACTAAGCGCATTCGCAAGACAAAAACGAAAACAAAAGCAAGGCACGCGGACGAGAAAGGGGTCTTCGTACAGGTCCCTTATCTACATCCCATCAGGTGGTCCGACAGCGACGACGAGGTTTCATACCTCCCACATATGTACCAAGCTCCTCTAGAACCTCCAGGGTTCCCGTCCAGGCTCACAAACAACAACAAGGACAAGGGCATACTCGTGGACGAGGCTGCTCCACCTGTTTCCTCAACCTGGCCTGGCGCCGAGGATACGCTGCCAAAGCAACGTCCAAAAACAAAATCAAGCACTTCAGCCTGGCAACTCTTGCAGGATTCACCCAGGCATCGCAAGGCCCTTCGTCGAATCCTACAGGTCACTCCGGTGGCAAGACAGATGCCTCCGGCGCAATTTGTTAGCTACATCATCCGGGACTGGCTACCGGGTACTATAACTTTTTCTAACGCGGACCTGCCGCCCTTTGGAGCTGCACACAATATGGCACTCCACATAACCGTAGATTGCCGTGGCATGACACTACCCGTTACCCTCGAAACAGCGGTTCTTGACCAATGTCCTCGCTCTTTGCGACCGCCACTAAACTGGGATTGGATGAAGACGACTTCACTCCCTGTTCGGACAACGTGGCAGCATACGACGGTACACTCCGTAGTATAAAAGGCATCATCTCACTGTCCGTCATGACAGAACATGTCGTGACGAAAACTGAATTCCAGGTCATGGACATTCCCCCGACATACAATATGTTGCTGGGTAGGCCCTGGATTCACGCTACCCGAGCTGTCGCATCAACCCTGCACCAAAAGGTTAAGCTACCTTTGGACAACGAAATCATCACCGTCAAAGCCTCGAACTTCCGAGCAACCCTCCTACATTTGAGAAAGCATCGACGAATCCACCAATGACGCAGGTGGTTTCAATTCAAGCATCTACGCCTAGGGTTTAGGGTCCCACGTCATCATGACGCCAGGTCTTCTAAACCCACCAGGACACACGATTGCATTCCTAAAGTAGTAGACCTAGTTTAGGATTTTAGAGTTTGTAGGTTTGTCCCAAGCTCTATAGTCTGAGCAATTTTCAAATGTAACTGCTTTTAACAACATTAATGACAAGAATGTTTTCGGTTACACTTTGCCTCGTTTCAGATGCCAGACACTCTCATTTGCACATTCTAACGTTTGCACTTTCGCACATTCTAACATTTGCGATAACAATAAACAAAACGACATTGCATCTTATAAATACATTGCGTAATCGCTTTGTTTACAGACCAGCGACCTTAGTCCCTGAACATACAACAACCGTCAAGAACCCAGGGAATCACCGCCGTGGATTTCCCTAAGCACAGACGAAAATATGCAGCCTCCAAGCTACTTACAAAAATCAGTAACACCCTCATCTGGTCTCATAAAAACATACCCGTCCTTGACCAAACACCCCGCAAAAACAAAAGCAGGGCATCAAGCCCATCAAACAAAAATCACAACACATCGTCCAAGCCAACAAAGACGCTAACTGGACATCAAACACAATCCTAGCCACGAACAAAAAAGGGCAAAAATCCCAGTCTACACTGACTCCCGCAACCTAAACAAAGCGTGTCCAAAAAGACACTGACTCCTACAACCCAAACAAAGCATGTCCAAAAGGCAACCTTTTACACATTGACATCCTCGTCGATAACACTACAGAAACACAAAAGACTCCACAATCAGTTAGGTGTCCAACCACCACGATCATAATACAGGAATACTCCTACTAATCACAAAAGACAACCACGCACCCCTCTCTCGAGGCTTCAAAGTCACCACTAAAACCACAGTGTGTAAAACACGTGTGTACGACCTACAAGGATCCACAGACAAATCACCTAACCTTTCATCCCTGCTAAACAAACCCCCCACACTCCAGATATCGCCTCTTTCGACGCAAAGACAAAGAACCGCGCATATACTCATGCTTCCAACCACACTGGGGGCTGAACATACAAAACCCTGGTATCAAACCATTCCCAACTACAAAACAACCAACACCCACGAAACATTCTGCAATGTATTTATAAAATGCAAACAGACAAAATGTTAAAAATCGCAATTCTGCGGGCCGACATGCCCTTAAACATGTACTTCCTACAAAGCATTCCACGGGCCGGCATGCCCTTAAACGTGCACTCTCCCACGAAAAAGCAAAAGCATTTCACGGGCCGGCATGCCCTTAAACGTGCATCCCTCACAAAAAAGCATTTCACGGGCCGGCATGCCCTTAAACGTGCACCTTCTACAAAGCAACTCATGGACCGGCATGTCTTTAAACGTGCACACCTTTTACAAACACACTTCATGGGCCGGCATGCCCTTAAACGTGCACATTCTACACAAAAATCAAAAAGGGCATTTCACGGGCCAGCATGCCCTTAAACGTGCACTCCCTGTACAAAAATCAAAAATAAATTCCTGGGCCGGCATGCCCCTAAACATGCACATTCAACACAAAATGCAACTCTGAACTACGCCGGTCTAATTCCACTCACGTGGATACGTAGGCAGCTTTGCAAGAAGCGCGACCACCATTCAACACAAAATGACGCGTTCGACGCTTAAAAAAGCTGAGAACATAGTCGACACAAAACATACTTCTGCAACTCGAAATAGACCAACATTCAACACAAAAACGACGCGCCCAAAGCTTAAAAAGGTCGCAGGCACAGTCAACACAAACGCAAGATCATGATCCAAAGCTTAAAAAAGTCGAGGATATAACTCTTTTTACAAAACAGCAAACGAGGCAAACGTAAACAAAAACGTTCATTTCATTAACATTAGTCAAAAGCATTTACGTTTTGGATTTTCCGTCTCTAGAGCAAAAGACAAAACTACGACCTCTGATGTCCCCTTAGGTCTTAGGAGTAACAAGGCAGACTACAATGTCACCAGAGTTTTGAGTCGACGACGAACTACAACAAGGTTCCTTCGACGCCATAGACATCCCTCAACATCCCTTCAATTCCATGGACCACCGATCACAAGCGGAGGCAACAGCTTTTCCACACCAAAAACACCAAACACCACCCTCTCCTGCAACGCATCGCCCGACCACAAACCCTGGCCACTACAGCAGTTACACCCATTTTTGCACTAAAAACACATTCCCCTTGCTTAACAGAACGCAGCCGTGTATCACGTCACCCCGTTTTACACCCCTGCTTTATGACTTTTTTGTTTGTCACATTCAAAAAACCCGTCATTCTCAAACACACTTTCAGCTCTACGCAAATTACAATTCTCGCATTTCGCAACTCATATTTCAAAAAGCGCAATTTTTACATCGCATTTTCATCAAAATACTTTTTGCAAACTTCATACATCATTTCTGTCAAAACACGTTTTACACATGTTTTCACATAAAGCATGATGCATTTTCTTAAAACTGCATTTTCACACATTTCGAGGCCCATAATCTCAATCGAGATTCGCGGTTTCGCCCAACTAACATTACATTGCAGGTCTCAAAGTACAGCTACAAGCAAGGTCAGCCAACGACCACAACCACCTAACGACATCCATGCAAAGACGCTAACACAAGACATTTCCTGTACGGTACGACGCAACTCCTCACGCAACGTGTCAAGGTAGGCCCGGTAGTCACCTGGTCTCCATCTCCTCCTGCGCACTCTAGTCCAAAAGCGAAAGATCGGACGGCTGGGGGCTAAAATCAAAAGCAGCTACAACGAGTTTGACTAACGGTTTACTCTAAAACCTAAGTCAAACTGGGGGCTAAATTCAAAAACAACTACAACAAAGTTTGACTAACGTTTTTACACTAAAAACTAAGTCAAACTGGGGGCTAAAATCAGAAACAGCTACAATAAAGTTTGACTAACGGTTTACTCCAAAACCTAAGTCAAACTGGGAATAAATCGAAACTTGACTACAACAAAGTTTGACTAACGGTTTACTCCAAAACCTAAGTCAAACTGGGGGCTAAAATCAGAAACAGCTACAACAAAGTTTGACTAACGGTTTACTCCAAAACCTAAGTCAAACTGGGGGCTAAAATCAGAAACAGCTACAACAAAGTTTGACTAACGGTTTACTCCAAAACCTAAGTCAAACTGGGGGCTACACCATATAATACAAATTCACAAAAATCAGGATCAATTTTTGCTTTTCCCGCAAAAGTCACAAAAATCAGGATCAATTTTCGCTTTTTCCGCAAAAGCCAAACACCCAAACCTCTTTTACGAGTCACAAAAACACCTAAACCTCTTTTACGAGTCACAAAAACACTAAGCCTCTTTACGAGTCAAAGCAAAACACCAAATCTCTTTACGAGTCACAAAAACACCTAAACCTCTTTTACGAGTCACAAAAACACCTAAACCTCTTTACGAGTCAAACAAAAACACCTAAACCTCTTTTACGAGTCACAAAAACACTAAGCCTCTTTACGAGTCAAAGCAAAACACCAAACCTCTTTACGAGTCAAGCAAAAACACTAAACCTCTTTACGAGTCAAACAAAAACACCAAACCTCTTTACGAGTCAAGCAAAAACACTAAACCTCTTCACGAGTCACAAAAACACCTTACACTCTTTTACGAGTCCCACAAAAGCACTAAGCCTCTTTTACGAGTCAAGCAAAGCACTAAACCTCTTTACGAGTCCCACAAAAGTACCAAGCCTCTTTACGAGTCACGCAAAAACACCCAAACCTCTTTACGAGTCAAGCAAAACACTAAATCTCTTTTAGAGTCAAACAAAGCCCAAACCCCTTTACGAATCAAACAAAAAACATTAAACCTATTTTACGAGTCAAACAAAACACCTAAGCCTCTTTACGAGTCAAACAAAACACAAAAACCTCTTTTACGAGTCAAATACATAAACACAAAGCCTCTTTTACGAGAATGACATTGAAGCACAAACACCAGATCAAGCATGCAACAAGCACTCAACATCAGCAACCATCTCAAGCACACAGCAAGCATTCAACGCGCAAAGTCGGCTAGACTACAAAACGCCGTCAAGCATCGTTCAACATCAGCAACCGCCTCAAGCAAAGCACCAGCAAGTAGCACAAACACTCGCACACAAGCACAAGAAAAGCACCATCCAGAAGCATCCAAGCAACACGCAGGCTGGCAGGCCCCTAAATATGCAGGACCGTCATGTCCTTAAACATGTACCGTCCCTCCCCGCATCTCCCGGCACTAAGTCCTCGTCTCTCCCCGAGACACATGCTTAGCGCCGCCAGGTAGTATCGAGACTGTAGTGGTCCGGATACTATCTTTTTAAGTTTGACTAGCGCTTTAGTCCAAGCTCAGTCAAACTGGGGGCTCTGTAGATACCCGTATCCGTACCCCCCAAAAAGCAACCCGATGATGAAAATGGACTTTTATGCATGTTTTATAAATAGACGAAACGGTACAAAGTGTCTAAAACATTTTAGTCATTTTTAACGTATTATTTTAGAATTTGCATATTTCGTAAAATGAACATTAATTTTGTCGCCTATTTTAAGCTAAAATACGACACGATTATTCAAGCCCACAAAAGCAACCCAAAAAGCAGCCCACAAAAACGGCCTCACAAAAAACCAACCCGCAACTACAAAAATACGCACTCAAAACGGGCCAACTCACCTCACGAGTCACATTTTCGTAAAATCAAATTTTACGATATTACAAAATAATACAAAACAAGACGATTTTATTTCAAGCCAAAATCGAAAAACACGACAGAAACCGAAACACGAAACACGAAACACGAAAACGAAAACCAAAAACGTCAAACTTTGGTCCAATGGACCAAAGCTTGAACACACACCAAAAAAACCAACGGACAATAGCATGGCACACGACAAAAGCTGCAGCCCAAATCCCAACCCACACACCAGCCGCCATTTTTGGCCCAAAAACAACGAAACCCAGCCCATTTTAATCGTCAGTGGACAGACGATTAGTTTTCTAATCGTCTGTCAACAGACGACTCTTTTTGGGTCCTTTTTCGAGTCTGGCGATTTGTTTGGGCTTTGTCTGAGCTCAGCCCACCCCTTTCTCGGCCCTTATATATACATACCCACATTCACAAGCATTACACACACATTTTTGGCAACAACAAATCACGTACAACTTGAGCATTAGCAACAACAATTACAACGTAACCCAACAAATCACAAACACTCTAATTCACTTAGTTTTTATTCTAAAAACCGTCTTTACGTTTTAAGGTAAAAATCTTACCTTCGGACTAGACTTTTTTAGACTCGGACAAGGGTTACCTTAACCCAACCCAATATTGGTTTAACGAACCCGTATTCGTAATACGGTTGTAGTAATTCGGATTCCTAATCCGTCTAAACCTCGCCAATATTGCATAAACAAACGACACACTTTCACTAAAGCAAACCGACGTTACATTTTACACTTAAGCAAATTCTCATACATGCATTAAATTACGACTAAACACGGATTTCGACATTAACTTGTACCGTTTCAACTAGTCTTTTAAACATGTAAAACTGAGGGTTTTCAAAATACTAGAATTAGACAAAAGTCGGAAAATAACGTTTTATATTAATTCAAATCAATGAATTATTATTTCTCGTATATTTCCTAAAGCAAAACGTCGTTAACCTTAACGACTCACATGCATTACTTTGCATTTTTATCGAGTCATTATTCGCACTTGTACGTAGCGTTTTAGTAGCTCACACATCGAAATTAAGCACTTGTTTTCAAATCAGTAAAGACTACTTTACGTAGGCTTTTGATTTCAGTTTTTCATAAAACGTTTTGATTAACTTTCAAAAGTAACCTTGCCCCGAATCCACTCTGGTTTCACAATAACCTTAGGAGGAGAGGTATCAACGCGCCTTGAATTCTAAGACACGCGTCTTATAATTTAAGACGCATTGAAAAGGTCCAAATTCCTTTAAAATTTGGTGGCGACTCCAAAAGCAATTTCAAATCGATTTTCAAGCATTTAAGCAATGATATCCCCCATAGCAATATTCGCACACATTTTGCACTTACGCATTTTTTCTCGCGTAGCGTCCGCCCCCTAATCGGGCGGGCCCGCGCGAGGCGTCGAGGAGGTTTCCGGTACCTTCAGCTAGGTTCGGGTCCGTACATGGTAGTAGCCATTAACCGAAGCAATAAATGTGGTAGTAGTTATAAAGTCGAAAACGATGTGGGTGTAAGTTTTAAAAACGCACTAATCAGTGGGTGTAATCGTCTATAAGTTAAAAAAAATACAATCTAATCTGAAAAAACAAAATAACAAACTGAAAAATCAATTACAATTAATATAAATTCACGAAAAATAAAGAAAACCAAACATCCTAATATAAACTTAACAAGAACGAATAAGTATACCAAAATTATAAAAAAATAAAATAATAATAATAATAAAAAACGAAAAAATAGAATAAATTGAAAAAGAAAGGAATGCAAATCATCTTTGATTAAATTTAACCACAAGCGAAAGAAATGAGTACAAAGATGAAGAGTCACAAAATAAAGTAACCAACCGCAAGGATTATGGACTATAAAAATGGAGAAGGAGAAGGAGAAGGAGAAGGAGAAGGAGAAGGAGAAGAATGAGTGACGGTGAGAAGGAAGACGAAGTGTAGCCGAAGGTTGGAGAGAGAGAATGAAGAAAATTGAAAAAAAAAACCATTTAGGGAGAAGTGTTTTTGTCAGGTGTAATTTTTTTTTTTTTTTTTTTTTGAGAAAAGATCATTATCATTAATAAAAAGTCATACGACATCTACAACATATGTCAAACTCAAACGGATACAAATCGATTACAATCATAGAAAATAAATTCTTGTTCAAAGACTGATCCACTGCAACAGAGTCTCCATCATCGGTTGGCCTCAACAGGCTTTCATCCATAAGAGGGTCTCCGAATCTTCCTTGACGAGTATCGATTTCTTCTGACGTGATCAAGTGTAGCCATGAATCGGACAATATTTGTATAATCATATAACGATCAATAACAATGCTGATCTTCCGCATCTTCTGACTCATAAGAGAACACCCATAAAGGGAACAAACCCACCAAAAGATGGGAGCAAATCCATCAATAGATGGGAACAAAACTCCCATGAAGAGAGACTAAATAAAGGGAGATTATTATTGAAAAACTAAAAATATATAATATAGTAATAGATAGATAATAAATAGGAGGAATTAGGGCTTACCACCATTAATGGTGGTAAGTCCCAAAGCAAAGAAATTTTAGGTTTTTTCAGAGGAGAGAGGAGAGAGAAGAGAGAAAAGAGATGCTAGGGTTTTTCCGAATATGACTTCGTCAGGTGTAATTCTTGGGAATATGGGAATCTATTTTTTTTTTTTTTTTTTTTTTTTTTTTTAATTTTTATTAATTTTTTTCGATTTTTTTAATGTCAAAATTGTATTAAATGATGATTGAATGTGAGTCATTGATCTAATTACATCATACGGCTTACATTATGACTCTAGGACTCTCCCTTCACCTGTTACTATATAAAAAATTTATTAATTTTTTTCGATTTTTTTTCTTTCAAATCTGGTCTTTTCAGATTTATTGGTGGCGGTGACGGTGGCAGATGAGGCAAGTGAGAACGATGGTGGTGGCTGGTGGAGTAGGGCAGGTGGTTAGTTGGATTAGAGTAACAATTTCGTGGACTGAAATTTTAGCTTACGAGTATTAAAGTTTCACTCATAAAGAGTTAGAGTTTTACTCGTAGTATACAGCAGTTACATTCATACGTAGTATTGTAGATACCCATATCCGTACCCCAATCACAAACCCTGTGATGAAATGTACTCACAAAAAAACATGTTTTTAACGTAATATCAAAACGGTACAATTTGTCAAAAACATTTTAAGCCATTTAATGCATAAAGTGATTTATTAGAATGTCGTGTAAAATGAGTATTCGTTTGGTCATTTTATTCAAGCCGACCCAACACAAAAACAAGTCTTTTTCCACACAAAATCCCATAAACAACCACAAAACCAAATCCCGAGACGTCATACTCTAAAGTCGAGCTCACGTCAAAACACAACTCACAAAAATAATTTAGTTCAAGACAAAAACATTTTTCGGTCCGAGACCAGAAAAAAACACGAAACACAAAACAACAAAAACTGACCCAAAACAACCCATTTGAGTATAAGAAAACGTTAATATGAAGTGGGTAGACGGGTATTATGCGGGTATGCAATATCCCACATCCGCTCCATTATCCATAATGTGTTGTAATTTTAATATGCATACTCATGCCAAATTTTCATTACCCGCCAAATTTGTACTTATGCCCACCCTAACTAACTCTGGTGCAGGGTGATAGTCACTTGTACCCGCGCCCATTCACATCCCTCATTAACATTCCTCCTACTAAGACCATCCTCATTTAAGGGTCAAGTTAACTAAGTCACCATTCATTTTTACCCTTAATCTTATTATATTTTGTTTGACCCACTCATACCTTCCAATTCAAAAAATCACCACCTAAATCATAAACTCAATCATTTTTAAATTCTAATAATTTTTAATTATTTTTTTTCCCCACATTCTCTACCTCCACTCGCATATTTCTACCTTTTGTTTTTCTTTCGGTCAATTAAAAGTTGTCACCTATTGGGTCAAGAGATGGATCAAGTTTGGATGAGAAAGTCATCCATGACTCTATTTGGAGTGAGTCATCGTAATTGAGTTTAATTAATTGTAATTAACTTGACCCGACTCAATTGCATTGAATGGGAGTGGTCTAAAAGTGTGTCTTGGTGCCCAAGTTGAAGTAAACCCAGAAACAATCAATCAAATCATATAAACTCAATTACTTAACACCCTAATCACTAAAAAAGAGGGAAATTTTCAAAAGAAAGTGAAGAAGAAGAAGGAAGAAGAAGAAGAATGGCGAGATATGATAGAGCAATCACAGTATTCTCACCAGATGGTCACTTGTTTCAGGTCGAATACGCTCTTGAAGCTGTCCGTAAAGGCAACGCCGCCGTCGGCCTCCGCGGCTCCGACACCGTCGTTCTCGCCGTCGAAAAGAAATCCGCCGCCAAACTTCATGATTCCAGGTTTTTCTAATTTACGGTTTCGTTTTATTCATATATGTTGTCATAGACTCATAGTATTGTTTTGTAGATTTGGTTCGTCAGATTGATTTGATTTGGTTTCGGTTTAGGTTTTAGTTAGGGTTATTGAATTTCGATTGATGTTTAAAAGCTGGGATTTTGTGGTTGTTTAGTAGAGAACAATATTGCACTGATTGTAATTTTAACAAGCGAAGCAACCTAATTAGGTCGCCTTGATAATGTTCAGCTGGTGTAATTTTGTAAAAGGAATCGACAAAGTGTTGCTTGAACGAATTTTTGGTCGATTTTTAGTTTTGGGGATTTATGTGCGATTGATTTGATTTGGTTTGGGTTTTAGTCTAGGGTTCTTGAATTGCGATTCATGTTTGAATTAGTAATGCTGGGAATTTGTGGTCGTATTGTAGAGAACAATATTGCAGTGATTGGAGTTACTTTAGCGAAGCTACCTAATTAGGTCACCTTGATCGATAGTGTTTAGCTGGTGTAATTTTGTAAGTGGAATCGACAAAGCGTTGCTTGAACGAATTTTGGGTCGATTAATATGAACCTGAATATGGAACTGTGGGAAATGATGAAGTAGATTAGAAAGGACGTCTTGGAATCGTTCACGAAAGGTTAATGATCCATAACTCTAAGCTGCTGCTGTAATTTGGAGGAATGATTTCTAACTACTCCGTGCTACTTTGTCTAGTGATTTGAAAAGTATCGTATGACGTATAAAAAGTTGTAAGCTTGATGACTTGAACAGGTTTTGTCTCTCAAATACTTGTTACCCTTTTGTCGGTGGGAAATTGTGAACCTTTGTAATGCAAGGGTTGGATGGTGACAATGCTCGTCATCTAAGATAATGGAGTTTATCAATGCAAAGCTTCTGCGTCAGTGCACACGGTCACACACTGAAAAAAAAAAAAAAAGTTTATCATCGACTAATAACTGGTTTGCTGCCCACGTTGTGAACACCAGGATCATAGTTGAAGAAAATAATTAAAAAAAAAGTTGATTGTTTTATTTGTAGTATTCTTACTATATTGCATGAAGTGAAAAGTTTCGACTTTCGAGTAAGATCATGGGCGTAAGGACTATTTAAGTGTATAGAATATAGCCGACTAGTTCCTTGTAATCTCTGGTTGTAGTGATGTGCTGTGCATTCTTGCTTCTCTGGTTTTGCCAAGCCCGGACAATCATGCATTGTTTCAAAATGTATTCATGACGGTTAAGCTACATGTACAAAAGATAAGGCGATAAATAAGGTTTAATGCCGGAAACTGCTATTGTTCCCTTGAAAATAAGACTTGGGACCTGTTCTCTTCATCTTAAGTTGTGCGAAGATAAAGATTTTTTAGGTTTAGTGTTTTTTAACTAATCTCCTGAAGTTTTTTGAAATATTTGATAAGTTCAGAATGAATAAGATGCGGAGAACATGTCGCTATTCATCTCCCTCTCGTATTCCAGTCCTCCTTAATCCGCCTCTCGTATTCCAGTCGTTCTTAGTCTTACTCTCGTATTCACGGCATAAAAGCATTTATATTGGGGCTAGAGACCTGTCATAGTGTGTCACATACGAGTCCGCTGCTTTGGTTCTTTTGACGATTACATACCCTAAGGCAGGAAGAAGTGTGCTGTGCTAGGCATCTGTTTCACTGCGCTTGTTTGTTTATGTTTCTGTTCTTGTTAGCAACAGATGTTGGGTAGATGTCAGTCTTCTGTAGTCAAGGAAAACAGGATCACTAATTTATTATATTTCGCAGGTCGGTGAAAAAAATTGTAAACCTTGACACTCACATTGCTTTGGCATGTGCTGGGCTGAAAGCAGACGCTCGTGTTCTTATAAACAAGGCACGTGTAGAATGTCAAAGCCACAAGCTGACCTTGGAAGATCCCGTTACAGTCGAGTACATTACTCGTTATATCGCTGGCCTTCAGCAGAAGTACACACAAAGTGGTGGTGTTAGACCTTTTGGTCTTTCGACATTGATCGTGGGGTTTGACCCGTACACCAATGTGCCCGCGCTGTACCAGACAGACCCATCAGGCACATTTTCTGCCTGGAAAGCTAACGCAACTGGAAGAAACTCAAATTCGATTCGAGAATTTTTGGAGAAGAATTACAAAGAGACTTCAGGGCAGGAAACCGTCAAGTTGGCCATTCGCGCTCTACTCGAAGTAAGCTATTTTAAGTATCAAGGACCCGATCTCCTTGGCTATATATTTTTTTTTTAACTTCAGAAAATTTTGAAAAAGATAGGTTACTTTAGACTTTTAGAGTAATTCAGAAAACTTCACTAAAAAGCTCCACAAAATACTGAATCTCAGTGAACAGCAAACTTCTTCAAACTTAAAAGACGAAGAGAATAGGTCCGAAATCTTGTTATGAATGTCAATTGCCTACATTTGATGTTTTACACAATTCTAAACAGGTGGTTGAAAGTGGGGGAAAGAATTTGGAAGTAGCGGTGATGACTAAGGAAGGTCTGCGGCAGCTAGAGGAAGCTGAGATCGATGCCATTGCTGCTGAGATTGAAGCGGAGAAGGCAGCGGCTGAAGCTGCAAAGAAAGGCCCTGCAAGAGATTCATAGATCCGAAATCGATTTACGTACCTAGCTTTCAGTATTGCAGCTTGTTTGTTTTCGTGGATTGTTTATCCTTGACCACCTGTGTTGCAGTGGTTCTATTCATTCAAGTATTCATAAGCAACACTTTTAGCATTCACGATATATCAACCGACTTTTCTCACCCAGATTATATACTTTGTACGAGTACGTGCCTTTGGTGATACCAATTTAGAGACGATACTTTGATTTGACCAATATTTTAACTGGATATTTGTTATTTGAAACCTTTTAAGAATAAACGATACTAAAATGTTATTATTCCGTAATATCAAAAATAATGGACGATCAACTACGCAAAATTACGTTGGCCTATGCAGGTCTCGAACCTGCGACCTTTGCGTTATTAGCACGACGCTCTAACCAACTGAGCTAATAGGCCATTTTGATAATTTATGAGTAATCAATCAACAGAAGTAAAGGCACAAGAAACATGAGCAACTAAGCAAGCCATGCGTGACTTTATTAAATCTCGATTTTTTTTTCAAACACATCTAACATTTATGCCAATATTTTTTTTTTGTCCAAACATACCTAAAAGTTTGCTTTTTTATTTTTGTTGAAAGACACCAAACTCAAATTCCGTAAAAAAAAAAAAAACTCAAATTTCCGTTAAATATAATGGATATTGCACATCATTTTACTTGTTCTTTAAATTTGGATGAACTAAAAGATGACATCTAAATGTAGAATGTTTTTATAAAAGTAAAATGAGTTGTTAAATTAGAATATATGTTAAATAATGAAAATTGAGTTTTTTTTTTTTTTTTTTTATTGAGGGAAAATGGGGGGGGGGGGGGGAGTAGAGTTTCAAAAGCAAGTGAACCGATGTGCAATCTCACGCATGATAAGGAGACCGTTCACGGCCCTCGCACCGGGATGACTCCCAAAACGGAGAAGGGTAAGACCCCCTACGGCACCCGCCTAGGTGACACCCACCGCATGGAGACCGCATTGTGGCTCCTGCATGATAAGGAGACCGGTCACGGCCCTTGCGCCGAGATTGCACCCAAAAAGGAGAAGGGTAAGACCCCCTACAGCACCCGCCTATGTGGCACCCACGGCAAGAAGACCGCATTACGGCTCCTGCATGATAAGGAGATCGTTCACGACACTCGCTCCGGGATGGCTCCCAAAACGGAGAAGGGTAAGACCCCCTATGGCACCCGCATAGGTGGCACTCACCGCATGGAGACCGCATTGCAGCTCCTGCATAATAAGGAGACCGTTCACGGCCCTTGCGTCGGGATGACTCCTAAAACGGAGAAGGGTAAGACCACATAAGGCATCCGCCTAACTGGCTCCCACCGCATGGAGACCACACTGTGACTCCTACATGAGATACCGAGTAAGGAACCACCCTTAGTTATAATGAAAACCTTACGGTAGGTCTGAAAGCACATAGCGAGGCCTAGATGGCCGACTGAAAACTGCTGTTCATCTGCTGGACTTTATTTTCGTCACACTATACATTTTGAAGGATAGGCCTAGAAGCCAGGCAGGCCTACATGCCTGACAATCCTAGAGGCCTAGAATCTAGCCCAGAAGCCAAATATGCCTAGAAGTCAGAAAGGCCTAGAAGCCTGAATAGGCCTAGAAGTCAGGCAGGCCTAGAAGCCCGACAGGTCTAGAAGCCGAATAGGCATAGAAGCATGGAAAGGCCTAGAAGCCTGAATAGGCCTAGAAGCCCGGCAGGCCTAGAACCCCGACAGGCCTAGAAGCCTAGAATTCGGCCTAGAAGCCGGGCAGGCCTAGAAGTCTGGAAATGCCTAGAAGCTTGAATAGGCCCAAAAGTCAGGTAGGCCTAGAAGCCCGACAGGCCTAGAAGCCTAGAATTCGGCCTAGAAGTTTGAATAGGCCTAGAAGCCAGAAATGCCTAGAAGCCTAACATTTATATTTTCTCAGGTGATGAGACCAATATTTGACACTGAACCCGCCTACGAGTATGCGACTCCGGTGGGGGCAAGTTGTTGGGTATAAAATACCCGACTAAGCGTACAAAGAATAAGAGACGTACAAGACAACAGAGACTCGGGACCCTCTATAAATAGCCCTAGGGGCCAAAGGTAAGGGGGTGAGATTCTCACTATTCCCCATACTATCTTTCTAAAATTTTATTACCACATAAACATCGCATTTATATATTTCAGTAGTGACTTGGGCGTCGGAGGCTCTGCCGGCGGTAAACCTCTCAGGCCCGGAGTTCACCTTGCAGGCCGTATACGGAGCAGGCCTAGACCATGAAGGCGGCCCATGACGTCATCATCGAGACCCTAGGTTAGCACCCGGAACACTACTAATAGATTATCTCGAACTATCTGGTTCATCAGGTTGTTATAATTTGCATATAACACAATTATTTATGAGTGGGTTGGTAAGTTGTGGGATCTACTTTTGCTTGATTTTTATGGGTAAAAATGATAATAGAAAAAAAAATGATATGAGCAAAAAAATTATTCGAATATGATAAAGAAATGTAGAATAATATTTCCTCCTTTCTATCTATTGAATATGTTTCACTTTTTGGACACTATTTATAATTGGGAAGAATGTTCGATATAATTTCTAACATATAAAATAAAAATAGTCATTAGAGATCTTGTTTTAATCGTCCTAACGAGCACATTATAAATACAAATGTTTATAATTTTTTATAATACGTAACTAAAGATATGAACAAAACAAAACGAGCATTGACCTACGCATAAAACAAATGTATAAAATTAAGGGATTTTTCTCATGCTACCCTCGAACTTTATCGGCAGTAGTTTTTTTGAAAATGTGTCAATATGCCATTTTTTCTAACCAAGAGTCGATGAAGCGTCTACCAGTTAGGTGTAAGTAAATTTGTTAATATTATGCCCAATAGTTAAATTTTTAGTTAGAAAAAGGGTATATTGGACACATAAACACAAAATTTAGGGGTAATATATGAACAAACCTCAAACATGAGATATCATATGTAATTTAACAAAGTTCGAAAATACTATGGTATATATCCTAAGTAAGGGTGTAACTGAGCCGATCTGATACCGAGCTCATGTGGGCTCGGAATCGGCTTGGAAAAAATTTCTCGAGCTCGAAATCGGCTCTGAATTTACCGAGCTCAAAAATTCAAAGCTCGGAATCGGCTCAGAAGAAGTCTCGAGCTCAACTCGAGCCCAATTCGAGCTTTGTTGGATATTATTTTCAACTTTTTTTTTTTTTCAATATCCATTAAAACAAATATCTATATAACCATTTTATTAATATATTTTAGTAAAAAATTGATCAAATGATATTACAAATAAAAATATATATACTTGTAACAAAATATAATGTATATATATAGACTAAATTATATATAAAAATGAAAACGAGCCCAAATTCGAGCTTCCGATCTGAGCTTTACTAAGCTCGGAATCGGCTCGGATTTAGCCTAACTCGGCTCGGGCTCGAGATCAGTTTGACCGAGCTTGAGCCGAGTTTTGACCGATTTGATTCCGAGGGCTCGCCGAGCCGGTTCTGATCATTTACACCCCTAATCCTAAGATTAGTTGAAACGGACTAATAACTATTACCAAACAAAATAGGTAAATAAAATAAAATAGAAAAAGAGCAGCAAATGACCGTTGCTCCAACGGTAACAATTTGATACTCGTAATAGATATCAGTTGACACCCTCATCCTCTTCAAACTCTCATCATCTATCTTCTTCTTCCTCCTCTCCCTTCTTCCTCTCTCACTTTCGGTGTCGATAATCAATCTCGCTCACGACAAATCTGCGTCAACTAAACACTCATAACTTAACAAACTATTTCGGAGCAAATAAAATTCGAAGAAAAAAAAAAACAAAATGCAAGAGATGTGGAATGGAGGATTCAGGGGAACAAAGTCTGCATCAGCGCCTTGCTCGCCTGCGAAGCCGCTTCCCGTCTCGAGAACGCATTCCGAGTCGTTTCACGTCACACACAAGGTTCCAGTTGGTGATACTCCTTATGTCAGAGCCAAACATGTTCAGGTTTGTAATAAAAAAATTTGATGTTTTGTTATCACATATGAATGGTCTCTCATGAAAGACTAAAACCGCTTTGTCCGATTCACGAAAAATGATGCAGTTGGTAGATAAGGACCCTGAGAAGGCGATACCGTTGTTTTGGGCAGCCATAAACGCAGGAGATAGAGTTGATAGCGCTCTCAAAGACATGGCCATTGTTATGAAGCAGCAAAACCGCGCTGATGAGGCCATCGAAGCCATCAAATCGTTGCGCAGCCGTTGTTCTGATCAGGCTCAAGAGTCTCTTGACAACATTCTACTTGATCTGTACAAGGTAGTATAAAATAGTAATTGAGTTGCTATACATTCGATTATTCAAAATACTTTTTTTTTTTGTTGGATCGAAACGTAAAGTTGGTTTATTTGTGCAGAGATGTGGGAGATTGGATGATCAAATATCGCTTTTGCGACACAAGCTGTACTTGATTCATCAAGGCATTGCCTTCAACGGGAAGCGTACCAAAACTGCGCGATCTCAAGGGAAGAAATTTCAGGTCTCGGTACAGCAGGAGGCTACTCGCTTGCTGGTTCGTCATTTATCTATTCACTATTAAACTATAAAATTGCCGAAAAAGGAGACTGAGGCTAAATGAATGAAATGGAGGGAGTAATTCGTAATAAAATGTGTACGTTTTCAGGGCAATTTGGGGTGGGCACTAATGCAGCAAAACAACTATAAAGAAGCAGAAGACGCGTACAGAAAGGCGCTATCAATGGCACCAGACAGCAACAAAATGTGCAACTTAGGCATATGTCTGATGAAACAAGGGAGGATCGTCGAGGCCAAGGAAACTCTTCGACGAGTGAAACCCGCTTTGGTCGATGGGCCGAGAGGTATGGACTCGCATCTTAAGGCCTATGAGCGGGCCCAGCAGATGCTCGCGGATTTAGAGTCCGAAATGATGAAAAAAGCTGGGGACTGTGTTTCGGAACAGAGTAGGGTTTTTAATACTTTCTTGGGGTCATCTTCGATTTGGCAGCCTCAACCTTGTCGAGAAACGTATTCGTCCTCACAATTAAATTCCGCGAAAAGTGTAGGGGATGAATTTCCCGACGAAAATGTGAGGAAATCAGACATTAACAACCGTAATATTTTACCTAAGAGTAGTAGTAGCACCAGAAATCAGATTTACCCACAGAAACCAGTTGGATTTTTCAATATTGATGCACAGCCCTTTTACTCGTCGAAAATGGTGAATAATAATCAACCGCTTAACGAGAGGCTTAAGCGGACGAGATCTGTAAATGCTGAGAATGTTGAGATTGAAAAGGATCGAGCAGTGGAGAGTACAAAGATTGTTGTTAACAACAATAAGATTCTGAGGCGGTCTTTCGAGGATGTTTTGCCAGATGATAAGGATTTTGAAAACGCCATAATTTCAGCGGTTTTGAACACCATTGAAGCGGATAATAACTCGGGCGGTTTAAGAGAAGAAACTAAGAACAAGTCGAACAAGGTTGACGACATCAAAGGCGCTTCGAGACTGAAGGTTTTTCAAGAAATAACACTGTCAATGAGTCCTAGGGTTTAAAGTACTTATACATTTTCATCACTTAACTAATTAATTTATTGATTTATTGTTTAATTAACTTAGTAATGTAGTAGGAGATGCACTTGTTCTCCTACTGCTCCTGATAAATTAGACTAAATGTTCACGACAGCCGATTGTGCTGCACAGCGCTACGTGAGACGGTGGGATTCTGACACTTCTACCAGTTTAATTAAGGTAAATCCATAGTTTAGGTGTCTAGTTATTCTCAGTGTTTTCTTATGCAGCTGAACATTTATTTGTAACTTTAATGTCATTCATTAATAAATTAGTAAATCTCACTCCAATGTTGCATACCAATCCACACAAAGACTTGTCGAAGAATTGCAGAACTTTATTCCGATAATATAACAATGATAATGAGGCGAAAATTACGTTGCTTGACAGTCAACACGCAATATCGTCACTTTTAGGGTAAACACCATACATAGCTAGCACATTCTTCTTAAAGCCTAAAAGTAAGTAAAATCAGGCTTGCAGCAACATAAGGGCAAGCGACTTAAGCTTTACCGGGGCGTCCAAGCTCCGACATCTTCTTGTGTGCGTCTGCATAATGCGCAAAGAATGTCTTCTCATCCTGCCATTATTTCCCGTGTGTGTTATGATTAGTTACAAATCACACTTATGTTGAAAAGAAAACAATTTGAATATCAAAAGCCAACAATTCACGCCTTAGAAGACCCAATAATGCCTCGTTCTTTTAATCTATATGTAACGTAAGTCGTAAGCGCAACTGGTTGGTTACCTGAGCATAAATCTGAACATATTTACGGAAGACAGAATCTTGAGTCAGAACTTTGTCCGTGGGGAACTTCACCAGCCCCGGTGAATCACCTTTCCTCAACTCACTGCCCACCATATTCAATTATAATCAGAACCGAGATCAGGCCACTAGAACCGGTTTGATACCACAGATCATGAGATCAAAGAGCATAACTAAGTCCTGAATAACTTACACAAAGTACGAGTTGTCGAATTTCAGAGGCTCCTTGGTAAACGGACCATCAAAGCCTGATCGATCCTGATGAGCTCTACCCTGATCAAGGATAAAAACAAATGTTAGGCATTTGATGGATTAAACACGTCTGTTTAGAGTGAAAAAAAAGGAAGAATATGCAGTAAAAATTGTCACGACGCAGAGTTACAGTGCAGTAAAAAGAGTGTATACCAGTGTATGTGACCCTGAAAGTGCCACAATATCTCTGTCAGAAAGACCCATTCTGTGAAACACATCTCTCAGATGCTGAGCATCTACAGATGGAGGGCAAACCATTATCAAATTAGAGTTATATGATACGAGTAGATCCAAACTAACTAATAAATTCGACTTATTTCTAAAAAAATTCTGAAATTTACCTCCACCGGGATTTGGTAGTCCGGCAGTGCTGTCTTGCTGTGGAGCATCCTGTTTATAAGATACACGATCACGTAAGTCACATAACATGAACTGTCTACCTTTCGCTAAATAAACAAGTATGATCGTATAGGTCGACAAACGGGTGTGTTCCCTGCAAAACCGAAAACAAATTAGCAGCGAAACTTACAGGTCGACCAGGAGTAAACTTAATAGCAGGTCCTCCTGTGACTTCAACAGCAACAACACCAGCAAGCTGACAAAAATTAACAAATTTCAAAAGTTAAAAAACGGCGTTGATTCCCGAGCTACAAATTATATTGAGCCTATAAATCAATGATGAGTCTCAACTTCTCAAGCACAAAAATGTCACCTGATAAATGTCAGCATAGGTAACTTTGGGGTGTTTAGCCTTCACTGGTTCTGAGAGCAAAGTTAGTAAATTAGACAATGAAGAAGAACGAAAAACCGAAATGACAATTAGTAGATGATTAGAGAGTTAAGCTCACCACAAAGATCAACAGCAACTTTAATGCCATTGTTCGGAGGAGCGCTTAATTCGAACCTAATTGTACCATTTGGACCACCTGTCTTTGTTTTAGCATCATAAGTCCCTGCATCATGAAATCTGCAACAAACCAAACCGTTACTTTGCTAACGAAAATCATTATTTTCTTTAAGTCGTTTTTATTTCAATATACAATGTTACCGTAAAAAAAGTACTAGTCATACTAGTAACATGACCGATAATCTTATCAGAAACGAATAAAAAGCGTTCAGTCATTTAACGTGTGTGTGTGTGTTTTATAAATACGAGCGTGTTATGTTATGGACATACGCTAAGCGGAGCATAATGGGAGCACAGTTTTGGGAGGTAATAATATTGCGAAGCTCATTCCTAGCTGCTTCAATTTGCTTCAAATAGTCTGCATCAACCTTTGCCATGTTTACCTTAAGTTACACGTACAATAATATACTCTCTAAAAATGCACTAATAATGTTAGTTTATTACAAGTGAGAAATTGTTGTGCTATATTATGCTATGCAATGCTCCACTTATATAAGCTCCAGGAACCCCACTTGGAAATTTACTGAATAATTTATCAACTTCCATGAATACCCCTTGTCATATTTTTATCTATGGGCACACCAATAGTGACCCTTTGATTTTAGAAATGATCAAACTATGTACGGAGTAATTGAGATTCGAAAAATGTTACTCGTATTTATTATCTAAAATGGGAAAACTAGATAGAAAGTCTCGTATATGCGTATTGTCGTATATGACTTACGGCTTATTGTAACTATTTTAAACAAAAAAAAATAAACAGAGCAACTCTTGTGTAAGACGTTTGTACCGTCATGTATGACCACTTAAGGCTTATTGTAACTATTTCGAAACCTCAACAATTAGTGAATTTGACTTACTAATCATCACGATAAGTATAAAAGTGTAACACGGTCGTATCACGTATGTATATAACAGTCTTATAAAAACAAAGAGTAAAATAATTAGAAAAAAGTAAATTTAGTAAATTGAGTGTTGACTGTTGAGTAAGGAGTAATTTGTGGGGAAAGTTTTTAGTGGTTCAAGAAGCAATGCAACTACTCCGTACTAAACAAGGGCAAGTGACACTTTTGGCTAAGATCAATGGATTAGAGTATTGTTTTTACACATGTGAGTATGGTAAACACAAGTTGAGGAGATTAAAAATTACGAAGTATTAATTTCATTGTAAGATAATGGGGCCATGGGTGTCTAGAGCTAGAAGGTTGCCTGCCGTCCACCTCCATATAAAATAAACGACTTTATTTTTGTTTATTTTCATTGTAAAATTTATTACTCCCACCGTTTCAGTGATCTGTTTACGTTTATTTTATACACAAAAAAAAATAATAATTTAAGTACAAATGAGGTTCCACTTACTTTAAAATAGGTAAAATTAAACAATGTGATTAGTTAAGGAAGTTGGACCACTCCACACATGGGTCACCAAGATATTTATGAAAAATGTAAACAAATGACCGTACACCCACAAACAAATGACCGGGACGAGGGAATTGTAAGAATAATTTTATACGGTATTGTATTTAATTGTTATTGCGTTTTTTTGGACCTATAGTTAATCTTAAGTTAATGCGGTAATTAGCTAAATATAATAGTTGGGCTTTTCAGTGGGAGTAGCCCAGTTAATTTAATTGTTGACGGACCGATTAAATTAATTAGGTTAAGAAGCCCGGTCCTCCTCTCGCCCTTATTAATGTGCTAAACCGTCATTAGCTCATATACGATTAAGGAAAAACACAATTAAGGGATTAAAAGAAGGGAAAAGAGAGGAGAAACTTGGGCCTCACTTCACCGTATCACACACCACCGACTGCCGCCAATTCCGACGCCCACCACCGCCGATTTTCATCGCCGTTTACCGCCGGTAATCATGACTGACCAAGGTACGTAATTCTCCCATGTGATTCGTTTCTAATCGAAGGTCCTGTGAACGAATTAAGTTCGTATCGTTCTTATAGCTGAGGCTCCTGTAAGGAGGTCCACAAGACCTCGTAGGTCGGCTATCTCAGATGACTATGAGGTTTATATGCTACAGCATGAGTTTGACATAGGATTGGATAAAGATCCAGTGATGTTTTCACAAGCCGTAAAAGGCAATGATTCTGATAAATGGATTGATGCCATGCATGAGGAATTGAAATCTATGACTACAAATAAAGTATGAGAATTAGTTGCTCTACCTAAAGGGCATAAGGCAGTCGGCAGTAAATGGGTCTATAAGACCAAGCGCGACTCCCTTGGCCAAATAGAGCGACATAAAGCCCGCCTTATAGCTAAAGGTTTCAACCAGAAAGAAGGCATCGATTATAATGAAGAAGGATTCATTAAGGATCATTTTGGCGTTAGTAGCTCATTTTGATCTAGAGGTACATCAAATGGATGTGAAAACGGCATTTCTGAATGGAAGTTTAAAGGAAGAAGTCTACATGTCTCAACCTGAAGGTTTTGTTGAAGACGGTAAAGAGGACCTAGTCTGTTTATAAAGAAGTCAATATATGGACTTATGCAAGCCTCTCGGCAATGGTATATTAAGTTTCATGATACCATAAGCGCGCTTTCTGCTTTCTGAAAACATTGTTGATCAATGTATATACCTGAAGGTTAGTGGGAGTAAGTTTGCCTTTTTAGTCCTATACGTTGAAGATATTTTGATCGCCAGCAGTGTTCTGAGCTTGCTTAAGGAGACCAAGAGTTTCTTATCTAATAACTTTGAGATGAAAGATATGGGTGAGGCGTCCTATGTGATAGGGATAGAAATATCCCATGACAGGTCATAGAGGACATTAGGTCTGTCTCAGAAGGCATATATCTCAAAGGTACTAGAGAGATTGATATTTGGATGCAATTCCAGTATAGTTCCTATTCGGAAGGCGATAAGCAACTCAAGCAATGTCCCAAATCTGACGAGGAACATAAGAGAATGCAAGATATCCCTTATGCTTCAATAGTTGGAAGCCTTATGTATGCCCAAGTCTGTACCAGACCGGACATCAGTTTTGCAGTAGGTGTGTTGGGTCGCTATCAAAGCAACCCTGGTATGGAACACTGGAAGGCTGCGAAAAAGGTGTTAAGGTACTTACAAGGGACTAAGAGCCACATGCTCACTTATAGACATTCTGATCAGCTTGAAGTGATTGGCTACACTGATTCAGATTTTGGTGGATGTGAGGATAGCAGAAAAAGCACCTCAGGTTATGTGTTTGTCTTAGCGGGAGGAGCCATCTCCTGGAAAAGTGCTAAGCAAACAATTATTGCATCATCCACTATGGAGGCCGAGTTTGTAGCATGCTTTGAGGCTACAAATCAAGGATTATGGTTACGGAACTTAATTTCGGGGTTGAACGTTCTGAGCTCGATCGCAAGACCGCTGAAAATCTTCCATGACAATGCTACGGCCGTGTTCTTTTCGAAGAACGATAGGTATTCTAAGGGTATAAAACACATGGAAATGAAATACCAATCAGTTAAAGAGGAAGTTCGGAAAAGAACGATCATGGAGCACATTCTGACGAGTGCTTAATATAGCGGATCCATTTCCTCAAAAATTTATCACCCAAGACATTATTGATGCATGCTAGCCTTATGGGTCTTGAGAATAGCACTTAGTATTATGTTATGTGGATTGCTAGTGTTTTGAAAAGATACTGTGTTTGATCAACCTTATGTTATGAATATTCCGAATTATTCTGTTTTCACATTATTGTTCTGTGTACACATGATTGGTGGTTGAAAACAGAAATAGTCTTTTCCTAGAGACATTAAAGGGACCATTATGCTTACTCCTCTATACGGATCGTTTGTCATGGGACAGTATTCAGTAGTAGATGGAATGGACCATGTTGAGTAGATAATGTGGAACCGCCATTACTCTATTGTTGTTTTAGGACTCTCGAGGTAATTAAGATAAAGCCATTAAGTTGATTTAGCGCCATTTGCAAACTTATGTTTACCTGCATATAACAGTAAGAAGATGTACCTATGGTCCAAGTGGGAGAATGTAAGAATAATTTTATACGGTATTGTATTTAATTGTTATTGCGTTTTTTTGGACCTATAGTTAATCTTAAGTTAATGCGGTAATTAGCTAAATATAATAGTTGGGCTTTTCAGTGGGAGTAGCCCAGTTAATTTAATTGTTGACGGACCGATTAAATTAATTAGGTTAAGAAGCCCGGTCCTCCTCTCGCCCTTATTAATGTGCTAAACCGTCATTAGCTCATATACGATTAAGGAAAAACACAATTAAGGGATTAAAAGAAGGGAAAAGAGAGGAGAAACTTGGGCCTCACTTCACCGTATCACACACCACCGACTGCCGCCAATTCCGACGCCCACCACCGCCGATTTTCATCGCCGTTTACCGCCGGTAATCATGACTGACCAAGGTACGTAATTCTCCCATGTGATTCGTTTCTAATCGAAGGTCCTGTGAACGAATTAAGTTCGTATCGTTCTTAACTAGGTTGTTATCGTTTGAACCTAGTTTACAGGAATTACTTAGTTTATTGTCTCGCTAAAAAGGCAATGAGATCCGAGATGTAATTGATGGATCTGTTATATGCAAGAAAAAAAAAAAAAAAATATACTCACTCATTTAGTTTTGTTTGAGATTTAACACTCCTACATCTAATTTGGCGCATTTGTTACAAAAAATTGCATTTATACTAAATTAGTTTTGCAAAGTCTCGAAAACCAATTCGAAAATGGATACATCAATAATCAAAACCAACACTTAACTCCTATCTCTAAGATTTACGCTAGTAAACATATACTCGTACGATAATAAATACTACAGAGTTTATTATAACTATTTGGCTAATATTTACTCCGTATATACTCCGTATAATACTATGAAGTACTCCTTAGTTTAACAAGCTACGAAAGAAAAAAATAATTTTTTAAAGTAAAAAAGAAAAGAAAAAGCAAAAATATAATAATAACAATTATTGTACGGAATAATATGAAAAAATCCGAACATGTTGACTAACACACATTCAAGTTCATGCCACAAGCCACAAATAAAGAGGGGACATCATGTGGAATCAAGTTCTCTTTTGCATTGCACTTCATAGGTTATGCATTTTCACAAAGTCACAATATTACGCATTTACGCCTACGATGAAGTTATTACTGACTAAAATATAACCACTTTAACGTATAATGTGTCTACTTTAACGTCTAAAGTGACCACTTTAAAATCTCAAAAAGTGGTCATATTAAACGTTAAAATAGTCACTTAAAATGTTAAACTGATCACATATAGTCACTAATATCCCGTCATACGCGTGAATTCGTCGTAGAATAAATTTAGATCTTTCACAAATTGGTTTCACTAATGTTAAGAGTGCATTAAAAGTGTCACTATTTGAAGTTTCTTTGCATCTTCCGACTTTACCTAAAGTTTTCTTTGAAAGAGAGACAATGCCACTCTTTTATTAGAATACTTAGACTAAATTAGCTAGACACAAATTGTTGTAGTTGGTACTAACTTTATGTCACTAGTGTATAATTTCAGCATCTTGTGCCATGATTGAAGGGCCCGATTAAAATTCAAAAAGGTTGAAATTGGATTAGCACAATTATATTCTTTCTTAAAAACATTTCTCCGAAAGTACTAATGTCTCGACGGACTAAAAAACATAATACTCCGTATTTCTTATTTTGAGTAAATCTTGTAAAAAATCGTCTTTTACTAACAAAGTACTGTAATAGACGAGTTTTTAATATGTAAAATGTTATCACATTTAGGCTGATCATCAGTTCATCACCATCATTGACTAAAATGTGACCACGTTTATACCTCTCGATAGTGGTCACATCATACTCAATAGTGATCACAAACTTACAATTAACCTACTCCGTATATATGATCACATTTTATACACCGTAAAATATGTGTTTTACTTCCCGTAAGAGTATGATCTAATGGTTAAAACATGGGTGAAATTCTCATGAGTCTCAGGTTCAATTCCCTTCAAGAGCAATCTTGTGGGGATGGCTGACCTGGCTTGTGTGGTTTGCAGGCTATCATGCACGCTCGGGAGTTTACCTAGTGGAAACCAAAGTAAACTGGTATGCCATTTCATCTTCAACGTCTTCTTCGTAACCCATAGTAGATCTAAACATTATTATGTGGCTGCGTTGGACGTCGTGAGAAGTTCCATTTTACGGAGTAATTCGTAATAACATAAACACAAATTCTCTCTAATTGTTTCCCCTTCTCACATTAAACGTTTTTGTTCTTCGTTCATTCAAGCTTATCATAATTCTATATCCATGGAGTTGAAGCGATTCCTTCATAAATCGTCAAGGACACAGACGATCAGTTGGTATACCATTCATAATTAGCAGCATAACACGGAAGTGCTCGTAAAGCGTGTGCAAGTTGCCATTAGCATCTCCAAATAAATCAGACACAACATCTCGAAATAGTAATAGACAATCAAAGTTGAAGTTCGATACTCCTTTCATCCCTAGCTCACTAATAATATTCCTAGCTACGGAGTATATTTTAAGAAGACGTTATTAACGTATATTTCAAAAGAATAGAGAAGATATATTAACACTAAAGAAAAATATAGTTATAGTCCTACTAAAGATTGTAAGCGCCTACGTTTTGATGACGATTGGTACCCTCATGATTTACAGGCTCTAGAAACCGTAAATCATAAGCAAAATTGAATGGCTCTATCGACGAAGTACTAACCTACATCCTACAGAGCCTCAAATGCTTTCAATTCTTATGTCACATTAGACAGCCAAACGATAATCATTCATTCCAATTTCTCTGATGTTTTGACATTGAGTAAGTTTCGGGAATGACGGACTTAGAACTCAACAGGATACTCTCTTGAAGTTTTGAATCGAGTTTTAACATCAATCCTTAGAAACTTAGCCTTAAATCCTTAAAAAAAAAAAAGTCTCCTAATGTCTTATATAAATTCGTAAGATGAACTATAAACGCCACATTAGCAATCATACCAGTCAAAAGTACTTAGTTATGATTCGTATCAAATATCGCAGTTGCAGTTGGTATATGAACAAACCTGACAAGAAGTCGCAAGCACGAGTGAAGTCTTCTGTTAGAAACTTCACCATTAGTTACAGGAAGATCTTCAATCAACGGTGTAATGGACGGTTAAGACACATTAATAGATAACGAAAGCACTCCTTAATTTCGACCAGCTTAGTTACGACAGATTTTTCCGTCACTGTCGATCCACTGCTTTTTTTTGTAGTGATATGTCACTCATGCAGTCATACTTGGCAAAAAGGGCTAGAGAGTCGAACACGACTATTTTTCAAAAATGGTCACTGTCTGCAATCGGAAATGAATTAACAAATAGCAAGGTGTCATTTCAATGTCAACGGTCGAACTAAAATCTATCCTCGAGCAACGCAGTAACTTCTTTTACTTTGGAATTGATACGACCATGTTGCCGATTATAATTGCAGAACATAAATCAACCAAAAATAACCTAAGAAATCATGAGAAATTGCACCGTACCTTCGTCTTATGATCCGATAACTTATCTGCAGAAAATTGCAGAAAATTCGCGCCAATTAGATTTACTAACACTGGAAATTAGGAAACCCATTGAATTAACGCCCAAGATATCAAGTGAAAACGACAGATATTAAGATAAATTCACCGTAACCGAGGATGTTAGAGATCCCTTTGACGATAGGTCACGGGTTCGAATCTTAGTCATTGTCCTTATGGCTCATTTCGACCCAAAATATAAAAAGATAACTCGCCGTAGTAAAATAAGGTAGGTGTGAAGATCAAAAGTATTACTCCGTACGATGAAACATTAAATTGCGGAAGTAGCAGTCGCCTAACTTGGGTCGAGTCGTATTAGGCCATGCAACACTCGTGTTGATTTCGGGTTAGTCCCAAACATATCGGGCTCGGGTCATATTGAGTCATGACAGTAATCGGGTCAAGTGCTGGTCGAGTTGGATCAGCTCAAACATAAAACTTCGGTCAATCGAATTCTTTAGGCTCAAATTTTAGCGTCGGACAAATTTTAAAATTTTATTACTTGTCAAAACTTACATATCAATTTTGAAGCATATTTTCATCTCAAAAGTTTATATATTATGTTTGGCGTATGTTCTAATGTTGAATTTTTTTTAAAAAGTTACATAAAAGTTTCAAATTTTCTTTAAAATCTTCAAATTTCTCTACGACCTAAAACAGATACGTACCCGCGTTTTGCTTCGTTTCTCATCTCCTATAGTTTTAAAAGCAGCGTATGTGATCCATCGTTGTTTTATTCATTGTCATGGACTCATGGTGCTGACCTGCTTATTTGCTTCTTTACGTCGACGATATTGTGCTCACTACCTCTAGATCAATGCTTTTAATTTGAACCATATCACTGCCGAGTTGTCTCGCGAATTTGCCATGTCTGATCTAGGAGCCTTACATCTTTTTTGGGCATCATTGTCACTCGTACGACGTATCACGTATGGTCATTTCTTATCACAACAGCACATCCAACAGTATGCCAAAGACATTCTTGGTTGCGCCTTTATGACGTCTTGTAATCCTTGTGTCATCCATATTGACGCGATGCTAAGCTCAGCGCCACGACCGAACCTGTAGGTATCGGCATGGACCCACTCGACGTTTCGCTTCTAGACTCACGAGAAAAGGGTTGCTTAAAGCTTGAAAAAATGTGAAAAATCTTTAAAAGTCGCTTCGGAGTGGCCACCAAATTGTGCGGTTATTTGGAACCCGTCTTGCATGTCTTAAGCTCTAAGACACAGATCTTAGAGTTCAAGGCACGTCAACTCTCAACCGTTTATATAACTTTTCTCATGGATTTGAATTTTTGGGTCCATTAATGGGCTAGCTTGTGTTTAGAGCCCAATTTAGAAAAGATTCATGGTTCATTTATTGGGCTAACTTATGCCTTTAACCCAATTTGAGTTTTTAATGGTGTATAATCCAGCTGTCCAATTTGTGATTCGAATTGACCCATTTTGTGTATCGGGACAATCAGTAATTAAATTGAACTAAATATTTACTATTAACCCAAAATAATTGATTTAACTTATTTATATAATGGGTTATTTGTAAATTCTTGTAATTGAGCCCAAATTACGTATTCAACTTTATTCAGTGTATTTATTTTTCAAAAACAAATCAATTATGTCGATCATCTTTGAAATTTTCAATAATCTATAAGTGAAAATATAGTCATGTGTAATCTCATTTGTTTTAATTTGTCTTTATGAGTACAAGAATAATATCAAAGTTTAATTTTATTTTTTTCTAATGTGAAATGATAGATAATATTATTCCGACATTTGTCTCGACAAATGTGAAATGCTAGGTTTTGAGTTGAAAGAAGGGATAGTAACATACTCTATGAACCAGAGTTGGCCCCCGAACCATGCCCACAAATGGAGGAGAGGAAACTGAGGAAGCTCATTTCAAACTTTTTAAGAGTTCCATCTCAAAACCAATATACTCCCTCTATCTCAGGCATTTGTTTACACTTCTCTCAAATATCCCTCACAAAAAAGTCAAAGTGTAAACAATTCACTGAAACAGAGGGAATACAAGAGGACTCATATGTCAAGTTATAATGTCTGTGAGTGATTTTAATTAACATGAGATAACGTGAAACCCATATCCGCGGCATAAACAGCTTGATTTCATAAGACGAGAATCAGGAGCAAGCATATAACCATGGGTTCTGATATCATATGAAACGGATACGGCCTCGGGGCCACGCCCATTAATGGAGGAGAGGAAAACCCACTTTATAGGCGTAGAAGGTTTCATCTAAAAATCAATTGGTAATGAGAGGATTAACCCTTAAACTTTATAAAATATTTATTTCTTTTTTTTTCATGATTGATGTAAAACGTATATATGAAGTAATTAAAAGCACACAAATTTCAAGTTACATATCTCAATTAAACGAATAATTTTCCGCTAAAATTTTTTACTTTAGTTGTATTACTCCATCTTAATCCGTAACTACTTCATCCGCTCCAGTGAGTTGTTTACAAATTAATTTATCTGCAATTATCTCTATAAAGAGAAAAATAATAAACATTTATATAAATATATACAAATGACTCGTACACCTAAAATGAAAAAATGTAAATAAAAAATAGGACGAAGGGATAAATAAATTACGAGTCTTCAAAAATGTCAATAAGTAGAACACAAACTCTTGTGTGAGTCATGTCTTTCAATAAACTATTGTAAGTCCGGCTCATTTGTACTCGATTATATAACTTTTGTACTAAATAAGTGATAATTATAATTAATTGTTACTAAATTGTAAGTGACTTTAGTACTCGTACATTTGTTTTATGTTTTTGTACGCTTTTAACTGCAATTTGTACTTTAGTCACACGTTAACTTAATGTTAGTTCAGCCTTACAGAAGAATTACTGTAAATAGAATTGGAAGGGAGTATTTAAGTATTTAATTAATTTAAGTATGCAAGCTCACTTACTCTCACGTTATTTATTAAAATTCGTTTTTAATTTATTTAAGTATTTAATTAATTAATTAATAATATTTTATTTTTATTTTTATTTTTTTAAAAAAAGGAGAAATAATTAAAGAGAGAGAAATTCGGACATTGTTGTGGAGGTTGCTTCCTTCCAGCGAACGCTTCAACAGCATTGTTTTTCGCCTTCTTCATTTGGTATCCCCCTTTTCATCATAACTATTACTTTTCATTTCTTCAGATCTAATTTTTTTATCTTTATTTTTTTTTTTGTTTTTCGATTTTAGGGTTTGTTGTCGGAGAAATGTATTTTAATCCTCCTCATAATTGTATTAACAATAATTACTCGATGTTCGTCTACAGGTTATTGCGTCTGTAATTGAATTGAGAGGATTGATTAGTAGAGAAATTCTATTTGTTGATTTCGAAATTAGGGATTTCGTGATTTTGAAATTGAAAGTTTGAATTCGATTCAATTGATTGATTGATTGATTGATTGATTGATCGAAAGAGGTGAAAAAAAAAGGGGGTGAAGGAGAGGATGAGTGCATCGCGGTTTATAAAATGTGTTACGGTGGGAGATGGAGCTGTTGGTAAAACTTGTTTGTTGATTTCTTACACCAGCAACACTTTTCCTACGGTTAGTTTTTCGCCTTTTTTTTCGTGTTTGTATTTACCGTCATCCTTCAATTTTACTGCATTGTTGTATTGTTGTTGTATGATTAATGATCAATTATGCATGGTTTGAAATTTGAGTACGAATGAATTGCGGTTTATGATGCTTACATTGGTCGAAAATTCCAATATCATGTTTTGTACCGTGTTTGGATGATTGGGTTTTCGTTACAATTGGCATTGGATGTTGTTTGTAGGTGAATCACAATGCTTATCATGCGTGGTGTGTGAATTGTAAAATAAGACAGTCTTATGTACGACGACCAATGAAATTCTTATAACGATTGTTTTCATCCTACTTGAAATTCATATGTGATCATTACGTTGCTTGTTAAACGACTGGTTTGAGTTCCAATCGACAGTTTCATTTCAATAATGTTTTGGAACCTTTCCGATTAAAACATTGATAATGTTTTTTTGTTTGCTTGTTGGGACGTGCTTTAGCCGCCTGTGAATCTGTGATCACGACATTGTTTCGTTAGCCCTTCTACTCCATCTTCATCAAGTGCCCATGTTAGAACCCTTCTACTCCATCTTCATCAAGTGCCCATGTTAGAACCCTTTTTCATATATGATTCACATACCATTCCATTTTAGGTTTCGCTTGAGATGGTGGTAATTATTACGGGAGTAATAGATCCAAAAGCAAGAAGAAATTAGAGCAAATGAGTGGTTAATGGTGGATGCAAATTTTGTACTATTGTTCTTATTTTCGTTACCTAACACCATCGTTCCCTCCATTTTTAAGTTCAATTTGGCTCTATTACTCCCGTAATAATTACCCTCATCCCAGGCAAGCCCTTAGCCGTAAACGGAATTATAGCTGGTTAACCACTTTGGTGTGTCGGATATTAGTTGCCAAGTCCTAGCAAATAACATTCTCTCCATGCTAGTTTTGTCAGTAATCTTGGCAATGAGGAACATTGTCTCGTGCAAGAATTCAACTTTATTAGCATTGTCATTGTTAGAATTCTAGGTGATGATTCTCAAACATTTTTCAGCTTTAGCTTCTCTCATAGACGATAACGCTTCCAGTCAAGATTACGTGCGTTAGATTTGAATTGTTGCAGCCATTTGAGTGTTTTTTTTTTTAATCCAGCTAATACAGCTTTTGCTTGTTTTGATGATAACAGGACTATGTGCCCACCGTCTTTGATAATTTCAGTGCAAATGTGGTTGTCAACGGCGCCACAGTTAATCTGGGTTTGTGGGATACTGCAGGTTGCTTTTTGTTTTTGTTTTCCCCAGTTGTGGAGTTTTGCATTGCTGTGCGTTCAAATATTTGGTCGATTTTTACATATGTTCATTGTTACAGGACAAGAGGACTACAACAGGTTAAGACCGTTGAGTTATCGTGGAGCTGATGTTTTCATTCTTGCTTTCTCACTTATTAGCAAAGCCAGTTATGAAAATGTTTCTAAGAAGGTGAGCATTTATTAACTATTTTGTATTTGTTTCCCATGTTCTGGCCCTTTTACGTTTCGTTGGTTTCTTATAAGTTGTTATGGCCAATTAATTTTCAGTGGATTCCCGAGTTGAAACATTATGCTCCTGGTGTCCCCATTGTTCTTGTTGGAACTAAGCTAGGTAAGAAGCACACTCTTGTTTATTTCATGCATTTCTTTTGTTTTGTGTGGTTTCAAAGAGATTGAACATCACGTAGTCAAACGAATTTTCGATTTGTTGTAATTGGCATGATTGGTTACACATTTATAATCCGAATATACTCTGTTGTATGTCTACCGAAGAAAAAAAAAAAAGGTTGAATTTTTTAGTTACGTAATGATTTTATGCACATGACTTTAGATCTTCGGGATGACACACAATTTTTTGAAGATCATCCTGGTGCAGTTCCAATTACCACAGCTCAGGTAGAATTGCCGTCTGTCTTGACACTGAATTTGCAAACTTGCACTATATATCTCATCTTATTGACTGAAAAAACGTGCTTCGGATTTCTTTTGTTACCCAATTTCTAGGGTGAGGAGCTAAGAAAACTTATTGGTGCACCTGCTTACATCGAGTGCAGTTCAAAAACACAGCAGGTGAGTAGTCTCCAAAGTTAATTGTCGAGGCACATGCACTCGACTTCGTTACTCTCTTTCTGGTCCCTGACATTCAGATTCTCGTGTACAGAATGTGAAAGGAGTTTTCGATGCAGCCATTAAGGTTGTGCTTCAACCACCCAAGACAAAGAAGAAGAAATCAAAAGCGCAAAAAGCTTGTTCCATCTTGTAATCCAGACATTTTCGTACTCGCCTCTTTTCGTTCTTCTTTGTCAAGCTTAACGAAGCAGGCGGGCCTCTTTTTTAGCGTACCACACCGTCGTTTTACTGATTGTATTTTGGTTGGGTCTTCTTATCTCTAACGTGTTGAAGTATAAGGTTTAGGCAAAGGATTATTCTTTATTTCTTTTATTCTATTGTTATAACCTAGCAACATCGTTATATACATTTCTTCACAACAATTTGTTACAGAGTCGATAATTCGATATGTCCGAGAAGTAAAGCCCCCAATTGTTTATTTTGTTGATGTTAAACATGACATTTAAGCGTTTTGACGTGATTAGATTATTTCATTTGTGACATACAGGGATTTCAGGCCTATTTTCTCGCGATTAATCTTATAAAACTCAATAGAAGAACAACAAAAAAAATTAGAAAAAGAGCATTTCATTGAGGATTATACATATATACTAACCATTTTCGAAAGGGAATTTTAACGAGAATCGTCATCACATTAGGCTACCAAAAATCACTTCTAAAAATATCTCATAATAAATCACCTTACTGTATTCTGAGAAGGATGACATGCTAGTATAATATATTCTCACGAAATTTTTCGTATTAGAAAACAAAATAGATGCATACCGTTCTCGAAAATATAATATATTTTAATATATAAATAGCTATACACAGGCGGCCAATCAAAAAAAACATTATTCTATGAAAACAAGACCATCACTTAACCCCAAACCCATAGAAAAAACAGGTCACCTGAAAAACTCTAAAAACTAGAACCATCTCTGCACTTCCCAAAACTTCATGCTCATACTACTCAACCAACCTACCTCTAAAAACAGTCAACCAAAGACTGACTGACGAAATAATACACATTGAAACCCTGGGGAATGCAATGCATTGCAAAACAAACTATACATAATAGAGCATGAGCTTAAAACCAACAACCGTGATGCACTATATAAAATCACCGAAGCTTGTTCTGCGCCACAGCTTGGCACAGCTCATCCTCGTAGAATAGGACTCGGTTTTTGCACAGGGGTTTTGATAGAACTGATGGAACCATACACCTTGACGGAATTGAGGCTTCCTGAAACAACGCTGCGGCTACCTGACTCACATCTGTGTACTTTAACCGAGAAGGTGGACGAGGACCGTGCCTTGGTGCTTTGGGGGTGTGTGGGCTCGCCATTCGAAACCCCCTATTGTCTCCTTTGCTGCAATTATAAATATTCAACAAACGATTTGTAAACAGAACTAATATAAAGATAAGTTCTACAAACAAAGGTGTTTCTGAGTTAGGGTCTCCTCTTTGTCGTAACTCGTAAGTTATATGAAGTCTGAATCACTGTAATAAATTCTATACTTTTCTTAAGAGTGTGATAAAATACGCAAGCATCCTTATAGTAACTTTATCTTTGATATTAGGCAAAGAAAAATAAATATTTTTTTGTTTACTGAAAATTGGGTTAAACATTTTTAACAACAAACAGGACGGTTAAAACCTAGTACCTAATGCGATATACGGAGTATATTTCAATATTCGTACCATGCAAAGGGCCAGTGTTCCGTTGCAACTGGAGTCATAGTCTGAAGCATTTCCTGGCGAGATCGATCTGGGGTAGTATAATTAAAGTGAAATTGTCTCGCAAGAACAACCTGTGACGAAAAACGAAAAATATTACAACACTCACACAAATTAGAAAGGCATCCAAGAGTAAACCTCCTGCTAATAAGAAGAGACGGTGGAAAGTGAAGGACATAGAGGAAGACTCACAGCCATTCGAACCCTTTGAGACACGTGAAAAACAGCCTTTAGTTGATCATGGTGCAAATGACAAAGGATTCTCACCTGTAACGATACAACTCTTCAAGGTTAAAAACTACAGAGGGAAGACAAGAACAAATAAAAACAAAGGAAAACGTCGATTAAGTCAATTTTAGATCGATAATACATCCGACGAACAAATATCAATACAATGAACATAGCTCAAAACCCAAAAGATATCTGCTTGAAGATATAATTATCAGTTACAAAGTGTATCTTATTACTAGCAAACTTTCGCCATAAGGAACCACAAAGTATAATTTATCAACATCCAAACATCTACATGCTACGTCATTGATATAATCTACGGAGTATTATCTATGGCATGAGAAAAACGTAGAAGCAAGTAAATAAAAAATAGAGAGAGAGAGAGAGAGAGAGAGAGAGAGAGAATATTAAGATAGAAAGATATACCAATAAATCCATTGGAAGAGCCTCCAACTTCGATTCATAATCGCAGTACTCACCCCGAGGAGTCCTCGGGGTTTTCGGTAAGCTGTTTTGCTTTACTAAACTAAGAGGGGACGCCACGGAAAGCCCAAACCTCTCAGGGGACATCAACGGGGTCTCAGGGATAGAAATGACCTTTTTAATAACCAAATCATTTTCATCAATCGTTTTTAAATTAGATAATAAAGCCCTTTCTTTCCCTAAATCAGCGCAACCCTTTGTCGCGGTCGACTTTGTGTATCGAAGTTGAGCAAGTGCACCAGGTCTTAGATATCTATTGTTGCTTGAAGCCCTGGTTCGTCTTCGTTTTGGTGTTTTCGGTTGCTTGTCTTTCGGAGATACTTTCCCCATGATCTCAGCTCCGTTAACTGCCGCCTTTTTTTTTTATTCAAATGAATCTGATTCCCTCTTAAAAAAAAAACACTTCAGGAACTCGTTTTCGACCATAAATTAACTGAATAAATAAGTTGTCGACAATAATCTCCGCAGAAGTCTGAAACGAAAACATCAAAAATTCAATATTTATGAACAAATACAAATATGCATAACAACAAACACAATGCTGAAATCAATGACTTAAACAAGACTGCGTTCGATAAAAACAACATATATGTTAAATTTTTAACGCCAAATGAATCAATAACCCTGATATATACACCATTTTTAATAAAGACTTGACCTTTACAAATTCGGGATAATATGTCGATATGTAGTTAAGAAAATCAATGAAGAAATACCCTAATTTTTGCAAATTCGTGTAAAAATAAAACCAAATTTAACACAAAAAATGAGGAGATAATGCAAATTAATCAGCAAAAGCAGCAATTACATCAGTTTTTCAGTAAAGACTCAAACTTTATGAGAATAAACAGCCAAAAATTTAATTAAACACAGAGCACAAAAACCCTAATTTAAATTGAGGCCAAAAAGAAGAACAATCAATGTTTTGCATGAAAAAAACTGAAAAAATTAAACCAAAAAAGAGGGAAATCAAAACAAATAAAACCCTAACCCTAATTCAATTAAATGCAAAAAAAAGACAGGACAAAATCGAAATGGTCAAAATCACAAACCTCGTAGGCCAAACAAAAGGGGGGAAACCGCCGAAAAATGAAGAAAATCGCCAGAAATCGTCGAATAAAGGAGAGAAAATTTGGGGGGAAATTGAAGAGAGAAGTATTGGAAAAACAAAAAAAGGAAAATTAGGGTTTTAGACGAATTATATTTTATTTTGAAATCACAATAAATCCCCGCCAATTTGCAATAAATGTCCCAAATATATATATTCGGAAACAATTTCCAAGGGCCCAGATTGTCTGACGTATATCATGTCATCCTTTATCCTTACGCTAAATTTCGGGTGAGACCGTCTCATATTATAGGTAATATAAAATTTAGTGTAGTTTAGTAAATTTATTGAAAATTGCTTATAAAAATTATTGTGAGACGGTTTTATTAAAAAAATGTGTACCAAGATAGGTGTTGTATATACGGAGTATTGGATATCAACAATCAACATGTCCACCGTTCTAATATTAGGAGACTGAAATTACTCCAATAAGACTTATCAAATAGAACCTCTATTATTACCCAACAAAGAAAAAAAAAACCTCTATTAGAGTTTTTAATAATTTAAAAGCTTCGTTGTATACTTTTAATAGATTATGGAACTAGCAACTCTTTTTAAGGCGAATTTATTCATTACAAATTTAAAACGAAACAAATAATAAAACTTGTTTACTGGTAAAAAAAATTTCAAAGTTTATCTATCTTATTCGGAATAAAGAGTACTTCCTCCCATTTTTAATGATGTTCCCACTTTATTAAAATACTCCTCACAGTGAATATAAAGTGAAAACATCATTAAAAAACACAATCACTATTTCCCGCCCCCCCTTTATACTATTTATCGCCCCTTTTTACCATTTTGCGGTCCCCTTTATTTGTAACTCCCTATTAATTAATAATATAAAGGGGGCGAGAAATAGTATAAAGGGGGCGATATATAGTAACTCCCTTAAAAAATGAGAGAATACTCAAATACTTTTTTTAATATTGGATTTTTAATATATTATTAGGATAATAAGTCAAAGAATCTAGGTGGGGGTACACGTGGCAATATGTCATTGGGAGGTGTGCCTAAGTACGGGAACATATAAGAATCCTATGTACATTATGTCACTATGGTCTAATTCAACGGCGGTACTTTCGCCTCTCTTTTTCATGGATTTTGGTTTTGGTTTTTTCTTTAATTTCTCTTAATTTACTCCATTTATTTTATTTTATTCTTTTGAAGGAAATACTCCTACTTATTTAAAATACTTGTAGAGTTGTAGTATTCATTTTGTCCATTTGTTTGTTTATGCTTATACGGAGTATTACTTATCTTTTACAAAATAAAAAAAAAAAGTGTAAATTATTTATTGAAACGAATAGAGTAGTAAACTTAATATGCAAATATGTGAATTAGAATAGAGTACTCACTTCGTTTTACTCTTTTCTTTCACTTTCCATTAAAGAAAATTTCACTCTTTTCTTTCTATTTTTATTTAAGTCAATTTTCCATTAATTTCAACCACATAACTAGTTTATAATTCTACTTTAATCACGTCCACATAATCTACCCTTCTTATTCTCTGTGCCATGTTAAAATGGAAAGAAAATAGTGGAATGGAGGGAGTAACATTAATGTCACGATGTCACGTCCTTATATTTTTGAGTACGTAATTAAGCGACGTGTACCACTTAAACCAAAGACTATGGTGCGAGTCAGGCAAACCCTAACAAAACTAGACCACTTATAAAGATAATATGGAAGCAATACTCGTGTATGATATTAGAATGCAGCGGAAATACACTAAGTATCACACAATAGAATGGTATTATTAGTAGGGAATTATGAATACAATTACAAGTGTATAATATACAAAGAAATGGTAGAAAATCGACAATAAAAACGTGGCCAAATGCCCCCTATATATAGAGGAGAATGGCGGAAAATCCCATCCATTTTGGCGCTAAAAGCCAAAGGGTATGGGTGGTTATCGAACCTTTCGCCCTTACTCCTCATCCTTATCCGAATTAGAACTCGTGTCCGCGCAAAGTGCTAAGTGCCGTCCAATGATCGTAAACATTAGTAATCCAAGCCAAGCACAACAAGCCCAATGCACCAAATGGCCCATTACACACACTTAATTCCAATTAACTCATAACCCATATATGTTAATATAAGGATATTAAAACATCCATAATTCTTCAATGTGGGATAACTTATCCACACACAAAACCAAATTGAAGACTATCAAAGAATGTCTAACAATCCCCCACTTAGTCTTCAATCTAAAAATATGCATATATGAAAGTATCTTTCGATTTGAACTTCCACTTAGTGACAATCTCTCAAAATTCTAACGAAAACATGGCGGCCGAAAGCTTTTGAGCCAGAATCCTTAGTGTCAGAATCGGAAAGACTACACACATAACTTGTCATTAATCGTGTTCATATCAAGGTAGCACTAATATGGCCATGTCATAGACATCTACAACAGTTAGACCAAAACTGTCGTTTAGAAGCGGCACCACCTCCTATGTCTACATAGGTGAAATTCTACTATCATTTGAATTTCATTAAGAGTATATAACTCACCCTAAAATGTACACTAGAATAAACGTTAGACTAATGTTTATAGTCAGTTATCAACAATTTGTTATTACCACATTGAACCGTTAAACTAAGGGTATGCTTAGTAAAAGGTTGGGTTTCCATTGCAGTTGATTAATCAAATAGGTCTTAAACCCATTTCACGGGTTACGTTGTACCGTAGACTGTTTCCCTTGGAAGACCCTTTGTGAAGGGATCTGCCAAATTATTGCACGATCTTACATAAACAACAGTTATAATCCCATCGGATATCAACTGTCTCACATATGCATGTCTTAAGCTAATATGTCGAGATTTACCATTATAAATCTTATTATAAGCCCTAGACAACGTTGCCTCACTGTCGCAGTTCAGAGAAATAGCTGGCATAGGTTGTGGCCACAACTTTATGTCCAACAGCATATTTCTCAACCACTCAAACTTCTTTGCACATGTGATTAGAGCTAAGAACTCAGCTTCCATGGTGGAGTGAGCTATGCAAGTCTGTTTCTTTGAGGACCAAGAAACAGTACCACCACCGAGCATATAAATCCAACCAGTTGTGGATTTCATATCTCCATCACTAGATATCCAATTGGCGTCAGTATATCCCTCAAGTACCATCGAAAAATTTCCATAATGCAATGCATAGTTTTTAGTTCTTTTCAAATAACCAAAAACTCTACCAATTGCTTGCCAATGTTCTGTACTCGGATTGCCAGTGAATCTAGAAAGTTTGCAAACTGCAAATGCTATACTCCAGTTGAGCTACAGTTCTTCCACTGTTCTCTTTAAGCTTACAAGCTGTGTCATATGATCGCGTTTAAGGAAACATTAAACGCGTTACTATGGATAAGAACTTCTACCCCGTAGTCACACCTCATTATTTTGGCACGCACAAGATGTTAGACATTCTTTGATAGTCTTCAATTTGGTTTTGTGTGTGGATAAGTTATCCCACAGTGAAGAATTATGGATGTTTTAATATCCTTATATTAACATATATATATGGGTTATGAGTTAATTGGAATTAAGTGTGTGTAATGGGCCATTTGGTGCATTGGGCTTGTTGTGCTTGGCTTGGATTACTAATGTTTACGATCATTATACAACACTTAGCATTGTGACTATTCGGTTGTATGACCGGGGTTAATGAATAAAATCATCATGGTCGTGGGACCAGGATTAATGAATAAGGGGTCATACATGTGGAGGGGGCGTGTGAAGAAGACCTCCACATATAGGGTCTCACATCGATCGATATAATTAAAGAGAGTTGAGTACTTTATAAGTTAAGA